>CM021101.1:81161953-81426338 GCA_007115665.2 Sequoiadendron giganteum
TGCTTTAATATTCTGATATGCTACAGGCCAAGATACATGAATGTTTCCCATTTCAGTTGTCACCATAAATACTTCAGTTTGCTATTTTTTGTTTTTAATTTTTGAAACTACTACAACATGACACATGACAGAACATAATAACTCATGATTTTAAATTTAGTTTCAGTTTTATTTTAATCTTAGTTTTTATTTTATTTTCAACTTAGTTTTAGTTTTACTTTAATCTTAAATTTATTTTTAATTTAATCTTAGTTTTAGTTTTAGTTTTATCTTTAACTTAGATTTAATCTTGTAGTTTAAAGTTTATATTAATTCTAATTAGTTCTTTATTTTAAATTGGCTTTTATTTGTAGATTAGTCTTTGATTTTAGATTAATTTCTAATTCTAAATCAATTATCTTTTAAATTAGAAATAGTTTATGAGAATTAGATTTAGTTTTGACATTAGATTTTAGTTTTTGACTTTTAGTTTTTTTTTAATTTTTTAAATTAGATTTAGTTTTCAAACTAGATTTAACATTTTTTTTTTAAGATTTAATTTGTAATTTAGAACATAGGATTAATTTAATTTAGATTTTAGTTTAGAATTAACTTTAATTATAATTTAGATTTTAACCTTCACTTTAGCTTTTAATTTTTAATTTAACTTTTCTCTTAATTTGTCTTTTAGTTTAAATTAGATTTAGCTTTTAATTTTAATTTAGATCTAATCTCTAATGTAGATTTAGTCTTTGAATCTAGATTTTGATTTTTTTAATTTAGATTTAACTCAATAATTTAGAGTTTATTTTATTTTAAACTAGATTCTAGGGTAAATGCTAATTTTATTTTATTTTATTTTTGTTTGATTGGGGGACTAATTTTATTAATTTGGGTTCTCTTGCAGGTTTGTTTGGCAAATAATTAAAAATCAAAACATTCGCTTGTTGAAGAAAGGAGGCATGAGACTACTAATGAGATTTTGATGCAGGATGTTCGTCGAAGACATGAATTTGAAACCAATTGTGTTTTATATTAAAAAAAATTTCAAATTGGTGCTTTAAAATGAACAATTGTCTTCTCTCACATACGCTTAGCTAGGGGTTCAATGAACACTATTTGTTGTGCTTGATGGTGGTAGGTGATTATGCTCTCACCTTGTGCAAACTAGGTGATCAGAAAGCCAAACCCATCTATTTTATGTGTCACCCCAATTCAATAATTGAAGTATCCTCTCCCCTTGCGCACTTGTGCAATCTTGGGTTCAAGAGAAACGATTATTGACTTTAGAACTTGGGCCTGCCTTGGTGGGAAAAAGTACTCACCCCAAGGCGACTTAGACTGACAACGAAGTTTTTTTGCCAAGCTACCCCCGACTGGTATATAAATGTGAATCCTAAGGGAAAGCCTAGGATTACAAGTGTGGATATGTCATACGGACCAAGTAGTACTCCCCAAAACCCTGTTGAACATAACCTCTTCAGGCTAGAGTGCCTCCTAAATGGAGCTTAATATTGTGCCCCAAGTATGGCCACTCGAACAGGGGTCCCGAACTAAAAACCTTTGTGTAGTTGCCAAAATCTTTCTATTTGCTAGCACAACACTCGTCGATGTGAAGGCATCCACATCTTTGCAGTTTTTAGTAGAGGTGATCAATCTGCCATGGGAGTTTCATGGGGGTTGGAAGCTTGGTTAGCCTGAGAAGTGAGTGCACTGTAAGGGGGAGCCCGTGCATCCAAGCTTCTGGATTCACATGCTAAGAATATGTGGCTGGGGAAACCCACATGGAATCTAGTAGATATTGTCATCCTTTCCAACCTTAGGATTTGTGCTTGTATTGCAAAAAAAAAAAACACTTTCACAATTGAAAACAAAATCAAAAACACTTTGTTTGCTATGTCTTGCGTGTGTGTTCAAAAATAGATCTCAAATAAACATCACACCTAGTAACTTGCAACATCTCAAACTTTGAAAACCTCAAAGAGTCCAACAACACAAAAATACAACGTAAACCTATCACTTGGATTTATTGGGGTCATCATCCTTTAGTTTTGATCTTTCAATCCTTGCATTTCACCTAGTACTTGCATTCCACCTAGTCTTTGCATTCCATCTAGACTTTTCATTTCACCTAGACCTTGCATTCCACCTAGCTCTTGCATGTCCATACATATTCATATCCCTTTCATCCTAGTCCTTGCATATTACTAGTCTTGCATACATAGGCGACACTACATAGTCCTTGCATATAGATAACACTCCACCTAGTTCTTGCATGTTCAACCCCTTTGCATATCAAAACCATCTCACCTAACCTTTGCATGTTCCAGGAATTTAGTCCTTTGCATAGTCATCATCGATCAAACAAAACCCTTAGCTTGCACTTAGGATACTCTTCCTAGGTCTTGAAATCAAACCATTGGCTATCTATCACCCATATCACTTGAGGTTCATCATCCTTGAGTTAGGGAACATACCATTATCCTTGAGTAGGGAAATCCTTTTGGAGTCCATCATCTCCTACATACCCTCTCTTGATCATTGGTCCTTGTGTCTATCCATCATAACACAAGTAAAGCCTTTACATCATAACTAACTTTGGACCTAGAGTTGCCTTTTAGCTTGTCATACCACACCTTACCACTTCCATATCTCATCTTAGAATCATATCATTTTCATTGCATCCTAGTCTTAGGTCTCATACATTACCTTGGATTGAAAATCAAAACAATCAACTATGACCCCTAGAACAAGAGCAAAAATGTTTCATGAAGAAGGGAACCCTTGGGGAAGATACTTTGATGGCAAAGATAACATTAGTGTTGCAACTAGAGAAATAAATGAAACTGATGATGAAGAAATAACCAAATCCAATATAGAAGAATCACTTAAGGATCATAGATTCACTAAACTTCTTACAGAGGTAGTCAAATGTAACCCACAACAATACTTCAAAGCCCTTGTTGATGAAGGAATCAAAATGCCTCCTAATTTTGACATGTCACTGCTCATGATGAATGACCAACCTGAATCTACTGGATCCAAACATCCCAAAACAAACAACGATGGTAGAATCAAAGATCATAGACCCTTTTATCTACAACTAGGTTACAAGCGATCTTCAAAGACCTCAAAACCCACACCAACAAATGATCCTATTTTGGATGAGCTTAGAACATTGAGACAAGAATTGGACACACTTAAGAACCGTAAATCATCATCTCATAGGTTCTCCATTGAAGATATATGTCCTTATCCCTTTGATCCAAGCATACCAATGCCACCTTTTCCTAACCATTGGGACATACCAAAACTTGACAAATATAATGGAAAAGGGGATCCTAAACATCACTTAAGACAATTTTGTGCTACTACCATGGAATTTGCAGTTGATGAAACATACATTATGAGATTATTCCCCTGCAGTCTAGGAGGAGAAGCTATTGAATGCTTTTCACAATTACCCCAAACCATCACATCTTTTCAAGAATTGGCTAATAAATTTGTCTCTAATTATAGTTTCAATTGTGACTTTAAAGTGACCATGACAAACCTTTTCAACACCAAACAAAAATCAAGTGAATCTTTTGTGTTATTCTTGCAAAGATGGAGACATTTAACAAAAGGATTACCTTATGTCATTCCTAATCAAGAATTGGTTGACCTCTTTTGTCGAAATTTGAACAAAGAAATTGGAAGGGAACTTCACCTCAAATGCTTGGATTCCTTTGATGATGCCATAGAAATGGGATTTCGAATCGAAAAAAATCTCATTGATGATGGAACCATAAAACTTAATAATGATAGAGATCAAAAATCAAATTCAAACAACAAGACACCTTTTTGGGCAAAGAACAAGAATGTAGTCAATGACAGATTTGTTGATGCAAAAACAACTAAAACATCATCACCTGTTTATAACCTCAAAGGTTCATCTTCAGATAAAGGAAAAGAAAAATAGAGAAGTTTCCCTAAATGAAATTTTACACCATTGGGACAATCACTTGAATCCGCATTAAAAGAACTTCTTGAAATCAATATTATAATGCTACTTGAAATAAAGGAATATAAACAAGTCAAACCCCCGTGGTGGAATGAGAATCACTTTTGCAACTATCATAGACACAAAGGACATAAGACTAATAGTTGCAATAAACTTCGACATCTAATACAGGACCTTATTGATGATGGTAAGATAGTGGTTGACGGACACACTCCTTCGGGTAACTCTGATTGCGAGGTGTTTAAAAACCCTTTCCCTAAGCATGCCAAGGATAAAGGAAAGGCCCCTAAATCTGGTGATGGTGTAAACTATACTACTACTAAGTATGACTATACCATACATAACATGAGTGAGGTTGACAATCATGTAAACACTTTCATTATAAAAGACAAAGCACCTGATTGCAAGGTTACTACCCGCAAAGGCACAATCACCCTTAAAGGTCCTAATTCAAAGCCTGCTACACCAGCTTCACAATACAACCTCATAGATCATTGAGGAAAAATGCCCACACAAATTTCCATACTTGAGTTGCTACACCTATCTCCTGAGCATAAGGCTATTCTAGATAAAGCACTTGCTACTGCTACAGTGCCTACAAACCTGCATGTAGATCAATTTCAAGCTATGGTGGGAGATATCACCTCACCTTACACTATCACTTTTATTGAAAATGATGATTCATCCCCTTGACAACCACATAATGCAACTTTACACATTGACGTCCTTATCAATAATGCCAAGATCAAGCGAATTCTAATAAACGGAGGAGCAGGTCTTAATATTTGTACCCAATAATTGATTAAAAAATTGGGGTTTTCTAAAAATGTAATTGATCCAAGGAATAAGATTACCATAAAGGTGTATGATGAAGAGGAACACTCATCTAAAGGATCAGTTACTCTACCAATCAGAGTCGACCCTGTGGTAAAGGATGTGGTTTGCCAAGTCCTTGATCTCCCACTAACCTATAATATCCTCCTTGGAAGACCTTGGATTCATGCAATGCAAGCAATACCATCTACATACCATTAGTGCATTAAATTCCCACACAATGGTGTTGAAATCATAATACAAGGAGATCCCAACCCTTTCATGTATTGCCATAATCTAAGCCCTAAAATTGAAATCACAATCCCAAGCAATCGTGAAGCACCTCCTTCTCAAGCATATGTTGATCCCGAGTCCTTAAGAGAATCCACTTCATTTATCGCACCATCAAACCCCAAGGTCCAAATCCATGATATGGGGTGTGGAGAATACCATATGGATAATTTACCAAAAAAAGAAATTGCTAATGTCGTTGAGGAGGGTCAAAATTCCAACAATGATATCAAGACAGCTACAGAAGGAACAAAAAAAGATGACCATGCTTGGATTGAAACCTTTTGGGATCCTGATGATACACCTGCATTTGCCATATTTGCTTCCATTGAATCTTTTCATATTTATGATAACCCCATGTTTAACCGGGATATCTATGATAACCCACTCTTTGATCATGACCTTACCAAGGATATACAATCATCATCCTTCCATCCCACCTGCCCTAGGCTAGGATATGAATCTCCTATTGTCACATCTACTAAGACATCTTTCCAAGTCATTAAGGATGTGCAAGCTTCCGTTGACGTTAGCAGTACTGAAAAGGATAGTCCCAAAGACTTCATTGATGGCATCACCACTCCCATTTTCCCACTAAACATTCCTATCATGCCATCCCCCTCAACCATCTCACCCACATCCATCTGCCTTGTAGACATGGATCAACAAGTATCACCCAAAGAAAATAAAAAAGATGTAATTCAAGAATCAAAGGTAAAAGCATCTTTTTCAAATGGAGATCTAGAATCAAAAGAAAGCATGCAAAGAGAGAAAGATCAAGAAAAGTCCTTTAGCCAAAATAAAAAGCTATTGGAAAAAACCAAAACAAAAGAAGATCAAGACAAGTCCCCTAGCCAAAATAAAAAGCTATTGGACAAAGAAAAAATAAAAGTCAAAAGTGAAAGCAAGAAAAATTCAATCTCCAATTATGCCTCTCCATCAAAAATCACTGGGGGCATCTATCAAGGAAGAAAATCAAAAAAGGAACTTGTTGATCCAAGGTCTCCATCCACATCACTCTCACTCATACCATATATTCCATTCCACCCATCCGTGTTCACATATCTGGCATATCACACCATCAGTGATGTCTTTCAATGTACCTTTGATGACGACCCCTTCATGTATTCTAGCTCATTGGTTTCCCAAGCTCCTTTTTGGTTGAAGCTTGATGGCCCACATTGTGTGCACAGTAGGGATCCTACCATAGCCTCTTTCATCTACCACATCTATCATCCTTCATATTTGCCACTCATACTCCTCATCTGGATCAAGTACTTTCATCCAGCATGGCCATCCACATAGGATCGAGGCATCATCAAGGTAGTCTATGGATTTGGCATCTATCAATTCTATATCTCGCTTCAGAGAGCTAGGAAAAAGTCCTGAAAAAATACAAAAAAAAAAAAAGGAAAAAATGAAAAAAGTAAAGAGAAATCAATTCGTTCAATGGTGAAAACCACTTCGGTGGCGCCTTGAGCAAATACCGTGGTGAAAATAGAGAAATCAGCACCATGTGTAGAGGCTTTGCTCCTCTTTCCTTTGGAGCTCTACTTGATCTTTTCATCCCATTTTTCATTTACCCTCCACTTCATAATATCCTTTTCACACTCACCATGGCTTGTGAGTTGTTTGACAATCCCCTCACTTGCTCTCTTTTTCATGCGTACTAGGTTGGTCCTATTCCTCACTGGGGCATTTCCTCAACCTTAGCCATGGGTTTGGATATTGAGCATCTCGCGGTCAGAGAAACTACCCTCTTTGTTTGTCTACTCGCTTGAGATCCATCTCTTTCCATTGTAAAAGGTCCTGAAAAAATCCAAAAAAAAAAAATCATTAAGTGTCCTGAAAAAATCCAAAAAATCATAAAGTGTCCTGAAAAAATCCATAAAAATCTTAAAATGTCTTGAAAAAATCCATAAAAATCATAAGATGTCCTGAAAAAATCTATAAAAATCATAAAATGTCCTGAAAAAAATCCATAAAAATCATAAAATGTCTTGAAAAAATCAATAAAAATCATAAAATATCCTAAAAGAATCCCAAAAAATCATAAATTGTCCTAAAAAAAAAAATCCAAAAAAATCATAAAGTGTCCTGAAAAGAAATCCATAAAAATCAAATATTCCAAAAATCCAAAAAATCAAATAACTTCAAAAATCCATCAACAATGACACTTTCAGATCACCACATAGCTTTGAACTTCAGCAAAATCAAACTACATCACGAGTAACAATCAAGCAAATATTGCAACATACCTATCAATCCCTTTTTCCAAATCCACTCAAAAGCGTACAACCGTACCAAGAATCAGTTCCATATCGAAGCATGATGCATGTTTGTTTGTTTATCTTTGATTGTTTTATGATTTTATCTTTGGTGACATGTCTTTTAGCTTCTCCAAGATGTCTGGGACTAGAGAGGCAATGATGGGGTATGTTCACTTGTTTGTTGCCTGTGGATTGTTTCTTATTCATAGGACGACTCGTCTTAAGACATGGTTATCTAAAACCATTGAGGACCTATGAGTCTAGTATGGATGAGTGCATTCCTTGTCTAATAGTGTCTTCCATGCAATAAGTATTCAGGTCATTTAGGGTCCTTATACCTAGATGCTTATACTTCATTACTAAATAAAAACGCAAACAATATTCAAGTGATCTAGATGTTCATGTTATCTAGATGCTTATACTAATTTGTGACATAATAAGCTCAGTGATGATAAAATCACTTAAAACGCACAAGAGGCTTCATCACCTTCATTTTCTTCCATCTTGCATCTTCCAGTTCTTGCATTTCATTTTCTTCATCTTTCTTGTTGTAGAAAAATCAATCAACTTGCATCTCCAAATCTCATGTCCCCTTAATCAATCAACCAACCATTCTATCAACTTGTCTTGCGCTTGCATCAATCTCATTCAGCTTCATCAGCTCATCAACCCAGCTATACTGATCATTTCCATCAATTGTTCAGTTACGCCTATCAATTGTGCATTTCCATCAAATGTACACCACCACTTTATCACTTGCACAATATCAAGTATCTACTCATTTTCTTGACATCTATCGAGAGATTAATCTTCTTACAATCTATTTGATAAATCTCTCGAGGGGGCATGTCATTCTTATCATAATCCTTACCATGATATCTTTGGGACATGTATCAGTTGATCAATCTTTTTCTTTGAAACAACGTGACAAGCTGCGTTGTCCCAAAGAGGGGCAAAATGTAGACACATAAAAATGTCCTCGTAATCATTTCACATTTCATTCATTTATCCATATATTATAACCATTTATTAATAAGAATTTATAGGCATCTATAAGCATTATTCATAAAATCATTCGATCATTTATCATTTACCATTTAAGCATAAATCACTAATATATCATTGAATCTTTTAATAATCTTTCCATTTATCCATTCATCTCATATTCATATTTTATGCATTTCCATTCAAATATTATACTCATAAAACCCATGTCCATAATCACTTCATTAAAACCATTTTCATAATAATTTATCCACCATAAAAATATTAATACATTAATGCATTTACACATTTCATGCATTTGCATATTCATTTAAAATATCACAAATATTAAATTATTCATTTACCACCTACATGCATTTATCCATTTCAATATTTTATCTTACCCATCTCATGCATGTGGGATATTTTCCTCCAAGCCAATATCTTATCCCACACTCCCTCCACAACTTGCATTCACCCTAAAGATTCCTATTTAAACAGGACTCTCTTCTCATTTTGACCCCTACACGAATCTTGCACATGCACATATCTTCACAACTTTTCTGAATCCATTCACTAATAGCCTCTTGATGCATCTATGCTTGCAAAAATTTGAGAGCAAAAGTGCATAACAAGACTTTGGTGATAGGATGCCAATGGAGACTGGTTTTTGTTTGGAAGCATTTTGATTATCTTTGGTAGTTTAGAATAGTTTCATTTCTAGTTTTTGCTTTTAAATCTGAGACTGCTCCATTGTTGAGGTCTAGAAATGATGGTTCTTCTCCATAGAACCATTCATTTTTAGAGCTTACAGAAACAAAATAGAGAATCTTCAAGAACAAAAGAATCTTTACTTGAGAGAATGAAAAAGAATGAGAACACAAAGGAAGAACTTAAAATCAAGTAGGGCAATTAACTTCATACTTACATCACCTAGTTGGCCCTATTGACTTAATAGCACCTGTCCCCATGTTGCTAGTAGCCTTGAATAAAGAGAATTGAAACCCAAACCCAAAAGGAATTATCCTAGCTATGAAAGAGTGGAGAGAAGGGTTGCAATCCCTTGTAGGTAGGGTAATCAAGGAAACATTAAAAATACATCACAACATTATTGATGAGGTAAGTTTAGAAATGGGGATGAAAACCAAAATAGATGAAGATCTATTAATGTGGGAGGAGTATATTCCAATTTTGTAGAGAATGAGGGTCACTCCCTTTATTGAAAAAGGTATCCAGAAAACAATCAAATCATTGAAAGAAAGGGAGATTGTTTGGCAATTTTTTTGATAGACATGTAAGGAAAATTTAGTAGCATAGACAAGGAAATCAGTTGTTTGAAAAAGTTCCTCAAATAAATGTGGTCTCATGGTGGTGTACATCACCATGAGACCACATTTCTTTGAGGCATTTTTTCAAACAGATGATTGCCTTGTCTATGTTATTTGATAAAAAAATTTGGAAGACATGCATGGAAAATTCGATAGCATAGACAAGGTAATCATTTGTTTGAAAAAATTCACCTCACCATGAGACCACATTTCTTTGAGGAATTTTTTCAAACACCTGATTTCCTTCTCTATATTGTTTGATAAAATGATTTGGTAGACATGTATGAAAACATTGGTAGCATAGACAAGGCAATCAGTTGCTTGGTAGATCTATTTGATAAAATTTCTTAATGAGATATGTCCACATGGACTAGAATGATTGCATGATGTGTAAAAAATGGATTTTTTGAAAAGTCTTTAGAAAAATTCAAGCATATGCAATTTCTACATGTAAAACCAAATTCCACTACATTTTCCAACATGCCCCATGCCTATACAAAAATGAAATATTTGGAAAGGGGTATGCACATCCATAGAAAAAAGATTGAGAAATGATGTGTTATATTCTACATACTTATAACTAATCTCATATATATATGTGTATACAAAATGTGGAAGCATAAACAAGGTAGATCAATTGTTTAACAAAATGTGGAAGCATAAACAAGGTAGGTTAATTGTTTAATAGAATGCCTTAAAGAGATGTGGTTTAAAAATGTAACTGGCAAGTGTAAAGAATTGTGTATTTTTATATAGGTTTGAGTGGTTATAATGCGAGCGGTTATAATGTGAGCGATTATAATGTGAGTGTGTTATAATGCGAGCACGTTATAATGCGAGCACATTATAATAAAAGTGCATTATAATACAAGCATGTTATAATATGAGCACGTTATAATGCAAGCATGTTATAATGCAAGCACATTATAATGCGAGCGAGATATAATGCAGGCACGTTATAATATAGGGTATAACCACTCACATTAAACCCTAATCCCTCAACTTTATATTATAAAAACCCTTCATACATTGAACCTTAAACCCTAAACCCTAATCTCTCTCTCTCTCAAGTCTCTCCCTCCCACCCCTCTCGCTCTCTCAGGTCTCTCTCTCTCACTCCATCCATCTCTCTCCCATCCCTCTATCTCCCACTCCCTCTCTCCCTCTCTCTCAACTATCCGTCCCAACCTACCTAGATAAGTCCCTCTCACTCAAACCCCCCCCTCTCTCTCTCTCAACAATCCATCCCAACCTACCTAGATAAGTCCCTCTCACTCAAACCCCCCCCTCTCTCTCTCTCACTCTCCCTCTCCCTCTCCCTCTCCCTCTCTCTCTCTATCTCTTTATCTCTCTCTCATCCCTCTATCTCCCACTCCCTCTCGCTCACACCTCACCCCCTCTCCCTCTCTCAAGTCTTTCTCTCTCTCACACTCCCTCTATCTCTCTCCCATCCCTCTATCTCCTACTTCCTCTTTCTCCTACTCCCTCTTTCTCCTACTCCCTCTCTCTACCTGCATAACTAGACAACTCTCTCTCTATCCCTCCCACTCCGTCTCTCCATCCCTCTATCCCTCCCTCTCTACCCTAATCCCTCAACCATATGCCATTAACCCCTTAAACTATTAAACCATAATCCCTTAAACCCTCAAACCTCAACCCTTAAACCCTAGTCCCTCTACCCTCTTGACCCAATACCCTAAACCCTAAACCCTATACATTGGATCCTCAACCCTCATCTCTCTATGTCCTTCCTTCCTCTTCTCTCCTTCTCTCTATATCACTTCTCCATCCATCTCTCTACCATCCCTCTATCTCCCACTCCCTCTCTCCCCTCTCTCTCAACTATCTCCCTCCCATGCCCCCTCTCTCTCTATGTCAGGTCTCTCCCTCAAGCACCCTACCTACATAACTATATAACTCTCTCTCTCTCACTCACTCACTCACTCCTCTGTCCCACTCCCTCTCTCTCCCTTTGTGTCCTTACCTCCTCTTCTCTCCTCTTAATCTCACTTCTCCCTCCCTCCACCCCTCCCTCTCTACCCTAATCCCTCAAACGTTAAAGCATCAACCCTTAAACCCTAAAACCTAATCCCTCAACTCTCTACCCTCTTGACCCAATATCCTAAAGCCTCAACCTTATAGGTCCTCAACCTTATACTATCACTTATCAACCCTCATATCTCTTTATCCTTCCCTCCTGTTCCCTCCTCTATATCTCACTTCTCCCTTCATCTCTCCCTCCCTCTCTACCCTAACCCTCAACCCTCAACTCTTAAACCCTAAACCCTCAACCCTCAACCCATATACCCTCAACCCTAATCCCTCAACCCTATACCCTCAACCCTCAACCCTCTACCTTAAACCCTCAACCCTCTACCTTAAACCCTCAAACCTAAACCCTTAAACCCTCTACCCTCTACTCTCAACCCAATACCCTCTACCCTCAACACTAAACCATCAACCCTCAACCCTTAAACCCTCTACCCTATACTCTCAACCCAATACCCTCTACCCTCAACACTAAAACCTCAACCCTATACCCTCAACCCTTAAACCCCTAAACTCTCTACCATAATCCCTCAACCCTTAATCATTCAACCATAATCCCTCAACCCTTAAACCCTTAAACCCTCAACCCTTAACCCTTAACCCTCTACCCTCTACCCTATACATTAAGCCCTCAACCATCAATTCTCAACCCTCAACCCTTAAACCCTAAACCCTCAATCATTATACCCTCTATCCTCTCCATTGAACCGTGAACCCTAATCCCTTAACCCTATACTCTCAACCCTATACCCTAAACTCTCTACCATCAACCCTAAACCCTCAACCCTCAACCCTTAAACCCTAAACCCTTAAACCATCTACCCTCTACCCTCAACCAAATACCATCTACCCTCAACTCAATACCCTAAATCCTCAACTCTCTACCCTCTACCCAATACCCTCTACCATTAACCCTAATCCCTTAACCCTATACCCTCAACCCAATACCCAAAACCCTCAAGCCTATAGGTCCTCAACCCTATACAATCCATTCTCAACCCTCTACCCTATACATTGGATCCTCAACCCTCATCTCTTTGTGTCCTTCCCTCTTATTCTCTCCTCTCTATCTCACTTCTCCCTCCATATCTCTCTCCCTCCATCCCTCCATCTCTACCCTAATCCCTCAACCCTATACCCTCAATTCTTAAACCATTAAACCCTTAACTTTCAACCCTTAATCCCTCAACCCTCAACCCTTAAACCCTAATCCATCAACCCTTAACACTTAAACCCTAATCCTTCAACCCTTAAACTCCTCAACCCTCTACCCTCTACACTATACATTAAACCCTAAACCCCCAATTCTCAATCCTCTACCCTATACATTAGACCCTCAACCTTAATCCCTCAACCCTGAACCCTCAATCTTCAACCCTCAACCCTCGAGCATCAACAATAAAACCCTAAACCCTTAAACCCTCTACCCTCTACCCTAATCCCTCAACCTTATACCCTCAACCTTATACCCTCAACCCTTAAACCCTTAAACCCTTAAACGCTATACCCTAATCCCTCAACCCTTAAACCCTCAACCCTATACATTAAACCCTCAACCCTTAAACCCTCAACCCCTATACCATCTATCTTATACATTGGACCCTCAACCCTAATCCCACAACCCTATACCCTCAACCCTAAACCCTAAACCCTCCACCCTTAAACCCTCTACCTTCTACCCTCAACCCAATACCCTCCACCCTCAACCCTAATCCCTCAACCTTATACCCTCAACCCAATACCCTAAACCATCAACCCTATAACCTCAATTCTCAACCCTCATCTCTCTCTTCCCTTCCATCCTCTTCTCTCCTTATCTCTATCTCACTTCTCCCTCCCTCTCTCTCTCCCTCCATCCCTCCCTTTCTACCCTAATCCCTCAACCATATACCCTTAGCCCTTAAACCCTTAAATATTCAACCCTAGACCATAAAACCTCAACCCTTAAACCAATACCCTAAAGCCTCAACCCTAATCGCTCAAACCTATACCCTTAACCCTTAAACTCTCTACCCTAAACCCTAAACCCTCAACCCTTAATCCCTCAATGCTAATCTCTCAACCCTTAAACCCTAAACCCTAAACCCTAAACCCTCAAACCTCAATCCCTAAACCATCAACTATCAACCCTTACTCCCTTAACCCTAATCCCTCAACCCTCAACCCTTAAACCCTAATCCCTCAACCCTCAACCCTTAGACCCTAATCCATCAATCCTTAAACCCTCAACCCTTAGCCCTCTACAATATACATTAAACCATGAACCCTCAATTCTCAACCATCTACCCTAGACATTGGATCCTCAACCACAATCCCTCAACCATATACCCTAAAACCTATATACTCAACCCTATACTGTCAACCCTAAACCCTTAATCACTCAACCTCATCCCTCAAATCTTAAACCCTTAAACCCTAAACCCTTAAGCCCTAAACCTTTAAGCACTTAAACCCTCTACCCTCTACCCTATACATTGGAACCTCAACCCTAATCCATCAACCCCTAACCCTCTCTATATATCCATCACATCTCTCCTACCCTCTCTAATTATCTCTATATACCCTCTCCCTCTTTCTACATACCTCTTAATCAATCAATCCCTACCAATCTCTCTCACACTCGCTATATCTCTCTCCCACTCCTCCCCCATCACTCTCTCCCTCCCACACTCTCCATCACTCCATCTCTCTCCCACTCCCCCTCTCCCACACTACCTCTCTCCCTATCTCTCAAGTCTCTCCCTCCCACCCCTCTCTCTCTCAAGTCTGTACCTCTAGCACCTTAGCTAAGCATCTCTCTCTCCCCCCTCCCACCCTGCCTAGATAAGTCCCTCTCACTCCAACCACCTCTCTCACACTCCCTCTCTCTTAGGTCACTCCCTCCCACACCCTCTCCCTCTCTCAGGTATCTCTCTTTCATTCCATCTTTCTCACTCTCTCTCTCTCCCACTCCCTCTCTCACCCTATCTTTCAAGTATCTCCCTCTAGCATCCTACCTACATAACTATTTCTTTCTCTCCCTCTCTCTCTCTCCCCTTTCTCTCTCCCTCTATTAGATCTTTCTCTCCCACCCCCCCTCTCTCTCTCTCTCTCTCTCTCTCTCTCTCTCTCTCTATCCCTCCCACCCTACCTAGTTGAGTCCCTCTCACTCCATCCCCTTCGCTCCCACTCCCTCTCGCTTAGGTCTCTCCTTTCCACCCCCTCTCCCTCTCTCGGGTCTCTCTCTCTTAGGTCACTCCCTCCCTTTCTCCCTCCCACCCTACCTAGACAACTCTCACACTCTCTCTCTCTCTCTTAAAATTCTCCCTCCCTCTAAATACATACATACATACGTACATATAAGAAGACATACATACATGCTTACATACATACTTACATACATACAAGCATACATACATATGTACATACAATCTTACATACATACATACATATGGACATACACTAATACATACATACATGTTATACAAGCATACATACATACAAACATACAAAAATATATACAAACATTTAATAGACTAGAATTTAACACAAAGAAAGATATAACACACTCATTTTTTGTCTTACTAGGCAAGTCTTGGCACAAACACAAAAAAAATGTCAAAACTATAAAATAATGCGAGAACATTATAACATGAATGTGTTATAATGTGCTTGTGTTATAACGTGCTTGCATTATAATGCGCTTGTGTTATTTATTGAATTGGGAATCCCCAAGCCTTAGGCTTTGTATTTTATTTGGAATATCAACCCAAAGGTTTGGAGTGCCTTCCCAAAATCCAAAGACATGTTTTTGCAAATTCTACAATATTTCACATAATCGCATTCATGCTAAGCATCAAGTTTTCACATGTTTCAAGGTTGAACAAATAGAACACTTGGGTAATGTTAGGATCTCTCTTAGCTATCTAACGGTGTAATTTTTTACATTTAGACAATTTTAAGCCTTTGATCTATAATTTATTTTGTTTGTGTGTCTATTTTTTCGCAAAAACCAGCGTTTGGCATTTCTTTCATTATAAATTAATTGTTCATCAATATTTCAAATAAATTACATTTTTAGAAACTAGACTCCATTCTAAACATATTAAAAAAATGATTTTCAATTAGTTTTCAAAATTTATAGGGGTAGCATGACCAAAATTCTATTTTTTCAGGAAGTTTCCACTTTCAAAATTAGTAAAAAATTAAACATTCATTTAAAAATTATTAGAAAAATCGGGTATAAACTATATACTGTAAGCTAGTTTCTCACCAAAGAGATTTTAAAAATACTAAAAAAAAATTAACCTTTTGAGGGAGCCACAAAAGTCGCTATGTTATGTTTTTTGATAAAAATAGCACCAATTTTTGTGGCCCCCTCTTTTGAACCCCTTAATCTCTACCATTTAAAAAAAAAAATAGTAGTTTAGAAAGTAGACTCAGAGCACTACGATCCTTATTTTCGTTGCATCTCAAAATTTTGAGTGTAACTATCCTCAATTTCATGTCCAAGGTCAATAATTTCTGATTTAAGAATAAAAAATTGGCCACTTAAGACTCCTTTTAGGCCCCCCATCTTCTTGCACTTACCAAAGTTATTTACAAAACTTTTCTACCTTTTCACATAAGACTTTCATGTCTCCAACAAATTGATTCTCTTTTTCTACACTAAGATCTGATTTTTCCTTTTTCTTATCATCTATTTCGAATTGTATTTGTTCCATGGAATTCTTAAGTTCAAGAATATTTAAGTTCATTTGTTCAACTCGACTTATAGAAGCATATCTCACTTTCTTTTCTTCCCCAAATTAATATGCAATATAAAAGCTCTTGACTTTATCCACTTATGCATTGGTATTTTCCCATTGAACATACTACACAACGCTTCTTCGTCAAGTTGTCAAGTGCATGAACAATCTCTTCAGTTGATACATTATATATCTAATTCACTTTGGTCTACTTCTTTTGAAGTTTTTTTAGAGTAGATTCAATTTTTATTACATACTTTCTATTACCTGGGTATGTGCAGGATCATCATGGAAAAAATAAGCCCTTAAGTGGCAATGAAAATTCAGAAAATCAAAGTTAGGCAAGTTGACATAAAAATTTGAATAAGTTATCTATATTATTTCAAAAATATGTAAGAATAGAATCTGTAGCAAATTGAATGTAGTTTCTAAACTACTAGGTTTTTTTTTTTTTCAAATCTATTTGGTGAAAATTTGAAATTTCAGTGCAGTAGTACTTAAATTTCAGGGAAAAAATAAGAAGTAGGTGTTTGTTTGACCACACTAACCACAATAAAAGGATAATATTTTTTTATAAGATTTTATATATAAGTAGAGGACTCCTATCCGAATGTGATGCATTTTTTTTGTAATTTTTTTCCATGTAAATAATTAATTATGATTTTTTTATTACAACTTTTAAAAAATTTAATAACTCGTATGTCTGACCACCTTAACTTGGTCAAAACTTCATGAAATTCAATTTTTGTTTTTCTAATCCTATAGTATGCAAAGCATAGAATGTGATGCATGTTTTGGATTCAGAAAATGTGATACCATTTGAAAGCTATAGATGTTTTTCAATCAGCCTATCAATCAGGACTTTAGTCAAAATTCAAATAGAAAATGAATAATAATTATTTATTAAATTCAAAGTAAAGAATAATTTATATTTATGGAAAGCTAAGAATATCCTTTAAAAACCCTTTTCGTTTCATCAATTTTGGGTAAAAGAAAAGTCGTCAGCCACATGGGTCATCATATCACTTACATATTGCCATTTTTTGGCCCATCATGATCCTGCACATACCCACCTATTGCTTGATTTCTACCTTGCCATTTTCCCATTGTAGATACTCCACACACACCTTTCTCAACTTGTCAAAATCATGGAGTCTCTTCATTCAATACACTATCTATCTCATTCACTTTGGTATGCTTCTTTTCAAGTATTTATATAGCATATTCCTTTGTCATTCCATACATTCTAGTACATGTTGCCTCTAATTTGTATTGTTCTTTTCTTGTTGTACATACTTCACATGCTCCTTCCTCAAATTCTCAAGAGTGGGAAGAATCTCTTCAGTTAATACATTATTTATCTCATACACTTTGGTTTGCTTCTTTTCAAGTATTTTTACAACTGTTTCCTTATTCATTTCATACATTTTTGTACCTACTGCCTCCTAAAGCATTGAGAAGATCTTAGGTTTGTTATCACCCAATGTTTTTCAAACTTGAATTTTATATAAAAAAAATGATTGTAATGAAAACCATTTGTTGTTTACATAGTATGAATGTATGTAAAAAAACCTTCAAAATTTATCAAAACTATTACTTACAGTATGAACTCCATTTTGATTTCCTCATATCATTAAAATATAGACAGGTAGGAAAACACAGTGGGTTGTTCAAGTTAGTTTGTTGTGCTTGTTCAAAGCTAAATGGTGAAGAATTTGGGGAGGAGTTGTAGTTGGGGATACATAAAACTAACCCGATTTAGCTGAGGGGTGACCAACCAATTGGGTTCTTATATATATAGGGTTTTACAACACTATGCGGTTTTCAGGTTTCTTAACACCCTATATTTTCCAATGTCTGATTATACAAACAATATGATTGTAATGAATTATTTAGATAAAACAAATGTAATGAAAGTTACCCCTTCAAAATATATAACAAGCCTTAGATAGACTAAAAATTGCTTTTCAACTTCCTCAAATCAATAAACTATAGACAGGTTGGAAAACACTGTGTTATGATTTATATAATTCTACTTGTTCTAAGCTCAAGAGTGGAGAGTTCGGGGAGGAGTTGCTACTGGGCGATACATAAAACTAACTAGATTTATCTAAGTGGTGACCAACCAATTAGGTTCTTATATATAGAGGGTTTACAACACTATGTGGGTTGCAGGTTTCTTAACGCCCTATGTTTTCCCACTTGTGATTATATAGAAAATATGATTGTAATGAAATTTTTTTGTTGTTTAGACAATATTAATGTAATGAAAGGCACTGAAGTCTTAGATATACTAAAAATTTCATTTCATTTTCCTCAAATCAATAAACTATAGGCAGGCTGGAAAGCACTATAGGTCATGTTTTATATAATTTTTCTTGTTCTAAGCTCATGGGTGGAGAGCTCGAGGAGGAGTTGCTGATGGGGGATAATTAAAACTAGCTAGATTTAGTTGAGGGGTGACCAACCAATTATTTTCTTATATATAGATTGGTTTTACAACACTATGTATGTTGTCGGTTTCTTAATGCCCTATGTTTTTCAACCTCTAATTATATAGACAATATGATTGTAATGAAAACCTTTCATTATTTGGGTGTGCTATGTATATAATTAAAGGCACCCCTTAAAAATATTTAATAATTTTTAGATAGACTAAAAATTATTTTTCAACTTCTTCAAATCAATAAACTATAGGGAGGTTGGAAAACACTGTGGATTGTGATTTATATAATTATGCTTGTTCTAAGCTCAAGTGTGGAGAGTTCGATGAGGATTTGTTACTAAGGGATACATAAGACTAACCAAATTTAGCTGAGGGGTGATCAACCAATTGGGTTCTTATATATAGATAGTTTTACAACACTATGTGGGTTGCGGGTTTCTTAATGCCCTATGTTTTCCAACCTCTAATTATATAGACAATATGATTGTAATAAAAACTTTTTGTTGTTGAAATAGGGAAAAATATGGTTGGGTGGGAAATAATTTTATGAAAGGGGGTTCACCTTAATGACCTATTTTCTTAATTTCATTCAAAATGCAAGCTATAATATGCCAATGAAGAACAATAATGAAATCTAAATGAAATAGTAATCAAAAGGCGGATCTAAAAGGGGAAAATGTTGCGTACCTTTCACCAAAAGTCACCTTTTGAAGCTCAATGATGATTCATTCGCTCTCTAGCGAATAGGTCTTGGATAGGGTTTCTATAAAATTCTTTCTAGTTTCTCTTATGCTAGGTCTACACTCCCAAATTCTAGGTGCTCATTTTTCGTATAGCCAAAAATAAAATCTGCAGAGTATTTTTCATGATTTGACAACTTTTCTTGTAACTTTGACAACTTTGCAAATTTCTTCATTTTTTCTCTTCAAAGGGTCTTCAACCTAAAATCTACAATCACACATCAAAGAGAGAAAAAGGTTGCTTGTTAGGTGAATGGGTTTTCCTTGGTCAAACCCTATTTTGGTAATTAAACCTTTTAATGAAACAATTAAACATGAAAGGATGAAACAATGAAACATGAAGGAATGAAACACTGAAACCTTGGATAACAAATCTGTAAACTAGCATGAAGTGGCCTCAATGAATGTAGATCTTGATCATGAAACTTAATGTGAAACAATGCCTTTGAATTTTTGATAGATCTTGGACACTACATCACCATATTAGCTCAAACAACATGCATGATGCAATACATCTTTGACATGATGAAAGGAATCTTGATTGCTGCAATAATCTTCTATAATTCTCCCCTTGAATGCCTTAAAAATGCTCTTGTGAAAACTGCTTGATCTCATGAAAATTTCTTAGATTGCTTGAAAGTCTTAGGATGAAACATAGTGAAATAACCTCATATTTATACATATATCTTAAGATTAATTCCTGAAATTCAAATATCACAAGCCGACATTGAATTATAGATTCAAAATCATTAAAATACTACTACTAACAATGTATTTTAAAGGGGGGTCCTAGGTCTAAGTGATGATCCATTTTTCATAGAGTGAATGGGTCCTAGGCCACTTACCTAGGACACACAACGGTCAATGTTAAACATAGAAACAAAGAAAAAGAGGTTCACCCCAAATAGATTACCAAAGGGATGAACCTAGTTTTGACTAGTTTGTTTACCTATTGTAAAAAAGTGCTTTTTTGGGCCTCAATGAGCACTCATTCTCCCAATGGTGAATGGGTCCCTGCTAGGGTTCTGGAAAATCAGTTTCTGGGTTCTATTCTTCAATGTCTACACTCCCAAATCCCAGGTGTTTAGCTCTCGAAAGTCATAAATAAATTATGTAGAATATTTTTCGTGATTTTGCAATAAAGATGACAACTTTTACAACTTCGCAACTTTGATAATTTTTGCTCTCTAATTGATCTTCAACCTAAAACCCCCAATCACACATCAAAGAGGAGAAATTTTTGATTGTTAGGGAATAGGGGTTGCCTTCGTCAAACCCTGTTCGGGTAATTAAACCTTGTAATGAAATAATGCATAAAGGAAAGATGAATGAACAATGTAATGCCACAACTCACCAATCCTCAATTGAACCTTGGAGTACAAATCAACAATATCACATGAAGTAGCCTCAAAGAATGTAGATCTTGATCATGAACTTGGTATAAGATAATGGCTTTGAATACTTGAACTTGATAACCAATGCTACATCATCACATTAGATCAACAACATGCATGAATTTGACATGATGAAATAGATCCTTGATTTCTGCAATAAACTTCAATAATCTACCCTTGAATGCCTTTTTGAATGCTCTTGTAAATGCTCACTTGAATGTTCTTAAGATAAATTGAATTTTCTCTAGGAAAATCTATGTGAAATAACCTTATATTTATACTTATCTTAAGATGTGATCCCAAAATTCAAATAACACAAGCCAACATTAGATCTAGGACTTGAAACTCTTAAAATCTTGTTAGAAACACACCCAAAAGGGGGTGTCCTAAGTTAAGGGACTGGTCCTAGCATACCTAACTAGGACCTATTTTGGGGAATGTGAAATGTCATGCCAAAAGGGGGACCTAGGACCTACTGAGGACCCATTCACCAGGTGGTGAATGAGTCCTAGGTCACTATCCTAGGACACAAACCTTGCCAAATCAAGTGTTGTGTAATATTATTTAAAAGTGTCGGGTTTTATCCCTCGAAAAACGCAATCAATAAGGCTTGGATTTGAATTTAAGGGGCCAATTAAGCTTAGTTAACCTAAACTAATTAAATAAATCCCTAGATTAGTGTGAAAGTGTTAAGATACACTTTACAACACCCTAAATGAGGCACCATTAAGTCCATTTTATTAATTCATTCCCAAATTAAGGAAAAAGGGATACTTTTTCCATTACTACATTTTACCCCCACTTTAGTGAGAGTATGACCCTACATCAAACTCACACTAAAGTAGAAATTCAAGACACTTATGTATGCAAGAATGAAAAAAATACACAACCATACACTATCGAAGACCAATAAAATAAACGATCAAGCTTTGACCTTTCCAACACAATGTGTTACATGATTTTTTGTTCGAGAAAAGAGGAAGGATCGAGCCTCAACAGTCTATCCAATGCGATGTGGACCAGGTCTAAGTTGTTTTTCCAAGAATGTTCAGGAGTAGAACTCAATTTCCACTATGCAAATTAGACATGCGTGCTCATTTTGGGGTAGTGGAACCTTAGGTCGTCCACTAGGTGAGTATCCCAAAAGGGTTACAAATGAGAGAATCATATTAGGATCCCATACCATATTAAAGTAATCCTTTTCACAACTTCAACAAGGCACCAAAATGTTGAATTCTTATGAATATTATGTCTGTAGGTTTTTATTCTGAGGGATCTTGCTTCGTGTAAGGTATTCTTCTTAGGGAACAACGTGCCTAATTTCTCCAAGAGAGGACAAGTCAAGAATATCAGATTGCCACTTATGGGATTCCTCACTTCACCTCATGCCACAAGGGAAACTCATACAATTAGACATATCACACTCTTGGAGGACATCAAACTCAATGACACCACTAAGAAAAGGATGTGTCACAAGAAAATAAAATAACAACATGAAATATGAAAAATGTTTAAAGATGCTAACACCATTGTTGTGAGAAAATACTTTAAAGTTGCCAATGTTTACTCCTAAGACATAAGAGCTTTCCTCAAAAAACCCTATGCCAAGTCATATATTTTTGAAATAAAGCTACGTCATGAAAAAGGAGGGAGGGGTTGCCCCCCAAAATATGGAAGGAATCTATAGATTCAGGGTCAATATGTCTTTGCTACAATATTATTATATAGATTGGAACTGTCATCATTCCCAAAATACTCATAGAATTGGAAGAATGACGCAAAGAGAGAAAAACTAAAGAAAAAGCCTTTGGGTCAACATGGAAGAGACCTAAATGCCTCAACACCTTGTGTCATCCCCAAAAGGATAACACAAGACAAGTGAAAAAATGGTAAAATTTTTATGACATACAAAAGAATGTAGATACATATAGAGGAATGAACAAAAATAGAGAAATACATCAAATGAAACAACACAAGGGATAAAATTACACACATGCAATCACATAAAGAAACATGAAAAGGAAAACAATGCAAAATACTAGTAAGGCACATACGAGTCAACCTATATTAGGTCATCTGCATCCCCATATTGATTGGTATATGTGAACATAAAATTCCAAATCTCCCTTCAGGTGATTTTATTTTGCTTAAGTAGCGGTCATGCCCTCCCTTTAAAAAAATAGAAATATCAAGCTCCTTTCATAAAGGCTTATGCGAATATCTCTGCTTGTCAGTAGAGCACTCCTCACAAGGTTTCCTTCCCTCACTTTTCAAAAACTTGCACCATGCTTCCATGTGTCAAAAGTTCACAATCTTCAGTACCTCTTTCCATCACTCTCCTTTTGGGCCCTGACTGCATGCCACGTAGCATCAGTCTGCACACATTTCTTGGCAGCCCCACCCTTAGCACAGTATGCTTGGAGACCTCTGTATGTCTTCACAGTGTAAGTTTTCCATCAGTTAAGGGGAAGGATGAATGTCAGCCTCGACTGATTTCCACGTGATCTTCTAAAGGCTTTATCATGAAGGAGAGTTAAGCGGGCAACAACCTCGCACCAGCTGCCATATTTTGTAACTGTCGCCATGAGTGGATAGAACGTGTCCACACTCTAGTCTGGTGGGACCACTACCATCATTCACAGGGGATGCATCCAACTCTAGGGTGTCCTTGTTCATGGCTCAAATATTTTCGGTTGCAATGATAAGAGGAAATCATTGCTAAATGCATCATTGCTCATGATCGGAGGATATTTTATGTTATTGGCTCACTGAGTTGGTTTTCATTATAAATACTACTTATTTCGAAGCAAGAGTTCAAATTTTGATAGGAAAATTTGGTAAAAGAACCAGGCCTTTACCGCTTTTAGATTATTGTAAAGACATACAGATTGTGCCATTGTCCGGCCTTTCTATTTTCTTAAAGATTCTTGATAAAGTTTTACTATGTCATTGTGGTGCTAAATGTTTCATTTGCAAAACTTCTATAAATTTAATGCAAGTTTGTTGGTTTAGATCATGTTTTTGACTCCTCTTTTCAGTAAATGTGCATGAATATTATTTTATGTCATTGGGTGAATCATTTAGGTTTTATCTTTATTTTCTCTCATTCTAGAACATAGCAGATTGTTGAACATGCCTTTAGATCACATCTTTAAGATAGATCTATCGTGCCTTACATCTAAACCTTGGTGCATCGCCCTAGTTAGATGCTTTTATTTTATATTTGCTTCCTTTTCCCATTCAAAACCCCAATTATATAAAAGTTGGCTTCTTTAAAAATTTGGAGGTTACTCAATTTAGCGCAATAAGTCCCCCCTTTAACTGATTTTCCCACAAAGGGTTGTTACCTTGTCATTTTTTGGCATCAACAACTTTTTATTTTTCCTAGCATGCCCGGTGGGACCACTTAAATATACCAAATCAAAAGGGTGTACAAGTTATCGACATGTTACTAGGTCACCAACCACAAATAATCTTGGCTTGTTAGTTCCTCTAGTAGTAACAACACATACCAAAACTTACCTAGTAGACCTTTCGGATCCCAGCCATAATGTTGATCGCAAAGTGAAGTTATGTGGCTTGGGATGCCAGAAGTCCCTTGTATCCCCAGTTACACCTATCGTATGGGCCCCTATCCAAGTCTCTACTCTCAAAGCTATTTCAAAGTTTACTAGAGATGGCTCAAGAACACCATCCAAACATCTGCAAGATGTTGCAGATGTGTGTCTGGTGCACAGAGTTACAAATTAGAACATAATGTTGAGATTGCCTACTGCTTCTTTGGAGGGAAGAGAACTAGATTGGTATCGCACAGTTTCTACTAATACTATCAGTACTTGGGATGAGCTCGAGGATCCTTTTTATGAAATGTTTTCTAATAACAGAGATAGGTCTTCGATATATCACCAGCTATTAACAATCAAGTGGGCCCCATCTGAAGCCATGACCTATTTCAACACCTGGTTCCATACAACCTGGCAAAGGATCCAAAATGCCATCTGAGCACCGCCTGAGTTAGCATTTATATTTTACTTAAGGTCCATCAACGCTGACATATCCATGATGATCCAGTCACTCGTCGGAACCACATTACCAAATGCATACAACATAGTAGTTAAGGTAGAGAACAACCTAATTGACACTGGGAAGTTGCCACCTTGGCCCATTATGTCGATATTCCTTGAAATATCAGCTTCTACTCAGGAGATGCCATCTACAAGAACACCTGCGCCACCCCTATCTATGTATACTTATCTACGTGTGCCCCAAAATGTTGCTTCTACATCTAGTGCCTCAAAGGATGGGATGAGCAACATAACGAAGATGTTATGAAACTTGACAAACAAAGTAACCACTATCAATCATAACTAGGTTGCTCCTCTGAAACCATCCTACCAAGGCTATCAAAGTGGTAGACCCTCCTACCAACATAACCAATATCAAGGAGTTGCATGCACAACTCCGTTGACTGAGACAAATCACCAAATAGTGTTGGTACCGACTCTGTTGGGGGCTACTCAAACTAGTACAAGCAAAGAGTTGACCACAAGGAAAAACAATATTGTTGAATATTTCAATCCCTAGTGTTATCCCTACGGCGATGCACATATTCATCAAAATTTTATGCATGGCAATTTTCAGCAAAAAGTCATGAAGCAGCGCAGCCAAGGCATGGCGACGAATTTAAGATATACATACGCCTCTCCCCAAATGGAGAATGCAATTCTCACCACACATATGTAGGGAATTCCCTTAGAGCAAGAAAGTGACATAGCTCCTAACTGTGCCCTCCTCTGATGGATGGAAGGGGAGGAAGCAATGTTCACTTATGAAGCATCTACATCGACGACCCCGTAGGTACAATCTAACTATAGCACTCGATCGAAGAGGAGATTCACAGGTGAACTGGTCACTTTGTAGCCTAGAAACATCTTGGACCAACCCCTTGGCCCTTCCACAATCACTCTGCAACCGTAGCTACGCAAGGAGATTATCATCGCCAAATCCAAGGAGCAAAAGCCTTCAAATCTACCACCCTTCAACATGGTGGAACAATTGAAGAAATCTTCCGCTAATGTAACCCTTTGGGATATCTTGGCCATTCTAGAGCAGAATTAATTACTATAGAAGGCCCTATAGAAAGATACAGTTGTGCAATCAATGGGAAAAACTCCTGAAAGCACAACAGACTCATCACCTCCACCCAAAGTTCTTGGGAATACTGTAGAGGAAGCTCCACTTGAAGCCAAAGAGCAAAGAATGAAGCCTAGACCCTTTTTCTTGACTCTCATTATGGGGAAGAAAATATTGCACAAATCCATGACCGACTCTGGTGCCAACACTAGAGTCATGCCCAAGCAGATAGTTGAAGCTTTAGGGCTTAGCTACGAGCCCTTAAAGAGAGGAGTTATGCAACTAGATGGGAACAAGGTCAAAATTGTAAGCCTCATTAAAGACCTCCCCTTAACTTTATTTTCTTGTCCTAGCATCATAGTGTTGCAAGACACCGTGATCATTGAAATCCCTCCCATGTTTAGCCTCTGCCTATCCCAGGAATTCACCTCAAAGATAGACGGATACCTTTCTTTGGATTGGCACCACCTAATTCTCAGAACTAAGCACGAGTCTAAAATGAAGATAATATTAGAACCTCTGCATGTAGAACATGTAGCTAATGAAGCCATGATCAACTTTGAAGACACCGATACCTCTGTTACCAAAGAAGAAGCCGGTAGTAGCAAGTTGTTGGAACATGAGCAGGCAAACGAAGAAAGAGCTGATTGAGAAGAAGTCTTCTTGACCAAGTATGTAGGCACCAATCCTTTCAGGAATTATCATGCTACCAGTTTGGGCACCTATGTCATCTATGATGAAGATCAAGAGTTCCCGAGGGTATTAAAAGACTCCACACTTGAAAAAACCTCAGAGCTCTGGACATTGCACTTCAATGGTGTGAGATGCAAGGTTGGTGCAGGTGTCAGGACATGCCTAATGTCTCCATCTAATGAGAATATCTTTAGGTCATTCTGCTTCCAGTTTTCTTGCTCAAACAATGAAGCCAAATATGAGGGTCTCATGCAAGGACTAAGCCTCATAGAATGCATGGGTATCAAATAATTAATGGTGTTCAAAGATTCTGAACTTGTAATCAATCAAGTCAGAAACATCTCTGATGCAAAAAATGTATGTATGTAGTCTTATAGGCATAGGGTATGGGACCTCATCGAAGGTTTCAAATCTTTTAACATCCATTTTGTGCCAAGGGAGTAGGATTCAGATGCAGATCACATGACCGCGATAGGATCTCAATTTGATCCTATCTTTGACTTGATTGAGAATGTGCACTCTGTGTGAGTGATTGTCTGACCCACCATTCCCAATAATGATCAAAGCTGGCAAGAGTTTGAAAATGATGAACGCATCCCCTCGTTCATTCAACAGTCAGAGAGTTTGCCGATTAGTTTCAGCAAAAAATTGAAGAAGTATACAAAGGACAAATCATCTAGTTGAAATAAAATAAGCTTCTGAAAGGGTTGGTCACTCTTGAAAATTTGTTTGACTGTGATGATGCAAGGAATGATAGATTTGTAGCTGATTAGGCAGACTACGCTGACCTTGAGGTCAGGAACAGAAGAAAATTGAAGGTCGGGAAAGAAGTCTTGCAGTATGATAAAGATATGCTTATACACTTCTGTGAAAAATACGAAGGGGTTGTGGCTTGGTCTTACAATGACCTCAAGGGATATGATCCTGATATCATCCAGCACACCATTGAACTAACATAAGGTGCTAAACCTGCCTAATAAAAATAGAGGCCCATCAATCCAAAGATTCAAGCCTTAATGGCACAAGAGCTAGAAAATTTGATCCAGTCCAAGATTTTCTTTCCAATCAAGTACAACATGTGGGTATCCAACCTTGTTCCACTCCGAAAGAAAACAAAGAGACATTTGCCTCTATGTTGATTTTCACAACCTAAATAGGGCATCGTTGAAAGACCATTACCTGTTGCCTTCCATGGAATCAATCTTGCAGACTATGGCAAGTTCAGAGATGTTTTCTCTGTTAGATGGTTTCTCGGGCTACAATCACATTTGGGTTAAAGTAGAAGATCAACACAAGACCACGTAACATTTTCATATGCCAAAATTCCTTTCGGCCTATCAAACCTGGGGGCTACCTTCCAGCGGGCAATGGATATCGGCTTTAGTGAACTAATCAAAAAAATCATCCCCATATACTTAGATGATATGATAATATTTTCCAAATATAAAGATGACCATTTTGATCAACTAGAGATGGTTTTCAAAAAATGCCAAGAGTTCAGGATATCCCTGAACCCAAAAAAATGTGTTCTCGGAGTACCGCGAGGAAAATTGTTGGGGCATGTAGTGTCCCAAGAAGGAATCACTATCGATCTTGAAAGGGTAAAAGCAATCAAAGAGCTTCCTTTTCTGGTAAACAAGAAAGTAGTACAATATTTTTTGGGAAAGGTTAACTTTGTAGGCAATTTTATTTCTGATTTTGTAGGAATAATTAGACCCATCACCCTGATGCTAAAAAAGACCAATTGTTGAAATGGACAAAAGAAGCGAGGGAAGCCTTCGAGAAGGTAAATGATGATATTTCTTCAGCTCCTTGTTGGAGTATGGACAAACATTGAGAGGGGGGGGAAGGGGGGTGGGTGAATCAGTGTTTAAACCTTTTTAAACTTCGACCAAGACATATAACTCAGATTCCCTTTCTTTTGAAAAATAGGGCAGAGTAATGGCTTCGAGAACATTCATGACAACATTAACTTAGTTCATTTTTCACAACTTATCCCAGAAAAACTTGTGTGAGATATCTTGCATTTGCAAAAGAGATGACAAACATTGTTTGACAATTAATGCACAATGACAACATAGGTGCAACTCATAAGACTATACATGAAGACCAATATTGTTTAATCACTTTAGGACCACTAGATTTTAATGCAGACTTATGAGATACTAAAACAACCAAGCAATGGAATGACATATGATAAGCATGAAACAACTAAGAGATTCAGTACATCATAACAATTCCTGAGCTATGAATCAACTGAATACTTTTATGCTTCCTTTTGAATTAGAATGTTCAACAATGACTTGTGCAAGAAATTTTAAATTAAACATTTGCAGAGATGAAGGAACTAACATTCAACAATGTTTAGACTAATAAGAACAATCACTCAAAAAATCATCACAGTCTAGAAGCATTATGACATCAAAACAAAGAGACCATAAGACAAATACTTTGTCGAGTGGAAAACCCTCTTGGGGTAGAAAAACCACTCCTATACTACCTCACTGGCTTAACTTCAAAAACCATTGCTTACAATGCCCTACAGGAAAATTTTAGAGCACCCACTCTAGGAGCACCAACTCCTTACAAGTTTAGGAACACCCATTCCAAGGAGCACCAACCCCTTATACTAAGTCAAAACAATAATAATTTATTAAAGGATTTCTCTATTTCATTTTAGCTCATATATTTCTCTCTTTCTAATCTGTTTAATATCTTGAAGATTCAACTTGAATCAAAAAAATATGAGACACATTAGATTTGTATTTTTTGCATCATATTTTCAAGGTTTCATTACAGAGCTTTTTCATTCTAACTCTTTTTAAAATTGCTCACATAAGAATAGTGACAAATCACTGTATTTATATGTTTATTAAATATACAAAAATTTTGTTTAGTACCTTCACCGAAGGTTTCAGATAAGACAGAGTGCAATGTCATCACTATTTTGTTCTTAGAACCTTAAAACCAACAAAATCTACACTAGTAACATCATTTGGTACAAGAATACAAAAACATATGCACCAATAATATCACTCTCATTTTCAAAGTGATTTGATAGAACAATAATACCCTCATGGTTCTGTTTTTCAAAAACCCATAATGATTAGTGACAAATGGAAACAAAAATTCACCAGACCATCTTTTCCCTTCACACCTTTTTTCATTTTGATAAACACAAAATAATATCACTACAAGGGTCTGAATAGGATTTGTAATCGAACCCATATCTTCATCAAATACCAAAATAAACAATACTTTTAGAATACCCACAATGAGGTCAAGAGTAACCAAAAACAAACCATGCTTTTCTGACTCAATATTCAACAAACCATTTTCACCCATTCAATTTCGAGTAGAGGTAGGAATACCTGATATGATAAGGGAAACTAAAAAGAGAGCATGATAATATGTTGTGAAGAATTTACCAACCCCTAAGTAATGTCATTGAATCTCCTTCCAGATTCAAGCTCTCAACCAAAGAGTAACGGCAAACCAAGACACCAACCACAACATAGCTCTTAGAGTGAGCTAAATCTTCTGTCAATAGAGTTATGGAAAGTAATCATCAAAGCAAGAACATATACATTCTTCATGGCAGTTGTTAGGGTTCTAAACCCTAGCAAATCAAACATAAATACTTTTCCCTAAATACTTCCTTCAAGTCATATGAAAGACCTTGACAAATGTAATGATTCTTTGAAGTCCGCAAAGGTATATTCTGTTTAGAATATTCTTTTTAAACAATATTGATACTTAAAAGCTTTTGAAAGTGTTGTTCTAAAGAATAACGTAAGAGTATGATTAGGGTTGTCAAAAAACTTTTTGCCAAGTATGTCGACCACATTGTCACCTTGATTATTGTTTCCTGACAGTCGATTCAACATTATCACTTAATAACATTTATTCCAAGTCCATAATTTTCAAAATGCCGACAATGTAAATGATAAAATGATGATTGTCTCTTGACCACTATAATCTTCCAAACATTACTTTCACAAGACTGTACACAAAGTCAATAAATTAAGAGATTGATAGGAATAATATCACTTCAAGTGAATTCTTAAGGAAACCTAATAGGGTTTACTTCATTTTAGATGCCAATTCCTATATGCCTTTATAATAGATGACCTTTGATAAATACTTTTATTAATATAGTTCATAGAAAATAATAATGCCAATGTCACATGATCATAATGTGACAAAATACCTTTCAAAAATAAGCTTTCCAGAACCTTGCAACAATGTATGCTTTATGATTCCATGAATCAAATGTGAGCTCACTGATGAAACATATGTGTCACATATATCATTAAATCTATCAGCCCAAGTTAAGAAAGCACATATGTATAAACCCATGTATACCTAAAAATGAATCTTCCAGTATGAGTATGCCACAATGACTTGTAAACATGATGAATATACTTGTCAAACTAAATATCCTGAACCTGTTTCATGATCATCTTGAATGACCTGTAATAATGCTTTATCACACTATCAGTAACCATAACCATCTAAAAATATATTGCATTCATAAATTTGAACCAGAAGCCACATGAGCAGTATCACATTGAATATCAAGATGAAAAACTTGAATCATCATGAAAATCCTGAATCACCATAAACATGAATACCAAAAAAAAAACCTCTGAATGATTATCTGAGATACCAAAGAGAATGCCAACTGATTTTTTCATCAAGGAAAACCAAAGACAACTAAGAATTCAACAAACTCCCCCTTTGTCCTTGATGGAAAAACACAAATTACTCTCCCCCTTTTTGCTTCAATGACAAAGAAATGCAATGCAACCACAACTGAGAAGCCAACAAAGAACTATATGAACCAGCTGCAAGTAAAACATAAAGAGCATCAAACTAAAAATACAAGAGAGTTGTGAATGAATAAATTTTGTAACAAGCTTCCCCTACAAAGAATCTCCACACAAAGATGTATCAAAACTAGTATCATTACTCCTTTTCTCAAATAACACTATCAGTACACATTGTCATAAAGCAAGAAAACTAGAAAGACAAGAGCACTGTCAAATAATCCAAATGGGTCATTGAAAACACTTTCAATCCATTGCAAGCACACTAACAATTCACCACCCCATTTGTAAACCATATTTTAGATGTGCAAAGTCTCAAATCTAATAAATAAAACATAGTAACAAAACGCACTCATGAAGATTAAAAACCTAAAGTATCATAAAGAGAGACCTATACCACCGCATACCAGTGATCTAGAAATCCATTATCTAACTGCCTTGTGTCTCTGAATCTCTGATCTTCACTATACCTTAGATTATCTATATTTTGAAATGATATAGATGATCACATAATAGCACCTCCAAAATCACAACATCATGAAATCATGACAACTCATGTGTTTGATGTACACAACTCAAAGGAACACAACTATTCAAGTAGTTCCAGATGAAGCTCTATTTAAACAACACCACACTATGCATTATAAGCATAAATTTTTAAATACCATGAAGTATGTGAACATTTTCAATTTAATCTCATAAGATGACAAACATCAAACTTCTTTAGACATCATATCGTGCCAGAACCAACTTCCTTTTGAATAGCAAGAAATCACCGTCAAGGAACCAATGTCTCAAGCATGTCAAGATATCAACCAACTTAGTATCAAGCATGAATCAAGGTAGAAAAGATATTTTCAATAAATATTACCACATAGTCACCTATCTTACCAATTGACCTGAACTATGTCAACAAAAAAATGATTGACTGCGAGAACCAACAAAGTACTGTCACTTGCAAGCTAAAAACCATGTAAACTTTGAACTACCAAGTAATAACAATGTACTGTTAGACCAAAAAAAATATTTCATTGTCAAAGTATTGTCTTTTATGAAAGTTGTGCAAGGCATAACAACAATAATTTTCATCATGTATACCATACTGTCAGCATACCAAAAAAAATATTTGTTATAGATAGGCAATATACAAATCACTATCACTATGTCCCTGCAACAATCATCAATACTTGTGTTCCAACCATGAAATGTTACGGGAAACTTCCAAGCATTGCAAAAACTTGATTTAAAGCAACATTCACTATCATTGTCCTATCAGCTAGTTGCCATAGCCATTACATTTCTACAAGCCAAAAAACTAAATTCCAACCAAGATCTTAAGCAATTAACAGTCCACTGTCTTATCATGCCCTGTTATTGATCACCTAACTCATGCACCTCCTGAGAAACACAGACTACTGAAGTCATTAAACCATTGTTTTTGTCAATCACAGGTAAAGAGTATTATACTCAGTGTTATTGACATTATGTTGCAGTAAAGCAAAGCTAAAAAGAATTTGACCACAAATGGCATGAAGTGTAAGCTATCAACCATCAGTATGATTATATATATGAACCATAGAATTAAGATTGTTAACATGCACTCATTTTCGCTGTTATTCCCAACACAAAAAAAAACTCAACACAAGCAAAAAATAAATTATGATACTTATGTGGCTTAACACAATGACTTACACCTTGACAAAATACAACTCCTTCTTGATTTATATCAAAGGGGTTTGATATATAATGCACTAATCATCTCCCCCTGAGTATTTGCTTCTTCTCAGGACTTGGATGGTGACACCTTTGCAAGGAGTGCACAAGGATTTTTCACAAATTCATCTTTATTTCTCTTCTTGTCATCTTGATTACTCTTTCTTCTCCACACCAATGTAGACTTTTTCACTTGTTTGTTTAAAGTACTTGTCTTCCTATTAAATCTGCATTTTTTTACTTTATGCCCAATGTTATTACATCTAAAACAAATGATCTTATGATTGTTCTGAGGAACAAAAGACTGCCTATAGACATTTCCAGCTTTGTTCCCTTCATAATTATCACTTGTATTCATTTTACAATCTTTTATAAAATGACAAAAGTTGTTACAATTGTAACACACCATATTTTCATTTCTAGAGACATTAGAATGATTCTTATTTGACCATCTCATGCAATCAATTGCCTTATGACCAAATTCATTACAAACATAACAATATCCTTGAAAAGAATGATTATACCTAAATGAATGATCATGCCAAGGATGTGAACATCTGAAAACATTTCTCCTTTCTCTATGAATACCTTTAGATTGTCTTCTAGCATCAATGTTATCCTTTGGTGTAGCTATATGGTAACCAAGATCAACCTTCATTCTTGGTGTTTGGTTGGCTATAAACTTCTTTCCATCTGCAGTAGCAAACACTATCTCATGTTTAGATTCTTCTATAGAGCTTTGTCCAACCTCATATCCCACTCTTGTAGGATCTTTAGAATGCTTTTTCCTGCCCAACATCTCATTCAATATATTAGTACTATGATCAAATTTCTGAATTTTACCTGATTGAACGTTGACACTTTCAAGATCTTTTCTTAAAGCAACTAATTCTACTTCAAGTTTTAGACATTAAATATTTTTAACCAAATCAGACCTTACCACATCCTCTATCCTCTTACACTCTTCAATTTCAATTTTCTAACTTATAATCATGTCGTCTTTAAGAGTTAGTTCTTTTAACAAGGAATCATTATCTAAACTTTTCTTTAATGAAGCAACCTCATTTTCTAGTTTATTACATAATTCATCCTTGTTTTTTAACTTGAATTCCAATCCCTCTTCAGTCCTTTTTCTATCAACCATTTGAAATTTCAGAAATTCAATAATCTTTTTATCCTCATTATGATTTTCTATTACAACTTTACTGACATCAACACTTTCTTGTAAGCGTACCTTGAGATCCTAATTTTCTTATTTAAGCCTTTTAAGTTCATCTAAGGTAGCAAGAAGTTATCCTTCTAGATCAACCTCATACTCATCATCTTCATATTCTTTTCCACCAAATTCTTATTCAAAGTCACTTACTAAGTGATCTTCTTCTTCACCAACTATAGGATCACTTTTAGTATCAACTGGCACAGGGATTTGACAAAGGTTGGTTTATCAAAAAAAATCTTGACACTAGGGGCTTTCTTTTGACCTTTAGTTCTCTCGCACTTACCCATGACAAATACTCCACAACTAGGAAACCCTAAGTTGGTTAGACTTATGTTCGGGTATGGATCTAATACCAATTTTTGGAGTATGGACAAACATTGAGAGGGGGGGTGAATCAGTGTCTAAACCTTTTTAAACTTCGACCAAGACATATAATTTGGATTCCCTTTCTTTTAAAAAATAGGGAAAAGTAATGGCTTTGAGAGCATTCATGAAAGCATTAACTTAGTTTATTTTTGACAACTTATCCCAATAAAAATTGTGTGAGATATCTTGCATTTTCAAAAGAGATGACATACATTGTTTAACAATCAATGCACGATGATAACACGGGTGCTAATCATAAGACTATACTTGAAGACCAACATTGTCTAATCACTTTAGGACCACGAGATTTTAATGAAAACTTATGAGATACTAAAACAACCGAGCAATGGAATGACATATGATAAGCATGAAATATCTAAGAGCTTCAGTACATCATAACAATTCTTGAGCCATGAATCAATTGAATACTTTTATGCTTCCTTTTGAATTAGAATCTTCAACAATGACTTGTGCAAGATATTTTAAAATAAATATGTGCAGAGATGAAGGAACTAAGATTCAACAATGTTCAGACTGATAAGAACAATCACTCACAAAATCATCATAGTCTAGAAGCATTATGACATCAAAACAATGAGACCATAAGACAAATAATTTTTTGAGTGGAAAACCCTCCTAGGGTAGAAAAAACACTCCTAAAATGCCTCACTAGATTAACTTCAAAAACTACTACTTACAATGCCTTGTAGGAAAATTTTAGAGGACCCACTTTAGGAGAACCAACCCCTTACAAGTTTAGGAACACCCATTCCAAGGAGCACCAACCCCTTTTACTAAATTAGAAGAATAGTAATATATCAGAGGATTTCTCTGTTTCATTTTATCTCACATAATCCTCTATTTTTAATCTGTTTAATATATTGAAGATTCAAATTGAATCAACAAAATACTAGACACATTAGATTTGTATTTTTTGCATCATATTTTCAAGGTGTGATTACAGAGCTTTTTCATTCTAACTATTTTTAAAATTGCTCACATAAGAACAATGATAAATCACTATATTTATATGTCTATAAAATATACACAAATTTTTTTTAGTACCTTCACCAAAGGTTTCAGGTAAGACAAAGTGCAATGTCATGACTATTTTGTTCTCAGAACCTTGAAACCAACATAATCTACACCAGTAATATCATATGTTACAAGAATACAAAAACGTATGCATCAATAATATCACTTTCATTTTTGAAGTGATTTGATAGAACAATAATACCCTCAGGGTTCTATTTATTTAAAACCCATAATGATTAGTGACAAATGGAAACAAAAATTCACCAGAGCATCTTTTCCCTTCACACCTTTTTTCATTTTGATAAACGCAAAAGAATATCACTACAAGGGTTTGAATAGAGTTTGTAACTGAACCCATATCTTCACCAAATACCAAAATAAACAATACTATCATAATACCCACAATGAGGTCAAGAATAACCAAAAACAAACCATGCTTTTTTGACTCAATATTCAACAAACCATTTTCACCCATTCAATTTCAAGCAGAGGTAGGAATACCTGATATGATAAATGAAACTAAAAAGAGAGCATGATAATATGTTGTGAAGAATTTACCTATGAGTAATGTCATTGAATCTCCTTCCAGATTTGAGCTCTCAACCAAAGAGTAATAGAAAAGCAAGACACCAACCATGACATAGCTCTTAGAGTGAGCTAAATCTTTTGTCAATAGAGTTGCAGAAAGTAATCATCAAAGCAAGAACATATACATTCTTCATGGCAGTGGTTAGGGTTCTAAACCCTAGCAAATCAAACATAAAGACTTTTCCCTAAAGGCTTCCTTCAAGTCATATGAAAAACCTTGATGAATGTAATGATTCTTTGAAGTCTGCAAAGGTATATTCCATCCAAAATATTCTTTTTAAACAATACTGATACTTAAAATCTTTTGAATGTGTTCTTCTAAAGAATAACACAAGAGTATGATTAGGGTTGCCAAATTTTTTTTGCCAAGTATGTTGACCACATTGTCACCTTGATTATTGTTTCCTGACAGTTGATTCAACACTATCACTTAATAACATTTATTCCAAGTCCAGAATTTTCAAAATGTCGACAATGTAAATGACAAAATGATGACTGTCGCTTGACCACTATAATCTTCCAAACATTACTTTCACAAGGCTTTACACAAAGTCAATAAATTAAGAGATTGATAGGAATAATATCACTTCAAGTGAATTCTTAAGGAAACGCGATAGGGTTTACTTCATTTTAGATGCCAATTCCTATATGCCTTTATAATAGATGACCTTTGATAAATACTTTTATTAATATAGGTCATAGAAAATAATAATTCCAATGTCACATGATCACAATGTGACAAAATACCTTTTGAAAATAAGTTGTCCAAAACCTTGCAACAATGTATGCTTTATGATTCCATGAATCAAATGTTAGCTCACTGATGAAACATATGTGTCACATATATCATTAAATTTATCAGCCCAAGTTAAGAAAGCACAGACGTATAAACCCATGTATACCTAAAAATGAATTTATCAGTATGAGTATGTCACAATGACTTGCAAACATGTTGAATATACCTGTCAAACTAAATATCTCGAACCTATTGCATGATCATCTTGAATGACCTGTAATAATGCTTTATCACACTATCAATAACCATAACCTTCTAAAAATATATTTCATTCATAAATCTGAACTAGAGGCTACATGAGAAATATCACACTAAATATCAACATGAAAAACTTGAATCATCATGGGGTGGTCCCACAAAGAGTTGGTTTACAATTTCTGAGAGGAACTGATTTTTACTGAAATCACATATTTTTAGAAATAATAATGATTTAAGCCTTAAAATGTTCCATTTTAAGGATTCCAATTGAAGAGGGTTTGATCAAACCACCTTAGATCAAACCCCTTGTATAGAACCTCGCTATTTTTAAACCATACCTATAAATGAGTCTCCTTTATACCTATCAAAATGCTGATAAAAAATCACTTTTGATTTAGCTTTTGGGGGATCAAATGAATTGATTTTAAATTTATTTGAAATGAATATGGTATTCCTCAGAATGAACTATCCAATTAATATAATTTTAATATGTTTTGGTTGTATTTTGTATTTGTCTTTTTAGTTTTATTAAACATAGGTTTTTCATCGAAAATGAAGGTCTATGTTCTGCACATGTGGAAAAATAGCAGATTTTCAAAAAAAAAAATGAAAAATATGAGTGCACCAAATATTGAAGTTCATGATCCAACAAAAAATAAAAAAATTGAATTTCGATATATACGAAAAACGTTATGCGTTATACGGTCGCACTATGTCTGAAATGTAAGTGGTTTTACTTCGAAACTTGATTAAAGAAAAAATATTCAATAAAAAACTATCTAACCAAGTGGAAGAACTAGATATCGGAGTTTCAAATATAAATTTGAAATAATAAGAATTTAATGCTTCATGGAAAAAAAATTATGTGTTATACGGTGTGCATTACTTTTTTAAAATGTTGTTTTATGAAAAAAACCAGTTTTCGTGGGAGATGGAAAAAGAACTACAATCAGATTCAAAAAATTTTGAAAAAAATATTTTTAGAATCTATAGACAAAATGTGATGAGACTCTAGTTTGCATCATCTTCAAATTCCTCATGGTTTAACCACTATAGGTGCTCGAATGTGAAGTTCTAGTTAAAAATAATAATTTCAGTGTCCAGTTTGGCCAAAAATTGTAAACCACTATTGTGGGATCACCCCCATGAAAATCCTGAATCACCATAAACATGAATACCAAAAACAAAACCTTTGAATGATTATCTGAGATACCAAAGTGAATTCCAACTAATTTTGTTATCAAGGACAACCAAAGACAACTAAGAAGTCAACACTTCTATGTTGGCGAATCCTGATTTGTCAAAAGACTTCATAATGTATATTTTTAGCAGCAAGACAAGCATCGCCACTGTTCTAATTCAGAAGGATGATGAAGGAAAGGGAGAGAATCATGTAGCGTTCCACTCCTGAACCTTGAAGGAGTACGAGATGAATTATAACTTCATCGAAAGACAAGCTTTCACAATTGTAAAGGGACTCGGGAAGTTCCGACACCTTATAGCTTGCACTAAGGTAATCATTTATGTCGCACATTCTAGTGTGCGCGAGTACATCATGGAGGGAGAAATCACCAATAAAAGGGAAAACTAGATCACTAAGATCCTAGAATATGGCATTGAAGTCAAGCCTATGAAGACTGTCAAAGGAAGAGGGTTGTGCGAATATTTGGCACATGATGAAGAAATGAAAATTGAGGAAAAACAAACAAAGATAGTCCAAGCAAATGAGCCCAAACCTGAAGGCTTCTGGTTGGTGGATAGGGTAAGATTTATGAGCACCAAAAAGTATCCATTGGGACTTCTCTCTCAAAGAAGAAGATTCTACCGGCTGCAAAATAGTGGGTACTCACTTATTAAAGGGATCCTGTTTAAAAGAAATTTAAACAACATCTTACTGTGATGCATCACCATGGAGCAAGCAAAGAAAATTCTCAACACCTTCTATAGCAGCCCAGAGGGCGAACACTTCTCTGTAAAGACCACCACCATCAAAATTTTGTGATCTGGGTACTTTTGGCCTACATTGTTCAGCAATTCCTACGAAATGATAAAATCCTGTAAAGAGTGCCAATTCTACACAAGGAGAAGAAGGAATTTTTCCATGCATCTCAATCCAATAATAGCGGATGAACCATTTGTGCAATGGGGTCTAGATTTCATTGGGATGATCAACCTTGCCTCCAACGTTGGTCACAAGTGGATCCTAACAACCATGGACTACTTCACAAGATGGACTGAATCCCTACCCCTAAAGAATGCGATGGAAGCAGAAATTGTAGATTTTCTCAAAGGGTTGGTAACGAGATTTGGTGTGCCAAAGACTATCATCTCAGATAATGCAAGATATTTCTTAGGCTCCAAGGTATGTCAGTTCACATTAGAACACAACATATTTTTCAAAACATCTTCCAACTACTACCCGCAAGGAAACGGCCTAGCTGAGTCAACTAACAAGAATCTAGTTTGACTCATTAAAAGGATTGGATCTGATCATGAGAAGGAATGTCATAAGAATCTCCAAACTATGTTATGGGAAGACCACATAATTCCTAAGAAAACCCTAAAGACTTCACCATACAAACTAGTATATGGGAAGGAGGCGTTGTTACCAATCTCTATAGAGATACCTGCGTTACAGCTACTCAAGTCTCTAGAGATTGAAGAGAACGAAGCAATGAAAGTTCGGTTGGCTGAACTGCTGGAGGTACAAGAAAAAAGGGAGAAATCCCTAATAGCCATGACTAACCACCAGTAGGTGCTTAAAAGGTGGTTCGACAAGAAAGATTTAGACCAAGGTCTAAAATACGGGGACCTGGTACTAAATTTTAATGAAAGAGCCACAAGGCCTGACCAACATGGAAAATTCAAAAAACTATGGGAAGGCCCTTTCAAAATAATTAAATGCAAACAAAATAATGTATTCGAATTAAAAAAACATGGAACAAGAAGCATTGGGAATTCTGGTTAATGGAATTTGCCTAAAGTTGTTCAATTAAGCTTCAAATACTTCATACAAGTGTAAACATGTTATTAATGTAATTATGTTTCCTTTTCATGTTTTGTCAGCCGGTTCTTTCAACATTTTCACAGATACAGGAAGCAAAAAAATTCATGAGACCCATTATTAGAAGAACAGAGAAAGGCTATATTACTCATATTGCAAAAATTAAGTTCATATGTGAGGAACTTAATGAAAGTTGCAAAGAGCACAAGAATGAAGACAAAGGGTTGAAGATAAGCAAGTATATTCATTATATATATTTTGATAGAAACATTGACAAAATGGCTCTATGGCCATGCACTCAAAATGTGACTATATATGCGGCTTCCTTATATATATGTATATGCAAGCCCTCTTTCAAGTATATATTTATAAAAGGGAAAAAGGTGTGTTAATCTTTGAGTTGTGGGAGCATGAACACTATCTTCATCAACATGAACATTGTCTTCATCAACATGAGTGTTTTCTCCATCACTAGGAACATTGTTGGTAGCAACGAGACCTAGAGCAACAACACCAATACCCAGAACGAGTGGCAAAGGAAACACAAGGTTCCTGAAGTTAGTGTACCAATCCACATCATAGAAAAGCACTACATTGTAGTAGCACAACAAAAAATGGCATGCACAGGTGGCTCTCTCATGGTGCTCAACAAGTGAATGGAGCCAGAACCCACTCAGAAATGGAACCCATGGTACCACCACATCTTCTTCGATATGCCTCTGCAAGTCGCTCACAACCGGAAGGTCGAGGCCATACACTGCATTGGTTACTGCTTCACCAAGGCCTTTGAGGTACCTCTTTGGAAAAATCTAGAGTGTCAAGCGAAGTATCATGGCTTTTGGAGCCTAAATGTCAACCAAGGAAGCAACAAAATGGCACCATATATCGGTGTTCACTCGATATTTATCTTCATACTCAATGCAATCTCTACCCAAACCAAAACCCATTTCATGGCTATAATAGCCAGTGCGTGTTTTTTTTTGGTCATACGTTTTAGACGCCTATTGGAGATCTCTTCCAGAAAAGTCATTTGAGACTTGTTGCACACTAGCCTAATTGGAGTGTTCATTGTGTCAGCCTCTGCTCAAAACACCTAATTCTAGCGCTATGAAAATTTAAAGCCTACTCAACCGCCTAAGCAATAATGTTATCTAAATTTCCCAATACTTTTGCTAAATCACTAAGTGTAGTTCTACTACTGTGATAAGGCTCATTTATAGAAATATCAAAGGTAGCGTGCATCCCAAGCATGGTGGTAATCGAGTTTAGCTCGAAAATCCCACCCAAAAGGCCAGCTCAATCTTCCAAACTAGTTGCGTCCACAGGTACGAATTGGTGTGTGTAGGATTAAGGAGTGGTAATCAATTAATGCAAATTGGTGGCAAGCTCAGGCGATGGCTCATACATAAAAGTGCTTAGGTGTCACAATACAGGCCGTTTCAAGCTCCAAGGTTGAGTGTGAATCTTTCTAAGGTACTCATTACAACATCAACTTAATTATGCTTTCAGGGATTTTAATGGCAAAGGAATGTGAGGATAAAAAGTAAGAAGTCGGCAGCTCAATTTCCCATGAAAATCACACTAAAGGGATGTATCGCTAACATAATTATGAATTCTTATCTTTTCAAAAGAGGCAGGTAATTCATTTCACATGGATGGAGGAGTTGATAGTTACATCGAATTAAATGCAAAAGACAACCATTGTCTACCAGTTGAAGGCAGGAAATCAAAGAAAAGCTAAGTATCACATGCAAAAAATTAGAAAGAGCATAAAACTTCTTGAGCATGCAAAGAGACTTAGAAGAACAAAATTGTTAAGAGAACTTGGTGTGGTGCAACTTGCATCAAAGGAGCTAAACATAGAGGTAGTTGCAGAGAATTCACTCCCTCGGTATGAATTAAAGGTCGTTTGGTTATGAATCCAAAGCTTTGTGTTGTGTTTTGGGTGTCATTCATACTGCTTTAGTGTGGTTTCTAGGCAGAGGATTCACAAAAGGAAGGAAACTACTCAAAGTTCTCAAATAAGAATGCAAGATGGAGGGGCCCAATGTTTATTTAATATCATGCGTGCAACACCAGTTGCCTACATCTTCGAGGATGTCTCTTATGCTTCACCTAGAATGCTAGAAAAGCCAACATGGGTAAATACGTAGGTTGCAGAGAAGAAGAGCCCTCACAAAGATAAGAAACAAATTAAAGAAGAATGGGAAAATATTCATGACCCCATTCTTGCAAAGAATCCCAAATCACTTAGGGAGGCGGCCTCTGAAAGGATGAAAAAGAATAGTGACCCAAATTCCTTGGCACGAAAATTTTGGTACAATGGATTTCCATAATATATGGTCTCATCCATACACTACTTCCTTGAATTAGTCGACAAGGCCATCAAACAGTTCAACCCAAATACCAACACCATTGAGGAGGTGAGTGTTGTTATATGTAAGGAAGCTATCTGGAATATGCTTTGTATCCCGGAACAAAGCTCTAAAGTGCCTCTAATGGAGTCATTTACTCCAACTAAAGGAGAGACCTATTGGAGGACCAGAGACCTTGCGCTAAGTTTTTATAGCAAGGAGACTCAAAGAATCAAAGAAGCTCAGAATAGGCCAATGCAGATCCCAATAACGCATAAAGGCTTCGAGGATGATATAAAGGATGTTTTCTCAATGATGGAATTTTTTTGTGGCCTAGACACTGACAAGGAGGTCCAGGAGTTTCAACTCGATTTGGGTTTTCAATTATGCAGGAAACATTCTCTTTTCTAGTATGATTTCACTAAATTCCTCTCGCAAGAGATGCTCAGCCAGATAGCAGAATACCAACTTCAATGGAGGTTCAGTTTCTCATCCTTTCTCGCACATATTTTCTTGCATCAAAATCTTGACTTCTTCTAGAAGCATCTAGGGCTCTCAATTTTTGATGAAAACCAGAGGAACTCAGTTTCCACATGGAATCCCCTTCTCTCTATGACATTTGATTATTACGTATTTTTAGATTATTTCTTATATCCGATTTTTTAGGATTTAAGAGGAGACAACATTGTCTTACAGTTCAACTCAGACCAAATTGAGTTCATGTAGAACTTCACTCCAAGGTGTGACTGGTTTCTGGGTGAGAACTTCACATTCGTCTGATTGTGTGGCTTCACCAAAGAGCCATTTCAGCTTTCGGCATGTCTTACAAAGCAGATATTGGTGCTTGAAGTATTCCACCAGGTATCAATTATCAATACCACCTTTTGCAGCAGAAAGGAAAAGAAGAAGGGATTTTTCAGCTACCCGATGAGTTTCAAAACCATAGTCATGGCTAAGAGAAAGGCTTACAATATATTGGAAGAAAATTTGGCTCATCTGGGATTGGTATGGATTTGCGATAAATGGAATTACAACCCCGATGAGTACTTTCCAAAAAAATATGTCAAGGTTGAAGGGAAAACGGGGTGGATCTAATGACCCAACAGTGCGGAATACATTCCCTTAACACTAATACAATAGAGGAGAAGAGCATAAACTGATTCTTAATAGCTTCTAAATGCTACTTGAGATGAATACAACCAGTAAAATTGTAACAAAAATAAGCATTCACATATTGACACAAGATATATGTGGGAAAACATTTTTAGGTAAAAAACCCACCACACAAAGTCAAGACAATTGTATTACAGTAATAAAACAATTACATACAATGTTTAGTCTTCTCTGATCAGCTCACAGTAGCTTAAAGTTCTATCTCACTATTACAATGTTATCTCATAACATACAGTTCAAATTACTTCACTCTTTTAACCTACTTCTTTCATGTACATATATTTGGCTGATCAATACAATCATGTACTTGACTAAGAAAGTCATACACTGCATTCAATTCTATCAACCAATCGCCGACCATCAGGTTCATGAATCGATCCAATACACAATCGATATGCTCTAACATATATCTTCATCATTGAGCCACCCAAGCATTCAATTCCATTCCATAATTGGGTTGCAATCCCTGTCGAACAAGTCTACATTAACTTCCATTTACTACATTGGCCTTTAGCCAATCAAACTATTGTCAACTTGCCAAGTGTCCTTCCTGCATTCGCTATCACTCTTTGACTTCAAGCCAAACTTGATCAAAATTGGCCTCGAGATCATCCAAGCTCTTCAAGTCTTTATCGCTCTACCGTCGAGCTTGTTCGACCTACTCGCGCTATGGCAGTGAGCCAACCGAGCTCAACTGAGCTCTTACCATGCTACCACAGCCAGGTTTGAGTCATCCTGCAGTATAGCAGCAAGCTCACTAATGACTTCACCGAGCTCACTTGCTCTGCCTCCAAAAACACCACTGCACTACCACTGCATTCATCAGACAGGACCACGATGTGGCGGTGACCAATTTGTGGGACCGCTGATGGTCTTACCGCACTATCATAGGGGCCGAGAGGCCACCCCACGATAGGGTGGTGATAGTCAGCCAAACCACTGGCGGTCTTACCGTGGCCACCGCGGTCAGTCACTTAACTATCCACGGTGTAGCGGTAACCACCGGACCCAACCACAGGCGGTCTAACTGTGACCATCGCGGTGAGTAGACCCACCACCTGTGGTATGGCACTAACTGCCAAGAGCATTGCGGGTGGCAACACCACGGCCACCGTGGTCGGTTGCTTAACTGCCCGTGGTATGGCAGCGACCGACAAGGTAGACCAAAAGATGCCAACTGCAACCACCACGTCTAGGGAACAGAAGTCAAGCGGTAACGCTATAAACTACCAAGGCCTTCACCATAGTACTAGCAAGGTACGAAAAGAGCCAGGTGTGGTATGGCGGTAAACTACAGAAACAAATTTTTTTTGCCAAGGCATGAAAATAGGGGATTCAAGCTGGAAGTTGAGACACATTTCTCAACAAAGGTGCACACTACCCCCGACCTTACTGGGAGAAGTGTCAGAATTTGGTGTCAGATGCAGATAAATTTATTGTTGACCTAGCTTATATCCCTACTAAAGGTGGTCGGCCCCTTGGCTCAGATTCTACCACCCGACTGGGCAGTATGATAAGACAAGAAAAATGGGGACAAATCTCTACAACAATCTGATAAAGAACTACAGCTGGAAGGAAAGGAAGGTCAATGATTTATGGATATATTGTCAAGAGACCCGATGCACTGAGGCCCCTTATGATACTAGGGAGATGGAATTTTTTTTTGACAAATTATAGAACAACGAGCATCTAGATTCTGATGAGAGTGGTGAAAAAGACTCTAGTTTAGAGGAAGACGAATCACAGTCAGACGAAGGAACAAAACCAAAAATAGAGATACAAGATGCCTCGATGTAGCAAAAGGGAAAATTTTTGAAGCAACCTAGCAGGGTCTCCTCTAATGTACGTGTACATATCGTGTGTGAGGTCTTCACTAACTCGCACTTGGACAGTAATGAGAACTAGGGCAACCAAACCACAACAATATGAAACCATAGCGGTAGACGATTCACCACCAGCAAAGTGGAAACAAACTAAGGCACCATTTGGAGAGAGTTCACAAGACCCTGAGGCAAGCAAAGAGCCAACAACAAACCAAGGACAACAATCATCCACACTGCAGGTATCTTTCACTCCCTCTTCTTTGGTTTCACAAACCTTAGTTGCCCCTCTTATGTTTGCAACACCTCTTGTTTCATGCACCGACCAATGCATTTTGGCCTTTGTTTCAATGATCGCAAGGGGTTTCGCATAGTCCTCTCATGCGACCCCATTTTCCCTTACTCCTCTATGGCACCTCACACCATTTTCCTTGGCCCATTCCACATCCCAAAGCCTTTCACACTTTGCCTCTGCTGCCTTCATCGATACATCTCCTACCACCGCAATGTCCGAACTGATCCAAGTTCTTCCTAGCAGATAGAAACTATCACGACTCTACTTCCTTTGAGTCATCCTACTGGTCCACAATTAGAGTATTGGAGTATCCCTCCTTTCTCACCTCAGATAGTTAGTGTACCAAAGAAGAAGTCTCCTGGTACTGCCACCCTTTCATTCCTTTTAGCCCTTCCTCTTGGTGCACCTTTCGCAAGTGAACTCATCAGGTCGCCCTCTGAATTCTTATTAGAAGGTGACAAAAATAGGCATGCATGAACAATCAGAGCCTAAAGGAAAAAGGATAAAAATGCTAAGAAGTCGATGGAGCCAAGGGTACAGACTATTTTTAATGAAGCTCAACAATCACTACATTTTGCAACTATGTACCCAACTATCAGCAAGCCACAAGAAGAAATGTAGCCAGATGAGTACAACATGTACGCTGTGGGGCTTGATTTAAGTATAGCCCAACCTCAAGACAAGGTGGAGCTCATGGAGGAAACACAACGAGTGGTGACCACTAGCTTTCTTAAGTCCGATCACTAGCTAAAGAAAAGGGAAGAAGAGTTGAAAAGCATAAAGGATAAAGTTGAGTTCTTGCTCACCAAGGAAAAACCTAGGGAGGTTGAATTTAATCACTTATCCCAACAAAAGGAGATGGAACAAGAAAATATCTGAGAAGAACTTACGAAGTTTCAATCCCTCGATCCTTACTTGATCGCTTGGCTACAATAGAAGAACTAGGAATATCAAGACCGGTTAGCAAAGTTGGGGCAAGAAGTACAACAAAAGGATGAGGAGTTTTATCGCCAACACGCTCAACTAGAGTAGCAAAATGTAGCAGAAAGATGTAGATTTCAAGATCCATCGAGCCCAATTAGAGAATGAAATTGCAAAAATTAAGTCTTTCTTAGAGCAAGAAGCAACAAACAAGGAGCGAGCTGAGGCTAGCTAGGTCATAGAATCATAGATCTTGTAGGGAAAACTCATTGTGGTAAACCAAAAGGTTGTGGAGCTCACGCATCATATAGAGCAAAGAAAACACAAATATTCTCCTATTGAAGAGTTCTACCTTCCCCTCTATCAATCAATTAGACCTTCTTCAGATAGCCCAATAGTTACATATTTCATATTGGGAAAGAGTGAAGGCTTTCTACCTAACTCTACAACCAATGCTCTGATTTGTGGCGGAAGCAACAGGCTTGGGTAGAGAGGTTTGTGTGACGATCGAGAAATTCCCTCAGTCCATAACCGAAAGAGTTCTAGAGGCTAGGAGATTATTGGATGAGCTATATAAGGTCCCAAATGAAGTCTTGGCAAGTGCAGGGATTGAAGACCGAAAGGACACTGCTAAAATAGCTAACAGGTTCATCCATTGCCACACAACTATCCTTCATGCCAATGAGTGTGTCACCAAATTAGATCAGATCATGAATAGCATGCGGGCCAGATTCTATCACCTGACTCAAATGGGCTTACCATCTCCATTTCTTGAAGATGAATTAGTGGCCATGGTGGGGCATATTATAGCGAAAATTGAGGAGAAACAACAAGATGTTTTTGCCTTTCAGAGTTTCCATCAGCCCCTTGTTGTAGGAGATATTGAGAGTGTTACCCATCTAATCACATGACTTCTTTTTCAACTTGAGTCTTGGGCCAGTATATTTTCGACGCTACATTACAAAGAAGCAATTGATATGCAAGGAGTGCAAGAAAGTCTATATGACATATTGACTCCATTTGAGGATGAATGGTTGCCTCTTTAGATCACCCTCCCTAAGCTCTGATTGCACTGCTCAGTGGATAGATCTCTGGTCTACAAGCCAAAAAAAATTGGGTTCCTCGTTTCGTAGGTGAAACATCCCTGATAAGTCACCAAAAGTTGTGAACATAAAATTCCCAAGCTCCCTTCAGGTGATTTTATTTTCCTTAAGTACTGGCCACACCCTTCCTTTAAAAAAAAGTAATATCGGGATCCTTTTACAAAGGCTTAAGCAAATACCGCCACATGCCAATTGAGCACTCCTTTCAAGGTTTCCTTCCCTTGCTTTTCAAAAACTTGTGCCATGCTTCCACATGTCAGCAGTTCACAATCTTCAGTGCCTTGTTCCATCGCTCTCCTTTTGGGCCCTGACCACGTGCCACGTAGCATCAGTCCGTGCACATTTCTTGGCTGCCCCACCCCTAGCATAGTATGTTTGGAGACCTCCACGTGTCTTCGTAGTGCAAGTTTTTTATTGCTTAAGGGGAAGGATGAATTTCAGCCCCGACTGCTTGCCACATGACCTTCTAAAGGCTTCATCATGAAGGAGAGTTAAGTAGGTGACAACCTCACACCAGTTGCCATGTTTTGTAACTACCACCATGAGTGGATAGCACGTGTCGATGCTCTAGTCTATTGGGACCACTACCATCATTCATAGGGGATGCATCCAACTCTAGGGTTTCCTTGTTCATGGCTCAAATCTTTTTAGTTGCAATGGCAAGGGGAAATCATTTCTAAATGCATCATTGCTCATGATCGAAGGATATTTTCTATTATTGGCTCACCGAGCTGGTTTTCATTATAAATATTGCTTCTTCTTTTGAAGCAAGACTTCGGATTTTGATTAGAAAAATTGGTAAAAGAACTAGGCCTTCACCGCTTTTAGATTAGTGTAAAGACTTGTAGACTGTGTCATTGTTCAGCCTTTCTATTTTCTTAAAGATTCTTGATAAATTTTTATTGTGCCATTGTGGTGCTAAATGTTTCATTTGTAGAACTTCTATAAATTTAATGCAAGTTTGCTAGTTTAGATCATGTCTTTGACTCCTCTTTTCAGTAAATGTGCGTGAATATTATTTTATGTCATGTTGCGTGAATCATTTAGGTTTCTATCTCTATTTTCTATCATTTTGGAACATAGCAGATTGTTGAATGGGCCCTTAGATCAAATCTACAAGATAGATCTATCGTGCCTTACATCTAAACCTTGGCGCATCGCCCTAGTTAGATCCTTTTATTTTATATTTGCTTCCTTTTCCCATTCAAAACCCCAGTTATAGAAGAGTCGACTTCTTTAAAAATCTGGAGGTTACTTAGTTTAGTGCAATAGGTCCCCCCTTTAACTGAGCTTCCCACAAAGGGTTGTTACCTTGTCATTTTTTGGCATCAACAATATAAATAGAAAGCAGACAACTAGCCAAAGTGACAACATATTCCAAAACTAGGAAAAGGCTAACTAACCCCTTGCTCCCACTAAGTGTAGGACACAAATGAGTCGAGAATGGATGATGATATGCTGCTCCTTGCAAAAAAGAGGAAATGATTTGCAATTAATGTGAAACATGCAATAGTGAGTATGCTATGATCCTACATCTATTACACGGTAAGGAGAAGCATCTATTGTTATTTATTGTAATGAGTAGAAAAATTATCTACTCAATGCCAATCTAATGAAATATTCCCACATGTAGTATCTATCAGTTCAGGATGCACCAGAGTTAAAGTTGTCTTGGAAGAATCTTCTGTAAGAGTGTTGATATTAAGTGAAGGCTTTTTTGATGTTTTTATTTCTTTTGAAGGACAATAACCAAGACCACTAGTTTTTTCTTGTGTGTTAGGATCTATAGGGACACGGATACCTTGTTCTCTAGCACCACATCCTTTTCCACAATACCCAAGTTGTTTCATAAGTACATAACCTCTTCCATAAAGATTTTTCATTTCTTTCATATTTGGTGGTTTCTCATAATCAGCTTCATCGAAGTTTGTTTTGTAATTTGTTTTTTCTTCTAAAGTGGTTGAGGTGGATGCTTTTGAATATTTTTTTGAAATTATTTCTTTTTCTTTTCCCTTTTTAGACTCCTTGTTTAAATTACCTTGTATTTGCCCATTAATTTTGGTGTGAAATCTAAGGAACCCTTGTCATCTTCTAAAAATTTAGTGACTTCATCAATTTGCTTCTCGTGTTCTTTTTCCTTTGTCTCTTCTACTCTTGCAGTTTATTTTAATGCTTGCAAAGGATCTCGTTCTTCTTTCACAACAATCAAAAAAAATTTAGGTTCAGGATCAGCCTCAAGTGTGTAATTTTATTTTCATTGATGTGTACTTCATTTTATGATGAAGGGTAGAAAGCACCCCCTTTATTGCATGAATCCATGGTCTCCCCAAGAGGAAATTGTAATAAAGATCATGAGGTATAGAATGGATCAAAGTTTGTAAGGTTACTTTCTTGACTTTAATAGGTAATGTGATGAATCTCAACAATTGTTTTCCTATATTATCAAATCCACATATAGATAAAGAATTGGGGACAACATCACTCTTATTCATGTCAATTTTTTCCAAAAGGCTCACACTACACACACTAATGGCCAAACCATTGTCAACAAGAGTTATCTCTATCAAAATTTGATTGATATAAGCTATTATCATGAAAGCTTCATTTTATTTGTGTTCTTCTAACAAAGGTAACTCATTTTTATGGAAAGTAATGTCTAAGTTGGCTGGACTTGTAGCTTGAATTTGAGCTGCCACATCAGTTTGCTGCACATTAGGAGGGGTAGGGACTTGTTGTAAAGCACTTTGAAGAATGTTATGATAGCTAGGTGATACTTGAATAAGATCTCATAAGGATATCTTAGTAGGAGTATTTTTAAGTTGTTCAACAACATCATACTCCTTTCCATTTTTTAAAGGAAAATGAGGAAGACCAAGTAAGATAGGTTAAGGAAATGGGAGGGATGTTGGAGTTGTTTTTCTTGGTTGTAGATTGTTCCTAGTGTTATATGTATGAGAAATGGTAGTGTAACTTAGTTGTTGTGAAATATTACCATTATGAAGTTGCATTTTTGGTGGTTCTTGTAACAATGGGTATTTTCCTAGGTTTAGCAATATAATATGCAGAACATAAAAACCCAAAGTGGGTAATGAAGTGCAAAGGAATAGATGAACAATCTCATAGATTGTCTTCATCCTCCATGACTAACCTCCATTACACCTTCTTAATTTTCTGAAAATAAATTGTTTTCCCTTAGATTTAAGAAGAGCAAGCCACTAGAAATGACAAGCCCTAAGCAAATATTGAAGGATTTGAACAACTGTATGCAATACTATGTCCTAATGCAACTAGTAAGCATCTAAAATGTCTAAGTTATGTGAAATGAAATCTAAATATGCTATGACAAATGAAAGTAACAATGCTAAAATTATGAAAAATGCAAGAGATGAACAATGAAAATGTAAGATTATCTAAAATGCAAGAGATAAGAGATAGAGAGAGATCCCAAAATGAAGACAAAATTGAAATTTTATAGAAAATGCAATTTTGTATGGACGAATGAGATTAAAGATTGATAAGTGCCCTAGAACCTGTGGTCAAGATTCAAAATGACAACCCACAATTAGGGTTAGAGCAACATTAGGTCAAATTCAAAATGAATGGTCAAGATTGATTTTTAGAAAATCAAATCAAGGGTTGACAATACATGTGACAAGAGATTTTGGGCACACAAATCGAAGTTGCTGGAGAATCAAATAATAATTTAAAATTATTTGATTCAAGAGGGGATGTTGAGTTTTTGAATTAAAAATTATTTTAATTCAAAAGGGGTGGGGTCATGTGACAGTAAATAATTTAAATTAAATTATTTACTAAAAGAGGGAATTTATAAAGTGTGACTTATTTTAAATAAATAATATATATTTAAAATGAGCACAATAAAAGAGGAGAAATTAAATAATAAAATTATTTAATTTAGGTGTTGGGACTTATTTTAAATAAATAAGATTTAGAAGAAAATTAAATAATAAAAAGTTATTTAATTTAGGTGGGAATTAAATAATAAAGATATTATTTAATTATAGAAGAATGTGACAAAGGGAACCTTTTAAATTAAATATAAAGATTTAATTCAAAATTCAGGAGAGTGGACCAAATTAAATAAATAAAATTTATTTAATTTATGAGAGAAGAGGGTAATGAATAATTAGATAATTAAATATAATTATTTAATTATAGTGGAAGGTGGATTAAATAAATAAGAATTTATATAATTTTAGGAAGAAGAGGACTTAATTAGTGACATAATTAAATAAATAAATAGAATTATTTATTTAATAATCATGAAGAATAATCAGATATGAATTATCTAATTAATAGTTGAAAGTGAGTCAAGGACATAATTAAAATGTCCTAATTAGGGTTAGAAGAAGAGCTTGCAGGTCTAGGTCATTTTTATGTGTCTACAGTTCTAAGATAAGAATAGGTTTATTTTGAATGTGTGGTTGTTGTGAGGGTGGATAAATGATGAGTTTAGCCTCAAGAGGTGCAATAATTAAAGGATCTCTAGGACAACTAGGAGTTCTAATGTTCATAACCTCTTCTAGCTTATCCTTATTTTCATTATCTCTTAGTGAAGGAGAGTCTAATGTTACTTCATCATCTTCATCCAAGGAAGCCACATCACTATTGTTTGAGGCATGTTTCAATGTTCTTATTTTCTTCCACCATGATATCATCCCTAGTAGGAGAATTTTTAGGAGAGAAACAAACTAGATGTTCATGACATTCAATGTTTAGTTCTTCTAAAATAACTTCATCACAAGTAGGGGACTCATCAATGGTTGGGTTTTCTTATTTATCAATGATGGAATTCTCTTGTTAAATAATTCTTTCCCTAGGGGAAGAGAGACAAATAGGATTCTCATGACTCTCACCTTCTATCACCAAAATATCATATTCACAAATAGGAGAGATATTAGGAGAAGGCCAAATTTGATTGTTACGATTATCCATGATTTCATCCTTTTTCTCTAAGGTATCAGTCTCTTGTGCCATAATATCTACCCTAGTAGGAGAGATTTTAGGAAAGTAACAAACAAGAGGTTCATCACATTCCATGTTTATATTTTGTAAATTAGCTTCATCATAAATAAGGCATCAAGGGAAGAACAACTATGAGTTTCATGCTTACTAATGATTGAAATTTTTTTCAAATAGGTCTTTCCAAATGGTAGGATCATTAGGAAAGGGAGAAACAAAATTCTCATGACTCTCAATAATTGTATATTCTAACACCAAACTATCTTCTTATGTGGCTAGGAGAGATATTAGGAGAAGAAAAAATGTGATTGTCATGGTTATCTACAATTACATCCCCATGTCCTATAATGTCTTCCCAAGTAGGAGAGGTAGCATTGTCATAGCTCTCACTTATTAGATCTCTTAATACTAACATATCCTCCTTACAAATGTAATTTTCATGATTGTATCCTCTTTTACTAAAGCATTCTTACAAGTGGGGGAGGTGTTGGGAGATGAATGGAGACTAGGTAAAGTAATGTTAAGGAAGTTTTCAATGATCTCATCTTCTTGTGTCATGATATCTTCCCAAGGGAGAGAAGGGGAAGGACAAACAAGACCTTCATGATTCTCAATAATTGCATCTTCTTTCACCAAGACACCTTCAACACCAATAGGAGAGGTATTGGGAGAAGAAAAATTATGGTTTTAATGATTATCTATGCTTGTATCCTTTTGTATCATAACATCCTCACAAATGGGAAAGATGGCGGGGTTTGAGATAGGAAAGATAATATTAAGGATTGTATCAATGGTTTGATTCTCTTTCTCTAAGATTTTTTCATAACTAGGAAAGATAATGGAAGGATGGGTAACATGTTTCTTGATGACCTCATTGTTGTATTCTAAATTAAACTCATTGGAGGGAATGTTGTACTTATGCAACCCATTCTTAACCATATCAAAACCACATCTCTTAAAAGGAAACATTCTAACATGAAAAAGTAAGCTATATAACTTATTCAATGCTTCAAAGGTATAAACACATGTGCTACAGATCTGAAATGATTTTTTGGAATGATTTAAAAATGACCACACTAAATAGATGATTTAACCTAGATACATGAAACAAAATTCCTGAAACTTTACATACTAATACAATAGGTTACCAAAAAGACTAGGAAGTATATCACTAGAAAGCTCAGAAAAGTTGATTTTTGTAGGCCTCCAAGGACTCATTCGCCCAGTGGTGAAAGGGTCTTGGTATGCTTTTCTGGGAAACTCTGAATCTGATATTGAAGCTCAAGAACTATGAAAAATTTCTACCCTGGTATCCCTAATAGGGACTCATTCAACCTATGGTGAATGGGTCCTAGATTAGGGTTTTGAAACTTATTTTTACAAATTTTCAAGTCTTTTCTAATGATTTTCAAATTCGGGTCTACTATAGTAAGTTTCAGGTTTAATTTTTTGTAAATTCAATGTGAAATGCAAGTGTAAAAAGTGAAAAAATCATGAACTAAAAGACCTATTCTGATATGCAATTTTAAAAAAATTTCAAATGCAATTTTATGTGATGCAAGATGATATGCAAAATGACTATTTTTTTTGTAGTTTTCATATTTGAAGAATGCAAAACAATGAAATTCTAAAAACTGTATATGAAATGAAAATTTGAATGCAAACTAAACACCATAAATGTGATCTAATTCAATGCAAATGAATGCAATATCTAATCTAGTATTTAAAGAGACTCCAAAATCAAAAGACTGCAATGATAAAAAAGGGCCAGGTTCACCAAAATGAAACAAAGAAAAAGAGGTTCACCACAAATGAATTACCAAAAGGATGAACCTAATTTTGACTAGTTTGTTTTGTTCAATTATGAGGGCTATATTGTGTAATTGGCAAGAATGAGAGGTCATATTGTAACGATTTTTTGTTTAGATTAGTTGTATTATCTCTTGTTGATGTGTACAGCTTCAGTTGACCTACTTCTAGGAAGCAATAAATTAAATATAGCCTCATGGATATTCAATTTATACAACTGATTTTCTTTATGAAGAGGCGCTTCATATACATGTAATAAAATAAAATGATTTTTATTATTTAATAATTAATATTTAATTGGGGCCAAATTTTAGAAGAGGTGCGATTTTTTCTAAGACACGTCCTTTTTTTGGAGGTCGGCCTCTTGTTTGGTGGAGACGCATCCCTTCATTGGAATATGTATAAATACAAGATGAAGATCATTCATTTGAGAATCAAGTTCATTCATCATAATTCACACTCCTAGAAGAAGTTCAGATGTGAGCAACAGATCTTCATTCTATAGCAGCAAGTCAATCTCAAGGAGAAACATATTTAGTTGTGTCTTTGCATCTAGGAGAGGTGCTAGTATTCATCGTATCAATATCGAAATTGAGTTGTGCCTAAGTTATAAGAAGATTTCTTCTTTTTATCTATCAATATATAAGAGATATATTGGTTGGGTTTTTTCTCCCTCAAGTTGGAGGGTTTTCCTAGGGTATCTTGTTGTGTCTATTGTCTTATGTGCTACATATTCTGATTGCTTGCAGTTTATATACATCTGATTGTAAAAACTAACATTGTATCAGAGCGGGTCTAAGAACAAGATCATATCATATTTATATAAGCAATTTTATCCTCCATTATTGTTCTCATATTTGATTGCATCTATCCTCGTATCAAAATGGTGAACGGGCTAAAGGTCAAAGACAGACTTCAGGGTGCATCAAACTTCGCATCCTGGAAATTTAGAGTGATGCTCACTTTGGAGGAAAATGAGTTAGCTGAGTTCATGGAGAACAGAGTTCACGAACCTACCAAAGAGAATTAGAAGCCTCGATGGAAGAGAAATAACACTAAGGTGAAAAAGATGTTGGTTGATTTTATGAGAGATCACATTGTTCCAATCATCTCTAAGTTGCAAACATCAAGATATATGTTCAAGACCTTGGAGATGTATGAAATCAACAACACAAGTCGGGCTCTTGCATTAAAGCAACAACTTCATCATATCAAGATGGAAAAAGGAGAATCCATCACCTCATACTTCATTAAGATCACCGAGTTGAGAGATTAGCTCTCTACAATTAGGCATATGGTTGATAGCAAGGATCTGACTATGTTGGCTCTCAATGGTCTTCCTAAATCTTGGTAGTCATACATTCAAGGAATCAGTGAGAGATCAAAACTTCCTAAGTTTGATTGATTGAGAGAATATTGTATCCAAGAAGAATCAAGGCTAGTTGCAAGAGGCATTGGTCAAAGCTCTACAAATGAATACATTCATTTTCTTTCCGCTCAATCCTCGAAGAAGAAAGGAAAAGAAGGAAAGAAAGGATACTTCAAGAGAAATAAAGATAAAGGGTCAGATGGTGCCCCTGCATTCAAGAAGAAGAGGGATCTATCATGCGTTTAATGTTTTAGATGTGACAAGTTTAGTCACTATGCAAAGGATTGCCCAACTAGGCATAAGAAACATGCTTCATTTGTGGATGTGGATGAGATCTCTCCTTAAAAGGATTCAAGGGAATTCCTATTCTATTTTGCCTTATCAATCAATGTTCCAATAGATAGAAACACTTGGTTGATTGACAGTGGCGCCTCTCATCACATCACTAGGTTTGGAGAACATCTCTCAGATCTGGTGATGAGAGATTCAAGTGTTCAAGTCATAATTGGAGATGATGCAAGGTATTCTATGAAAGGCATTGGGACCTCCGCTATTCACTTAGATTCAAGAATCACTTTGCAATTGAGTGATGTACTATTTATACTAGGCATCAAAAGGAACCTTGTCTCAATTTCAGCCTTAGAAGACAAGAGGTATCAAGTAGCATTCTCTGAAGGAAACATTTTTGCATGGCCAAAGAACTCTAACATCAAGACAACCAGTGTAATTGGTGTTCGAAAAGAATATCTCTACAGGCTCTCCACCCGTCCTCTACAAGCCTTGTTGCATGATGCTTAAAGTTCATGTGATCTTTGGCATAGAATATTTGCTCACATTCACTTCTGTTCTCTTCCAACCATGGAGAAGATGGTCAGTGACATTCCCAAATTGAGCCAGGAGCATGAAGGTACTTGTTGAGGATGCGCATTGGGTAAGAACACTAAAAGACCTTTCCATAGTAGTGAAAGTAAATCTAAATGTATTCTAGATCTTGTTCATTCTAATTTGTGTGGTCCAATGTATATTACTTCTTTGAGTGGTTTCTTGTATTATGTATTTTTTATTGATGACTACTCTAGAAAGACTTGGATTTTTTTCTTAAAGACTAAAGAATCTGAGGAAGTACTTGAAAGATTCAAAGAATTCAAAGCTCAAGTAGAAAAATTTTCCGAGAAAAAGATCAAAGTTTTGAGATCTCACAATGGAGGAGAATACATCTCTGGAAGCTTTCAAAACTTTTGTCTTGAAGTAGGAATTAAGAGGGAGTTTTGTGCTCCCTACAACCCTCAACAAAATGGTGTAGCAGAAAGGAAGAACAAATCTATTGTAGAAATAGCTAAGGCCATGATTCATGATCAAGATCTACAAATCTTCCTTTGGGCTAAAGCTTCTAGGACAGCTATGTATGTTTTGAATCGAAGCCCTCATTATATCTTGGAGAAAAGACTCCTGAAGAAGCTTTCATAGGTGTGAAGCCTGAAGTTAGCCATTTGAGAATATTTGGTTGTCCTGTGTATGTTCATGTCCCTAAAGACAAAAGGACAAAGTTGGAACCATCTGGCAAGAAGCGAATATTTGTGGGCTACAGTGAGACTTCAAAAGCCTACATAGTTTACATTCTTGGTCAAAAGTTGATTGAGATCAATAGGGATGTTGCATTTGAAGAAGATATTGCATTCAAGAGATCCAAAAGTCATCATATGGAGATAGACAATGAAGATAAAGAGTCTTCCCAAGATATGGAAATTGACCATACTCTTGAGATTCAGAGGGAGCCTACTAATCCAAAAGAAGATGATGAACCAATTGAGCCTTTGGAACCTACTGATGGGCCTACCAATATTATTATTGGTAGAAAGAGACCTCTATGGGCTAGGCGAACAATGTAGGAGGTATAAAACTTTGCAGCTCCTAGAGGAACTTTCAGAGAAAGCAAAAGACCTTTGAAGTTTTCAAACTATGTTTCTGTGATGAGTCAAATGATTAAGTCTGAGCCTTCCAATGTCAAGGAAGCTATAAGTCAACAAGTATGGAAAGATTCTATGTCTGAGGAATATCACTATATCCTCAAGAATGATGCTTGGGACATCGTACCTAGACCTGAAGGCAAATCTGTGGTATCTTCTAAATGGCTCTTCAAGATCAAGCATGTAGCTAATGGGAGAATTGAGAAGTACAAGGCTAGATTTGTGGCTAAAGGATTCTCTTAGAAAGAAGGGATAGATTGTGAGGAAACATTTTCTCCAATTGCTCATTATATATCCGTCATGACCATCATTGCTCTTGCAGCATCTAAGGCATGGAAGATACACCAGATGGACGTGAAGACAACATTTCTAAATGGTGTAATTGAGGAAGAGGTATATATTGAGCAACCTAATGGCTTTGAGGTTCATGGGAAGGAGTATCATATTTTTAGGCTGAAGAAGGCATTGTATGGCCTCAAGTAGGCTCCTTGTGCTCGGTACGAAAGAATTGATCAATACCTAATGAGTTTGGGTTTCTCTAAGAATGATGTTGATTCAAACATTTACTTCAAGGTAATTGATGGTGAAGCATTGATCTTAGTTCTATATGTTGATGATCTAATTCTTATTGGAGAAGAATGCCTCATTTTCAAATGCAAGAAGGAGCTAGCTTCTGAATTTGAAATGAAGGATCTTGGTCTCATGCACTACTTCCTTGGTCTAGAAGCATGGCAAAATCCAGATGAGATTATTCTGAGTCAAGGGAAGTATACCATTGGAATTTTCAAGAGATTTGGTATGACGGATTATAAATCCATGTATACGCCTATGGAGACCAACTTTCAAAAGCTTAAGGAGGCTGCAGCTAGTTCAAATATGGTGGATCCTACTATGTACAAACAATTGATTGGATTGTTGATGTATCTAGTCAATACTAGACCATATATTTTATATGCAGTGAGTTCACTTAGTCAGTTCAAGTGTGAACCAAGGAAAATACATCTAGTTGCAACAAAGCATGTCTTGAGATACCTGTGTGGCATAGTTGGGTAAGGCTTGAGATATTCTTCTAATGTGGAATTAAAGTTGCATGGTTATATTGATTTCGATTGGGCAGGGTGTGTCACTGATTAGAAGAGCACCTCTGGATGTTGTTTCAGTTTAGGGTCTGCTATGATCTCTTGGTGTAGCATGAAGCAGTCTTCAGTAGCATTGAGCATCACAGAGGCATAGTATATTGCAACATGTATGACAACTTGAGAAGTAGTGTGGCTTCGAAAGCTCCTTGCAGGATTGTTTGGAAAATAATTGGAGCCTACTATCATTCATTGTGATAATCAAAGTTGTGTGAAGATTTTTGTCAATCTAGTCTTTCATGACAAGAACAAGCATGTTGAGATCAACTACCACTATATCAGAGATATTTTATTGAGGAAAGCAATTCATTTGAGATACATCAGCATTGATAAGCAGACGACAAACATTCTCACCAAGCCCCTCTCCAGATTAAAGTTTGTGTACTTCTGATAAAAGCTTGGTATTGTGGAGAATGAAGCCCTAGCTGAGAGGGAGTCTTCGCTTCAGTGATATTCTATGATTTTCTTTAATGCATTTCTCTCTGTAAGAGATATTTTAGGTGCAAGCCCTTGTTTCCACACTCTGGGAGTAGCCAAGGTGGATTTCATGTGTGTGACTCCATGACAACATTAGGTGAGAGACTCCATGATAATTTTCTTGTACTTGTGTTTATTCACCCTCTGGGAGCATCTATGGTGAACGTCATGATGAGATGACAACATCATGTTGAGTGATGGGTACTGTGCACATGTACCATTCATGGGAGTAGCCATGATGGTTGATATCATGATGAGGTGATATGGTTTATTCCACACCATGGTGATTGACATCATGATGAGGTGATATGTCTTGTACAGCTAGAAGTACTTCCCCCTAGCTAAGAGGGAGTGTTGATGCATAAAGATTTAGTCAACCTACTCCTAGGCAACAATAAATTAAATATAGCCTTATGGATATTCAATTTATACAACCGATTTGCTTTATGAAGAGGCGCTTCATATACATATAAAATAAAATGATTTTTATTATTTAATAATTAATATTTAATTGGGGCTAACTTTTAGAAGAGGAGTGATTTTTTATGAGACACGTCCTTTGTTTGGAGGCTGAGCTCTTGTTTGGTGGAGACACATCCCTTCATTGGCATATGTATAAATACAAGATGAAGATCATTCGTTTGAGAATCAAGTTCATTCATCATAATTCACACTCCTAGAAGAAGTTTAGACGTGAGCCACAGATCTTTATTCTATACCACCAGGTCAATCTCAAGGACAAACATATTTAGTTGTGTCAAGTTGCATCTAGGAGAGGTGTTAGTATTCATTGTATCAATATCGACATTGAGTTGTGCCTAAGTTGTAAGCAATTTTTTGCTCTTTATCTATCAATATATAAGAGATATATTGGCTAGGTTGTTTTTCCCTCAAGTTGGAGGGTTTTTCCAGGGTATCTTGTTGTGTCTATTGTCTTATGTGCTACATATTCTGATTTCTTTTAGTTTATATACATGTCTGATTGTAAAAACTAACATCTCTTCCCAATGTTAGGTTAGCCATTTTTGATTAATTACGTATGCCAAATTATACATTACAGATTCAAGGTATATAATTTTATAAAAGTGCATGTAGATTTAGTCTCATTTATAATTAGATATTTCTAATGTTGCTTCACATCCCTTTGTCTATTAAGATAGTTGATAGATTTGTGAATTCACAAATATTTTTAATCTAATTTGATTTCAGTCTATCTTGTTTTAATTAGAAATAAACTCATATAATTTATATAAGAAGTAAACCAAATTACAGTCAATTTAAGTTGTAAATGACACATAAACATTCCATTTGAAAAAATAAAATAATGAGGTTTATTGATCATTGTTAGAGAGAAAAGAAAAGAAATCGTATACTTAAAAATAAAATCACAATTTATATTAAACTACAATTGCATATTCATGGTATTACAAAATTGTGTATGATGATATTTATAAATTGATATTAATGAGACCTGAGTTTGAAGATGGTTAGGAGAGAGGTAATTAGAGCATTTCATCTTTGTTCATTTTTATTTGTCATTTTCTCCAAATTCCTTTTCATCCATAATCTACTCATTTTTTCTCCTCAACATCATTTTTTTCTGTCACCTTTCTTTCTCACTCTTTCTCCCTTTATCTCTATCTCCATATCCCCCCTCCCCCTCTCTATCTATATCTCATCATCTCTATATCTCTCTCTTTTATTCACTCCATCTCTCCTAATTTATATCTCTATCTTTCTATTTATTCCTCTCTTTCTCTCTCTATTGCAAACATAACATGAGCTTGTTGGTAATGGATCCTAATTTTCTTCTTGGTTCAAAGGTTTTGTTTCAATTGTGTTTGGATCCCTCTAAGTGGATGCATACTTTATTTAAAGTTTTCATTTCTCCATTTAGACCTTCCTTCCAACTAATCTCATGTACTACACAAATATATGCCAAAAAAACTCCAAAATTTCTCATATTTACCTCCCACACCTCTTTGGCACACCCATTGCACACCAAGGTGTGATTTCTAGTTATGTTTTTTCTACTAGTTTGTTTAGTTTTTTTCCTTGTTAAATATTAAAAAAAAAACACTACTAAGTGATTTTATTGGGAACTGATGCATGAACCTCACTGCCATGCAATTCACCTTAGCTTTCATGCACAATTATTTTTGTAGTTCTCCTAGTTTGCATGAGGAGAAAACTAGGAAACAACTATAATCTTGCATGACGGTAAAAATAGTATTTCTAAATATATAATTTGCATGAGTTTGTAATCTACATGTAATATGGAAGATAAATTGTTTATAAGAAATTGTAATGCAAAACCTCTATAAAGAGAAGTTATATGCAATTAATTTTATCATCAGAGAAATAAAGGCTATTGTATGTTTGTGTGAAAAAAATATATGTTCTCTATTATTATTTTTTTCTTGCCTATGTTTCAAATCTACAAATTTTAATATTAATTTGCTAGATTGAGAAGTATTTACATTGATAAGAAATTGATTATTGTATTGTAACCTTTTCTTTAATGTCTCGGTTTTGTTTTAATTATTGAAGAGCATTACAAAGAAAAGAACATGCAAAACAAAATCACAAGGACAATGAACAGATTGTAGGGCAATAGAAACAACCAAATTCTAAATTAGAAAATTAACATACAATCATCCTAAAAGAGAGTAACAGTTGTCTCAACCTTGGAAAACTTAGGCAACTCAAATCAACATTAACCAAGAGGTTGAACCAACCACATACAATACAAAACAATAGTTGAAACACAAATTAGACACGAAGTTTAAACAAGCTTTGGAGTTGTCTAGAAAATTGGATGTCCCCTTCATGAAGTTGCAAAAACTAATATTTGACCTCATCCAAAATCTTGATGTATTTATCATCTCTTATTAACTAAAAACACAAGGAGACAAGTTGTAACTGTTGTTATGAAGGATTGCAGCTAGATTCTAAGTTTGGAGGCTCAACAATCCCATGAAACATGGAAACATCTTCGAGCCTATGGGTTACTCATAATGAAGATGAATCTCCATATTATGGGTTGGTTCCCCTTTAGATCTCATAGAAACTAATGTATTTTTGAGGGAAAAAGGAAGAAGGATAACTGATAAAAGGGAAAAACTAACTCTAGGAGGTGATGCACCAAATGCTTACCTTAGAGCCTATATTGTTGCTTGGGCTTACAATCTAATCAAATGAAAAAACTTCTTCATGCACAACTTTGGTTTTACATACGTAAACATCAGTAATTCATAGGAAAGATAAAGTTTTGCTTAATCCCAATAGGAAAAAAATAGATATTCTCACAATTAGAAATTGTTGAAAACTGGTGTCACAATCTATGACCTGCACAAGGTATGCATATCTCTACAAAAGGTGCTGAAAGAATGGGGCATATATTAAAGGATTCATATCAAATCACAAAAAAATACATCTATCATTCATATTTGCACACAAAATGCAAATTGTGTTAGAGTAAAGGTTTTCACTTAATTATGTTAATTAAGTTACCTTTATTCCTCTCTTAAGATTTCACTTTAGTTTGCATATTGTGACATATTAATTATTAAATTTCTACCTATTAGGGTTTCTTTTAGGGTTGCACAATATCCTTTCATAAGGATTGATCATTATATTTTATTCTCTTTCTCTGATTAATACATTTTCAGCTTTCAGAGCACCCTTGTTTTTTTGTCTCCATCTCTTCTTTCCATGATAGGTTATTTGCATGCAAGTGATCTTTGGGGTCTATGAAGTTGGATTTCACAACTTCTACATGGTATCAGAGCTCCAAACCCATGGCTGCCTATTCGTCTTTTGAAGATATTTCCTCAGAGTGATTCTTTTTGTGCAAGGGTTTCAAACTAGAATAGTTTTTTGCTAGATCAGAGGGTTTTTCCATCATTTTTTGAGAAATTTTTGTTAGAAATCTTGAATAAGATTACTAATCAGGAACGCCTACAAAAATAACGATGAATCTTCCACAAGAGGATATGCAAGAGCTTGCTTGATATTAAGACCTCTCAAAATGATAAGGAAAAGGGATGATCCAAATGATATAAAAACCCTCCTTATATAGGAAAGGGTGAGAAACAAGATGTAGTAAGATGTTGCCATGTGTCTTGATCTAACAACATGTGACAACAAGGAAACCCTAAAAAGATTAAATGCACCCATAGGTTAAAATAACCTAAGTTAACTTATGCTAGTGTAGTAAACAAATATTTACACTAACACCCCCCCATAAGTGCAACTTAGGGAGGAAAAGAAAATGCAATGATTATGCATGATTATGATGATGGGTCCCGACTGATGGCCATATTAGGTACCCATGTACATAGGATGAAAAAAGCAACTAATCTCCCACAAAAAATGGAGAAAAGGGGAAAACCCAGTGGGAAGAAAACCCCTCTCCGAAAAAAGGAGATGAAATGCAGAAAGGTGATGATTGGAGGACTCAACATCATCCCCCCAAGGACAACAATCATCACATGAATACAAAAAAAATTAGGAGACTAGATATCCCCCCCATAACGGAGAGTGGTCCCCTCAAGGATGTCTTCAAAACCTGTGGAGAAATGAGAAGCCAAGTCAGCAAGACTGGTTGTGAACCCATCTGGATGCCACAAGTCGGAAGAGATGGATGAGCCCTGCTCTGCTGAAACAAATCTCAATGGAGAGGAGGTGGTAGATGATGCCGAAAAAAGAGCCAAATCAATCCAACCACCACAACCTTGGCGAGGGGGAGGAGAACTGCTTCCTACCCTGGAATCTGGAGATGCTAGAAAGGATGGAGTCCGATCCCAAAACTTGGTGAACTTATACACTCAAGAGTGATGATCAACCTCACCATAGGCAATGAGAGTATCAAACTGATCCCTGATGATAGCTAGATCAGATGTGAACTCAATCTTAAGACCCTCTTGAGCAAGCTGATAAACAGAAAGTAGATTATGAGCCATTTGGAATATAAACAACATCAGCAATAGACTTCCCATCCAAAGTAACATCACAAATTGCAGCAACATGAACCATGTCTGCATTGGCAGTGAACATTCTGTCAAACTTTGGAGGATGCATAGTCTCCCAAAGAATGTGATTCGTGGAATAGGTGATGTGCCTTGAAGCTCCTGAGTCGATGACCCAACCTTCCTATCTATGAACTAGAGTAGTGATCAAAGCATGCCCCTTGCCTGGTTTCTTAGTTGAGACAATTGCAGCAGTACCTGAAGATGATTCTTCATGTGGAGGAGAGGGGGATGAGAGGATAGAAGAAGACGGAAGAGTGATTTTATGATGCTTGAGAAGCTCTCTCAGTTCATGAATCTCCTTCTTAAAATAAGTCTCCTCATGATGACCAATCCCATTACAAAAGTTTTTATTTGGGCCTCTCCTTCTGAGGCTTATCTGCCTTGTGTTGTGATGATTCAAATCCTGTCTTGGATATTTCCTTATTCTTGCCCTTCCCTTTGGATGGTGCTACAATGAGAGCATGAGTCTTTGAAGATGAATCAACTTGGTTGAGTTTAGATTGCTCCCTAGTCAACCACTCACAGAAGGTCTCAAATGAAGGCATAACAAAAAATTTTCCAAGTCCATCCATTGTAGGATAAAAAGGAGTGGCAAAGTAAGAAAAAGAACCTTTTAATTTAGACAAGATCATGAAGATGCATTCTTTGTCGGTTTTGTCCTTACCGCACCCTGCAAGCTGAGTCCTCAAGGACTTGAATTTCTCCAAGTAATCATCAATAGAGGGAAAAGTATCAACTGAGAGTGAAGCAATCTCTAACTCTAATTGAAGTTCCCGAATATCACTTATTGAACCAAACAATGTTTTGAGCTTATCCCAAATTGCCTTCAGAGTATCACACCCCTCAATGTGGAAAAATAGTCGATTGGAGATATGAAGAGCGATCAGTCCCATAGCCTCCTCACTCTTGATATGATGCTGAAACTTCTCATATTCCCTAGTCAGATTAGGTTGGTTCACATCCAATGTAGACCAGAGACCTTTAGACCAGAGGAGACGCTGCATACCGATTTTCCATGTGTGGTAATTGTGGGGAGTTAGAAGCTCAAAACCTGATTCAGCCATTAGAGAGAAGAAAAGACACAATACAAAATATCTCTGAAAAAGAATGCTGGAAAATCTAATGAAAGTGTTGAAATGCTGGAAAAACACAGTAATACCCTGCTAATGGCAGAAATTTTGACAAACTGAAAATGTATCACCTCCAAAACCCTAAATGAGAGTTTTCACTTCAACTGGATGGTATATCTGATAGAAGTAGAAAAATAAAAAATAGAGCATACCATTGAAAGATTGACATTGAGACCTTTCCAACGGTATATCGTTTTCCGTTTTTCGATATTCTGGTGAAAAGTTATGAAGAAAAGAAAATTTGCCTTGAATGTGTAAATTGCAGGTTAACCAGGGGCAATAAATAGGCCCCCTTCAGCTTAGCACCCGGTGGTAGATATGACTGGCGCTATGATTTAGCCGGTCAGTGGTCAGCGGTCTACGCTCGGTCGGCGGTGATAGAGCCGGCGGTGAGCGCTCGGCTGTCGGCGGACGTGACAGGAGGTCAGCACGTGACGGCGGATGGGACAGCAGTCGACCGGCTGATGTGACGACTGCGGATGGGAAAATAACTTTCTTATATATAAATTTTTTTTTTTATTTTGCACGATTGTAACCTGTACCTGGCGGGCCGTACGGCTTGCTGGGTAAAAAAATTTTGCCTCACGAACAGCAGATGCCAAATATGGGCATGTTATATGTCGATCTTCGTCTCTCGGGCTCTCTGGATCTGATGGCGTGGTCGATTTGAGGTGAAAAAGCTCTTGCAGGTCTGCAATCTCCAAATCTTGCAAAACTTCAGATCCTCATAACTTTGGCATAAAATGTCGGATTTTGGCAAAACAAAAGTCAATTCTGACTTTTTTGACAGCCCTGGACTCGGATATGAGCTCAAATTTCCTCCAACATGCACCAAAAGTGACCTTCCAGAGAAAACCTAATATAGAGACAACCTCAGAGAAGATCTTACAGCCATAACTCAATCCTCAAATTTGGGAAGTGTTTTGCAAGAATGGCTCTGATACCATGTTAGAAATCTTGAATAAGATTACTAATCAGGAATGCCTACAAAAACAACGATGAATCTTCCACAAGAGGATATGCAAGAGCTTGCTTGATATTAAGACCTCTCAAAATGATAAGGAAAAGGGATGATCCAAATGATATAAAAACCCTCCTTATATAGGAAAGGGTGAGAAACAAGATGTAGTAAGATGTTGCCATGTGTCTTGATCTAACAACATGTGACAATAAGGAAACCCTAAAAAGATTAAATGCACCCATAGGTTAAAATAACCTAAGTTAACTTATGCTAGTGTAGTAAACAAATATTTACACTAACAATTTTGACTTTGATCTCTCAAACAATGCATCTTGGTGCAAAACAGACCTCATGGTTGCACTCAAAAGACCCAAAAACCCCTATTTTCATACAAAATGTGATAAGGTTTGCTGAAAATTGATTTTTTTGTGTTTTTGGGGTTTTTCAAAAATGCAGCCAAATGGTATGGATCTGTATGAATGCTTCGATCTTCATGCCATTTTCCTCGATTTTTGTGCCATATTTTTTGGTACTTGAAGCATTTTTGAGTTGCCTCAATTTTCGTGCCATGAAGGTACAACTGAATATTTTATTAATTTTTTAATCTTTAAAATTACTAAAATATTTGGTTTAATTCCTAAATGAGCACTTTTAGTAAAATGGTCATATCTTGGGCATACAGTGTCAAAATCAGGGAAACGAGATATAGTCAGAAAGCTAGTTCTGAACACTATCCAATAGTGTAGGTTTGATTTTTTGGGTTTGCCATTTTGATGCATTTTTTTGCATTCAAAGTTAGAACATGTCTTTTGCACTCCTGGAGGCATATCTTTTGCATCCAAACTCCATTTTGTGCAAATGAATAGGCATTGGAAAGGTGTTGCAGTGATATTTCTAGATCTATAGTCTATTTCATTAGAAAATTTACCAAGTAAATTTATTAAGCTTTGTGTGTTTTTACACTTTACTCAATTACTTGGATGTTCTGGCACCTACATGGGTTTTGTTTGTCTTGGATGGGTTAGATTAATATGATTTACCATTGCTAAGATCATTAGTCTCCGATTCTTTCATTTGAGTGAGTATAATGGGTTTTTTTACGCACCCTTTCAATTGTATTTCTGGATAAGGATAATTATGAGTCATGGGCAAAGGGCATACTTACACATTGTAAGTGGCTCAATATTTTTCCTTATTTATATGATCCCATACCTACACCAGACACATCAAGGGGTTTATCTACATGGGTTATTATTCAAGATCATATTGTAGGGGTTATTGGTAGTAGTGTTGATTTTGACACTTTGTGTGCTTTATCCAAAAAATTTTGTCCTTGCACACTTTGGAAAAATCTTTGGGAGATTTTTGGAGATTCTAATATCTCTCCATTCCCAGAGGATCCTGCTGCAGATTGTCTCATCCCTCTTGCAGATGTAGATTTCATACCCTATGATAATAGTACTCTAGAGGAGCTTGAGTATCTTAAAAGTCTTGTATGTGTTGATGGTTCACATACTTGTATTCATGTTTTGACTCTTTCAATTGAGACTTCATCGGCATCTTTTAAATTGTTCCTAATTTAGTGCAATAGAGCATCATTCATCTTCCAAACATAGCTACTATGGACTCTTATGTTGTAGGCATATCTTTCTTGTTTGTGGAGTCCTATATTGCAGATTTGGAGGATTATTTTGAGGACATTCGTCTCCTCTACCTTGACACTCAAGTTATCACTATATGCCAACCATTATCAGTGCATTCAGAGGTTGCATTTCAGGATTCTCCAGATCAGTTTGGATTTGACATCATTTGTTTCAGTTCAGACATAGAGATTCTTCAACATTCAATCATGGCACACATCCTAAGACAGATTGGTTCATCACTCTTCATAGGGTTTCTTCGACATCGTCCTTTGGATCCATTTCTTCCCAAGGGGAGGAATATCATTTTTCATTTTAGTATCTCCTTTTGGATTCTACATCAAGCATCTACCATTGTGACAGGAGTTTCTTCATTGTGGGGGGGGGCTTCTTCTCTCTTTCTATCTCTCTTATGGAGACCATTGTACATGCACTTATATGATAGAAGCTGTCTATGGGGGGTATCATGTAATCCACCTCCTATCCTTCTTTCATTAGTACATCATATTCATTTTTTGGAATTTTATTTTGGAGAGGAGTTTTGTTCCCACTGGGTTTTCTCCTTTACCCTGTTTCATTTAGTTTGCATTGATTTTGTAAATGGGTACCTGATCAAGCCTAGTTGTTGGGACCCATGTTTACTTTCATGCATTGTAGTTACTTTTGTTTTCTTGCACATTTTTGTAGCTGCACTCTTGCTCATCTTAAGGTGGGGTGTTAGAGTAAAGGTTTTAACTTAATTATGTTACATTTATTCCTCTCTTAAGATTTCAATTTAGTTTGCATATTGTGATATTTAATAATTATATTAATTATTAAATATCTACCTATTAGGGTTTCTTTTAGGGTTGCACAATCTCCTTTCATAAAGATTGATCATTGTATTTTATTCTTTTTCTCTGATTGATACATTTTTAGCTTTCAGAGCACCCTTGTTTTTTTGTCTCTATCTCTTCTTTCTATGACAAGTTAATTGCATGCATGTGATCTTCAGGGTTTGTGAAGTTGGATTTCACAACTTCTACAAATTGGAGAAGAAAATTTGCTTATATTTCATTGATGAAAAGAAGTTTTATAGCTGTACAAATATGAAAATGTCTAGCTTGAAATAATCTTCAAGAGAGTTACAATACAAAACTTGAGAGAAAAGAACTAACTGCAGAAAAGGAAGAAAAGAGGAAGATATAGAAGAGGAGATTGCTTGTAACTGAAAGAGACAACTGATGGTGAAATCCAGCTCTTCCTTTCCTGAAAACTCCACCAACATTCATGATAAATCTCATTTTGGTCGTGCAAAAGAGAAAACCATGCAAAAATAGGCTTAGAACTGCTCTAAACTAGATGTTTTCATGCTAAAACATTGCCTCAATTGGTGTTGCACCCAGGTGGGGTCTTGAAATCAACTGGAACTATCAAAACTCCTTTATTTTAGGCCCCTAACTATCCCCAAACTAGTTGTGAATGAAGTTATCCAATTTTTGGGCGTATGAAGCAAAAAAGCCGTAAATTAAGGGCTCCAAACTGTATTATTTTTCTTGATTTTAGGCTCTAACTCATCCTAACTCCAATATCATCCATCAAGATTTCTAAAATTGGTCAAAAATACTTCATAGAACCTCCAAACTGAGTGTGAAAGCCACCTAATCTATAATCAACTTGTAAATATTCTATGCATGATCATAAATATGTGAGAAGAAAACTAGGTGCTTTAATGAAAGTTTAAGACTGCCCCTTGTACTCAGTTGACTATCAATCATTCATGAAACTCTATCTTCTTACTCTAATGATTGCACTCCTTTGACAATGGAGTTATTGTCCCTCTTTGTCTCAAGTAGGCTACCGCTTTGATAGCTCTACTCTCTCATCATTATGTTGATTTCCCCAATTTGCTTTCACATGTTGTTCTCAACCTTCATGTCCCTTGACTGTTTCAAACATTTGAGGGTTACTTATCACTATCTTTAGGAAAACCCTACTTTTCCTTAATGCTTCTTCATTGGACTGTCCTCAAGTGTAATCAAAGGGTTGTCCACTGTGATCTATGGCCTTCCACTATCAAAAGACTGTCTTTGATTATGACATCATGGTCTGCACTTTTAAAGGACTTTTTCCAACATCATTGAATGAAGATTGTTCATTTATGAACTCTACTCAAATCATGACTATATAGTTCCCCTCTTTGGATCATCAATATTATTTAGCTCATGGGACTGCACGTCTAAGGCAAAGATAATACCTCTTTATGAGTCTCTTTGTAGTGGTTGCATTTTTCTTACTTGTATAGTTCTCAGACCATATGACTGTGTTTTTTTCACTCTCTAATAATTACTTGGCTCTTTTCCTTCTCATTAGGTATTCTCAGTCATAAATTTGTGTCCTACCTTGTCATCTATTTGTCTTTCTCATGACTCTTAGAACCTGAAGATTACCCCTACACTATGACAAAAAAGATAGGTATAAAATGTCACTGATTATCTTATATCATGAAATTATCCTCCATTGGCTACCTTTATACACCTTATTGGGGTGATCCCACAATACTGGTTTACAATTTTTGGCCAAACTGAACACTAAACTAATTTTTTCTAACTAAATCTTTACTTTCGAGCACCAATAGCGACTAAACCACGAGGAATTTGAAGATGATGTAGACTAGTGATTTGTAACATTTTTTCTTTAGATTCTAAATATATTTTTTTCAAAAAAATTGGAATCAGATTGTACTTTTTTTTCCATCTCCTTCGAAAACTAGTTTTTTCAGTAAACACAATTTTTAAAGAGTAATGCTCACTGTATACAACATAACTTTTTTCCATGAAGAATAAAATTCGATTTTTTTTGAATTTAGATTTGTAACTATGATATCTAGCGCTTTCATTTGGTTGCATAGTGTTTTATTGAATATTTTTTCCTTAATCAAGCGTCGAAGTCAAACCAATTACAATTCAGACATAGGCAAACCATATACAACATAACTTTTTTTGTATGTATCAAAATTCAATTTTTTCTTGTTGGATCAAAGATTTCAATATCTAGTGCACTGATATTTTTCAAATTTTTTTTATAATCTGCTATTCTTCCATATGTGCAGAACAAAAAGCTTGATTTTGGATGAAAAACCTATGTTTAATCAAACTAAAAAAATAAATACATAATAAAACCAAAACATATTAAAATTATATTTGTTGGATAGCTCATTCTGAGGACTACCATCATCCAGTTGGGTCTGTGAAGCCTCCATTTTCATCATCAACTCGAGCTTTGAAGGGAATATTTTTGGAGATTTTTGGTACCAGAGGAGGATAAGGGGGGGAAATGGGGGGTTCAAACGAATCTAGGTTTGAGCAAACCCCCTTTTCACAAAAAAAATCCTTTTTTTTTCTTGGGGAATGAGAACTATGGTGGGACCTAACATTTAATGGGTTCGCTCAAACCAAATGTTCGTTCGAACCCCCAAAAATCATTTTTTTTTCCATGAGGGAATTTTTTGCAATTTTCCTTCCTCACTGGAATTATAAACTAGTTTTGTGGGTTTACCCATTGTCTTTGCATTATTACTGACTGCTCCTATTTCATGCTATCACAAGATTTGATTTTCTTGCACAACCAACTACCCATACTACCTTCTTGACTTTAACAATGACATTATAGCCTCTGTATTTTTTGACATTTTGGGTATGGCTATTGTCATGGTTTTTTCCCCAAGTCCGTACTCTATGCCTTATGAGTGCCACAATGAAAGGTATGTCCTTAAAAAAAACATTGTCATTTACAGGCTACTATCAATCTAAAAATACAATCATAGACCTTCACTACCAAATGATTTTTTTCCTTCTCTTTTCTATGAGGTTTACAATCACAACCCTCTTTTATTCATCTTCTTTATCAGTTGTTACATCAGGACTCAAATTGAAAATTGACTGCCTTTAATATGGATGCATTTTTACTTTACCAGTAGAAGCTTAAAACCTTTTATTTGCAGTGGAAGATGATCAATGCCCATATCTTGTTGCTTAAGTCTTCCCATTAAGAGGTGAGGAGGGACTTGTTTTGTAGGAAACTTGGCAATTTCCTGCCCTGCTTGTTGTAGTACCATCTTGAGAGCCTTCATTTGCGATTCTACTTCCAGATAATAGAAATCCTCCCGAGTCTAAACTAAACAATAAGCTTGTTGATGAAGAACCACCATCCCATTATCATTACAAAGTGAAGAGACATTTTCATAATTTGAAGAGATGAGATAGTATGACCCCGATGAACCTTCATCTAGCTATCAAAATGAAAAACATGTGATAGAACGCTTATTACATTTCCCATGATTTAGTAGAAGTTGTGTGTGAATGTGTTTAATCATTATTTTATTGTCATCAACTAAAAGAGACCAAGAATCTACATGGCATGGGCCGAGCTTAAAGAGCACACTCTAAGGTTTGACTTTCTGTCAAATATCCGTTTTTTGTTTCCATTTCCGTTTTTGTTTTCGTTTTCTCGCGTCACTATTATAATTGTCACAGTAAAGTTTAAATTTTAACTATCTTTTTTAAATCCTTTGTAAGCAAGCTAAGGCAACTGCAGGGTACCTTCGTCCTTTCCTACGCCTATTCATGTTCAAAAATAGGACAGCAAAAAAAGATCGGATGGAAAATCTACCTTCGTACGCACGTATGTTGGAGTGAAAAAATAAATTTCTACCTATTGAACATCCTTAGTGAAGAGTCTTTTTCACTTTCACTTTTTCACTTAATGGTGATGTATTCAATTCTTTTAAAAGGGAATAGAATAGTTATTTTGCATTGGTTTTTAAAATATATTTAGTGATTGAAAAAAATGATAGTTCTACTGGAGACTGGTGGTGCATGAGCTCTGCTAGGGTTTTGTGCTTTCTGAGGTCATTAATGGCCCCTCCTGCATCATACTGTGCTTATTGCGCAGGAATTTGTTTCCTTCATTGAGTATAGCCACATTTACTATGGTTTTAGGGGTTTATTATGCCTTCAACCGGTTCTAACCTAGCATGTTTTGCTGGTGTTAGCGGTTCGTCAATGCAGGTTAATGGCTCCCCCATTGAACAAACGCCCTCAAAAAATTGTTTCAAAAGTCTTTAATGAGGTAAGCATTCTGACACCCCTGCTGATGTAGTTTTACCTTTACCTGATTTTGATTCTGCATGCCAATGGCTTGAACAGCACACCCTTGTGGGTTATTTTGTTGGGAGGACTCCCCCCGAAAGTGTGCTAAAAGACTGGGTTAACAAGGCCTGGGTCCCTCATGGGGTCCACCTTGATATGGTCTAAAACTTGACCAAGGGTTTTTTTTGTTCCGCTTTGTGGAAGTCAATCACGTCCAAGCTATTTTGGGTCATGGGCCCTGGTATGTTCACTCTTCCTTGTTGGTTTTCTAGGCTTGGACTCGGGATTTTGTAGTCTCAGAGGACACAAAAATGCGTGTTTCGGTCTAGATTGAGTTTCTAGGGTTTCCTTTGCCTTGTGTGCCCTTCTTGAACCATATTGCTTCCTCACAGGGAAGGGTTGTTTGCATAGAACCTGATAAGTTCTTTCAAGCCCATCCTCAAAAGAGAGTTTGTGTGGAAGTTGATTTATCTAAGGATTTGAGAGAGTTTGTAGACATTCAAATCAGGGATATTCGCCACTCCCAGAAAATCACATATTTTAACCTACCCAACACGTGCTACTGGTGCCAATCAGCTGATCACAAGATCAGGGACTGCCCTTTGACAGTTCCCCGTATGGTCTCCTAGCCACGGGGTGTTGAAAAACCTTGTTCGACAGAGCCTTCAGCTAAGGCGGACGCAAAATGGACTACGGTTACAAACTGGAAGAATAAGTCATCTAGTTCTGGGTTGGCTCCCAAGGCCCCGGAATTGACCCAATAGGTTTCAAACCCTTTAGAGAAGGGGACCGCTACTCCCTCAGGAGTTGCTTCTGTTGTTTTGCAGCCCAGGCTGAAGGCTGTGCCCCAGCCTGCTATAGTTTTATGCGCTCAACCGGCTTTGTCCTCTGCTGTGGGGACCCAGTGGCGTTCTCGCAACCCATCTCCTCCACTAGAAGACGGGGAATATGTGCCAAAAAAACGGAAATTTTCTCCCTCTATTCAAATATGTTTTGTTCCACAGGAGTTTTTGAAGAACAACTTCTCTTCCCTTAATGAAGAGGACCGAGATTCAGCAAGCATGGAAGATTTTCCATGAATTTTATCTCATGGAATGTTTGAGGTCTCACTGACCTCTCTAGGAAGTATTCTATTAGGAATACATTAAAGAATTACCCAGGGATTGAAGTGCTTTGTCTCCAGGAAGTTAAAATTTTAGGTTTTTTGCTTGCTTCGGCTTGTCATTCTATTTGGCCAGCCAGTTCTATGTTTTTCACTGTGCATGAGGCTGGTCATGGTGGAGCTGCTACTCTTTTGGCCCCGCAACTGCTTCCTTATGTGGTGGACCATGGGGTTGACCCCTCCCAGCGGGCTGTCTGGATTCTTCTCAATGTTGAGAATCATTCCTTCAGGATTATTACTATTTATGCCTCCAATGATGTCGTGGAGCGTTCCTTGCTCTGGCACTGGATTGTTGACTCTTTGCCAGTGGCCACTTGGTTGCTCTACGGGTATTTCAACATGGTTGAGATGGCGTATGATAAGAATGACACTGTGCCTTTTCATTGGGCTGTGGGTGAAAGGGAGGCGTGGTTTTACATGCGCAATAAACTGGGGCTTTTTGATCCCAATATGGGTTACCACCATTCTCATTCTCCTTGGCACACTTGGTGTAATTACAGAGCTAGTTTTGACAGAGTTTTTAAATGCCTTGATCATGTTATGATTTCAGCTCAGTCTTTTTTTTTTCCTTTAAGAGCTTCGCCTTGCCTGTGATGCCGTTAGTGGATGTGACCCTTTCGGATCACTTCCCAATAAATTTTCACATTGAGTGGGTGTCTTGTCAACCTTGCATGTGTAAGACTTAATTCTTCTTGAACATGTCTTTGCTCTGTCACAAGCCCACCCTGGCTCACATTCTCTGGGTGTGGAATTTAGAGTGTCGTCCTCCTGGTCGTATGGGCTGGATTGCTTGGTGGAATGATTCCATCATTCGTACTGCGCACTTCTTGCGCATTTATGGGCGCCAGCTTGCTATCTTCCACCGGTGTTCTTACGAGGCTACCACTACCGACTTGCATGCTGCTATGGAAGCCTTAGCAGCTTATCCTTTTTCCCCATCACATCAAGTTCGGGTGGTGGACCTAAGACACCAGTAGCAGGTGGTAGATAATTATTCTACCAGGGGCACTCAAATCAAGGCTTGGCTCCACTGGCTCAAAATTGGTGATCATGCCTCCAAAGAGTTTTTTTGGCTCTTTGTGCTAGGCACTCTTCCCCAAGCATTAAAGCCATTAAAGATGGTAATCAAGTGCTTTCTGAGCTACCTGACATTCTCCAAGATTTTGTGCGTCACTATGAGCAAGTTTTCATGGCTCGGGACTCCACGCGTGCGCGCTAGCAAGCCTTTCAGAGCTGCCTTGTTGTTGTGCCACAAGGTTCTTCAGCCTAGATCAATTTTTGTGATCAATTATTAACAATTGATGATCCCAAGGAAGCCGTTTCCTCCATGGCCGATGATAAGGCTCCTGGGAATGATGGATTTCCTTGTGAATTTTATAAAGCACTTTGGGACTATATTGGGAGTGATCTGCATCATGTTTATATTGAAGCCTTTCAAACCAATTCTCTAGGTAATTTAATAAATAAAGGCAATATTAAATTCATACCTAAGCCTGGGGATCCAGAGGATATTTGCAACTGGCGACCCATCACGCTTCTCAATGTTTCTTACAAAATCATTGCCAAAGCCTTGGCTCTGAAAATTTGCCACCTATTGCCTCAGATTGTTCACCCCAAATAGACTGGTTTCATTAAATCCAGGTTCATTCTTAATAACATTATTGTTGTTTGGGAAGGCATGGAGTGGGCCCGGCGGTCAAACCAAAAAGCAGTGTTCATTAAAATTGATTTTGCCAAGGCCTATGACTGTATTGAATGGCCTTTCATTCTTGCAATGTTACAAGCCTTGGGCTTTGGGCCCAATTTTCTACAATCTGTTCATATGCTTTTTTCTGATACCTCGGCTTGCATCTCCATTAATGGCCGCCAGTCTTTTGCATTTGGTCTTTTTCGTTCTATCCGCCAGGGATTTCCTCTTGCCCCTGCTATGTATGTTCTAGCTGTTGAGGGCTTTGGATATCTGCTTGCCAATGCTATCTCCCAACAACGTGTTAAAGGAATCACTCTTTTGAACTCTCAAGAGCAGCTTGTTAATGGGCACTTCACGGATGATTCCTTTCTCACTCTCTTAGAGGAAGAAGGCTCTATTGATGCTACCTTCGAATGCCTTGACATTTTTTGTCTTGCGTCTGGCTCTGCTATTCAATGGCACAAGACCTTATGTTACAGGCAGTCGGTGCTCCCCACTCCTGCGTGGCTTCAAACTTATAACTGAAAATAGATTGGTCAGGGTGAAATCTTTCGATTCCTGGGCATCCCTTTCACCTTTCAGGCTTCCCCTCGGGAGCCCTGGCAAGCCATGCTCTCCAAGGTTGAGCAAAAGCTGGCCTATTGGGTGACCAAGCCTCTTTCTCTGGCTGGAAAATTCCAGGTGTGCTCTAAAATCTTGGCTGCCACCCATGTCTACTATTCTTCTTGTTGGGCTCCTTCTAAAGCGGCCTACAGCAGGCTTGAGAAATTGCTCTATGATTTTCTATGGGCCTCTTTTGAGACCCATAAGGGCTTTCATCGAGTCGCTTGGGAATTTTGCTGTCTCCCCAAGGAGTCGGGAGGGCTTGGCTTGCTCTCCACTCAACGACAGGGAACTGCTCTTTGTGTCAAGTGGATTATCTGCGCGCTTACTAGGGATGAAGCCTAGAAAATCCTCCTCAGGCATTGTATTCAGTTTGGTTTTCCTGTTCACAAACCCGCCTGGAAAGGAATCAGTCTCCAAACCCTTCTGGTTATGAGGGAGCCGGTTCAAATTATGGGCTCCTTTGTGGCCAAAAGTATTTGGCGTTCTTGGGAAACCGTTAAGCCTTAGCTCCATTGGGCTGGGGCTGGCTTTTGTGATGGGCTCTCCATCAACTAGTATAACCTCTGGTGGTCTCCCCTTCTGGCTCAGAATAGTCAGCCCCTGGCTAAGTCGCCTTGGCTCAAAGCTCTCAGATTTCATAAGAAGGGCATTCATACACTGCATCAGCTCTTCCATCGGCCTACCATGCGTATTTTGGAGTGGGATGCTTTTAAAGCCTAGTATAGTCTTCAAAACTAGGATCATCTTACTTTTGACGGGCTAGTGAGCACCATTCCCACAGAAATTCTTCACAAAGTTGGCATTCGTGGACACAAACCTTGGTGGAAAGACTGGAAATGGTTTCTAGATACTCCTCTGTGGAGCTACAAGCCATGGCTTGGTTATAGGTGGCTTTCACCCTATTTTCCTATGATCAGTTCTTTGAACCAGAGGTGGCTTCTTAACTCCTCGGCCCATACTTGGCGTAGGAGGTTTGATGCCACTTGGTCTGCAATTGTTAATCCAAAGCTGGCCCACTTTGCTTTATGTATTCTTTTACAACGCTTGCCTGTGGGATCTCGCCTGGTTCATTTGAGGGTCTCTGACCCTGGCTGCCCTTTTTATGGGTAGCGAGAAAGTTTCAAGCACCTTTTTAGGTTTTGTTCCAGAGCTCAATAGCTTTGGACTTGGATTCATGATTTTTTTTGGCCTTTTAGGCCTGAACCCTTTTTGTGGCATATGGTTCTACTAGGGGACCCACCTGGAACCCCGGCTAAGTTCACCCAGCTTTGGCACACTTTTAGAGTGGAAATCCTCTTCAATATCTGGAAAGACAAAAATGCTTGTGTATTTGCTCATTCTCATCTAGATGTTAATGTGTCTCTTTATGCTAAATCAGTTATATGTTATAATGTTATGTTACAGATTCAAGTGCAAGCCAACAAGGTTGCACTAGAAGTGGCTTACCTGCAGGTTCTCCTGGACCATTGGGGCAATGCCCCTTGTACTATGGCGCGGATCCCTAAATCGACCTCCTCTTCCCGTGGTTGGTCACCCTCTCGAGGCCGGAAGTGGAGTGATTCCACGCGAGCTCGCTCCCAACCTCCCGCTCGACGAGATTCTCGTCCTCCCAGGCGGGCTTGTTCTCCTTCGCCGCGTCCTGGTCAAGGCTAGCACTCTAGTGGTGCACCGAGGAGTAGTGGAGGCAGTTCTGGGTGGCCCTATCATACTCCACCTGCTTCTGGCTCTGGTTGGCCTTCCACTAGCAAAATTTTTCCACGGTTGGCTCTTGCAATCTCGCCTCGGCATGAGGATAAAGACAAAGGTAAAGATGAAGAAAAACCTGATGATGGTTGGGGTGCTCCTCTTGACGTCACTCCAAACCCCGCAAATGTATGGGGAAAGCATCTGGATGACCGGGACCCCCCTGGATCTACTGGCACTGCCTTGGCTGCCTAATTTTCATTTTGTTATTTTAAGTCTGGGCTAGGCCCATGTGATCTTTTAGACTTTCTGGGCTGGTCCCATGTGACGTTCGGGGTGTGCCTTCTTACCACCCGCCCCTTTTTTGTGAATTTGTAATTTTATCTTTTTTAATATAGATATCTGGAAAATTCATCAAAATATATATATATATATATATATATATATATATATATATAGTGTGTGTGTGTGTGTGTGTGTGTGTGTGTGTGTGAGATTTTTATTTATTTTTAATTATTTATTTTAGTTAGATTTTTTTATTTTTTATTTTTTATTTTTTAAAATTTAAAGATTTATATTCATTTTAATTTTTTATTTTTTAAAGTTTGTTTATTTAAAAATATAATTACAATATTGATTTATTTTTAAAGAAAGTTTATTTGAATTTTGAAATATTTTTTATTTTGTCAATAATTATAATGAGATATCTAATTATAATCATGATATACATGTGGATAAGTAAAATATTTTTTTAGTAGACAATTACTTGTTGAAGAGTTTGTTAATGTCACTTATTCAACACAATTATCTGCATCTATTTATAATGGGTTGCTCAAAGCTCCTTTACATACATAGATTCTTCATGACAATGGTACTATGATTACCTCTTCTTTTTTGCAAGGTGCATCTTTTCTTTGTAACCCACTCAATCTTTCTCTTTCATTTTCCCTTCATCCTCTCATCTTGAGGTAGATCTTCTCATAATGCCTACATCTATTGTTGTCACTTCTAGTGTGACCCCCACCTCTTATGTTCCTCTAGTACCATTTTCACCTCTTCGTCTACAAGTGAACCACTTATCTCTAATCCCACTACCTTCATTCCTTCTTGTGTGCCTAATAGTGTTCTAATACTAGTGCTATCCCCTCCTCTCATTGTGTTGCAGTTTCACCTTCCTCGCCTTAAAGTGTTTCTTATTATTCATCTATGTTGTATCATTACCTCTTGTTTCTCATTGTCTTCATGGTCCTTCCATTGTTACCCATGCTACTACTACTATCACCATCCCCACCTCTACTCTAGATGCACTAGTGTAGAAGTTAGATAGTGTTGATAAGAAAGTAAATTTTATTCCCACTAACCAAGACACTATTACTTATACTTCACCACATAACATACCTCTTGTGTTTGAAATTGTTACATATTCATTCCCTACTTTTTTTGTGCCACCTTACTTTGAGTCGTATCATGGTAAAGATGATAGAATTACTCATAATTCTTTAATACAACATGCCTACACTATGCTTATGATTACAAATTTTTTATTATTATTTTCTCACACTCTTCACGTCTATGTTATTCAATGGTTCTACTCATTTCCTCTTAGTTCCATTCATTATTTTGATCAATTATTTACAATATTGCTTGGTCATTTCCACAAGATTATGGACTTCAAACCAATCGTTTCAAATTTATTAGTGTTCACAAGGCTCTAATGAGCATATTGATGATTATATCATTTGATTTAAATTACTTTGTGCTACAATGAAATATCAACTTTCTAATTACAAGTTGCAAGGGGTTTTTTATAAGGGTTTACTATCCACTATAAGTGATAGTTCTTTTTTGTACAATTATGCTTCTTTCATGGATTATTGTGCTCATGTCAAATATGTAAAACTTAAATTATTTATTTCTAATGGTTTGAAATGTGGGTCCTCACATATATATTTTATACCTTCTTACCCTTCCAAGTTGAAAAGGGTAATTATAAGAAAGAATCTAGACCTAACACTAATCATATGCATACTACTTCTAATGTTGTTTCTTTTAAGCATCAAAGAACTAGGAGCTTTAGAAAATTGAGTGAAACTCTAGATTATGTGCTCCAAACCCTATTGAATGATAATTTGATTACTCTTCCCCTTATTCGTCCACTCAACCCATCTAGAGGGTTACATACGAAATAAAATGAGTGCACTTTTTTAATCGTTATGCTACCCAAAAAATTACCATGGACAAAACTCAATAAAACACAATCAACATATTGTTAAAAATAGAACATCACCACAACAATAATATAGAAAATTTATGATAGGTGTTGTTATACTTTTGCACTAAAGCATAGAAGTGGAAATTCAAATAAGGTAGTTGATGCAATAAGTAGGATACCAAATTAAAATAATTTGAATAGAGGAATGTGACCAAGAATAATTAAATAATTAAAATTATTTAATTATGCAGAGACGAGGACCAAGAAAAATGACGCTCACAGACCAAAACATTTTTTAGTGTCTACATTTTGCCCCTCTTTGACATAATGTAGTTCATTGCATTGTGTCAAAGAAATTTAATTTTGAAAAATGCCCCAGTGTAAAGAGAAAGAGGAAGGATGACCAAGAGGGTTGTGGTATGCCCCCTTGAGAGGACAAGAGGGTTCAAATAACATGAATGTTCTCTCAAAATGGATGATAAGACTAGAGGGTGAAGGATAGAAGAAATTTTAGTATGGAGAAGATGGAATGTTAGGTAGGAAATGATAAGGGATCAACTTTCATGCTTTTATATTTATCATCATCAGGCATTAAAATTAATGCAAATGGAACACAAACACCATGGTATAACATAGACCAAGGTGTACAAGGTGACCATTTGTGAGAGACAAGAAGCCAAAACACAAGGAATGCCCTAGCTCATACTAAGGATCCGATGATCCCTGTCTTTTTGCCAAGACAAACCACAGACAACAAGCAAAGAAAAAGGGGTCATGATACATCCTCATCCCTCTAAATCCTTTAATATCAAATCCTCGAGGTAACTAGTAACATGACCAAGAGCCAATCAAAAAGATAAGGCGAATCCAAACCAACAAAGTGTTTGCCAAAGAGATAGTGTTTGCTAGTAATATTTGATAAGATTGCTTGATATGAATAGGTTGACCAAGATGACCAAGTTGATTGATTGTTTGATAAAATTTGATTGATAGGTTGACAAGGTCTATTGATTAGTTGAAAAAAGTTGACCAGTTGATTTGACTGATTAAGCCCGACTTTGGGAAGGACACATTTTGATTAAGGAAAAATTGACCAAAGTCACAAGGTTGATTGATTTGATAAAGTTTGATTGATATGATTGATTGATGTGATGATGCCTGGTTTCAAGAAAGACAAATCCTACTCAAGGCAAGTAATACATCTGATAAAGTTGACCAAATGACAAGTGTTGACAAGGCACCTAACTGCAAGAAATACATATCTTGCTTAAGGTGAATGACCAGATTGACCAAAGACAGAGTCTAATCTCAAGAAGGACACATCCTGATAGAAGAGACAAAGCCTAATCTTAGGAAGGACACATCCTAATAAAAGATAAGAGATAAGACTGAATGAGAGAAATAGCATAATGCCCCATTTTTATTATAAGTTCAATGATCAAATTGATTGATTTAAAATAAGATGATTGAATGATTGAAGATAAAATATTTTTTGGTTATGTTTGTCTATTGATTCATGATTTGGTTTGAATGATGATTTCTTGCGGACAAAGACCAAACTTGACAAACCCTAAAGGACTAACCTAAGGCCTCGGGGGATCATTGATTGATGGGCCTTGCCTACATTATATACGTAGAGACCTCGCAATTCAACATGACTTGACTTTTCTTTATTTGACAAAAGATGAAGTCATGATTTTTATTATTTGACCAAACCTAAAAGGGCTGACTTAATGTCTTGGGGGCCCATTTAAGATGAGCCTTGCCTACGTAGAAAATGTGCAAAGACAACATAGTTCAACCCTACTAACATAAACTGACTCAGACTTAGACTTAGAATCTTTTTTTGGAGTTTTCAAAGTTTTCAAATGTTTTTGGATTTTGATGATTTCTGATTTTTTTTGGATTTTGACATGTTTTAAAAGGCTAATACCATGTGTTATTTCCCATGAAGATGTAAGTCAAGGAATTTCCCCTAGTCAGGCACAAGATCAACTTATTATGTGTGTGAGGAATCAATAGACGAATGCAAAGGATGATCATGAAATCAAAGGAGACCATACGTCGGTTGTTCTCAGGCCATGGTGAGGATGACAAAGATTTATTATGGACGAGTGGCATGTGCGAATGGATGGGTGGAAGGATGAAAAGACCAAATGGAGTGATAATAGATGGAGGAGCATAGACTGATACACATGGCACCTCTTTTCCAGGTTTTAACCATGTTACTTATCCAAAGCACCATCAAAGTGGTTTTCACTTTTGGATGAATTATTTCTCTTTACTATTTTTTTTCTTTTTTCCTTCTTTTTTTTTTGTTGTCACCAAGATGCCCATTTTCCAAGTTTCCATTAGGGTGACCCTCTTTTTCAGATTTTGTAATTTTTTTGATTTCTTTTATAGTTTTTGACTTTTGAAAGGGATACTCTAAGAATCAAGTATAATACTTGTGCAAGTGCATACTATTGATAGGGTCGGGCAATGGTTCACCTTCAGGCGTAAAGAGTTGGTATGCACCAAATCCATATGTTGTTGTGATGATGTAAGGGCCCAATCAATTAGGTTCAAATTTTCTAGGTTTTCTTGTTATGCTTGATTCTTTGGATTTTCCTTCAAGACTAAGTTACCAATGTCAAAACTTCTCGGTCAGACCTTCTTATTGTAACTGTGTTGAAGGAAATTTTGATATGCCTACAAAAGTGTCAAGGCATTCTATATCTTTTCATCCAATAATTCTAGTTCATGTAGGGGTATGTGTAGGATCATCATGGAAAAAACAGACCCTTAAGTGGCAATAAAAAGACAAAAAATTAGAGTTAGACAACTTGACGTAAAAATTTGAATAAGTTATCTATACTATTTCAAAAAAATGTAAAAATAGAATCTGTAGAAAAATGAATGTAGTTTCTAAACTACTAGACCTTTATTTAAAATAAATAAATCTATTTGGTGAAAATTTGAAATTTCAATGCAGTAGTATTTAAATTTCAGGGTAAAAATAAGAAGTAGGTGTCTATCTGACCACCCTAACCACAATAAAATGATAAAAAAATTTATAATATTTTATATATAAGTAGAGGACTCATGTCCCGATGTGATACATATTTTTTTATAAATTTTTTCCATGTAAATAATTAATTATGAATTTTTTTATTACAACTTTTAAAAAATATAAAAGCTCGTATGTCTAACCACCTTAACTTGGTCAAAAATTCATGATTTTTATTTTTATTTTTTTAAATCTTATAGTATGTGAAGCATAGAATGTGACATATGTTTCGGATTTAAAAAATGTGATACCATTTGAAAGTTATAGATGTTTTCCAATCAGCCTATGAATCAGGACTTTATTCGTAATTCTAATAGAAAATTTATAGTAATTATTTATTAAATTCAAAGTAAAGAATAATTTATATTGGTTGAAATCTGAGAATCTCCTCTAAAAACCCTTTTCGTTTCATCAATTTTGGGTAAAAAAAAGTCGTTAGCCACATGGGCCATCATATGGCTTACATATCGCCACTTTTTGGCCCATCATGATCCTGCACATACGCATAGATAGGATACACGATATTCTTCTTGATCCATAAGTCCTTGCATAGATACTCTCAGAGATGGTAACTCGACCTCAATAGGAAGTATTTCTTTAGATCCAAAGATAAGGGAATATGGCATGGCTCTGGTAGGGGTGCGAACACCGGTATGATAGGCCCATAAATTAGGATTGAGTTGAATGTGTTATTCACAACTAGCATCATTTATAGTCTTCTTTAAGATTTTAAGGATAGTCTTATTAGACACCTCTGATTGACCATTACCCTGGGGGTAATATGGGGTAGAAAAGTGGTGTTGGATATGAAAATTTTCACAAAGTTCATGGACTTCTTGATTATTAAAAGGGTGACCATTGTCAGTAATGATGGACTGTGGGACACCATAACAACATATAATGCAATTCAAGATGAACTTAGCTATCTACTTTAGATAGTAATGTAAGTCATTGGGATGGATTTGATCCATTTGGTAAAGTATTCAGTGGTGACAAGGATGAACTTATGTGCATTAACAGAGGTGGGATGGATCTTTCCTATGAGGTCAAGGCCCCATTGAGAAAATGGCCAAGGTGTTGTAAGCAACTATAATTCCTGAGCTAGCGCATGTTTAAGATCTCCATGAATCTGACACTGGTGACATTTCTTCACAAATAGGCATCTCGTTCCATTGTAGGTCAATAGTATCATGTTCTCATGAGATTTTTAAATAAGGTTAGACCAGCAAAGTGAGCTCCACATATACCTTGATGTACCTCTTGTAAGGTTTATAGTGCTTCATTTGAGTCAAGACACCGAAGGAGGGTACTATCCAGGCTATGATGGTAAAGGGTATCTCTGATGATGGCATATTTAGATGCTTGTTGGATAAAGGTTTTACATTGGTCGAGGGACAATTCAGGAGGGATAATTTGGTCATGCAAATAATTGTAAATGTCTTTAAACCAAGGAGATTCAAGACCAACAAGTTCAGACACTATTTCAGTTTTCGGGACATCGAATGCAAGGATCAATAGTTGTTCTACCAAGAACTTATATCACAAAGTATTGATAGGAATGTCCAAGAGAGATCCAATTGTAGCCATTGCATCAACAACTTTGTTCTAGATTCTTGGTATTTTCTCAAAGTTAATGTTTGTTGGTGGTGGCATGTCCAAGAGAGCTTTTACTTTGGTAGGATCAACTTCAATTCCTCTGTGGGAGACTATATCTAAGGCTTTTTCCTAAATGAATCCCGAAAACACATTTCTTTGGATTAAGCCCGAGTTTATACTTTTCAAGTCGTGTGAAAATCTTATCCAAGACTGCTAAGTGACCACTTCATTGTAGATATTTTGATAGAATTTCATCAACATAATTTTCCATAAGCAAGTGCATGTAATCATGAAAGATATTAGGCATGGGTCTTTGATATGTGGCTCCAACATTTTTAAGTCCAAATGGCATGACATTCCAATAGAAAGTTCCCCAAGTGCATGTGAAGGTGGCCTTCGACTGATCTTCAGTGGCGATTCTTATTTGATTATAACCTAAGAAAGTATCCATGAGTGATAGCATTTTGTATCTAGCAGTAAGATCTACTATTATGTCAATGTTTGGTAAAGGAAAATCATCTTTAGGACAAGCTTTGTTGAGATCTATGAAGTCTGTGCAAACTCTGATTTGACCATTTGGCTTGGTGACAAGGATAAGGTTGGACATCCAATCTACATAATCAATAGAACATATAAATCCAACATCCAATAGCTTCTTCAATTCTACTTTCATAAGGAGTGTGATCTGTGGGTGCATTTTTCTTAACATCTTCTTGCATGGTTTGGCATTTGGCAAGAGTGGCAAGTGATGTAGAACTAAATCAGTGCATTTCAAGATGTTAATGCCTTACATTAACAAATTCACTTATCTTGTCATTCAAACTCTTCTTACAAATCCAATATGTGCACCCAAAACCACAAACATTTACTCAAAAGATTTTAATTCTTCCCTTGGAAGAAACCCATGAATAAACATTACTATCACATAAAACACTATGAAGACAACTTTCAAATACCCTTGATATTCTAAAAATTGTATTGACTTGAATACAAAACTTGAGATTATAACTATTTGAACAGAGAGATTTAACTCTTTCCTTGAAAGAAACTCAATGAGAAAACAATACATTTACATAAAACCTATAAAGTTGAATCAAAACCTCCTCAAAGTATTTAATTCATATAACCAAAAGTCTACAAAAGTGGAGAAAATTTCATGACAATAACATTTCAATTCCAGACACTGATTCTCATGTTCATAAAACCAAACCATTGTAATAACATTTCTAATCTACAACTTAAAACTCAACGCTACCCTATTTACATGCTTGGAAATTGAAAATTCCAGAACCCTGTACAAAAGAGAAAGAAGGAGAATAAATAGAAGAAAAAAGAGCTCCAGATTTAATTTGCATTTTCCACATGTCTTCTTCAAATCTGATTTCTATTTTCCATTTGTCCTTCCTTTCTCCTCTCTCTGCAATTGAAAAACATTCCTTCTGATCTACACTTTTCCCCATTTGCTCTAATTGAAAATATTCCCCTATCATTCTTGTGCAAGAACTCTTCACTTAATGAAAATAATCTTCCTTGCTGGAAATTATCCCATGTATCCTCTTTGTCAATTTTCTACTCTGCTGCAGTGCTCATTGTGAAAAAAAAATTAATCTTCTATTTGCCTTTCCACAACTGAAAATAAAACTTCTCGTGAAAATCTTTGTATTATGTTCCTTTTAACTTGGCTACAATTTTCACTTTACTCCCCAACAAACTTTATGATGGAGGCCTTAATATAAAATTTACTCGTGCCCCATTCACCTTTTCACATTTAAATCACTTCATATTTGGCATATAAATTATTTATTATCTGTGTATTTTAAATTTAATTCACACAAATTATTGCTTTTAATGGTGAAGACTTCAAAAAAATTTACTCGGGCCATTAAAATCCTCAACATTTTAACCCACAGTGAAAGAAAACATTAAAATATTTTCTTTATCAAATATGCAAGGCACACCTTATAACCTCCACCAATGCCCGTGCTCCCGCAACTCTTTGTGATGGCAGCAGAAAGTTACTCGAGATGGCAGGGGAGCCACAAAACAGCAACATGAAATATTTTAAAACTTAAAACATTTCTTTTGAGAGGCCAATCCCTGTCCCCTCGTGCCTCTCTTTTGATGTAAGCCCCTCTCTTCACGGGCTAATGAGGAACAGTGGAAATTCATCCACATTGCCTCCATTTCACCTGGTCGTTGATCGATCCTTTATTTTTTGCCCTAATTTTGCATTTTTGGCTGCTTCTTCTCATCCATGGCGGCTCAAGCATAGTTTTACAAGGGGCATGGAACTTTGTCTCCCTCTTCACATTCAAAATCATGCATGTGAGGACTTTCTCAACTGGTAGTATTTCTTAACATATAACATTCCTTCGTTCTCCCATTGCTCGAGGGAACCTATCAACCACATCCTTACCTTTTGAAGTTTTCAAGTTAAAACTTTAGATTTGCAATGCAATCATCAAAGCATATAATGTATCTTGAGGGTGCCGAATGCATCATTATTGATGTATTATTACATCTTACTACTGTTCTACATCACAATGTGTTCGAGCTATATTTAAATCCTTTTTGAAATATCAATTGGACTCCATTTAGCTAACATGGTGATGCCAAAATTCTGCAACTCATAGAAGCATAAATCCTATCTTTGTCTTGGTGCCAGCCCTTTACAATACAATTTTTGACCTTCTCATATGTAAAGCATGTCGGGTCCCCATGTGCGCCCAGCTAAATATTTTTTTCGTTTTTAGACAAATTTCATCTTTAATTTACCTTGAGGTTGCTTTTGAATGCTTCATGAAGTGAAAGAATGAACTGGGTTGTCAATAAAACTTGATTTTCAGGCACTTTGTAATGTAGTCAAAACTAGCCAAGTGGGCTCTTGAATTGCCCTTGAAAACTAGTCAAACGACCTCCTCGAGTCATGAAAACTAACAAGCATGAAAACATTTGACCCAAGAATGGGTTGCAACAAACAACTTGGCAAAACAATTCATGAGGTGAAAGATATTCAATGTCAAAGTAGCCCATTTGGACTTTTCTTCAACTATTCATGTTTAAAACTAATCAAGGCTTAGTAAGATGCCATTTTGAAAAAAAATCAGATCATCTCCTGGGAAACTGCCACTGGACACACTTGGTCATATGGTTACACTGAGTGTGTGTGCAAGAGGGATTCCCTTGAATAATCAATTGTCAAAAGATATTGAGGGTCAAACTTGACCACCTTGAAAAGTCCTGAAAATGCAAATGTGAAAATAGAGCAAACTGCATTTGCTTTTGGCCAGGTAAAAATATAAAATTTGATCATAAGGCTTTGAAATCGGACTAGGGAGTACATGAATGTGGGGAGAATGGAGAGCAATAATCTATTTTTATTGAAAATCATTTGGCTCTGAATTGGGATCCTCCAAAGTAGGTCACTTGGGTAGATTTTGCAGTTGCACTTCTGAGTGTGCAATGGAAAATTTTTCAACATGGGCACTTCAAATTTGCAAAATTTGAAGGTGCCAACACTATCCACATGGCAATAATGTGTTTTGGATGGTGCCTCAAAATGAGTACCCAAGTTTATGAGCCCCACCCACCACCTATTTTTACCTCCTCCCTCCATAGTGCCATTTGCATTATCTCCAAATAGGTTTCATCAAATTTTGAATATATTTTTCTCAATCTGCAGGGTTTATGGCTTGGGTTTAATATGTATTGAATTTTTTATATAAATAAAATTTTGGGTTTGTATAAATGATTATCATATTGTAGGTCATACATATGAATAACTCATGTTAGTATTGATATTTTGATCCCTCACATTCTACTAATCCCTTTGCATTTATTTTTATCCTTTTATTCCCTACCACATGATATGTTATTTTTCCATGATCATGTCCATACATCTTGTTTTACATTTATGGAACCCAAAAAAAAATCCAATCTATTAATAGTAGTAGCTACTAGTATCTCAATATCAAACACAAAACCTAATACAAACATATTGAACCCACAACCCAATACCAAATACAAAATAATTGTTCCTTCAGATCCTAAAACCAACCAAGAAGAGCAGAGAATACTAAGGAGCACGTAATAAGCTTTTGAAGTTGCAAAAAAGTCAAACTGGACTGATTTTCCACTTCTGGTGAATGAGTCCCAGTACCAGTCAAATTTCAGGACTTTGTGGATTCTGATACCCATTTGTCTGAAAATTGTTCTGACACACTTTCCAAGAAACATGATTGTTTCACCCAGTTTGATGAATGAGTCTCAATCAACTGTGAGAACAAAATTTCCAGCAATTCAAACCCCCATTTAGCCTTCTTCGGATTCCTAGGTGCACACTTTTTGTTTTAGACTGGTATGTGCAGGATCATGATGGGCCAAAAAGTTGCAATATGTAAGTGATATGATGGCCCATGTCGTTGACGACTTTTTTTCACCCAAAATTGATGAAACAAAAAGGGTTTTTAAAGGAGATTCTCAACTTTCCACCAATATAAATTATGCTTTACTTTGAATTTAATAAATAATCGTTGTTCATTTTTTATTTGAATTATGACTAAAGTCTTGATTGATAGGATAATTGAAAAACATGATGAGGGTGCTAACCTGAGACACATAAATCACACAAACAACAAGAGAATATTATTATTATTCTGAATATGAAAGTCTTACATGCAGAGGATCTCAAATCCTCAAGTTCTGCAACACATGCAAATTACAAAAATTACATAAATCCCCCTTTTCTCACAATGCACTCTTTTCCCCTAAAAAGCAACCCAAAAATCAGAAACTAGCCCATAAATAGCCCCTTTTTAGTTTGGAGCCAAAAAAAACATTTGAATTATGATTTTTGGTGGTCTAGCACCAAAAATTACAATTTGAAATTAAAAAATTGAGTCCTAATTCAAAAATTGGCAATTTTCCAAAAATTGACCAACTTCCGAAAGCCATAACTTTTGATCCGAGACTCCATTTTTTGAACCATTTGAACCATTAGAAAGGTCTCAGAGTGACGAACGTATTAAGAACCTATATGAAACCATTTAGTGCCTCAAACAAGGCTCAAAATATTTTTCAAGGCAAAAAGAAGAAACTGAAACTTGAATAACTTTCAAATCGAGAATGATCTTGACCTGATTCTTTCGCCAAAGCACTTATTTTTCTATCCTGAAGCTTCCCTAAAATTTCTACCTCCTCATGCCTTCAAATTCATACCTGCTAAAAATAATAGTTGAGTAGAAAAAACAAAAAAGCAGTTCTGAAAGTTGGGAACTCTTATTCGATGAAAAGGGTATCCAAAAATGCAAAAACATCTAAAAAAAGTAAATGAAAGTAAATATATTTTTGGGTGATGCAAGATTTCCCTTACACCACTTGATGCTCCTGCATCAAACACCCAAGGTAATTTGAGAAGTGACCCCATCACGTCACAGATGGTTGAGGAAAACCCAAATGATCAAGCTCTACCTTAGACAACCAGGATGAATCTTCCACAAGCCTTCCTCTCCACTTCACCAAAAATTCTTCATACTGCTTGTTTCTAGTACTCCTTCCCACATGACTATCCAAGATTTATTCAATCTCCTCCTTCTCTAAAGTAGGTGCTGGAATGTCACACTGTTGCATTGTTGGTACTTCCTCTGTGCCACCTTCATGATACTCTGTCAAATTTGAAATGTTGAACACTATGAAAATGTTGACTCCATCTGGAAACTCTACCTCATATGTGTTCCCTAAATCATGCCTCTTCAAAATTTTACAGGGACCAAACTTCTTCATCTTCAATTTTTAATAGGTTCCCACTGGAAACCTTTCTTTCCTCAAGTGGACCATCACTTCATCACCAATCTGAAACTTCTTATACCTCCTCTTCTGATCTGCCTTAGCCTTATACTACATATTCATCTTGTTAATATGTTCTCTTACCTTCTCATGTATATTTTTGATGTGCTCTGCAAATTCTTTGGCTTTAGCACTTGTCTTTTTCTCTTTGTCCATCTTTCTCAGTTCTTGAGCAGTCCTGGGACTACCTCCATACACAATCTAGAATGGTGATCTACCAATGCTTCTATTAATATAATTATTGTAAGAAAATTTTTCCTGGGGTAAGATCAAGTCCCATCCCTTGGGTTTATCTCACTGAACTTCAACTTTGTTTTCAACTTCTTCCTCAAGGTCCTCCAAAAGTATCCAATGAATTTAGTGTCACGATCTGAGACTATACTCTTTGGCAGACCATGTAGCCTCACCACCTCTCTGAAGAACAAGTTAGCAATGTGGACTGCACCATGGGTCTTCTAGCATGGGATGAAATGTTCCATCTTGAAAAACCTATCAACTACCGCAAATACTGAATCATTCCATCTTTGTGTCCTTGGCAAACCAAGAACAAACTCCATACTTATATCATCCCATGACCTCTTTGGTACAGGTAAGGGCCGATACAACCCTGTATTATGGCTCACTCCTTTAGCTATTTGACATACCCTACAACTCTGCACAAACTTCTTGACATCCTATGATAATTGAGGCCAATAATAATGCTCACTAATAATGGCACTGGTCTTATCTCGACCAAAGTTTCCTTATATTCTTCCATTGTGCTTCTCCTTTATCAGGTTCTCCCTCATGGAACTCCTCAGAATACACTATTGACTTCCCTTAAACAACATGCCATCTTGAATTATGAAATCCAGCCACTTTGTCCTATCAACTATAATAGGCTCCTTGCAAGCTTTCCAAGCCTTTACAAAATCAGGATCTTTCGGATACAATCTCTTGAGTTCACTGAACCCAACCACCTCAATCTACATTTTTGTCAACAATGTTTGCCTCCTACTTAAGGCATCTACAACTCTATTTGAGCTCCCACTCCTATGCTTTAAAAAAAAGGTATAACTCTGCAAAAATTCTACCCATTTCATATGCCTCTGATTTAATTTTCCCTGACTACTCAAGTACTGTAATGCTTGATGATCAGTATATAGAAAAAATTCCTTTGGCAATAGATAATGCCTCCATTTCTTTAATGCTTGAACTATTGTATAAAATTCTTGATCATATACAAAGTACTTTCTCTTTGCATCATATAACTTTTCACTGAAATAGGCAATGGGCTTACCTTCTTGGCTTAACACTGCTCTAATGGTACAACCACTAGCATCACAATCCACTTGAAACACCTTATCGAAATCTAGGAGGGCTAAAATAGGTTGTTCTATCACTTTCTACTTCAATAGATCAAAAATATTCATTGCTCCAATGCTCCACTTGAACTCTTTTCTATCCCCTCTCATTGTTTTAGTCAGGGGTGCACAAATACTACTGAAGTTTCTAATGAACTTTCTTTAGAAACTGGCCAAACCATGGAAATATCTCACCTCAATGGTAGTTCTTGGGGTAGGCCATTCCAGAATAGCCTTCACCTTCTCTATGTCCATCTTGAGACCTTCTACCGAGACAACAAACCCCAAGTACACTAATTCCTTCTTCAAAAAACTACACTTCTTCAAATTAATCAACAATTTATCTTCTCTTAACTTCTCAAAGACTCTACCAATATGCATCATATGCTCATCCAGTGACTTACTGAATATCAAAATATCATCTAAATACACAATAAAAAAACTTCCTAAAAGCTCTTTCAGTTCCTTTGTTCTAGCTCCTTCTCTTCAATCACTAGGGCTCTTCTAACCACTAGGGCTTCTCCCCTTTTAGCATCATTTGAATGCTCGGATTGAGCCTCCTCGTCTGCATGTACAACCCTTGCATGACCTTCTATCCTTTTGTCTATCCTTCCTTGGTGTTGTGGACATTCATAGGCTCAATGCCCTTCTTCACCACACTGGAAACAAGTTCCTCTGAAACCACCTCTTTTGGGTCCTTGCTCAGATCTTCCACCTCTTCTACCTCTTTGATCACCACTGTTTTGAACACAAGGGTGGTAGAAGTTATCATTCTTTTGGGTTCGGCTAGTACCCACATCTTCATTTTTCTTCTCATCCTCATTTCGGCTTCCAGAAGATCTTCCTCTACCCCTTCCACTTTGACCTCCTCATCTTTTTTTTCTTGCTATCAAATCTTTTGTTTAGCTTCTCCTCAAATCTCAAAGAAAACTAGTATGCATCATTAATGGTGGTCATTCTAACTAGGCTTAGCTCCTCTTGAATGCTCGGTCATAACCCATTAAGATAACGGGCTACCTTCTCCTTGTTGGCCTCTGCATGTCTCGTTTTGATGATCATCTTGTGAAAATATTCTGTGTATTCTTTCATAGATCTATTTCCTTGCTTCAACCCTTGCAATTTCTTTAGTAGATCTAACTCATAGTCCACTGGTATGAACTGCTTCTTCAGTTTCTCCATCATGTGATCCCAACTGGTGATCTTTCCTTTTCCTCTCTTATTTCTTTCTAGATGGACCTCTTTCCGCCAAATATTGGTGTGGCCCTTTAGCTTCATTTTTGAAAACATAACCTGATCTAGGTCCTCTACTTCTTCATACTTGAAATACACTTCCAACTCGTTGATCCAGTCAATCAACTCTTTCGGGTTCAGACTTCCAAAAAAAATGGGAACTTATACTCTGGGTCTTTTTCCAATCTTTGAAATCGCCCTTATCAAGCACATTTGATCTTGATCAATCACTTCTTCTTCCTCTTCTACATCTAAATCTTCCAACTCTTCTTCATCCTCACTTTCTTCTCTTCTTCTCGGGTTTACTCCTCTTCTCAACTCTTCCTGCAATGCATCAATTTGTCTTTGAAGGGCTCTGAAACCCTCAACCTCCAATGGATCCCTTCCACCAACATTTTTGGCACCACCTCACCTACCACACATCACTCTTGGAGGCATCTTGAATATCTTGAACCCACAACCACAGTCCTGGTACAAACTGCCTCATGATCGAGGATTTGTCCACATGCTCAAGAACAACCCGCTCTAATACCACTTGATGAGGGTGCTAACCCGAGACATAGAAATCACACAAAAAACAAGAGAATATTATTATTATTATGAATATAAAAACCTTACATGCAGAGGATCTCAAATCCTCAAGTTCTGCAACACATGCAAATTAAATAAATTATAGAAATTCCCCTTTTCTCACAATGCGCTCTTTTCCCCCAAAAAGCTACCCAGAAATTAGAAACTAGCTCATAAATAGCCCCTTTTCAGTTTTGAGCCAAAACAAACATTCGAATTATGGGTTTTGGCGGTCTGGCACCAAAAATTACAATTTAAAATTTAAAAATTGAGTCCTAATTCAAAAATTGGCAATTTTCCAAAAATTGACCAACTTCCAGAAGCCATAACTTTTGATCTGAGACTCCTTTTTTCGAACCATTTGAACTGTTGGAAAGGTCTCAAAGTTAAGAACATGATAAGAACCAGCTCCATCAGTTCTAATGATTTTTGGGCTCATACGGGACCGTTTAGTGCCTCAAATAGGGCTCGAAATAATTTTCAAGGCAAAAAGCAGAAACTGAAACTTGAATAACTTTCAAACCGGGAATGATCTTGACCTGATTCTTTCACCAAAGTGCTTATTTTTCTATCCTGAAGCTTCCCTAAAATTTTTGCCTCCTCATGCCTTCAAATTCATATTTGCTAAAAATAGCAGTTGAGTAGAAAAAGAAGAAAAACAGTTCTGAAAGCTGGGAACTCTTATTTGACGAAAAGGGTATCCAAAAATGCAAAAATATCTACAAAAATCTAAATGAAAGTAAATATATTTTTGGTTGATGCAGGATTTCCTTTACACCACTGGATGCTCCTGCATCAAAACATCTATAGCTTTCAAACAATATCACATTTTTTGAATCCAAAACATGTGTCACATTCTATGCTTCACATACTATAGGATTAAAAAAAAACATAATGAAGTTAATACCAAGTTAAGGTGGTCAGACATACTATTCTTTACATTTTTTAAAAGTTGTAATAAAAATTCATAATTAATTATTTGCTTGGGAAAAATAAATAAAAAAATGCATCACATCAAGACATGAGTCCTCTACTTATATCTAAAATCTTATAAAAAATATTATCATTTTATTATGGTTAGGGTGGTCAGACAGACACCTACTTCATATATTTTCCCTAAAATTTAAGTACTACTACATTGAAATTTCAAATTTTCACCAAATAGTTTTAAAAAAATAAACCTAGTAGTTTAGAAACTACATTCAATTTTCTATATATTCTATTCTTACATATTTTTGAAAAAATATAGATAACTTATTCAAATTTTTACGTCAAGTTTCGTAACTCTGATTTTTTGAATTTTCATCGCCATTTAAGGGCCCATTTTTTCCAAGATGATCCTGCACATACCCATACATTTTCTATTTTATTTCAAGCATTTTCTAGGTCATCTAGTGTTAGTTTGCATTCAATTAGGGTTTTACATTTCATCTTGCATTTCATTGTCTTTTCCAAGTCAAGACTTGATGGTGAACGCCTCAATAGATCAAATTCAACCCCTAGGACAACCCTTAGCAAGATCTCTTTCTCCTTTGCAAAGAGATCTCAAGGGTTACTCTTGAATGAAATTGGAAAAGTGTGGGTATGGTCTATGTCTAAAACCATATGAAAACATATTTCCCAAACCACATTTTCATCATTTCATTTTGGTGAATCTACATTTAGAACACACAATTTTTGATCTGGAGTGTATTTTCATCCTAGATCTTGCATTAACATTGCATTATGATTTGCATCAGTTAATTTTCATTCTAGGCTTTCAAATTTTGCATTAGTGTAATCTCATATAGCTTGCATTTTTGCATCTAATTTCATTGAAAATTATTCAAATTTTGCATTTGCGTCTCAGATCTAGATCATACAACATAGATAACATAAAAATCAACCAAAAAATTGAAAAAATTGAAAAAAATCCCTACTGGGACTCATTCACCACCTTGGGTGAATCAATCCTAGTACAAATTATGAACTATTATTTACAAAATTAAATTTCTAGTTTTCAAGCTTCTGTTTGATGTTGTTACTTTTATGTTTCAGTTTGATTACTTTTCGTTACATTCAAATCATTCAAAGTAGCATAATTTACCTTCATTGCAATTATGGATACAATTAGATTCTTTCACTTTTCATTTTCATCATTAGTTCATAGTTCACTTAGATCAGATTACATTCAACATTCATTAGAAAATGAAAACTAAAAACTAAAAATATGAAAAGAAACAAAACAAAAAATGGTTAAGCTTAGAGAAATCATATCATTCAAACCCTTTAGTAGTGATGAATTTTTACATGTTAGATATATCCCTTGACAACTTCATCTCTCCTAGATCATCCACTAAAGGTTTGGCACAAAGTGATGCACACATAGACAATCATGATAATCATAATTTTTCTTCTCTTGATATCTCTCCCATTGGTGACAAAGGAATCTTGGTGATAGGAGATACAATCATTGAGAATCATGAAATTCTTGTTTGTCTTCCCCCTTGAAAATATATTATGACACACGAAGCTGAGATCATGGCCACTACTTTCCCTAGTCTCCATTCATCTCCCAACACCTCCCCTACTTGTGAGAATTCCTTAGTGAATAAGGATACAATCGTGAATGATCATGTGACAAACACATTTGTGTGGAGGATATATTGATATTAAGAGATCCAATAATTGAGATCTATGACAATCCTACCTCTCCTACTTGGGAAGACATTGTAGGAAATGGGAATGTAAATGTAGATAATCATGAAAATCAAACCTTTTCGTCTCCTAATATCTTCTCTAGACATAGAAAAGATAGTTCAGTGCTAGAAGATATCCTTATTAAGACTCATGAAGATCTTACTCCTCCCTTCCTTGATGCCCCTACCATTTGGGATGACCTATTTGAACAAAAAATTCCAATCATTGATAATAATGAGACTTAGAGTTGCTCTTTTATTGATGCCTCTCTTATGTGTGATGAAGCTACTTCATAAAATCTAATCCTAAAATGTGATGAACCTATTTTTTGTCACTTCCCTAAAATCTCTCCTACTAGGGTAGATATTATGGCACAAGAGAATGAGACCTTAGCGAAAAAGGATGAAATTATGGACAACAATCAAATTTCCCCCTCTTAGGTAATATCTCTCCTATTGGTGAAGAAGATATTATGGTCTTACAAGATCTAATCGATGAGAATCATGAGGAAAATATAATTAAAAAAGAAAATACCATCATTAATGCACAAAATATCTAACCATTGATAACTATGATGAAGTTATTTCAGAAGAACCCACCTTTGAATGTCATGAACATCTAATTTTTTTCTCTACTAAAAACTATTCTACTAGGGAAGGTATCATGGTGCAAGAAAAAAACAACATTGACAAACTTCTTACAAACAATAGTAATGTGGTTTCCTTAGATGAAGATGATGAAGTGAAATTATAATCCTCTTCACTAAGAGATCATGAAACTAAGGATAAGTCTTTTGACATTATGTAAATTAGACATCCCTTGACGACAACCACACATGAAGAACCCGTACAATAGATAGAAAAAGAAAAGAAAATTGAAGAAGCCACAAAGTTATTAGAAGATGCTTCAAAAACCTTTAGTTTCATACCTATATTCATGAGAGAATACAAGATCATAACAAAAGAGTATAAAAATTGAAATGAGAAACTAGTAACAGCAATACAAGATTCAAAAGCATCCACTTCAACCACCTTAAAAAGAAAAGATAACATACAAGACAAGCTTTGATGACGTTGACTAGCCACTGAATCCGAAAGAAGTGAAAAAGCTTTATGAAAGAGGATGTGATGCTATAGACAAGGTATCCATGTACCTATAAGGCCTAAAATGCAATAAATGACTAATGACCTTGGTTATTGTCCCTCAGACCAAAAGCCTCCATTCAATGTCAACACTATCACAAACTATTCATCCAAGACAACTTTAACTTTGATGCATCCTAAAGTGATAGATATCTCATTAACTATGTACCAAGTTGAAACTTTATTTACTCATCATAATAAATAACCTTAGTTGTTGCTCCTTGCCATGTAATAGTTGTAGGATCATAGCATACTCACTATTACATGTTTTACAATCCATTTTACAAGGAGCAACATAGCATCATCCATTCTAGGCTCACCCTTGTCCTTGACTAAGTGGGGGCAAGAGGGTTAGGAAGCCTTTTCCTTGTACATCACTTGTTGTTGTCTCTTTTGGCTAGTTGACCGCTTCTCATGTACATATAAGAGCAAGCTTGGGATATGGACGACATGCCTTAAGTTGACCTACATGTGACATACTTATCCATAATTTAGTTCAATTTGGAAACATATGATTTGGCATAAGGCTTTCCAGGCTAGCTCTCATGTCTTCTTTGTTTGCATTTATCATTTTCTACTTTATAGTAATTTCTCACAGCATGGTGTTTATTAATTCCTTTAAAGTGGGGGCATATATTGGCATTATTGTTTTGTATTTCTCATGGTTCATGGTACAATCTTCTTATTTTGTACGATGCATTTTTTGCTTTGTGGATGACATTGGGTATGATGTCCTTCATGAGTGTGATCTCTCTTAGCATATTACATTCCTCTTAGTGGCTTGATGCAACACACTACATCCCCTAAGTTGTAGATTTTCTATTCTTTGATTTGTCCTCTCTTGGAGACATTAGGCACAATGTTGGGAACCCTAAGTTAAAGACCTCACATGAACTAAGAAAGACTCCTATGAACATTCCTTATTGTTGCATTTGTATTTATATGGCAACCTTCATAACATAGCTTGCATGTCTATGGAGCCATCTTGTTTGTTCATGAGCTCCAAGCATACAAATTTTTGCTTGTCTCATGAATCTTGAAAACTAGTTTTTGCATGGCACCTTATCAAAGTTATCAAGAGGTATAACTTTGGTATGGTTTGAGTCAGAATCCCAACCAAGGCATGACTTCCCCATAGCCACTTATGTGTGTGTGTGAATGCATACCAGCCATGAGTGTATGTGTCTCACCCTTTTAGGCCTTCTCACTTGGTGGATAGCCTAAAATTCCATCGCTTCAGAGTGAGTATGCATTTTTACGGACAAACAACCTAGATCTAATCCACATCATGATGGAGAAATGGTTGAAGATTCATCCAATCTTTTTACTTTTCCTTTTCCTTTCTCTTCGATGGTGCATGATTGTGTCTTGTTGTTGCTCTTTATCATTCTCATGTGTGTTCCTTTGTGTTTATGTTGGTTTTCCATAGGACCTTGGTCTTAGGGGCTTGTGCACCCCCCTTGGTCATGATTGTCCCATCTTTTTGGCATTGGTACATTTGAAGCCCCCTTGATCGTTATGGAATTTGGTCTACTTTAGTGTGAGTTGGAAGCACGTTCCTCCTCTCACTGATGTGGGGTCTAGATGTAATGGCAAAAAAAGGTCCCCTTAACTTGGCCTTGATATAATGTTGTAATATGCCTAACATATTCACATTAGGTATTGGCCCCTTGCAAACTAAATGGATTTAAATGGTACCTTACTCAAGTATTGTGAAGTGTTGTAACTCACTTTCACACTTTTCTAAGGTCTTGATAAGTAATTACACCTAAATAACATATTTTTATCATTAATCTTGCCTTATTTTGAAGTGTTGTAAAGTGTTGTAACACACTTTCAAACTCTTCTAGGCTTATCATCAATAATTGGGCTTTATTATGCTTTAATTGGCCCCATTTTGCATCCACACAAATTATTTATATGTATTTTTGAGGATAATCTCGACAAAAGCATTTAAAACTCCAAAATCCCGAAAACCCATCTCAAATTCCTAAGGTGGGACTCATTTTCCATTTTGGCAAATGAGTCCCATTTAATTCAAAATCAAATTTAATTTAAATATTTGGCGGGATTTTATTCTCCAAGATCCAATGTTGGCTTGTAGTGTTGTAATTTTAGGAATTCTTGCATAATTGAGTATAAATACAAGTTTATTCCATTCATTTCTCACCTACCAAGTTGAATAAGCATCCTTATAGAAATTTTGAGTTCACAAGATTATTCAAGAGCATTCAAGGGTAGATTATTCAGAATTTTAGAGCATTCTTCAAGCATCAATCATCACGTCAAAGACTTCTTGTATCATATTTTTTATTGTACTAACAATTGTGGTGTAGGGTTTTCTGATTCAAGCAAGCATTGCATTCAAGATATATCTCCTTCAAACTAGATTCAAGAACCACATCCATTACAGCCATTTCAAGCATAATTGAAGCACCTTATTGCTAGGGTTTGGTGAGTTGTAGCATCTTATTTTGTTCATTCATCATTCTCTTTTCATATTTCATTCTATTTTAAGGATTGATATTCAACAAGGGGCTTGACCAAGGAAAACCCCTATCCACTAACCCCCGAACATTTTCCCCTCTCCTTTGTGTGTGATTTGTAGGGCTAGGTTGTACTTTTCATAGGGATCAAGATTGGAGAAGTGTTGCAAATCATTTCAAGTTGTCAAGATTATCATCAAGTGTTGAAGAGTCTTGGAGATCACCTACAGGTCACAAATTGTTGTTTCAAATCTTGAAACCAACCAGGAAGAGAAAAGAAGACTGAGGAGCACAAAATCAAATTTTGAAGTTTTAAAAAATTCAAATTGGATTGATTCACCACTTTTGGCGAATGAGTCCCAGTACCAGTAAAGTTTCAAGACTTTGCAGATTTTGATACCCATTTGTCTAAAACTTGTTTCGACACATTTTCGCACAAACAAGATTGATTCACCTAGCTTGGTGAATGAGTCCCAGTCAAACATAACAACAAAATTTCTAGTAATTCAGACCTTCATTCAACCTTTTCTGGATTCCTAGGTGCACAGTTTTTGTTTTACACATTTTATGTTTCGTTTCAAGCATTTTCTAGGTCATCTAGTGTTAGTTTTCATTCAATCATGGTTTTACATTTCATCTTACATTTCATTTTCTTTTCCAAGTCAAGACTTGGTGGTGAACCCCTCAATAGATCAAATTCAGCCCCTAGGACAACCCTTAGCAATATCTCTTTCTCCTTTGCAAAGAGATCTCAAGGGTTACCCTTGAATGAAAGTGGAAAAGTGTGGGTATGGTCTATGTCTAAAACCATATGACAACATATTTCCCAAACCAATTTTTCATCATTTCAATTTCCTATTGATATTATTAGAGGAATATGCTTTATGGTTATTTTTTATCAAGAGGATTTTGACACATAAAATGATAATTACTAGGGTTGAAAATTATCCAAAAGAATATCTAGCATATCAATAATTTTATAGTTTCTTATGAATCCCTTTCAAATTAATTTTTTTATATAAATCTTTCATTCCAAATAGTGACCACTTTATGTTTCAATTAAGTTCCATGTCATTAAATGAGAAATCCCTATTGATCTTATACTAAGAATGAAAGTTAGAACATCTAAAATTTTCTTAAATGGCCAAGTGGTTACTTTTGGCATATTAAATTATTCTACACTAATAATTATTCATCTTCTAAAAATGACTAGCATTTTTTTTATAATAGTATATTAGGAACAATCATGCTTAATTTTTGACTTTCCTTTTATACATATTTTTTTGTATAAGTCTTTGGACCTACTCAATGTGGAAACAAAGTAATTTTCTTAAAAAATATATCATGTTGTCTTGTAGAACTTGAATCCTAACAAGAATTTGTAGTAAGAAGATTTACTAGCATGGGTAATTTTCATAAATTAAAATTACATTAATCATATTTAATATGTCTTTTCGCTTCTCAATAGTCTAAAATTTTAGTGCAAATCTTAATATAGCCTATCCAAAAAATTATCTAGAGTGTCAGTGAATGCATAATAAAATAGTATGAATAAATTAGTGTGTTGGATATATTGGGACCATCCAATATAGTGGCCATGAGCTCTTAACTTTATTTGTTCATGTCTACATAATTTTCATCTACAAAGAAATTAATGAAACAAGTAACAATTGAAAGGAAAATTATTGAAACCCCATCCTTCTCTATGTAGAAGAAAAAACTCTACCATAAACCAAGTTAATTGTTCTAGTTAGTAACCTATCATAGCCCTTGAAAAATATACATGTATTCCTATATTGGGAAATCTATCTGGAATGCCAAAATCATCCCAAAAGTCAACTGCTTTTGGTAGGCTTCTATTCACAGGAGAATCCTCACCATTGATGTTCTCAACAAGAGGGGATTTAAATTTGTGAATAGATGTGTTCTCTATCTCTCGACAAAGGAGACTATCAACCACCTTCTAATTCACTATCATTTTGCTAGGGATTTTTGATCCTTAGCTGTAAATAATCTCCTTTCTGATCAAGTGTTTCCCAAGGACTTGAAAGAGCTTGTGAATCAATGGAGTTTGAGCCTTTTTTCTCATCCTATAACTAAAGAGATCTAGAAACATTATCCTCCCTCAATTTTTTGGCATCTTTGGAATGAGTGAAACAATATAATCTTTAGGGAAAAGTAGAGTAGTGGTGAGGTCTTCTATTGTGCAAAGCAAAAAATTATTGAGAATCAAATTTGAAATCCTTTAGACTCTCAAAAACTATGCCCAACTATTCTAACATCAGAATCAAATAGTTTTGAGGTGTTAACTAGGAGTTGAACAAGATCAACTGGACCAACATCATCGATAGGAAATTGAATATTTGGAGGTCCCCCTTGAAGATTGGGTTAAACTAAATTTTGACGGACATGCTCTAAAGGAAACTTGGGGATGGCGGCTTTTGGAGGCCTGATAAGAGTCCATAATGGGAGATGCATCAAAGCCTATACTAAATGCATTGGTCATGCGTCTAGTGTGGAGGCAGAGGAATCAACGACCTACAGAGGTATCAAGAGGCAAAGAGAACTTGGCTTTCACAAAGTGTTAATTGAAGGAGATTCAAAATTGATTGTGGATTTCCTTAATGGCTTGGTTGAGCCCCCTTGGAAAATCAACAAAAATTTTGAAGACTCCAAATGTGTGTTTTCCTTTATGGAAGGTTTTTCTATGTCTCATATTTTTCGTGAAGGAAACAATGCTATGGATGTGGTCTCTAATATGGGGCTCTCTTTTCCCCAATGGAAGTTTTGGGAATTTGAGCATATTCTGACTCAAATTAAGGAGTGGCTAGATAAGGATCAGCTTAGAGGGTCTTGTCCTAATAGATGATGGTATATATTTTCTCTCTAGTTGTCAGGTTGTGTATCTGTCTGAGGGAAGGGCTAGTTGTCTCCTGCCCCTTTTTGAATTTGAATTTGAATGGTAGCATTCACTTGTTGATGTGCCATAAAAGACAAGGTCCATCTCATATGGTGATGTGTATCAATTGTTATGGTGAGGTGGAATATAGGGTGGATCTTATGATGTTAGCTTGCCTTGGTATCTCTACCATATGCATTTTTATGCACTAGCAAGGATCTAATCATCTAATCATCAACTGATATTGAAAGGAGATAATAAGGGAAAGTCTCTCATGACGTGGGATAAATTTACTAATAATAAAAAGGAAAGCATCATTTGTACTTATTCTTTTGTATTTATTTCCCTCGAGATTAATTATTTAACCTTTGTGGATTATCACAAGGGTGATTTTATTGACATGATTGAGGTTCTTTTTCCTCATAATGCTAAGCATCTAAGGGTTATTTTAATAATGATTTCTAAGCTACATAGATTGTTTCTAATGAATACTCACATATTTCATATGCTCCTAATGGTCAGTTGTCTCTTCAATGGATGCTTGAGTTATAAATGGATTTTACTATCCATTATTATCAAATGAGGTGATTGTATCCACATGGATTATGGGTATTGGAACAAGTTCGGTGAAATTTGGTAGATGATTTTTTAGACTCCTATTTCTAAAATGACTTATGCTAATGATATCTATAGACCCTTCTAGAAGTTTAGCAACTTAAACATCTTGCTAAAGGATGTTTGGGCTACTATTTGTTTGCTAAACTCTAGCTCCATGACTATATTATTGTGAATTCTATTTTTTTCCCACTGTTACTATTATGGTGTTGGGTAAAAATTTATTCATTTTTCATTGTTACTGTATCACTATGGGGGTCCTAGAAGGCGATCCAAGCTGCTTTCTTGTGTTTCATTGAGGCAGAATGTGAATCTTTGGAGGCTTTTTGAAAGATGCATACTTGATGCCTTTTTTCATGGCCATGAGAGGGTTCAACGATGACATAACTGCTAAGTTCTATAGTTTGTGGAGAGGTGACAAAGTCTATATTGGAAGTATTGGATTTGAGGTGTCCCCCTAGTTGATCATTGCAATAAATGGGTTACAGTATAGTGGTTTGAGGGTGTCTAAAATTAGTAATGGAAACTACCAGAGGTTTATCAATAGTTTTCTTGAAGGGGATGAGAAGCTTGAAAGGTGCCAGAATGGTTATTACACATAACGACTCCCAACCCCTTATAGAATGGATTGTGTACATATCATGAAGTATTTCACCCTAGAGGGAAGGTACACTAAAATTCATGGGTACCACTTTCACTTTCTTTTCCATATTCATAGGAATGTAAAGATTAGCACACCTTTCTTTCTGTTATCTTCTCTTAAACAATGCAAAGCTAAGGGAGCCTCACCTCCCCTTCACTAGGGCTTGATTTTGTGCCTCTATAATTATGTCTTGACCATCACTCCCCTCTTAGGCCCCTCTTTTGGTAATAACCCTAATATTGATGTTGCTCATGATAATCAACCAAAACCCCTCCTTGCTTAGGTCAATTCTCATGGAGGGGGTACTTCCTCTGCCGAACTTTCCCCCAAAAGACCCCTTGTCATGCCCTCTCTTTTGAAAAAATCCTCTATTAAATGTAACCTCACCAAAGGAGATCTTGTTGTCTAGAATTTGGTAGGTAAGGAGAGTTTCTCTAACCCTTTGAGTATCCCCTTGGGAGCTAAAATAAATGGTCTTGATAGTGTTGAACCCAAGACTACCAAAAAAAATAATATTGTGATTAGAGACAAGGAGAACCATGTAAAAACACATTAATCTAGCTATGGGAAGGGTGGTAGAAGGTTTGCAAGACTTGTGGGCCAATTGGCCAAGGGAAAAAAATTGAGCTTTGAAGAACTTGGTGATGACCCTAAAGAAGAGGCTCCAACCACTATTAATTTGATAAAAAAAGGAGATATTTATGGTTCTAGGTGAAGACCTCTCGATGGAATCTACTAGCAGTGAAGAGGATGAAGATTTTGAAGGTGTTGACCAACAGGTGGTTGAGGACTTTGAGGAAAATGATGATGAAAGGTCTAAGGAAATTAAGAAGGAAATTTAGGAAGTGGTGATGAAATCCATGAAGGATGTGGGAGAGTAGGCCATGATGAACATGGAAGGGGATGTGTAGGGGAAATATAGGTCCCTACAATTTTATCTCATCCAATTTTGGAAACTGCAAGATAAAGTGAACAATATGGAAGTAGATTTCAAATAACTTAACATTTGTAACTTTGGGAATCATGTGGAAGGCCATTTTTGGTACTATGAATGGGGTGACTAAAGTTAGGAAAGGTTACAAGAAGATGAAATACTCTCAAGATGAGGAGATGCAACTAGATGAGAAAAATATTGGGGCAATGGAACAATGTAGTGAGGAGATGAAGTAGTTGATTGAGGAATGAAACTTCATTTGCAGTCCAAGAGAGTAATTTGGGTCATTTTTGTCTCTATTTTTTGGTTTATCATCTATGGAACTATATGGGCATGTGTGCCCTCAATCATGTAAGCCTTGGATATATTTTTTGGTTGGTGGCTTTTGGTTTGGTTTGTGTTCTTTTATTTTAGTTAAGTTGGTTGTTCTATTGCAAGGTGTTGTTCTATATTTTCCCTTGCTATTTTGTTCTGGTAGTTATATTGGCCTGTAGGCTTGGTCCTATTTTTTGGTCAGGTTTAGGGGCCCCCTTTCCCCTACTTTTTTTATTATAAAAAACTACCTAAATTTAGTTTCATGAAGCTTAATATTTTGTTTGGAAATAACATCCCTTTTCCTATATCAAAAATATTTTTTGTACGTTAAGGCTCTACACAACTATTATCCATTATTTTAGTAAAAATACATGTCTTCCTTGTTACTTGAAAATTTTAATATGTAGCAAGAGGCAAACACCACACCAAGTAGAATTTTTCATGATCAAGATATTTCACAAACAATGAGCTTTCATAGTATAAGTGATATAATTGATGTGGAGAAATACAAGATTATTGAATATGATGTGGTTATTTAAATCACTCTTCTCTATTAGGAAAATTATGTCTCAACCTTTCAATTACAAGATGTTACTATTTCTAGTAAGTTTGCATTTAAGCATGGATTGGTGTACAATTTTCCTCAAAGATTTGAAATGGATTAATAAGCATGGTCATAAGGTTTCACCACAATATAATGTATGGATTTGAAGGTGAAACAAAGAGAAATAGGGAGGGGTTCAATCAAAATGAATTTATCAAGATGATAAACATCTATTTTTCTTAGGGATGTTTCACTCAATTATGAGGGATAAAATTCCTAAATAACAATCATAAATTGATCCTAACTATTATAAAAATAATAAGGGAAGTTTTGAGAGGCTAAAAAAATGTATACCTTGTTGAATTTTTTTTCTATTTTTAGGTCACTAAGGATTCATTCACCTTTAGTGGTGAATGGTTCCCTATTAGGGTTTTTGGAAACTAAATTCTAGGTTATATTCCCTGATGTCTACACTTCCAGCTCCTTAGTGCTCAGCTCCTAAAAGTCGAAAACACTTTTTGTAGCCTTGATTTTGTGTTCTTGCAATGTAGATAACTTTACAACTTTTTAACTTTGACAATTTTGCTTCAATCTTATTCTCCACTTGATCTTCAACTTTGAAACCTTCAAACACACTTCCAAGAGGAGAAAAACTTGTTGATTGTTAGAGAATAGGGCTTTTCCTTGGTCAAACCTCATTTAGGTAATTAAACCTTATTATTAAATAATGAGATAAAAACATGAAATGATGATACCTTGGAAGATGTATTGGAATGTAAATCAGTAATCTAACATGAAGTGGCCATGTAGAATGTATATCTTGATCTTTAATTTGATTTGAATTCATTCTTGCAAGTGGATCTTCAATACTACATCAACACACTAGCTCAACAACATGCTTGATGCACTATGCCTTTGACATGATGATATGATCTTGAATTTCTATAATAAAGCTTCAATAATTTGCCTTTTAATGTCCTTAAAATTCTCTATAATTCACTCTTGATCATAAGTTTGCTATAATTCTTGAATACTTGAAATCTTAGATGAAACTATGTGGATTAACCTTATATTTATACTAAATCTAAGGATTAACCCTGAATTCAAATAATCCAAGTTGACATCAGATCTAGGATTGAAGATCATTAAAATCTAGCCACATATAAATTCATAAAGGGGTGTCCTAAGTAAGGAGGACCCATTCGCCCAAAGTTTTGAATGAGCCCTAGCATAATTTTCTAAAACAAAACTTCGAGGAGTTGAAATAACATAAAAAACCACCTCAAATATGCCAAAAAAAGGGTGTCCTGGGTTAGGGGGACCCATTTGCCCAAAGTGGTGAATGGGCCCTAGCACAATTTTCTAGGACATCAACTTTTCGAATGTAAATTTTATGCAATATCATTAATGGGTGCTGGGATAGATCCTTGAAAAAAGTAACCAATAAGGCTTAGATTTGAATTAAAGGGCTAATTAAACTTTAACTAACCACAATTAATTAATGAAGTCCTAGATTAGTGTGAAAGTGTAAGAAAACATTTTACAACACCCTAAATAAGACACAATTAAGTACATTTTATCATTAATTTTTAATTCCCAGACTAAGCGTGAAAAGGGTTACTTTTTTTGATGCTACATTTTTCCCCCACTTTAGTGAGAGTTTTCCCCCATGAAAAATTCACACTAAATTAGACATTTAAGATGCTTAAAAGTATGCAATAATAACAAAGATACATAGGCATACCCTATCAAAGACCAAGAAAAGAAAAGAAAAATAAAGGATCAAGCATAATTGTTCCAACACAATGTGGAACATGGTTGTTTATCCAAGAAAAAGGATCAAGCTTCGACGGTCTATTGAACACTATGTGGACTAGGTCTAGGTTGTTTGATTGTAACATGTGTGCTCATTCTAGGGTAGTGCAACCTCAAGCCATCCACTAGGTGAGTTATCCCAACGAGGTGGCAAATGATAGAATCATATTAACCTCCCATACCATATGGAAGCTATCTTGTTGACAACTTTGATAGGGCTCTGCAATGCTATGCTTTTGAATGCTTGTGAGTGTTGTGTCGATAAGTTATTGTTAAAGGGGATTTTTCTTTTTTCATGTATGGTCTTCTTCTTAGGGAACATCATGCCTAATGTCTCCAAGAGAGGACAAGTGAAAGAGTATCATATCAGCACTTATGAGATTCCTTGTTTGCATCATGCCACCAAGGGAGATCATATGCTTAGAAATATCACACTCTTGGAGGACATCAAACCCAATGACACCACCAAGAAAAGGAAATGTCACAAGAAAAAATAAAATAATGCCACGAAATATGCCAAAAGATTTCATCGATGTATGCCCCCAGGTATATGCAGGATCATCATGGAAAAAAAAGGCCCTTAAGTGGCAATAAAATTCAAAAAATTAGAGTTAGGCAACTTGACATAAAAATTTGAATAAGTTATCTATATTATTTCAAAAATATGTAAGAATAGAATCTGTAAAAAATTGAATGTAGTTTCTAAACTACTAGGTTTATTTAAGAAAAAAAAAGTTCTATTTGGTGAAAATTTGAAATTTCAATGCAGTAGTACTTAAATTTCAAGGAAAAAATAAGAAGTAGGTGTTTGTCTAACCACCCTAACCACAATAAAATGATAATATTTTTAATAATATTTTAGATATAAGTAGGGGACTCATGTCCTGATGTGATGTATATTTTTTTGTAATTTTTTTCCAAGTAAATAATTAATTATGAATTTTTTATTACAACTTTTAAAAAATATAAAAACTCGTATGTCTGACCACCTTAACTTTGTCAAAAATTCATGAAATTCAATTCTTTTTTTTAATCCTATAGTATGTGAAGCATAGAATGTGATGCATGTTTTGGATTCAAAAATTGTGATATTGTTTGAAAGCTATAGATTTTTTTCAATCAGCCTAACAATCAAGACTTTAGTCGTAATTCAAATAGAAAATGAATAATAATTATTTATTAAATTCAAAGTAAACCACAATTTATATTGGTGGAAAGTTGAGAATCTCCCTTAAAAACCCTTTTCATTTCATCAATTTTGGGTAAAAAAAATGTCGTCAGCCACATGGGCCATTGTATCACTTAGATATCGCCACTTTTTGGCCCATCATGATCCTGCACATATCCCCTCAATTTAAAGCAGTTTCTAAGACCATTACTATGAGAAGCTACTTTAAAGTAGCTAATGTTTTCTCCTAAGACATGAGAGATTTCCTAGAAAAAACTATGCCATGAAATAAGAAGGAAGGGTTGCCCCCAAAATACATAAGGGATCTATTGATTTTGGGTCAGTATGTCTTTACTACAATGTTGTTAAAGAGCTCAGAACTGTCATGATTCCCCAAATACTCATAGAAATGGAATAATGACACAAAGAGAGTGAAAACCAATACAAATCCTTTCGAGTAAACATGGAAGAGACCTAAATGTCTCGATGCCTTTCGCCATCCCCAAAAGGAAAACACAAGACAAGAAAAAAAGAGATAAAATGCTGATGACATAGAGAAGAAAGTAGGTACATATAGAGGAATACATGAAAAGAGAGATACATCAAATGAAACATCATGGGGGATCACATTACACACATGCAATCACATAAAAAACCATAAAAAAGTAAAAGACTAGTAAGGAGCATGTGAGTCAACCAATAGTAGGCCGCTTGCATCCCAATCTCAATATGTACAAATGGAAGGTAGACAACTAGCCAAAGGGACAATGACAGGTGTCGAACTAGGGGAAACACCAAGTTCAACACTCTTTTTCAGAGATTTTTTATTTAAGCTCATAGAAGAAGAAAACAATGTGTTCAATTCATTATGCACTTGTTCATCTATCTTTGCAATATGAATGTCATCATCTAGATTAATCAAAATGGGAGGTTGAATGAGAATGTATCTTGAAATTTCTTGTTTATCTTGTGGTACAGGTGTAGAATCATCATGCATTGCTTCAAGTAAGTTAGGATTTTGATTTTCTATGTTTTTCTTGTCATGTTTTGTTTGTAACATACAAGCAATAGGACGATGTCTATGACTATACTCTCTAGCATTTCATTTCCATTTCAATCTAATGTCAATTTGTGTTTGTGTAAGAGCGGGTTTTTCAATTATAGGTTTCTTCTCTTCCTTTAGGGGAGGAACAAAGGGAACCACAATAGGTTGTTCAACCACTTTCTCTTTAGGTTTGTAAACTTGTTTAATTTTAGGAGGGACAACAGGATTACTTTGGTTATCTTGTGGTATCTTATAAGAAATTGTGGGAGGATTTGTTATAGGTTTCTCTTGGATGTTTGTAAGGGTTTTCAGTTCAGTCATTGTTTCATGAAGGATAGGTGGTTTAGTCATAGGTTGAGGCATGTTTTGAAAGGATAATTCAACTATTCTCTTTTCCTTGAACTTTTGATATAATTTGAGAAATAAGTCCTCACAAGGTTTAATAGGTTCCAAATAGGCTTGGGCCAAAAGAAATCTAATGAAAAGTTTCCTCAAGAAGATGCAAGATTAAACCCACTATGATGCACAACAAAAATATTATTGCTAAAAGAGAAATTTACCTTAGACTATAGATGCACACTAATTTCATGAATTTAATTTGACACTTGACTCACAAACTAATGCATGATATAATACTCTTACATGTTTAATGTATTTGTAGAGTCTCATATACTCTATGGCAACTATGACCCATGGTCCTTAATGATTGCAATAAGGTTATCTAGCAATGAGATAAAAGTAAAGTATTAATTGACCAATTTGACTACTGCATCCAACAATTATTGCAACACTATAGAAGATTGTAGATAATAAAAAAATCAATAATAACCAACAAAAACCAAAGTATCTACCCATATCCATTGAAATAACACACCTTTTTCATTATATTTTAGGGCCTACATTTGATAGTCATAATATTAGAGCCTAAATTTGATAGTCAACCTTGGTTGTTAAGAAAATTGTTTGTGAAGTTTATTTGTTTAAATCTGCCTTTCAAATACCATAAATAGATTTCATGAATTTTTATCTCATTAATGACTCATAAATACTTATAAGAAAAGTAATTATTTATTTCCTCATCAAAAGTTGCATTTAAAAGAAGCATATATCATATACCATTATTCCATGTTCATGATCTACATACTCACATGGTCTAAACTTTAGTGATGAGCCCATGCATCTCTCTAGTTGCATGGGGTTGACATGTCCCTATCAAAATGAAAAGTAAAAAATTCCATAGATAAATCATGTAAGTTGAAACATATTTCTCTCATCCATCAAAACAAAAGAAAGTCAAAGCAAATAAATCCATCAAAAAATCATATTCACTCTACTTGATTGAGATTTCTTGCTCCTTTTCCCTTTCTACCGATCTTCCCTATAGGTCACTCTAGGTTCAAACTCTTGAAATAGAGTACCTTCTATCCCTTTCTACTAGTCTAAATGACCCAAGATTGGATCACTTCTTTGAAATTTCCCTTCATTTCTCCATTTCCTAATTTTATATATACTTATATTTCCCCCACTCTCAAAATCCCAAATTGAATAATGACTAATTTCTTGAAATACTCATGTTAAGACATTCACTCCCTATCCTTCCACATTAAACTATTTTACTCACTATATATTAAGTATATTCCTTTGAACTCATCTTATCAAGTTCCTTATCTTTCTCAATTACTCTATACACTGTACACATAGAATATGGTCAAAACAAAGTTCCTTATTTTCTTAGTGCATAAACTTAGGATTACATTATGAAAGTAAAATATAGATAAAAAACCCTAATTTAAAATATATAACAATGTTAAAGTAATCATTGATCTAAAAAAAATTAAGGAGTTTCAAATATGAAAATAAAATATAAATATAAAAAAAGTGCAGATCTAAATATGCTTATTATATAAAAAACCTTAGAGAGAAGATTGTTTCATGTAAGATCCATTAGGTTCACAAAAATTATGAAGGGGAATAAACTTTCCATATGGGTTAACCTAAGCTAATTAAGTAATTGCAAGAAAACAAGCACAAATCGGCTTAGATTAAATAAGTATAGCCAAGACTAATAATATCATATTTTACAATAGCTAAATAAGGAATGTAAATATGGAGGGAAATACTTAGATTTGTTATCAAAAAGTATGGGCTAACAACATAAATTATGGAATCATACTAGTGTGTACTTTGAAAATGATGTCTCTTTGTTAAATCAATATCTTATATTCTACATTGATCTTAGATTCTATCACGGGTTTAGTATAGAATTATTAGTTAACAATGAATCCCACTAGACCTCTTCATTAGAGATAGAAATAAAATTATGATTATCATTTAATACCATCTATGTTGTTGATTTACTAAAGGAATCATCTACTTCTTTACTTTAATATAAGAAAAATATGGGTGGCATTACTTGTGATAAAAAATAAAATAGTTTATTTTATTATATATTCTTAACAAAATCACAAAAACAACTATAGAATAATTCGTCTAGAATATCGCCATTGGGTGGTCAATTTGAAATGATTCCTTCTATGCCATCATGTGAATCACTACACAATATAGAAAAAAGATAGCATAGACTAAAATTATTAGTCTCATGAAACAACTTAAAATCTTGATTAGCTTGGTTACAAAATGAATTCATGCCAATTTGATGAGAAATTTCTAGCATGAGGGATTCATTTGTTTTGATGAGAAACAAGGGAATTGAGATCTCAACTTCCCTAATATCATCCAAGTCAATCACACATGATGAAACATCAAATATTTCACACATATAATAGGATAACATAATGATTACAGGTCATGAGGGAATATAGGGATGAAATAACACAATCTTCACCTAGAGTACCTAATCCACTCAATTAACTATTCTTAATAGGTTGTAAGGAGACTAAAACCTTCTCATTCTTGTCATCATCTAATTTGAAATCTATTACACGTGATGGTTCATGCTAGAAATTCATATAACTTAAAGGGGATCATGGCCAAATATATACATTAGATGCACATAAAAAATGAGGAGAAGCACTAGTGCATATATGAATTATAGATGCACATAGTGAATATACAAGCTAACCATAATATATATGATTCATATTAAAATTTTGATAAAGTAAAGGAGTAAAAAAATTAGAACAATACCTATGTTTAAATTAAAATTCATGGGGAACATGCATAATTACATCATTGAGGAATAAGATTTTAAACAAGAGAAATTTCCTCTTTGAAGGCATCTTCTAATGGTTTCATTTTGGGAGCCATTGTAATGAATACTATAGTCAAACACGCAAGAGAATTTAGAAAAAGACACAAACCAATGGAATTAAGAATGGTGAATGAGAAAACAATTTTGTTTAACATAAGTTTGAAAATCTAAAATCCACTTACAAATGAATGAATCTAACAAATTTATATAAAGGAATCTCTTGGCTCCTTCCATGAATGAATTAAGCTAGGAGGAAATATTTATTACCAAGATGATGATACATAAAATAATGAAGAAACAAACAAATTACATGCAATATCATTATGCATTTTTTTATGTTTATATCCCTAGTAACATCATTGACATCACTAGGAATGTCAAGAGGACTACACCTCAAATAGGAAAATCCCATCATAACTAATAAGAGAGAAAAAAAAAAGTATAAGCATTATACTATGCCCTCCTAGCACAATAAATGTTGACCAACTAAACTACACATGCTAATATCAAGAGTTGAGAACCAACTCCTTTCTTTAAAGGAAACAAATAAAACGTACCCAAAGTCTTGGGCTTAACATGTTAGATCTATGCAAGGTGTTGGCTCTAAAAATTTAGCTTGTCAAAACCCTCAAAATAAGCTCAATCGCTAAGGCTAGGGAATGCCAACTCTGAACATTGAGCTAGCACTTATGATCAAGCAAGGATAGTTAGGACTAATTCAGGAGGAAGAGTAGCTCCATCTTTAGGCTCCCCTAGTCCAAAGGGGTGTTCCTAAGGTTAGTGTTTTAGATGCAACAAGCCTTGAGTATACAACATATGCTATCCACCTAACAATTCCAAATTTTGTCATTAATTTTTAGTGTGATAGTTGATAACAATCAAGAACACTAACCTCTTATGAGCCAATAATGCTTCATGTATGAGACTAAATATATGCCACTTGTTTCTCCAAAATACTTATTCAATGGTCTAGGTTATACCCTTCATGCATGACTATAGAACACACCTCACAAAGAATAACACTTAAATAGCCCTCTTAAGATTGTAATATATTTAAAGAGTTAAGATATGTAGAATGGGGAAGAACCAAATTAAAAATATAATGTATTTTGATAAAATTTTAATTATTTGACCTTCTAAATTGGTGCCTACTACAATGGGGGAAATAGGTTTGGTACTACCAAAGGAAATAAAACTTACATCTACAATTCATCTTGATGTGCATTAATGTAGAAACCACAAAGATAAGAAGCCTCCCATATAAAAACATACTTACACATCCACAATAAATATAAAAGAGCTCACTTGTGTTGAATAAAGGGATGTTCAAAAGAGCCATAGAAACACTTTATATCCTCATTTACCAAACCGATACACAAAAAATATACCAACAAATGTATGAGAAAACTAACAATTTTCAATTTCATAGGAACTTCTAGTTTATAATGATTATACTTATCAATACAAAGAATTATGCACATAATGTGTAAATAGTAGACAATCCTACAAATTATTCAAACATAATTTTTTCTTCAAAAAATCTAAACTTTCATTAATTAAATACTTAGAACATGCTACAACACCAAACTATGTAGGAATCATCTCAAAAGACCAACCATATTACAATAGTGAAATTTTTAATATATAGGTCTTTATAATTATGATTTGTAAGATGGTGACACATAGTAGGACCACAAAGCATAGGAAGAAAAATAGAACCTTTATAACATCATTGAATTCATAACAATGACAAAAGGACATAATTAGATTTGCATTTTCCTTAAAAAAATATTCCCTTGAGATTAACCATCTACAAACAATAGAAAAGAAAAACATCATTTAATATCACAAAGCACCCACAAAAAATCTTTTTATATCCAAAATAATGCCCATTAAATCCTTACTCTAACTATGATGCTAGATCCAAAAGTAACATGAATATTAATAGAATAGGGATAAAACATCTACATACAAGCCAAAACTTGCAACAAAGACTTCGTGCATAAGAATAAATCAATCCTCTACAACAATTTGCTTGCATAGTGCACACTACAGTCAAATCTTTGCTAGATTGGCAAAATCCAATTAAATACTTGCTACCAAGGAAATGTGCACACAGGCCTATTTTAATAATATTTTCAAAAAACTTTGACATTTGACACATCCTAATCATGCATGTGAGGCCTCATTATTATGGAATTGTGCCACCTCCATAATCTCAATAGTCTTATTGTATGAATGTACTAACTTGAATCCTATATTTTCTTGACTTCTCAAATCATGTGGATTGCCAGAATCCCCATCACTTTACATTTTGAAATCTTTACCCCTTAAAAATCATTGAAATAGATTTCTAAGCCACGGTATATCTGAATCTAGTCTGTCGTGATACTGAGAGCATTTTACAGAGAGCACAATTTCCAAGTTGCCATGAAGATTAAAGTGGGCAGACAGGTTTTCAAAGTCAGAAAGCTCTCATGTCTCTTTGGAGACTAAATCTGGCACCTATTTCGCTGTCCGAGGTCAAAAATATCCTTGTTGAGGTCTCGTGGTTGAATCCCCAACCGCATGAAACCTTCCCTAGAGAAGATAGAGCCTGGAAATGGAACCCTCGTCTGCCCTTTGGAGTCTCCCTGTAGAAAGAAGGTCGTCCCCAAGGGCTGTGTGGCCATTCATGTGGGTGAGGAGCAGCATCGCTATGTGATTCCCATCCCTTCATCGCTAAGCTTCTTGTGGAGGCCCAGATGGAATTTAGGTATCATAATAAGAAACCTGTGCAAAAATAACACTTTATAGAGTTGAGTATAAAATTTAAAGTACTAATGGCCAAATAGATAAACTTGATACAGAAAAGCCTTACAGAAAAAAGAAAAACATAGCCTAAATAGCACATTGGTGAGGGGTTGAACTTAGAGAGTACTAAGAACGTCATTATTCATTTCCTCCCTAATCTTATTGTAGATTGTGGCTTCTACCAGACCAAGAATTGGCATCCCCTTTCTCCTTTTTACGTTCTGCTTTAATAGACGGAGAGCCATCATAAATGGACATCTTGATGAATTCCTTCGACAATCCACGAAAATTGAACCATTAAACGATGAATAAGATGGAAGCATTACTGTAGGGTGACTTGTTTGCTACCCTCGATTGGTTCTGCACTTCCTTGCCTGCTTTGCGCACATCAACTGTGCGGGTTTTGCTCTCTGCCATCACCAACAGAGACTTTACAGAGTTTTGCATTTATGTTTTCAAAGGATTGGATAGTTGATAGTAAGCGGGAGACTATGATTCTGACTACTAGTTGGGTGGGAGGAGGACTTTTGAAAAAATTTCAAACTTAACCGTGAAAGTGATAACCGTGACTGACGTGACCAAATGGAAAAATGGAAACGAAAATAAAACTTTGACTCATCTAGAAAATCAGAGCTTAGATTGTGCTCTTTAAGCCATCCGCACGGCATGTCGGTGAAGCTGAAATATTTGGAAAGGAATTGTACCAATACTTTCCCCTTTGCGACCATTTGAAATGAAAGTTGAAGAGAATCATCTTCAATCGGGCTCTGTGCTGCTTTGCTTTTCTTCGAGAACATTTAATAGAATTATCCTCAGATGGCACTCTAAGCCCTCACATTAGTGATCTCCCTTCCATTTGCTCGATTTGGACAAAACTCATCAGATATCGCTCCCATTTTGCTCTTCTCAAAACTTGAATTCACACGACGCCTTCAAAGAATGGATGTTGCTCGATTTCTGTAGCACCCCTCTTACTAATCTATGTTGTGGGTCTTTGAAAAGTAAGCCGTAACCTTAACTTGGCCTCGAGCAATTCTCAATGTTGGGTTTTTTGCGGTTCTTTAACTCTCTTTTAGAGTTTTAATACATAGCTATGAGTATCTTTATCTTTCATAATGGAGCCCGATATTGTTCCCCATTCTTTAGACCTGGTCCACTCCTCTAGATATGGGAGAATAATTTTCTTCATCCATAAAATAATTGTTCTAGTATAAAATAATAATATATTTTTAAATAAATGAATAAATTATTATAAAAAATAGAAATAGAACCACTCCGTATAAAACTATTCTACATATATAATTTAGGGTTAAATTATTAATTAATTATTGTAAATAAATCTCTCTAAGGTCATAAGATGGGATAAGTAATTAAATGAATTAATAAATGTGCCTTGAAATTAATTAATTAAATAAAAGTGTTTAACTTTATGTAATGTTGGATAGATAATGATATATAATCTTATGTTATTTGTAAGGTGACTAAAACTCAGATTTTTCAATATCACATAATCCAATTTATTTATTTATTTATTTCAAATACATTTATTTATAATCCAATTTAATGCCCCCACATATACATTGTATATAAAGATCTGAAAAAAGAAAAGAATTATGTAAGAATGGTACACTGTTACCCATAGAAACTAAAGCAAGTTTAGGGAGTGGAAACTTCATTTTTTACCATGTTTTCATGGGCATTCTGTACATTTACAAATCCATTCAGAGATTGCCCTTGCTCAGGGTCACAAGAAACTTTACACTCTGGGATTGTTTCGGTTTGTGATCCAGGCTCATAATGTTGAGGACAAGGATTAAAGACAGTGCAGCATGGCAACGGCTATCTAGCCCCAGGAATGCATCGGGGCATGGATATGCCACATCATGCGCATAACATTCAAATAAGAAAATCCGTACAGTAACTGACAATGCTGACATTTTGATTTCCGAGCACCAAGTACAGCCATTTTTCCCAGCCAAAAAAATATTAAAGAGTTTGTATGTATTTGTTTAATATATTTAAACTAGCAATCGCACCTTGGGGTGCAATGGGTATGTCGAAGAATGTATTAATATATGAAGCTGATCCAATATGTACTGTTCAGTCTTTGAAAATAGGCATGGAAACCATTGCATTTACAACTTACATTCAATACTACATAATATTTGATTTGTGTCATGCCAATTCCTTGCATTTTGAAATTTGGTCTTAAAAGTACAAGCACAAGCACAAGCACACTGGCAAAAAACTAAGAGGAAATATTAATTGTATAAAGGATAAGCTCTGTAAAGAAGAATGTATTAAGTGTAACATATGAAGATATTTTGATCTCTACTGTTCACTATGTGAAAGAAGCTTTGGCAACCATTGCATTGAATTTTTACTTAATGTTGTAGGTGTCTGGTTCATTTCTTCTCCCTTTGAGTTTATAAATTGAAATGTCTTTCTTACCTAGCAAAAGGGGCATTTTCTGGTACATTATTCTTGTTAAATTGTATTGAAAAAATTGAACCGAGCATAATTGTAAAGTAAATTTATAGTTTTTTTGCTTTAGGGAGTTTCTTTTGTTGTATTGGGTAGGGTTGTCTTTGTGTGGCCTTGAGCATTTGATTGGTTGCAGATCACCCTCTTCATTTTTGAGTTGTAATGTTGGAATAACATGCATATAATCGATTTAGAATAAGACAAAATATAACAAAAAAAATTGATGTAGCTGCATACAGCTTCCACACAATAAAACTTGTTATTTCATGGAAGTGACTTACCTCAAGATTCTATGTAATTTGTGTCCTGTTGTTAACGATTTTGCTCAAATAAAATGGGCAACAAGAAAAATTTACGAAACCTTACCTCAACAATATCTCCCTACAGTTGTTGCTTCAATCTATACACAATAAGCAGAAATCACTACCAAGCTGTTTGAATCATTAATAAACATAATCTAAAACCCTTATTGAAACCTTCTTTTCAGGATGTAGCGCGCCAAATTGGACAAGTGAAAGGTCAATACAGTGAGGAAGAGTTTGGAGGAGTGGAAACCAATTTGCAGAGTTTGGAGGAGCCGGAAAAATAGATGCTCGAGAAGGATATCTCTCACATTTCTATATATATTATTAATAATTAATAATATATGCTAGTAAATATCATTACCAATGAAACAAAAAAAGTAAAAGGATAATAAAATGTCTTTACCCAACAAACAAAAAAGGGAGATAATAAAACTAATACATTCTCTTCCCCTTGAAAATAATAAGCTATATAAACTGAAATAAATGAAAACAAAATGACAAAACAATCCAATTCAAAGTTCTTTTAAATCATAAAAATGATCTGTAAAATTTGATGTCCTTTATTCCTTATTCAAAATTTACAGAGGTGGCATCAACATCCTCCAAAGAGAGATTAAAACAGAACAAGCACAGACTAAAGAATACACAAACAATCATATATAAGTTTGGGTTGAAGAATATATGAGCACCCATATATAATTCTGGAATCAAGAATGCATAGAGAGCCTCATATAAGTTCAGATTCAAGAATAGAGGGAAAACCGCGTGTAAAATAAGGTTTGAGCTGTTAGATATATCCATCAAATATCAGCTAGATCCATTTTAATCTCAGCAAGTTTTGGTTGTAGATCAAACATGTATAGTTAATCTCAGTTGATCCTCCTTTTTTTATTACTGAGATTAGCTATACATGTTTGATCATCCTCTTTTTATTGCTGAGATTAACTATACATGTTTGATCCTTATCTCAGGGATTGACTTGACTGAAAAAAAATTCCACTGTCCAAGCAACCAATACTTGTTTGATTTGAAGCTATCACTTCTCTATTTATTTGAAGCTATCCTAATTAAAATTGTCAAATTAAATAAATTTGAATTTGCTACAATACTAGGATATCCAACTTTCCATAGTGCTCTTTCATGCAACTGCCAAACACCTAGATGTTGCTCTCATCCTGCACATCCACCTGATGGAACACAATGTTACGAAACCCTTCATCATTGAGACTCTTGCTTGCAGCCTTACCTCTCTCTTCATATCACTTGTTGTTAATATGACATGGATCCCATGCTTTTCCAACTGATGAACAATTGCATACCCAATACCCTTGTTGGCCCCTGTAACCACTCTCAATGTGTCCTTCCACTCTTTGAAATTCACAGTATCTGGGATTAAATGCCAATAAAACACCATAATTATCGAGTGCACTGCAAACGAAACAAGTAGAAATTATTACAAAAGCCCTAGTAAAAGGCAGAAGCTGCAAACAGGGGCTCAAAACCCTTTTTTGTACTCATATGTAGAGGCATGCCTTCTCCTAGAAAGTTAATGTATGCACTTCCACTTGAGACCACTACTCCACCACTGCTCGAGCGCGCAGTGTTTTCCCCAATAGATTGTTGCCCTACCCCTCGTACTTCTCCACCATGTATTTTATGATGACTCTCGACTCTGCCCAAAACAAATAAAACCCTCAAACTACAAAAACATTAAAATTCCAGAAACCCTAGATTATTGAATATATTGCAAACAAAACAGTTATAATTGTTTCCAAAAACCCTAAGCAATATGATATAGTGCTGACGAAACAATTTGCAAACAAACATAATGGAATAAATTTGAGACCTTCAAGCAGTCGTCTATATTGAAGACAAATGAGTGAGACAAAGTCCTCACATCCACCCATCCACTTTCCTTCATTTGATTGAACCTGTAGGCCTCCCTCCTTGTCCTCATACTTTTTTGGTGAAGTCAGATAGTAGAATGTCTCCATGTCCAAACCTAGGCTCGCCACTATGATTTCACCGATCATGCATGCAGACGCAATATCAACCACAAAGAAGGTATATGTTTGAATCGCATCACTACCAGAACGCGGTTTAAAAAGGCACATAGTGAACGAAGTTTAAAGTGTTAAGAAATGGAATAATACAACAATAGGGTTAAAAAAAGATACCAGAGTTGGATTTGGTCGTAGAAGACTGGGCTCTCGCAAACCTTGAATGGATAAACTACACCAGAAAGCCAATAGCGGTGGGGAAAGCAGCCAAAAACGGTGAAAAATAACAGAAAAAGTGTGAAAAATGATGAACGACTAAGATTCGTTACATCATAGTCCGAGACAATCTGCACCGTTGGCCTTAAAAGGGGTTGCAAAACTTGAGCGTGGGATGCCTTCGACTTAAAAATATGTATTTGTTTAATATATTTATTTTAATTTATTTAAATAATTTGTTTAAACTTATTTAAATAAATTAAATAATCTCTACTATTATTTAAATAATATATTTATAAACTTATCTAAATAATTTATTTGAACTTATTTATTAATTTATTTAAACTTGTTTAAATAATGTATTTAAACTTATTTAAATAATTCAAATCATGTATTTGAACTTATTTAAATAAATTATTTAAATTATAGTAGGAATTATTTAAATAAGTTTAAACAAATTATTTAAATGCATGGGAGCATGGATATTTCCCCAGACTATGATATGCATATCCATGCCCGGGTGCATTTAAATAATTTGTTTAAACTTATTTAAACAACTCCTACTATTATTTAAATAATTATTGTATATGTATATGTACAATGTACACACATATACATACACTAATACATATACTCATACACCCACCTTTATATGTATATATTTGTTTTTCTTACATTCAATATATATATGCATACATTTCTTATATATCTATTTTTTGTTTCGTTATTCTTTTTGATGTTTTGTTTTTATTTTTGCATTTTTGTTGGTTTTGTAATTTTATCTTCATTCATTGTTTTTTCTTAGATCCTGTCAAGGAAAGTTCTTCACAATAAAAAAACATTTTTATGTTCTATTTGATAGATATTTGTATATAGTTAAAGTAAATATGCAAGATTTTTAACTTTTCAAATTTCAAAAATTAATTTTCCTCAATTTTATTGGCTACAAAACTTTGAGCGATAAGGAATCATAAACTTTTTATTGCAATTTTTCAAGGTTTTTCTGCCACAAAGACCATAATCAAAACAATATTTAACAATTTTTAAGATTGTTTTTGAACTCTTTAAAATTTGTATACTTGTTATATTTTCCATTCTATTCATTTATTTACTTGTTTATATGACCACCATTCAATAAAGTACAATAGTTTTAATGGAGGTTTTTTTGAAATTAATTTTAAAATTTTCAAGATAATAATTTTTAAAATATTCATAAAATATACAATCCTTTAACACTTTCTTTTAATTGTTGATTTAATTTTTACTCTAATATTGATATTTATAAGTTCCTTTTGCTATATATAGATAAAATATAAAAATTGAATAAATGATCGAACATTTACTCTTAAATTATTATTTTAATCTCACAATACAAATATCATTAAATTATTAACAAAATGAACAATCTAAACTATTATTTTTCAATTACCTATAAAGTATACAACTTAAACATTTAAAAAAAAAATTAGATATAAGCCAAAAAATTCATAGATGTTCAAATAAAATTTTATGCAACTTTCATGGTTAATATTGATCAGTGTAGAATTTTGTGTGTTGTCACTTGTAATTAATCTATTTGGCTATTTTGAATCATTTTAGTTTTTGGATATCATCATAATTAATAAATTTAAAACTTATCAACTTCAAATATTTTATATTTTTAAAATTAGAATTCAATTTAATTTTACAATATAAAAAAGTTTGTATGTAAAAATGAAAAAAATACAATATAAAGAATACTTTTAAATTAAATTTTAGGCTTTGATTGTTGAATTATTTAAAAAGGAACATGTAATTCTATTTAATATTTAATTCATTTATATTACATAATCATTATAATTTAATTAATTATGAATTTAGTAATTAAATTATAAATATTCTATTAATTTTAGAAAATAGAATTTATTTTAATTTTAAAATAAAATTTATTGTTTGTAAATATTGTTGAATTATTTTGAAAATAATATTTAGTTCTATTTAATTATATTAAATATAGTAGAATGGTCAACCGTTATAGATATACCACTTCACCTTTTACATTGTATGCATTGCAAATAATCCCTACATACACCAAATCAGACTTTACAGTATCAGACACATACATTAGATAGGATGTAGTTTTATTTAATTTATTTGTATTGAATAATTAATATAATTTAACTGATTATTTTTGAAAATACATAATAAATACTTTATAAATTTTTAAAATTAAAATTTAGTTTAATTTTAAAAATAATTCTAAGCTTTAAAAATATTTTGTTAATTTCATTTTTTTATATGATTAATAACTCTTACCTTAATAATACTTCATTTCACATAGAAATATAATTCTAGATTTAAATACTTATTTTTGTAATATATATATATATATATATAAACACACACAAATTGTGGTGTTTTGATTATTAATTTACAAAATGATTGGCTACTAAAATTTAAAGAACAATATATCTGATTGAATTCAAAAATACAAAAGTAGGCATGCAAAATCATTTTTTATTTTTTTGAAGTTAGAATTTAATGTAATTTTAGAAAATAAAATAATTTGGATGCAAAGAAAAAATTTATTTTAAAATTATAATTAATAATTGTTGAATTTTTTTATTTTTTTTAAATTAGTTTTAGTTTAATTTATTTGTAGTAGATAATTACTATAATTTAAATGATTATTTTTAAAACTAGATAATAAATACTATATAAATTTTAGAAATTAAAATTTAGTTTAATTTTATAATTAATTCTAAGCTTTACAAATATTGTTGTGATTTGATTAATTATTGATTAATAGTTCTAAGTCTAATAATACTTCATTTCACATACAAATAAAATTTTAGGTTAAAATACTTTAAAAAATATATATATTTTTCATTAATGTTGAATTTATAAACTAATGTTAAGACATTAATAATTATAACCCTAATAGTACTTAATTTCACATACAAATAAAAATATATACTAACTTTTCTTTGTTTAATATATTTATCATTAATGTCAGATTTATAAATTAATATCAAGAAATGAATAACCTTAACCCCAAGATTTATACTAGAACTATAATTGAACCCTAAACCTAACCCTAATTCAACCATAACAATAGGATTCAATTACGGTTAGGGTTAGAGTGAGAATTTAATTATGGTTAGTGTTAGGGTTAGAATTAGGGTGAGGGTTAGGATTCAATTATGATTATAGTTAGGGTCAAATTTATAAGCTAATATTAAGATATTCACAACTCTAACCCTGACCTAAACTTAATCTCCATCATAGAATGCTAATTGAACAGTAACATTAAAGTTCAATGAGAGTTAGGGTTAGGGTTTAAGTAGGTTTATAGTTGGAATTAGGGTTTAGTTACCTGGTTAGGGATAACATTCAATCAATGTTATGATTAGGGTCAAGTTCAAGTTATAGTTAGGGTTTAGTTAGGCTTATTTTGGTTAATATTACAATTGGGGTTTAACTAGAATGCTAATTAAACCCTAATTTAACCCCAACAACAAGGTTCAATTAGAGTTAGTGATCAAGTTCAATTAGGCTTATGGTTGGAATTAGGGTTCAATTAGGGTTAGGGTTAGCATTCAATTAGTGTTATGATTAGGACCGAGTTCAAGTTACAATTAAGATTCAATTAGGCTTATTTTAGTTAAGTCTATAATTAAGGTTTAATTAGAGTTAGGTTTATGGTTTAATTAGGGTTAGGGTTAGGGTTCATTTAGATTAAGGTTCAAATAAGGTTCAATTAGGATTTAATTAGGATTATGATTAGTATTTAATTAGGGTTAGGGTTAATGTTAAGTTAGGATTAAAATTATTAAAATTATTAATCCAGAATAAAACTTGGAGCTAAGGTTAGGGCTATGGTAAGTGGTAGGGTTAGGCTTAAATTAGGGTTCAATAAAGGGTAGGGTACAATAAGGGTATAATAATATTTGGTTTGGTTACATTTATTTCTATATACCTTATATATTGTTCATATTTTTTATCATTGTGTTTGACCTCATGAGAATGCTTTAGAGTAAAGTACACCTTGAAAATCCACCTACACCTAGAGAACCATTCAATCTCTCAAAATTTGACTATTATTCTAGAATGATTATCAAATTGGGTATGTCCAAAGCCTTTGATAAGTTGACTTGGAAACTTCTATACTGCATATACCTGTTGTGAATTTCAACCAAGGGAGTACTAATTACATAATGAATTGTATTCTTTTTCAATTTGATTAATCATCCCCCATAGGGTATTCTTCACCAAGTAGGGAATTAAGTTAAAGAGACCCATTATCATGTATTTTTTCCATCAAAATGGAAAAGGCCCTTAGTACAAAACTTATACTAGCTAGTATGTTACAAAGAATTACATGATTGTCAATTCTAGCAGCACAAGCCAGTACATACAGTTTGCAGATGTTACCTGACTTACAAGATAGATGAGTTTCTGGAGGAGATGCAAATAAAGAAAAAAATTCAATTTGTTTCAATGCCCAGTGTGGAGTATCTGGAATTTATTGTTAATTTTGAATATGCTATTGACATATATCATTGAACTAAGATTGATAATATTGTTTTGATTCATTAGCAATATTTATTGGATCTGTGTGTGAAATATGCAGATTTTTGTTTGACTACAAAGAGTTATCTCTTGTGATTTATCAACAAATTATTATTTTTGTTCGTGGGCTTCTTACATAAGACAATATATTTATGCATTTCTTGTAGAGTCTATTCCAATTGATCATAACAAAAAAAATTCAATTTTGAAAAGAATATAACATAGAACCAAATAACAGTGAAAATCCCAAACAAAGATTATCAAGAGTGTATCTCATTTAGCTTTTATTTAATCTTTCTCTTTATGTCTATGATTTCCTGAAGTTTTTTTGATCATCCAAATAAAATGTTGATGGATATGTAACACATTTAGTGCACTCATGCCCTAGTTCATTATATCTAGAAGAGAGCATGCCCATCTAGAGATGACCTTAGAATTTTGTTATGACTTATCCAGAGATAGTGATGTCAACAAAAATTCAAATGAGACAAGAAAATCTGGAAGCTAAGGGTATACACATCAATGGCTAAGTTAAATAATTAATACCCTAGACAAATATCAGTTCACACAGTGATGAGTTTGAAGTACGAAATTGTGATTCTGGACAATAGGATTATAATTGTACTATCCTAGAAATGCATGAGCATTGTGTGGTCACCTTGAAAGGAATAAAATAATTTGAATCATCAATTCCTTGAATCATTATGGTTGAAGTATCTGATGTGTCCACCATAATATTGAGTAAAAATTGTCACATGAAGAACAAGTTCTTTAAGGGTAAAACATTTGCAATACGAAGAGTAGCATCAAAATTTGAGCTACAAAGGATAATTTAAAATTTTATATGGTTATTTAAAATACAAAAAACTTTTTCTGACTTAAGTATTAATTTAAATTTTTAAACCATGTTTCCACAAAAAAATTATGTAGACCGTAGCTACTCAAAACAAAAATAATTTCCTACAGATTTTACTCATGAAGTAGATATTCTTGTTGATGTAGCAGGTGTGCCAAATTTGGTTCATGGTGATTGGCTAGAACCTGGTGTAGTACTAATTGATCCTGGCTTAAATGTAGTAGAGGTATGAGACCATCTAACTTCCTTTTTCAAAACAAGTTTGTAAGTAAAAGATGGTTAATATATAGAAAATTAAAACTATTGCTTCCACTTTTGCAGGATCCTAGTGCTAAAAGAGAATACCAATTAGTCGGTCATGTTTCCTATGAAGAGGCTTCAAGAATAGTTTCATCAATTAATCCTCTACCTTGTGGTCTTGGTCCAATGACTATTGCAATGCTTATGTCCATTGATGGAGCTTCAAAATCTTATTCTTTGAATTCCATTATTATCTTGCCTATGTAATGGTTTGTCATATTTTTGGAAGAAACCTAGGGTTTTGGTTTTATTTTTCCTTCATAAAAATCCTAATGTTCTATCTAATACCTTGGGTAGGATCTATTTGGTCGTTACCTTTTTGAAGAGGGTTTTAAAATGATTTATGTCCCATTGCTTTGTCTAGGTCAGGCCCCTTTTAATAAACAAAAAATATTTTTTCCTAACTTTATTATTCCCTAAGTTTAGGTTGGCCTATGCCCCATGTTTTAAAAAACAACATTGAGCCATTGTTTTTCATTGGCCTAAGTGATGTCCCCTTGTCCCTTTAATAATTGTTTTATATTTTGCAAGGAACAGATTTTAATGACTGTCAATCATCCAATAGTTGATTTGGGCCGTTCCCCGCAATCCCATGATGATGTCATGACTGAGTTTCATCTGATCGTGATATCACAAGTGATCGCCACGTGTCTCATCTGGCAATGTTGAAAGAATAATCAAAGTGCTTTAATATTTATGTTGGGTTACTAAAGCAGCTATGAGATGCACATGCTCGAGATCAATGGTGATGTTATAATCTTGATGAAAAGTTGCTCGACGGTTATGATCATTGATGGTGACTGCTATGGATAAAAATGATTGTTGATGGTGGAGATCAATAGTTTCCCGCCATCACGTGATTGAAAGATGCAAGATGTTTACTGATTGTGATATCACGAGTGAGTGCCACGTGTACTTCCTTGGTGATGTAAAAAGTGATGGGCCCTTGGTGCTTAGATGGAGGTTGCATTAGCCTTTTTGAAGGCAGTCGTTCGATGATCTGACAAAAACAAAATATTGACAGTTGGAATTTGAATTCGCATCAAATGCGATTGGAGCCATCGGAGCGGTATGTCAGTGAACTTTAATGGTGGATGAGATGTTTACTAGCTCAATTCAATCGAAATAAAGTATTTTCTTTCATTCTATTTTACCACAAAGCATTCAATCACCTTTGCAAAGCAGCTTCAGAGCCAGAGACAAAGTTTCAAGCAATCAAAGCAGGAGTTCAGTTTTCTACAAAGCGTTAAACCCATGAGTTGTTTTCTATGTTGCTTGGTTAATTTGATTGTGATTTTGTGAAGGAATTGTGGTGTGCTTGTCAGAGGGCTTATTGATTGTTGTCGTAGGGTTACTGGTTTGTTGAATTGGGGGAAAACGCAGGGTTTTGTTGTGATTTTGTTTTCTGGGTAGCCCTAGTTTGTGCAAGGATTTGAATCATTTAAAGAAGAAATAGTTTGTTTGAGATGGCACCACCAAAGTAGCATTCAGGCCATATTGATTATCTACGAAGGAATTTGTATGATTATTTTCTGGATCAACTCCCATTATCAACAAATGACAAGAGGAGGGGTTTAGTTTTGATGAATGGAAGAACCCTAGGCGAAGGACTAGTGTGCAAGAGTTACAACATTGTAGATGCTAGGGTTCCTATGACTGGTTTGGAAATGTTTAGGCTATGGTATGGATAGCGAAACTTACCTCACCCCTTTTCTAATGGCTGGAGATACGACATGGGGAAGCTAGTAGTGCCAAATGTGTTCCCTAATGTGGACCTACTCAGAGCATTGGCAACATGATATGACCCTGTTACAAGAGTAATAAGGGATAATGATGGTGGGGTTTTGCTGAATATAAGAACGGATGAAATTCAATAGGTGTTCGATTTGAGTGAATCTAGCTTGTTTTTGGTTCCAACTGATTTAGAGGAGATGAAGCAAGAATATGCAAGATCGAAGCCTCTTTCCAGATTGAAGTTGCTTCATCCTCATCTGGCTAGGGTAGGTAGTTCAAAAATTCATATCAGCCCAAGTGACCAGGAGCCTTTTAGGCTAAGTTGCTTTGCCAATCATTTTTTGGCTACATTCTATTCACTATGCCATATTTTGGGATTCAACCCAAATACTATAATGCCAATTGTATACATGTTCATGGGGGCTCAAATTCAACATCCAAGTTTCTTTGTGGTGTATGAATTTGCATCTTTTCTGGCAGAAAAGATACATGAGGGATTGCTGAAGTTCCAAGTGGGGGATACTGGCACTCCTTTCTTTTGGTATTCCCTGTTAGCACTGTTTTGAGAGTGTATAGCTTCCAAGGATCCCCACATATCCTCCCATTCAATGTGCCATCAAGAATGGGGTTTGCTGAATTCATGTGGAAAATAGGTTGTATTCATGAAGACAACTTGACAGGGAAGGAGAAAGGAACTTTGTTCCCTGACTACACTGTTATATCTGATTTTGTTTTCTCCAAGGGAGGATGGGTCCACTTTGGAAGATATTTTGATGACTTTCATTTGAGGAGTGGTCCTAGGAGGCAGCATGACCCTGAGGGTTTCTTTTCCTTGTTTAGCCAACAGATTAAAGGTGGAAAGTTTATACATGAGTTCAACTTTCCCGAGGACCTAATCAAAAATGAATTTGATTTGAAGAAACAAGAATTGAACAAGGAAAAGTGGATTGCATATGAGAAGTTGTTGGCTATGATACATAAAATGGATCCCAAGTATGATCCATTAAGGGAGTTCACTCCATTCCACAAGAAAATTAACTTCTTGATGAATAAATTCAAGGAGATCATGGATATTTTTGATGACCAAGAAGGTTAATTTGGAATTAGATTTCGGTATACAAAGACCAAAGGTGAGGCCTATAGAAACAAGGCCAACTTATCATCCCTCAGTGAATTGGCCTCTTTACAAGAGAAAGAGGAATGACACTAGTGATGAGGAAGAAGGGGATAAGAAAGGAAAACAAATAATGAAGACATCTTCACAGCCAGGTCCAAAGATCAAAGCACCTGGAGGAATAAAAATTATTGATTTGGATTGACCACCGAAAAGTGATCGTGCATTACTACCATTAGAGCCAAGCCCCAAGAAGCAGAGAGTTGGGGAAACACAAGAGAATCTGATGGATGATGTAATTGTCACAGATCAAGACATGCAGGTTGGTATTCCTTGCCCTCCTAGATCAACACAGTTGGTACTATTTGATATGGATGTGAAAGGACAGTGTGTAAAAAAAGCCATAATGGAGGCATGCAAGGCATTCTTGGATGATGATGCATTTGTGAAAACTCCAATTTTCTTGCAACTGGTGTGGAGGATGAAGTTAGAAGAATATCAAGACAAATGCAAGAGGAGAAGAGAATCAAGGCCTGATAGGTCTGATCAGGAGAATGATGATGAGATAAAGGCTGACTTGATGGAGGAATTCAAAAGAATCACTCCCGAGGAAGGAAGGAAACTAGTGACTCAGGCTGGTGTCTTAATTTTGGCTGAGTGGGATATAGCTTATGCATTAGCATTCAATGCTATTTTGAAGTCAAATAATCCAATACAGAATAGTGAGGAAGAAGTTAAGGCAGCTCTTTAGGACTCTGCCTTTAGTGAGGAATATGAGACCCTAACGATTTGGGCATTGGCACCATAGGGTAGAAAGCCAAATGTAACTAATATTAGCCCAAACCTAAGGGGAGGGTTAATAATCAAGAGAGATTTTGAAACTTCAACTACATAAGCTACAAGCCTGATTGTAAATGTGGCCAAATTGGCCTAGAAGACAGCTGAAAGGGAAGGAGTTGAAAAGAAGAGTCTAATGGAAAAATATAACATCATAATTGGAGAGTATAGTAGGATGCAACAAAGGAATGTAGAAGTGAAAACTGAGGTAGATAGGTTGAAGTATAGGCAGGTGGGAGAATCCTCTAGTGCTCCTGGTATCATGACATTACCTTCTACATCAGGATTAGTCCCCCCTACCTCTCCAATTGTCTCTACTCTAGGATCCCCCATCCAGATGCCTGCTCCCAGTCCTACATTAGGGCCAGTTGAAGAAGAGATTGAATATTCTATGGATCCCACTAAGAAGTAGATGCTAAATAAGATCACAGAGTTATAGGTAGCTTTAAAATCAAGTGAGGAGGCAGTAGTTGCCAAACAAAATGAGGTTGTTGATACAGTTTTGAGGCACCTAAATGAGAAGGTTGATGGTAGATTACCATTAGTATATTCTTTATATTCTTTATTCTTGGATGCAATGAAAAATATTGCTAGGGATGAGGAAATAGTTTTTCCTTTGTGTGAGAAGTGGATCCCTAGGGCCAATGACCTAGATATTATGTATAAGGCCTCCAGATTTGATGTAGATAACAGGCCCCAATCATTGAGGCCTACTCAAATTTTTTTGAAGTCACTGAAAGGTTTTCAAGCCTTACCAGATGATTTGAGTGATACTTCTTTACCAGACATAATAGATAAATAAAGAAATGTTAGATCACTACAATAGTGGCAGGATAGAGCGAATGAAGTCATCAATGCACAGATAAAATTGATTTGTGATGACTCAAATTATGATCTATTGGTGAGTTGTATGGATAAAATCATTGGGATCAGTACATTTTTGGAGTCTTTTGAAAGAGAGGCAGGTAGTAGTAGAATACACACCTTACAATGCTAAGGTGAATGAGGTGGTCAATTTTGATTGGCCAACAGATGAATAATATAAGAGATGGGTGGACAAATATTTAACTGAGGAAGAGTAGGACAGTGTTGACTATTGGCGGTTAACAATTAAGCTAATATAGTTATAACAGATTTTGGTTATGTCTTGATGGCAGTTTTGGTGTAGTTTCTTGAAGTGTGGATAATGTACTAGCTATTTTTCCAGCGGATGGGATAAACAAGAAGATTCTTGATGGAATCAGCTGTTGTAACAAATTTTTGAAATATCAGAAGGTGGGCCAAATGACCGGTGATAGGTGTATTTTTGGCCCGATGCTTGTTTTCTCCTTCATTATCTATTAGAAGGATTTCAAGGCCAGAAATATGGGTTAGCAAGTTAGATAATTTTAGGTCGAGTCTAAGCATAGTTGCAGAGCAAGTTGTAAATCTTGTTGGTTTAGTGTAAATGCAATTTAGGTTTTTTGTCATTTTGTAGTAGGGTTTTGAACTTATGAGGGTTTAATGTTTCATGACAGTACTAGCATCTGATTGAAAATGATTCATTTCAAGCTCATGTCTCTCCATTGTATAAGCATATCATAATCTTGAATAATATAATCAAGGGTTATTGCATTCATCTCATTGTTGTGGTGTGTATGATTCTCATTTTAGCTTTAATTCAAAGAATTAATTAAAATGCTTGAATGGATTTATAGGTGGATATGTTTATGAAGAGATTTGATAAGTAGTATTGGGTTAGAATACAAATTGATGATATTGTAAGGCAGTATTGTCAGAGATCTTATATGTTATGTGTTTGAATCTGTCACGAATCCTTAAATGCTTGTGAATTGGACTCCCCAATGGTATTTGGAACTGGTCTAAATTGTACTTATTTTTGAGGTTCTATATTTGCTTGTCTTTGCTTAGAGCTTTCTACAAACTACAAATCAATGACTACTTAAGTTGTGAAGTATTGTTGTAATCATCTCATGCTCCAAGTAGTTGATACTATTGATGAAAAAACAATTATATTCAGTATTATCTTATTCTGTTGAGCTATTAAATGAGATTATTTGTTATTGTTAATGATTGTTTATAAGTTTGGTGTAGAGATTATAAATACATTAAGGGGATCACCCTCTGAGGTCTTGCAGAGCCCAAAGTGTAGGAGGTTTTGTTGAAACCATCATCAGTTGGTCTAGGTCCTTCAAGCTACCCTTGATTTGAATTAGAAATTCCATAGGTAGAATAGAAGATCAACTTGGTTACAATAAAAACAACGAAAAAAATGGCGACTCAGCTGGGGACATTAATCTGAATATTTCTTGTCAATGGTCAGTTTTCCATTTTGCATAGAGTTGTCATAGTATTTATGTGATTTGAAGGTCAAGCCCATGGTTTTGTGTTACTTTCATTTGGTTCTTTTTTTGTTCAAAAGTTTTGTGTTATCCCATGAAAGTATTATTTGTACATTGTCAGTACAAGAGTTCTAAAGGTCTTTTATGATTCCACCAAGTGTTTCTGAATAGTTGGTATTCCCAAGATAATTGGGTGGTGACTCTGAAGTCTCTGCACTAGTGTGCATTTTATTTGAAGATTTGATATTAATTAAAAGATCTTTGGACAAGCATGAAGAATGAAGAACACCAAATCGTTCATAAAGAATCACCCGGAATAGAAATTGGAGGGTGAACTTCTTAAAATGAAGAAGAAGGACTAGATAAAGAAGAAGCCAAAAACTAGCAATGTTGCTCCCGCATCACAGAATCATGTACACCAAGGTACAAGTAAGCCTCTACATCCTATATCTAATATTTTTGAACAAGTTTCTAGACATTTAGAATCAGATAGTTGTGGATTTTTTGATGCATCATTTAATACACCTGTTCAAGAGGATCTGGCATGCCATAATAAAGGGCCTGTTAGTGTCCAATATGCTGAAAAAAGAAGAAGTAGGAGTAGAAGTCGAAGCCATCACAAAGAATGCACTAGTGATGTGCCTCCTCCTCCTGCTGAAGATGATGGAACTCCTTTATTGTCTAGGCATGTACTTGAAGAAGTAAACCTGATAGACCTAAGTGATACATCAAGTTCTGATATGACCTTGCCTGACCCTGATGATGTTTTTGGAGATATTAATTCCTTAAGATGAGAGATCCAAAAGAAAGCTGAGCTTAGGATGAAAAAGGATAAGGAGAGGAAAAAAAAAATGATGCATGTTGTAATTGAAAGGGATAGATTAATTAGACAATTGGCAACAATGAAACTCTTGAACCAAAGTAGACCTGAGCTAGAAGAGGAAGGTCTTGTTGTACGGGAAATTTTTGATAAGGGGGTAAAGCCAGTGTCTAAAGTGAGTCTTGTAGGTCAGACCAATTTCCAACCAAAGCCTGCAGACCCAAAACCCTCAAAGCCTATTAAGCCCCAACCAAGTAATCCAGATCCTAAACCTATTTTGGACAAGGGAAAACAAAAGGATGAAGGGATTAAGATAAATGAGAAGGTGGATTCCCACCATCCTAAACAAGATCCCCTCCCACATGTATCATCACAAGTTGAGACTACCTTGGAAAAGGTTAGGAGGGAAGGGGAAGCTCTAGCGGAGGAGTTAGAGAGGACAAAAATTGAGGCTGCGAATGCAAAAAAGAGAAGGAAAATAAGTTTCCTAAGAATGGCAAGTATGGATGAGGTTACACCAGCTGCAACTTCATCAAGTCACCAAGATGTTGTGAAGAATGGTCCTAAAACCAATCTAGAAAATACTACAAATAAATCTGGCCCAAAGGTTCATGCAACCAAGTATATAAATCTACATCAAGATGGTCCTAAGACTCAAAATACATGATCTAGTGATGACTCTTAGAAGATTGATGGACTATTTCAAAGGAGACCTATACAGTTGGAAAGGTATAGGCAATTTTTTTTTTATGGTATTCTAAGTTATGCAAACCCCATCCCTGATGAGCTAAGAGAAAAGATGAATAAGTTTGCTAGAAACAATGTTTTCCCAGCAGAGGAACATTTGAAAGCCTTCATGGATATGCTAAAAGACTATGAGGTAGAACATGAAAATGTAGTAGTGAATTTGTTTGTCCAATCTTTGACAGAAGATGTAGGGGATTGGTACAAAGGTCTACCGAGTGCTATTATTGGCTCATGGGAAGAGTTTGAAAAATTCTTCAAAGAACAATATGGTGATAAGACTAATGCTAGTTTCATGTTAAATGAATTCAACAACATCAAGAAGTCAGTAAATGAGCCTATGACAAAATTTAGCCTTAGATTTCAAAAGGCAATGTATAAATTGTTTCAAGTTTTGAGGCTTGATCAAAATGTTTGTTTAACAACATATTTTAATTATTTTAATGCTAAAATGGCATATCTCCTCAAAGATAAGGACCCTCGAACCATGAGAGATGCTTTCAGAGTGGCCATTAATATTGAAAGTAATAGGAAATCCTTTGGAAAATATGGTAGGAGGGAGGAACCTACTCTTTTGAAAAATCTTAGGGATAAAACTGAGAAGGTCTCTACTGCAAGCCCTAAGGATGATGAGAAGTGGGATAAGGTCCTCAGTAATTTGAAGGATATAAAGTATATTGTGGCTAAGCAAGAGAAGGTTCTTGGAAATGACAAGCAATAGTATAATAAAAATGACAGGCCTCTTAGACTGCAAAATTATCCTTACAATATGAATTGGAAGGATGGAAAACCAATATTATCAGCCCAAAAGCCTAAAACTGATCAGCAAACACCAGATCCTTTGCATAAGCATTCTATAAATTTGGTACAAGATAGACCATGGTGTGAGGTGTGTGAACATCCACATGATCAAAACTATTGTGGAATTTCCCAATTGCTTGTTGCTGAAGGAATGGGGGAGGATACTCATGAGCAGACTCCTGATTATGAGCAAGGTGATGTAAATGTTTGTATGGCCCGGTCATATATTGATGAGGCTGAATGTTCTTCTGATGAGGAGTTACAAGAGGCTGATATGGATAATCAATGGTAGAGAAGTGAAATGTATCATCAACAAGTTTTTTCTGATGAGGAAGGTGATTTTGACCACCATTCCTGCAATGTGGAGCAGGCTGAAGATTCACTGTCTCTAAGGAGACCATTAGAAGATGATATTTCCTGATTGATTGAGGAGATGACTACTCAAATGAGAAGTACACTTCAGCTAAGAAATAAAATTGTGGGTGGTGAGTAGAGTAAACCTGTAGGCCTTTTTATTAAAGAACAAAAAGATAAAAATAAGGGTGTTAAAGTGGATAGAAATAATTATGTTGTCAAAATCAAGGAGGTCAAGAATGACAAGATTTGGGGAAAAAATACTGAAGATGTTACTCTATTATTGATAAAGGTGATTGCCAAGTCTGTTGAATCTGCTCTAGAAGAGAAGCAAAAGAAACTTGAAGGAAATCGACAACTGGAGAAGAAAGAGAATAATGAAGGTATGATTCCTGACCTACCTAAATATACACCCTTAGACATGTTTCAAGTACTATCCCAGGTTAAAGTTACTATACCTTTGTTGGAAATGATGAGAATAGCTAAGCATAATGAAAAAACAATAGCCTTGATTACAGGTGTTGCTAGTAATAAGATTGAACAAGGCAATTGTAAAGAAGCAAAGGATAAAGAAGAAATAAAAGAGAAAGAAGTTGAGAGAATTATGTCACAAATTCCCCCTATGTATCTAGGGAATTCTATCAATATGTGCCTTGAGAATATAACCCCTTTTTTCCTAAGTGTTTATATAAATGGGAAGACTCTGAGAAATTGTATGATAGACTTAGGGGCGTCAAATAATGTTATGCTAGTCAAGATCATGGAAGCAATGGGATTAACAATAGACACTACTCAAGGTAAATGCTATGCATTAGATTCAAGAGAAGTGTCAGTTATTGGGACTATTAAAGCATTTCCTTATAAATTGACCCAATACCCTGAGAAGGTTTTGGCCATGACTATTTTAGTTGCATACATCCCACCTCATTTTGGGATGCTTTTGTCAAGGAAGTGGAGTGCATCAATGGGAGTTAATATGAAATGTGATTTATCATTTTCTACCTTCTACATTGATGGAAAGTATTTCAATATTGAAAGAGAGTCTAAAGTGCGTCATATGATTGAGCATGATTCGACTGAGAATATGACATGCTTTACTGATAGTGGCATAAATGAATTTAGGGCTGAGGAATCCCCTAGTAATTTTGATAAACCTGTTGCACCGATTGATATAGAAGTGAAACATATGTCAGAGTCTAATGACTTGTGGACTATGTACTTTGATGGTGCAAGTTCAAAGGAAGGATCTGGTGCAGGTGTGTTGTTAAGGTCTCCGAGTGGAAAGACATTCAAATTCTCGTTCACTCTGTTAATTGAATGCGCCAACAATGTAGCCGAATATGAAGCCTTGTTATTGGAGCTGAGATTGGCTCAAAAACATGGGATCAAGAAGCTCAAAGTGATTGGAGATTCCAAGTTTGTGATTTCCCAAGTCAAGTCTAGATATGTGTCAAAGAATAAAAGGTTGAAATAGTATAGAAATGTTGTTTGGGATGAATTGGAAAACTTTGATTCTTTTGGTATAAATTGGATGGAGAGAGGCCACAATAAGGTGGCATATTTGCTAGAAAATATTGCATTAAAACTAGATGACATGACTTATGCTGGAATTTCAAAGGTTGAAGTGCAAACTAGACTCTCTATTCCTAATAATATCAAAAACTGGCAAGTTTTTGATAGTGATGATGATATATTGAGGTTCTTAAATTATGTGGATGAGTATGAAAGTCAAGAAATTGACTTTGGATCTTTCGTTGAAAAAGTTGATGGTAAGGATACTGTGTTTGGAAATGAAGTCATCAAGTTAAAAACTAATACTATTCCTAAAGGTTTAGTTGTTCTTGAAAGAGTGTTTGATAACTAGGATAGGTCAAAGGATAATTGTGCTACTTCTCATCCTAATGACTTGGAGGAAATAAACCTTGGAACAAATGCATCACCGAAAAAGGTGTTTATTGGAAAGAAATTATCACCAAAGGTGAGAAAGATGTTAACTGATCTGTTAAGGAAATTCATACATATGTTTTCTTGGTCTTATGATGATCTTAAGGCTTATAGGGAGGATTTATTTCAATATGAAATTACTTTGAGTGAGGGTGCTAAGCCATTTAGGCAAAAGCAAAGACCTGTTAATCCTACCTTCGCCCCAAAATGCAAGAAGAACTAATGAAGTTAAGAGATGCGGGAATCATCAAGCCAATCATACATTCATCTTGGGTGTCAAATTTGGTGCCTGTGAGAAAGAAAAATGGGGACATTAGGTTATGTGTGGATTTCAAAAAATTGAATGTGACTTCATTGAAGGATAACTACCCATTACCAAATATGGAAGCCATGTTATAGAGAGTGACAGGCTACGAGTTAATGTCTATGATGGATTGGTGCCTTGGCTACAACCAAGTCATGGTTAAGGAGTATGAACAGTTTAAGAAAACTTTCACTACACCTTGGGGAACCTATGTATATGTGAGAATGCCTTTTGGTCTAACAAATGCAGGGGCTACTTTCCAGAGAGCCATGGATGTGGCATTCTCATATTTTATTAACTTGTTTTTGGTGATTTATCAAGATGATTTAACTGCTTATTCCAAGAAAGAAGATGATCATTGTGAAAATCTAGAGAAAGTATTCAGTAGGGCATTTGAATATGGTATTTCCTTAAATCCAAAGAAGTGTGCTTTTGGAGTAAAGGAAGGAAAGTTGTTTGGACATATTGTTTCTAAGGATGGGGTCAAAATTGATCCTGAAAGGGTAATTACAATAGATAAGGTCCCACAACCCCGAAATGTCAAGGGAATACAATCTTTCTTTGGAAATATTAATTTCCTAAGGAGATTCATAAGAAATTTTGCTGAAATAGTTCGCCCTATTTCTAAGATGCTTAAGAAAGGGGCCAAGGTTGAATGGGAAGAAGAGCTAGTATAGGATTTTCAGGCCATTAAGCAAGCTATAAAAGAAGCTCTTGTGTTAAGAACCCCTGATTTTCCAAGCCATTACATATTTTTTCATTTGCTTCGTTCCACAAAATTGCAGCTGTGTTGTTGCAAAAGAATGTTGAGGGTTTTGAACAACCTATAGCCTTTTTCAACAAATCTGTGCAGGTTGCAGAACTCAAATATGACATAAATGAAAAATAGGCATACGCATTAGTAAAGGTAGTAAAAGCTTTCAGGACTTACTTGATGGGAGCTACTGTAATTGCCTATGTACCCGGTGCTATTGTAAAGGATATTTTTACATAGCAGGAAGTGTCGAGAAGAAGATGTAGATGGATCAACAGGATCTAGGAATTCAACATTGAAATCCATATTACTAAGCTAGTGAGAGGACAAGGACTGGCCAAGCTTATGGCCCAAAGTAATTTGGAAGCAAATCAGCTAAATTTGCTTGAAGAAGAGAATAGATCACACATATGTGACATGGAGCATTCTGATTGGTACAAAGGTGTGATCTATTATTTACAAAAGATGAGAAGTCCTGATAATTTGAATGAAAATGATAAGAGGACATTGAAGTTACATGCTATCAAATATGTTATCATAGGAGGAAAGCTCTGGTGGAGAAATGGAGAAGGTGTTATGTTGAAATGTGTGGACCAAGATCAAGCACAAGAACTCTTAAATGAAATACATAGTGGAGTTTGTGGAGGGCATTATATGGCCAAAACAACTGCACACAAAGTAATGAGGGTTGGATTTTGGTGGCCTACTATTTTTAAGGATGCACACCAATTAGTGAAGACATGTGATGCTTGTCAGTGTTTCTCTGGAAAGTTGAAATTCTCTGGTAACTTACCTCTAAAACCAGTTGCAATGCAATCTCCATTCCATCAATGGGGTATTGATTTTTTAGGAGAGATAGCATGTAAATCAAGTGGAGGCCATTCATGGATATTGGTGGCCATTGATTACTTTACCAAGTGGGTGGAAGAAATTCCAATGAAGAAAGCAACTAGTAAGGTGGTAATTGATTTCTTAATGAGTAATATAGTGACTAGATTTGTATGTCTAGAGAGGATTGTGTTAGACAATGCAATGTGTTTCAAGTCTGAAGAATACATGGAGTTTTGTGAAAATCATGGCATCCAAGTTTCTTACTCATCATCTTACCAACCACAAGGAAATGGACAAGAAGAATCAAACAACACAAGCTTGATGAAGATTATTAAGAGAATCCTAGATCAAAATAAAAAGGTATGAGATTCTAAATTGAGATTAGCAGTCTGGACAGATAGGGTGACTGTGAAGAAGGCCATAGGTTGTGCCACATTTGACTTAGTTTATGGGATAAATCCAAGGTTTGCCCAGAATAACCTGATGGAAATGTATAAGTTTGTCCAGATGTATGATAATGAAATAGAAGATGAAATGCAATTGAGAGTAGAAGCTCTCATAGAATTGGATGAGACCAGGAGGGAAGCTCAAATGAAAAATGCCAAATTATAGTTGCAAGTTAAAAAATTGTATGATAAAAGGACAACTGCAAGGAGTTTCCAAGATGGAGATATGGTCTTGACGTGGAATACTAGGTTGGAAGATAAGGGAAAACATGGTAAATTTGATGCAATCTGGTTGGGTCCATTCCTTGTAAATAGTAAGTAGGGGGGAGATTCATATTTCCTCCAAGAAATTCCAGGTGATATTCTAGAATTTCTAGTTCATTGAAAATTCTTGAAGTTATACTTCAGTTGAAGTATTATTTTCCATGAACATTAGCTTAGGTTTGTATATTGGTTAGCTTTAGGTTTCCTTCTTGTTGGATTGTTTTGTCTGGACAATCCTTTTTGGTTGTCTCTACAACTGGTCTGCTCTACCTGAGATTCTGAAATTCTCACATCATTCTAGTGGAATGAACGTCCCTAAGTGGTGCCATTGATGGAGCTCCAAAATTTTGTTCTTTGAATTCCATTATTATCCTACCTCTGTAACGGTCTGTCATAATTTTGGAAGAAACCTAGGGTTGGGGTTTTATTTTTCCTTCATAAAAATCCTAATGTTCTATCTAATACCTTGGGTAGGATCTATTCAGCTATTACCTTTTTGAGGAGGGTTTTAAAATGACTTATGTCCCATTGCTTCATCTAGGTCGGGCCCCTTTTAATAAACAGAGTTAAATATTTCTACCTAACTTTATTATTCCCTAAGTTTAGGTTGGCCTGTGCCCTGTGTTTTATTAAACAACATTGAGCCATCATTTATCGTTGGCCTAGGCGATGTCCCACTGTCCCTTTAATAACTATTTTATATTTTGTAGGGAATAGATTTTAATGACCGCTGATCATCCAACAGTTGATCTGGGCCGTTCCCCACAATCCCATGATGATGTCACCAATGAGTTTTAACCGATCGTGATATCGCGGGCGATCGCCACATGTCTCAACTGGCGATCCTGAAAGAATAATCAAAATGATTTAATATTTATGTCTGGTTTTAATACATTATATGCCAGGTTACTAAAGTAGCTGCGAGATGCACGTGCTCAAGATCGATGGTGATTTTATAATCTTAATGAAAAATTTGCTCGACGGTTATGATCATTGCTGGTGACTGCTATGGATAAACATGATTGCCGATGGTGGAGATCAACTGTTGCCCACCATCGCATGATCCAAAGATGCAAGGTGTTTATTGATTGTGATATCATGGGAAAGTGCCATGTGTACTTCATTGGTGATGTAAAAAGTGGTGTGCCCTTGGTGCTTAGATGGAGGTTGCGTCAGCCTTTTTGAAGGCAGTTGTTCGATGATTTGAAAAAAACAAAAGATTGACGGTTGGAATTTGAATTCGTATCAAATGCGATTGGAGCCATTGGCGCACTATGTGAGTGAGCTTTAATGGTAGATGAGACATTTACTAGCTCAATTCAATTGAAATAAAGTATTTTCCTTCATTCTATTTCACCACAAAGCATTCAAGCACCTTTGCGGAGCAGTTTCAGAGCCAGAGACAAGGGTTTGAGCAATCAAAGCAGGAGTTCATTTTTCTACAAAGCATTAAACCCGTGAGTTGTTTTCTATGTTGCTTGGTTAATTTGATTGTGATTTTGTGAAGGAATTGTGGTGTGCTTATCAGAGGGCTTGTTGATTGTTGTTGTAGGGTTACTGGTTTGTTGAATTGGGGGAAATCGCAGGGTTTTGTTGTGATTTAATTTTCTGGGTAACCCTAGTTTGTGCAAGGATTTGAATCATTTAAAGAGGCCCTAGTTTGTTTGAGATGGTACCACCAAAGCAGCATTCAGGTCATATTGATAATCTACAAAGGAATTTGTATGACGATTTTTTAGATCAACTCCCATTATCAAAAAATGATAGGAGGGGTTTAGTTTGGATGAATGGAAGAACACTAGGCGAAGGACTAGTGTGCAAGAGTTACAACATTGCAGATGCTAGGGTTCCTACGACTGGTTTGGAAATGTTTAGGCTATGGTATGGACAATGAAACATACCTCACCTATTTGCTAATGACTGGAGATATGACATGGGGAAGCTAGCAGTGCCAAATGTGTTACCTGATGTGGACCTACTCAGAGCAGTGGCAACATGATATGACCCCGTTACAAGAGTAATAAGGGATAATGATGGTGGGGTTTTGCTGAATATAAGCATGGATGATATTCTATAGGTATTCAATTTGAGTGAATCTAGCTCATTTTTTGTTCCAATTGATTTAGAGGAGATGAAGCAGGAGTATGCAAGATGAAATCCTCTCTTCAGATTGAAGTTGCTTCCTCCTCATCTAACTAGGGCAGGCAATTCAACAATTCATATCAGCCCAAGTGACCAGGAGCCTTTTAGGCTAAGTTGCTTTGCCAATCATTTTTTGGCTACATTCTAGTCACTATGCCAGATTTTGGGATTCAGCCCAAATACTGTAATGCCAATTGCATACATGTTCATGGGGGCCCAAATTCAACATCCCAATTTCTTTGTGGTGTATGACTTTGCATCTTTTCTGGTAGAAAAGATACGTGAGGGATTGCTGAAGTTGCAAGTGGGGGATACTGGAACTCTTTTCTTTTGGTATTCTCTATTAATGCACATGTTCTTCTATAAGAATGCTGACTTCTTCTCAAAGAAGATGGAGTTGAGGCAAGATGTAAATGGAGAAAGGTTACCGGTGCAGGTTTGGAGTGCCGATTTATCATACAACAAGGGAGGTGCCAGTTCTGTGCAATTTGACAATTGCTTTGCCTCCAAACTCAAGGATAGGTTGGTATTAAATGTGCCTAGATTCCTTGAAGACTTACATGACTTCCTCAGACCAAGAGTGAGGAAGCCTGATTTGAAAATTTGTCACAATTGGGGTGACATCATTTTCTACCCTATTAGCACTGTTATGGGAATGTATGGCTTCCAGGGAGCCCCACATATCCTCCCATTCAATGTACCATCAAGAATGGGGTTTGCTGAATTCATGTGGAAAAAAAGTTGTATTCATGAAGACAACCTGACAGGGAAGGGAAAAGGAGCTTTGTTCCTTGACTACACTGTTATAACTGATTTTGTTTTCTCCAAGGGAGGATGGGTCCACTTTGGAGGATATTTTGATGAATTTCATTTAAGGAGTGGTCCTAGGAGGCAGCATGACCCTGAGGGTTTCTTTTCCTTGTTTAGGCAACAAATTAAAGGTGGCAAGTTTATACATGAGTTCAAATTTTGTGAGGACCTAATCAGGAATGAATTTGATTTTAACATACAAGAATTGAACAAGGAAAAATGGATTGCATATGAGAAGCTATTGGCTATGATACATAAAATGGATCCCAAATATGATCCATTAATGGAGTTCACTCCATTCCACAAGAAAATTAACTTCTTGATGGATAAATTCAAGGAGATCATGGATACTTTGATGACCAAGAAGGTTAATTTGGAACTAGATTTTGGTATACAAAGACCAGAGGTGAGGCCTGTAGAAACAAGGATAGCTTATCAACCCTCATTGAATCAACCTCTTTACAAGAGAAAGAGGAATGATAATAGTGATGAGCAAGAGGGGGATAAGAAAGGGAAACAAATAATGAAGACATCATCATAGGCAAGTCCAAAGAGCAGAGCACCTGGAGGAATAAGAATTATTGATTTGGATTCACCACTAGAAAGTGATCCTACATTACTACCATTAGAGTCAAGCCCTAAGAGGTTGAGAGTTGAGGAAGCACAAGAGACTCTGATGGATGAGATAATTGTCATAGATCAAGACATGTAGGTTGGTATTCCTTACCCTCCTAGATATGGATGTGAAAGGACAATGTGTACAAGATGCCAGAATGGAGGCATGCAAGGCATTCTTGGATGATGATGCATTTGTGAAAACTCCAGTTTTCTTGCAGTTGGTGTGGAGGATGAAGTTAGAAGAATACTAAGACAAATGCAAGAGGAGAAGAGAATCAAGGCATGATAGGTTCGATCAGGAGAATGATGATGAGGTAAAGGCCGAATTGATGGAGGAATTCAAAAGCATCACTCCTAAGGAAGGAAGGAAACTAGTGACTCAAGATGGTGTCCTAATTTTCGCTGAGTGGGATATAGCTAATGCAGTAGAATTCAATGCTATTTTGAAGTCAAAGCATCCCATACAAAACAATGAGGAAGAAGTTAAGGCAGCTCTTCAAGACTCTGCCTTTAGTGAGGAATATGAGACCCTAGCGATTTGGGCATTGGCACCCTAGGGAAGAAAGCCAAATGTTACTGATATTAGCCCAAACCTAAGGGGAGGGTTAATAATCCAGAGAGCTTCTGAAACTTCAACTACATAAGCTACAAGCTTGACTGTAAATGTGGCCAAATTGGCCCAGAAGATAACTGAAAGGGAAGAAGCAAAAAAGAAGAGTTTGATGGAAAAATATATCATAATTGGAGAGTATAGTAGGATGAAACAAAGGAATGTAGAATTGCAAACTGAGGTAGATAGGTTGAAGTATAGGCAGGTGGGAGAATCCTCCAGTGCTCCTAGTATCATGATATTACCTTCTACATCAGAATCAGTCCCCCATACCTCTCCAATTGTCTCTACTCTAGGATCCCCCATTCAGATGCTTGCTCCCAGTCCTACATTAGGGCCAGTTGAAGAAGAGATTGAATATTCTATGGATCCCACTAAGAAGCAAATGCTAAATAAGATCATAGAGTTATTGGCAGCTTTAAAAGCAAGTGAGGAGGGAGCAGTTGCCAAACAAAATGAGGTTGTTGATATAGTTTTGAGGCACCTGAATGAGAAGGTTGATGGTAGATTACCATTAGTATATTCTTTATATTCTTTATTCTTGGATGCAATAAAAAATATTGCTAGGGATCAGGAAATAGTTTTGCCTTTGGCTGAGAAGTGGATCCCTAAGGCCAATGACCTAGATATTATGTATAAGGCCTCCAAATTTGATGTAGATAACAGGGCCCAATTATTGAGGCCTACTCAAATTTTTGTGAAGTCACTGAAAGTTTTTCAAGCCTTACTAGATGATTTGAGTAGGAAGATTAAGGAATTGGTAAAGATTTTTGACGATTGGAGTGATACTTCTTTACCAAACATAATAGATACATAAGGAAATGTTAGATCACTACAACAGTGACAGGATAGAGTGAATGAAGTCATCAATGCATAGATAAAATTGATTTGTGATGACTTTGATGATGATCTGTTGGTGAGTTGTATGGATAAAATCATTGGGACTAGTATATTTTTGGAGTCTTTTCAAAGAGAGGCCAATCAGGTAGCAGTAGAATACACACCTTACAATGCTAAGGTGAATGAGATGGTCAATTTTGATCTGCCAACATATGAAGAATATCAGAGATGGGTCGACAAATATTTAACCGAGGAAGAGTGGGACATTGTTGACTATTAGCGGTTAACAGTTCAGCTGTTATAGTTATAATAGATTTTGGTTATGTCTTGATGGTAGTTTTGGTGCAGTTTCTTGAAGTGTGGCTAATGCAAAAACTATTTTTCCAGCAGATGGGATAAACAAGAAGATTCTTCAGAGACTCAACTATTGTAACAATTTTTTGAAATATCACAAGGTGGTCCAAATGATCGGTCACAGGTGTATTTTTGGCCCGATGCTTGTTTGCTCCTTCATTCTCTATAAGAAGGATTTCAATCCCAAAAATACAGGTTAGCAAGTTAGTTAATTTTAGGTCGAGTCTAAGCATAGTTGCAGAGCAAGTTGTAAAGCCTACTGGTTTAGTGTAAATGTAATTTAGGTTTTGTGTCATTCTGTAGTAGGGTTTTGAACTTATGAGGGTTTAATGTTTCATGATAGTACTAGCATCTAAATTAAAATGATTCATTTTGAGCTCATGTCTCTCCATTGTATAAGCATATCATAATCTTGAATAATATAATCAAGGGTTATTGTGTTCATCTCACTATTGTGGTGTGTATGATTCTCATTTTAGCTTTAATTCAAAGAATTAATCAAAATGCTTGAATGGAGTTATAGGTGGATATGTTTATGAAGGGATTTGATAAGTTGTATTGGGTTAGAATACAAATTGATGATATTGTAAGGCAGTACTGTCAGAGATCTTATATGTTATGTGTTTCAATCTGTCACGAATCCTTAAATGCTTGTGAATTGGACTCCCCAATGGTATCTAGAACTGGTCTAAATTGTACTTATTTGTGAGGTTCTATATTTGCTTGTCTTTGCTTAGAGCTTTCTACAAACTACAAATCAATGACTATCTTAAGTTGTGAAGTATTGTTGTAATCATCTCATGCTCCAAGTAGTTGATACTATTGATGAAAATCCAATTCTATTCAGTATTATCCTATTTTGTTGAGCTATTAAATGAGATTATTTGTTATTGTTAATGATTGTTGATAATTTTGGTGCAGAGGTTATAAACACATTAAGGGGATCACCCTCCCAGGTCTTGCAGAGCCTGAAGTGTAGGAGGTTTTTTTAAAACCCTCATCAGTTGGTCTGGGTCCTTCGAGCTGCCCTTGATTAGAATTGGCAATTCCATAGGCAGAATAGAAGATCAACCTGGTTACAGTAAAAACAACCAACATCCATTACTCTACAATCAACAAAAAAGGCATATGGGTTCAATTGAGGTTTTTGATGTTTCATCAAGGCCTTTTTCAGTACACTTCACATTATAAGTTTTATGAGGCTTATAAATGAGTTATCTATTACAAAATGGAATAAAAAGATTGTTTTCTATCATAAGTAATTTTTTGGAGACATTAGGCACCTATAAGAGGACTTAGGACTGTATGATTTCATTTTCATTTGTGCATAGAACTATAACATTTAATTAGGTTGGTTATACATGACTCTATGTGCAATGAAAGTTCTAAAGATCTTTTCTTTTTTAAAGATGATTTTTTATCATATATGTTGAATGGTTAAGGAAATATTTGAACTCATTAATATTTACATAATATTGGCAACATGTAAATTGTGCTTTATTCATGACCTAAAAGCACAATCAAAGCATCTTAGAATTTTGATGTGAGCAAAATTCTTTTGTTATAAGGGTCATTTTCTAATGGAAGACAAATTTGACTCTATCAATGATCAAATTCCTAAATTTAGGTGACAACTGCTTTATCCTAACCAATTGTTCCTAAAACACAATAAATACAAACAAAACTATTCTAAAACTTTCTAGCAGGAACTTCGCTGCTCTGTAGATCTTGTTGTTTTTGTGCTTTAATTTAATTTTATTCTTTCATTTATTAGTTTTTTGTTTTCATTTATATGTATATGTATATATAATTGTACATACATAATTATAATAAGCTTATTCATATGGGTGATCCCACATAAGTGGTTTATACTTTTGTGGAGGAAGGGAAAACTCAGTTTTTGTCTCTACACAAAGTGAAGGGGTTCGGTCGAACCCAAGTGTCTACACAAACCTTTATATGGGTTCGGTCAAACCCTATGGTTCGACCAAACCATATGTTCAATCAAACACACCCCCCCCCCACATATGAATAAAAATATTAAAATAAGGGGGTTTGAGCGAAATAGGGTTCGGTTGAACCCCCTTATCAATGATTTTTAAAAAAAAGTCCCTGTCATTTTCATGGCGAAGATAGACAAATTGGAATAGTGCAGTGAATAGTGTGTGAGGTGAACCTGAACGTGGAGCATGTGAAGAAGTGAATGCCACCTTTGAGCAACCTCCATCACCCTCCAAGGCATCCTCCCAGGTTGGTTGCACTGTTCCATAGCTACCATTTTGGCTCAAGCAGGGCAAAAGTCATGGAATTTGGCTGTACAACATGAATTGCATTTTCTTGAAAGTTTCTAAAGCATTTTCAACAAATCCATTTACATATTTATCGATTTATAGCTACTAATTGCATTTGTTGTTTGATTTAAATGCTTTGATGGGTATCCATACCCTGTTCCAAAACCCCCATTTTTGCACAGGCATGATAACAATTTATATGTTTTTATATTAAGAAAAAATTATAAATATGGAACTCAATTATTAACTTAAAACCTCAATGTCAACACAAGAGTTGAGACAAAATTAGACAAAATGTTAATAGGAGGAAAGATCAAAAAAATTGAAGATACCCATTGTAGATGAGACCAAACAAAGAAATCACATTTTCTTCATCTATGATATCTAATATTCCATACAAATGATCTTATTCTAGGTGAAATATGGGTTTTCAATATAATGTGACAAGAATATCACCGTCTTGATGAAAATTTTATAAAAAAATAAATTATTAGTGGTGTAGAATATGAAATTTATGCTAAATTTTAAATTGTAGGCCTACCACATTCAAATAATTGAGCTCAAGTTAGATAGATTAGTTGAGGATAAATTTATAGCATAACAATATCCAAATAATGCCTCAAGAACTATCACTTTTAACTAATATTACATATCATGCACAACATGAATAGTGCCTCAAGAACTATCACTTAACTAATATTGCATATCATATGACATCATGTCACATACAAAGCACACTAATCTGAGTCTCCACTCACTAGGTGTCAAGTTACTAATCCATGAAGAGATGGCTAGTAACCAAGTGAAAGGATTATCCTATAATTGTGATTTTTTATATTCCTATGTAATGATAGCTAATAAGGGCATACTAGCGTGCATGGAGAAACATAGGAAGTTTCTAAATATTTATAGAGAACTATATTTTGTAACCTAATATGTTTGGTCTCCCACTAGGAGGCTATGACATGGTTTTGGGAGAATAATAGTTACATAAACTTGAGACCATCATTTACAAATTCTTTAAAATGTGGATTCAATTTACTACTAGTTCCCACAAGTACACTCTCATAGGGGTGAAATTAGGTTCCACACACCTCATTAGATCACATAAGGTATCATTGGGTAACAACTTACCAAGTTATTACCTAAATAAGGTATCATCAAGGGTAACAGAGAATTTATTAAATAAGGTATAATTAGGTAACAACTTACCAAGTTATTATCTATATTTTTTACATTGACTCAATCATCAAAATTACATGAAGTGATAACCAAAAATATCTCAATGTAACTTATAGATTCCCATATATTATCACCTCAAAATTTTCATAAGATCATGAACTTTAGTTTATTCCAATTAGTACACCAAATAATATTTAAGTACCTTGATATGTTTTTGTGCAAAATAACTTGAGACTAAACAATAGTGCACAACCTTCTTTAGGTGGGGGTCATTCAACCTAGTGTGGTCCACACTCTTCCCATGTACTCTTTATTTAATAAAAGGGATGGTTCATGTTGTTTAAGAGCATATTTTTATATATATAAAAACTCACAAACAATGATATGTTTCCCAATCCTATGATTGACGAGCTACTCAATGAATTTCATGTAACAACTTTACTTTCCATAATATACTTAATAATATAGCTATCACCATATCTTTCTACTTGAATATGACACTACTAATACTAAACTTTAAGCTCATGGGGCCACAAAAAATGTTTTGAGGTGTGTGTTTATTGAGATTTTTTCCTAGTTCTTATATTGTGAATGTGAGATTTTTTCCTAGATCTTGTGGTGGTGTGTTGGTGGCTTTCATTATGTCATAGATTTTAATTTTCTTGAGGTTTCATGATTTATCCTATAATTAATAGAGTACAATTTGTATGTCTTATTCATCATCTTATCACCATGTCTTAACCATAGTTTTAATTATACTTTAATTTTTGATATACCAAAGTTGGTTTCTAATCTAGCTTTCTTGTTATACTATATTTTTAATAATTTGAATAATTGATTCCATATTTTTTATTTGTTTTTGATAATTGAAAATATTTGTTTTGATTATTTTGAATAATTGTATTTGATTGGTATAGAATTCAACATAATGCCAAGAAAATAATCAAAGACTCAAATATCAAAAGTGTGTGAAGTTGAGAATTCAAAGAAAAGATAATAAATGATACAACTTCATGAAACTAAGAAATTGAACTCCATAGATGAAGCTATATCATCTTTTCCAATTTAATTAGATCATGAAACATTTATTCAAGGTATGGATTTAAGAAGAATTTGGAGAAAAAAAGGGAAAATGTAAAACTTCATGTAGTTAAGAAATTGAATCACAATACTATAACTCCACTCAAATTGAAATATTTATGTATATACCATTCATTAATCCAACCAAAAATACAAAGGAAGATAGAAGGACCTTGAAGTGGTATTATTTTAAACTAGTGATGATCATGCACTTTTCTAGAGAGTTGTGCAAGGTTAATTTTAGATTTTATATGGAAGTAGTAGGAGCATCATATTTGGTTAGCATATTACATATACTCAAATAATTGTGCATCAGAAGTTTAAAATTCACATATATTTTATTAGCTAATTAGGATGCATAAAAAGAGTGGTGTTCAATATATATTGAACTTATTTGAGGTTAGACATGGAAATTTGAGCATGATGGTGTAGGAGCATGTATTTAAACAGTCGTAGTGCATGAGAATAGATGAAATATACTTTAGATAGTGCAAATTTGATAGATGAAATACCAATTATACAATAGTGTTTAAATCTATAATTGGTCTAGGTAATGAAGTAAAGTCCATTTCATATAAATTTTTTGGTTGGTTGAAAAATATAGCATATAAATATGAATATGTTTTCACATTGAATAAAGCGACTTACATATATCACTTTGATAGATCATGTATGTTTTGGATCATGTGTTACACCTATGTATATTATTCTCTTTATATAGTTTCAAGAATGTTGGTCCATGCCTCGGTGTCATTCTAAATTATTATATTTTCAATATGATCTACCTTATGGTTTTCTATAAATTATATACATATATTGGCCTCTTTGCATATTTTTCCAATCAAGAAGGGCTTCATACAATCCAAAAATAACAATATTTTTTTTTAACTTTGAGCTAAGCCTATAATTTGTGATCTTCTAAAAGAGAAAAAATAATTACAATTTGGGGTTTTCCTTCAATACCCACAACTTTAATGATATGTTGGCACAATATTATCCCCTCAAATAAGTCATCTAACTCAACCTCATTATGTGTGGATGGGTGGAGTATCTTAGATACAACTCAAAGGAGATTACCTTTGTCATTTTTTATTATAGAACCAACCCAAATTGGAGTTAAATTACCTTTGCAAGCCCCATCCACATTTATTTATTTGTCATCCTATTGTCTTAGCTAGTGAGCTCAATTGCTCTATGTGAAACCATTCTAAATTTGGTTTAAATGCTCTCATAAATTATGGTTTCAATTTTATTTTGTAAAGAATTAAATGGGATGTCCCTATCATTAAATATTCATCAATTTATTTCTTTCCATAAATTCTAACTCATCTTAAATGGGCTAGCCTTCCATATTCTATCCCAAGTGGAATTAAATGATAAGCATATTCCCAATTGATAAATAGAGATAAGAGATATTGTGAGAGGGAATTAGACCATTCTAACTCATAACAATGCTAATTCTAGAAGTTAGAAGAATATGAATAGTTGAGTTTAATAGGTGATTGGAAGATTATTTAGTAGACATGCATAGTAGAAACCTACACAGATATGTAAAGACAAATGTATGAAGTCTATATCGTATAAGTATTCTTATGTGAAATTTCATCTAGGAAAATGCACTAGCTTTTGGGAGGAATGATTTCCCCAACACAATCTAGAAAGCCAACCTAAGGAATTTAATATTACATTTTCCATTTGATAACCTGATTTGATTGAATAGTAATCCAATATGGCTAAATATTTACGTCGAAGGCGTGTCCTATATGAAATTTCAGAGTTCATTTTGTCTATTGACAGCCCAGAACAAAGGATAGGCTTGGTTGACATTAAAAGTATTCTCAGTCGTCCATCATTTCCCCATGTTTTTCTGCTTTCCCCGTCTCTATCGGCTTTGCGTTCCTTTTATGAGCAGTTTACCAACGGAATACATATTTATATTGGGAAGAAATACGTGATGTGATGTAGGGTACGTGATTTGACAGAAAAGTATCAGAGTATTAAAGTCTACATTTATTACGTCTATACAGAGTTTCCTCACATTGATAAAAAAAGAGATGGGCAGGCACGTGACTGTATTTACGCGTATGTTAGTGTTTCCTCTTTTTTTAAGGGATTTATTGGAAAATGTGCCCACGTCCCCTCAGTAGTTTACCAACCCATTTTTTACGATAGCCTACAAATCTCAGCTGCAAGACGATTCACTATGCCAAAATGGGATATGGAATAGGGTATGCACAAAAATCAAAGCATAAAGGGAGCGGGAATTTTAATTATTTAATACAATATAAATAATATTTAGTATCAATACCGACATTTTTGACTTTTTATACAAATATTATTAAATTCTAATTATTATTTTTTTGGGTTAATAAATTTTAATTATTATTGTTTAGGATTAAATATATAAGAATTTATTATATAACTTGATAGTAATATTAAAATCAATAAAATAATAATTTAAATTATAAAAATATAAATTAATAATAATAATAAAATATTAATATAAATTAATTTATAATTTATATAAAAATATAATTTAATAAATATAATAATATAAAAAAATAATAATAATATTAAAATCATTTTCTATATGATCTTATTTACTACACAAATATGTAAAAAAAAAAACCATTTTTTCTCTAATTGACCTTTCACATCTCTTCGGCGTACCCATTGCACAGGTGCGATAGCTAGTTTATATAATATTAAATACTTGTACTATGTGGTATATAATTTTTACTTGTGAAATTCATCCATTAAAATCCTTTTGATTTTATGTGGAATGGGAGCCAAATCAAAATTATTCCAAGTCCATTATAAGCCACTTAGATAATCCACATGGTTCAAATAATTAAGAATATCACCACCCTAGATATCTTCTATGATATATTTACATTCATATAATTCTAAATAGGTAATTAATCATTTATTTTCACTTTCCATTCTAGATAGCCCAAGACAAGTGGTTTGTAGTGAGTGATCTACTTTTAAGCATGAAGTTTCAAATAAGAGAACCACGAGGTGGATTAGCATTGATTAGAACTTTGTCTTGATCATTTGTGTCAAGGTATTTATTTCTTAGTATTTATCTCCAATACACATCAAGCTTGTCATACATGTTCTAGATCAACTTGGTGTAGAAAGTATGATTCCATTTTGATAAGATTTTAATTCATGAGCCATCAAGACCTTTGGGAAGACATATAGTGTCCCATTTAATAAGAGGAATACACTTACTTTCATTCGAACCACCCTATAATAATTTCTTTATTGTTTTATCTCAATCTTGAGAGATCTTCAAGAGGATCAATAAACAGGACATCATATAGATTAGAATGTATTAGATCATAGCTTTAAGCATTAAGATTCTTCCATCCAATTTCAAACGATTCTATTTTCATGAAGTAGATTTTTTTTTGGGAAGCACTAATGTTGTCCTTCCATAGTTTAGAAATCATATTTACAAGCTTATCATCTGTCTCATTTTCTTCTCTTATTTGTGCCTTCAATAATGACTAAATTGATTTTACATGACCACCAATGTTAAGTAATGATGCTTTCCCTTTATTACTAGTTGTAGGAAATAAATCTTAGATGCAACCTTTATCAATGTTTTTTAAACTGTCTTTAATGGCACATTTTGTACTAGAGTGCACACTTGTAAATTTAAATTTTAGAATTGTTTTAGATTATGTTTTTTGTGCAATCTATTAATTTGAATGTTTTGATTATTAAAAACTATGATAACTGTTGAACATGTTTTTTGTTAATGGTATGGAAATATTATTGATGATTAGATGAATTATTAGAACTGTTTTAGATTTATATTCCCTATATCTAGATATATTATTTAAACCAAGGTCTCATTGCTCCTTTAGGTACACATACATACATACATAACATGGAAAATGCAGATGTTCCACCTTCAAAATCTTTGTTTGCAAATACCACTAATGAAATTAAGAAATTGAAAGACTCATTAGCGCAGGGCGCAAACACAAGGATATATTCTAAACCATGCATGTCAATATTTGTAAGCAAAGGATACAATCTTATGTTTCAGGATGATGGATGTGAGATAAAAAAGGGTCTAAAACTGTGATTGTTGTTGGAAGAAGGACAGATGGAAATGTTTATCAACTTTAGGGTGTTGATGGTCATTGTCTTATGAATCAGATCAATGAAAGTTGATTATTACATAGGAGGATTTGTCACATTAATTTTTATAATTTGGTAAGAATCAGTTCAATTCATGTAGTGAGAGATCTACCAAAGATTATAAAGCCTATCAATGTTGTCTATAAGGAGTGTCAAATTGGAAAGAAAACAAGAAGTTTCAAAGAAAAATAAAAATATTCTATTGAATTATTAGAATTGGTCCATACAAACCTTTTTGGTCCTACAAGAACAAGAAGTCTTCAAGGTGACATGCATTTCATGATTTTTATTAATGATTATTCAAGAATGACATGGGTTACTTTTCTTAGAGAAAAATTTGAAGCCCTAGATAGATTCAAGGAATTTAAAGTTATGGTTGAGAATGAAATGGTTATGAAGATCAAATGAATAAGGTATGATAGAGGTGGAGAGTTAACCTCCAATGAATTCAGCATGTTTTGTGAGAATCATGGAATAAAAAGGAACTTTTCTACCTCTAGAACTCCTTGGTGAAATGGAGCGGTTGAAAGGAAAAATGGGACTATTCAAGAAGCTCCAAGGACTATGATGAAAGAAGCATACCTACTAGAAGTCTACTAGAGAGAATCAATTCATACTATTGTTTACATACTTAATAGAGTTCAAGAAAAAGTAAATAACGCAAAGATTCCCTATGAGTTGTGGTATGGAAGGATACCTACTGTTAAATATTTCAGAGTGTTTGGAAGAAAATGTTATATTAGAAGAGATGAAGAAAATTTGGGAAAGTTTGATGCAAGGCCTGATGAAGGAATCTTCCTTGGATATTATACTAAAAGAAAAGCCTACCAATGCTACAATAAAATATTGAGAAATATTTTTGAAACTCAATGGTGATAGATGGATATGAATCAAATGAACTAGACTGTAAAGAAAAAGAGAAGACTAAGGAAAAGGAAGTACAATTTGAAGAAGAGGAAGAATATTTGTTAAAGATTCCTATAATCCCAAAGTGTGTGCAGAGGAATCATTTTGAAGAATAAATCATTGGAGGAAAAAGAAAAAGTGTACTAATAAGAAGGAAAGTTGTTGAAGAAGAGGAAAATTTGTGTTTGCTTTCTGAAATTGAACCTAAAATAGTGATTGAGGCATGCAAAGATGAACATTGGATGAAAGCTATGGAAGAAGAACTATTGCAGATTGAGAAAAAGTAGACTTGGGAACTTGTTCCAAGACCTGCAAACAAAAACATAATTGGATCTAAGTGGGTGTTCAAAAACAAACTAAATGAGAATGGAGAAGTGGTAAGAAACAAAGAAATACTTGTGTGTAAAGTCTATTCACAAGTTGAAGGAATAGATTTTGAAGAGACATTTCCCTTGGTGGAAAGAATGGAAGATATCAAGATGTTTTTGGCTTTTGCAACACATACGGATTTGAAAGTTTATCAGATGGATGTGAAGTATGCTTTCTTGAATGGAGAATTGGAAGAAGAATTCTACATGGAACAATGGGAAGGATTTCAATTATCGAATAGACCTAATATGGTGTGAAAATTGAAGAAGGAATTATGTGGATTGAAGCAAGATCCCAGAGCTTGGTATGCAAGGTTGTATAGGTATTGGATACAACAAGGATTCAAAAAAGGTACTGCAGATAGTAATTTTTACTTTAATGTTGAAAAAGTCAAATCTTGATTGTTGTGTATATTGATGACATCATTTTTGGAGGCAATGAAACTATGTGCAAGAATTTTGCAGAAGAGATGCATAAAGAGTTTGCAATGTCTATGTTTGGGGAGATGAATTTCTTCCTTATGCTGCAAATCAGTCAAACAAATAAAGGTATACTCATTTCACAAGAAAATTATATCAAAGAGATATTGAAGAAGTTTGTAATGGAAGACTCCAAACCGGTATGTCCTCCTATGGTTATTGGTTGCAAGCTGAGAAAGAATGATGAATCCCCTAAGGGTGATCAAAGCAAGTAAAAATCAATTATTGGTGGACTGTTGTATCTAACTACTACTAGACTAGATATTATGCTTGAAATTCGTCTTGTGTCTAGATTTCAAGATCCTAGAGAGTCACATGTTGCAACAGTGAAGATGATATTTAGATACCTAAAAGTCACTCTAGATCATGGCTTATGCTATCCAAAGGATACTAATTTCACATTGATTACATACACATATCTAGATTGGATTGGTTATGTGGATGCCAAACAAATTACAAGTGGTGGTGCATTATTTCTTGGATGTAGATTGGTATCATGGATAAGTAAGAAAAAAGATTCGATTTCTTTATCCACTATAGAGGTTGAGTACATTGCAAAAATATCTTGTTGCACACAAGTGTTGTGGATGAGGAAAATAATGAAGGATATCAGAGTGGTGTATGATGGGCCTATCTCTATATTTTGTGAAAATACAAGTGCAATAAACATTTCAAAGAATCTAGTGATGCATTCAAGGACAAAACATATTTCAATCAGATATCACTTTCTAAGAGAGAAGGTTGTGGAGAATGAAGTGAAGCTTGAATATGTGCCTACAAAGTATCAAATTGTTGATATATTCAGTAAGGATATTCCTAAGGATAATTTTGAGTATCTCTAGGAGAATTTGTTGGTTGTTTCCCCTCCTTTGAACTAAATGCATAAGGAGATGCATCAATCCAGTGGATCTCAAGATTCATTCTTTTTTTGGAATGATGTTGGTGGCTATCTCTTAGGGGGAGTAGGTAGCGACATTGCTAATTATCGTAGTTAGAAGTGGTATAGGTTGGTGTGTGCTCCTAAGATGGAGCATTCAAAGCAGTAAAGGAAAGGTGTTGTGGAGCAGTTGTAAGTAGGTTGTTTGATGCCAAAGGAAAAGAATAAAAAAAAACAAACATTATGTCCTTTGCCATTGATTTCAAAGGGGGAGAGAGAATCATTTAAAAAATTCATGAACACAAGGAGAGAGAGAGAAAGAAACATATGAAAAATAATAGGTAATAATGGAGATAGAGTGTCATGAGAAGTGATGTCAAAGGGGGAGTGAACAATGCATAAAAGACAAATTACAAAGGGGGAGAAAAGAGAAAAGGAAATTGGTAAATTATATAGCTATTGTGTCTTTGATGTTTTTCACATCATCTATTGCCATCAATGAAAAGGGGGAGATTTTCACAAGTATGTACAGTTGGTGTTGTCATTGATGTCAACAATCCTGTATTGTCATTGATGTCTATTGAATTTGTTGCAAGAGTGTGAGCATTTGATACTTTGATTAGTTGCATTATGTTGTCATTAGTAAAGCTAATGGTGTCATAATCTAATGTTTCTTTGATAAGATTCTATCTATAGTTTTGGAAGTGTTACAGATGATGAGGGTATGCCTCTAGTACTTGGTTTCCAAGTGCTTTTGAGAAAAATTGATAAAAAGAGGAAATAGTGTGTTGCAATGGTGTTATAGGTAATAGAGTTATGTTTTGGTTTTTCTCCACATTTCTTCTAGGTTAAATATATTCTTGTGTGATTCAAATATGTTAGTGAGAGGTGTAAAGAGGTGTTGTATTCAAGAGTTGGTATGCTGGATCATGGTACATATGAAGTTATGTTCACTAGTGTGTGACTGTGCATTGCAAAGGTTTTCGGGAGAAATTTTTCTACTCTGCGTTTATCTATAGTTATGTTTCTGGTCTTGTGATTCTGAAGGTGTATTGATGGTGTTGGTATTTTACCTTTTTCAATAGGATTTTAGCTTTGGTGCTTCAGAAGATAGTTTTTCAAGTAATAGTGTATGACAGAGTTGTCAGAGTTAACTGGGTTTGTACATTATTTTGATGGAAGTTGTTGCGAAGGATTTTATTGGATTTTCAGGTGCTTGAGGAATATTCTAGATCATCTTCAGGTATGGTGTGTGGTTTGCAATTCATCCTTTGGTTTTTGGAAGCATGTACTTCAAATTTTAATGTTGTTTGCACAGGTAATGGTCGATATGGTGTTTACACTACATGCAGAGGATAATATTGTTTGTGCTAGCATGTGGTTGAGTGATTTTGTTGATTTGGATACCAACTAAGTTTTGATGTGGTTTGAATTCACTTATATCTACCACATAAGTGTTTTGGTTCCAAACTAATTTAAATTTGCATGTTTGAGGTGCACAACTGACCTTGGAGAGAGTTTCAAGGTTGAGGATGGTATAAGTATGAGTTGAATTATTGAGAGATGTTAAGATAGATGAAAGATGGATGTGTGAGATGTGAATGATGTGAAGTTTAGTGTGTTAAAGTGTGAAATTGATTCATGCAGTGTGAGCTTTCAAGTGTTAGTTTACTAGATGTTGTGAGTAGAAGGTGGCTACAATTATTTAGTTAGACTACGAAGGTGTAGATGTCATTATGGTGGATTCCTTGTTGCATTGAGATGCTTTTCTTTGTGTAATATTCCTTCTCTATCTTCTTTTCTATTCTAGCAATGATCCCTTCTTCTTTGACTAGCGAGCCCTATTGTATTCAATATTGATATTACTTATATTCCAAGCTAATCCTCATTATGGTTTTTCCCTTCTTGGGTTTTCCATATAAATCCGATGTTCTGTTGTGTATGGTGTCAATTTGTTTAAGTTTTTGTTATTTTCATTTCATACTAATTCATCATAACAGACATAAGGATTTACTAAGTGAATGTGGATTTGAATATTCATGAGGGTTTTGAAGTTTTAAGTTACAATTGATTAACCCCCCCTCTCATCTGTCTTGTGCATTTCATTAGAGTGATCTTTGACTTCTTCTAGAATAGGGACTAGGAGATTATTTTCTTCACTATTTAGAACTGGATTGAGAAAAAAAATTCTAAGGCTTCCAATGGTTAATTTGAGACTTGAAAGGTTATGGGGATCCTTTTAGATTTTTTTTGAGAATAAATTCTAGACTAAAGGCCTATTTTTTTGTTGGACAAGGGAGTTGAGATGGGGGGAACTCCTTTGATGAACTAGATCATATTTAATATTTTAGAATTTGTAAGGTTTTTTGTAGTTATTTTAATGGGAAACTCATAAGACTTTTGAGGAAGATATAGAAATATTTTGACACCTTTTTGTTGACTTCTTCTGTGGCATTTTTCCTTGATGTCAAAATTGTCGTGGGTTGGTGCCTAGGCATTTCACAGTCTGGTCTTATTATGGAATTTGATTGGCACATTTGTTATTTGGTATCATGTGTAGATCTCAGTTGAGGCATTCTGGTTATAGGTTCTATGTTCCATTGTTTAGGTGACATGCTTCTATTTTGATAATTTATGCTTCACTGTTTCAATTGATTACATATGATTGGCATGTTCAGTTCTTCTACAGGGTGATTAATTATGGCTTGATCAGTTACAAGAATCTTGAAATGGAAACATTATGTCCTAAGAAATTTGACTCCTTACATGCAATAATGCTAGGCATCATTCTAATCAGAATTTGATGGGAAATATGGTTGATGTTTATTCACTGTCTAAATCAGTCAATTGATATAATGCCTGTCGGCATGAAAGTCACTGTTTTCTCACAGTTTTGAAAAGGAATTATGAGTTTGATTTTTTGTTGACATGATTGACTTTGGTAAGACCGCGGACTTCAAGGTCTTACCACGGTACCACTGGCAATTAATCCAGTGACCGTGGTACTGAGGTGGAAGCTATTAGTGGCATGCTAGATAGCTACTGCTATACCGCAGGTAGTGAGAAGGGAAACCGTGGTAGTGCAGTGCAAATGGCTAGCGGCATGCAAGATAGCTACCACTATACCATGGGTTGTCAAAAGGGTAACCATAGTAGTGCAGTGGAAATGGTTAGCGATATGCAAGGAGCTACCGCTATACCGCGGGTAGTCCGAAGGGAGACTACGGTTGAGCGGTAAGGAAGTGGTAACAGTCAGTGCTAGTCACCGCTATACTGCGGGTGAACAAAATGATGGGTGTGGTAGTGCAGTTGAGGAAGAAAATCATGTGTTGGTTCTTTTGGGAAGCTTAGGTCATTATTTCTCTTCTCTTGTTCAAAGGGATTGGAACCCTAGTCTGCCCACCACCATGGAATCACTCTCTCAGTCATTTTACTGTGCATGTTGTTGGTTTACTGATAGCATATAGGAATGATTGGAAGACCATGACAATGGCCGATTCACTTGTCAGTCTCCTACCATCGGGTAAGAGCTTGAATAAGGGAGAAGCTCGGGCTACTTAGCTACTTTGCAGGTCTGGTAAAATTGCTACATGCAACATCAATTTTGATATTCTCAAGTATTCAGTTTTTTCAATTGGTTTGCAGAACCGTTACTTCTAAATGGAAGATGGAAAATTGGTTAAATATTTTCTTGGTCAGAACTAAAAAGATTACATATAGTAGTAACTGCATTTTACAATAGATTTATCATATTAGTTTTATGAAACAGTGGTATTTGTTTAGGGGAAATCATGATGACTTTGAATCTGTTCAGTCTCTTACCTGGATTCTTTCATAATGGTTATTGGATGCATCATTCTAAAGTTTTGATTACATTGTATTGGAGTCTTTGGTTACACTACTGTTGCAGTTGGTTTTTCGAGGGTATTGTTCATGAATTTCATACATTCTTTTATGTTTCTTGTTTTTAGCACTACTTGTGCAGGCTGCTTGAGAGGACAGGTTTAAGTCTGCCTTCCATATTTGCATAATGCTTGGATATTCTTGTCATAAGAACTTCTTCATATTGATCTTTCACACATGGACACTGCATCACATGACATTGTTGGTTGATTGAAGGTTTGGTAACCTGATAATCATCTTTGTTTTATTCTCTAGAATAGAAAAATGAGAAACTGTTGTAACCTTCCTTGAATGTAATGATGAAATATGTAATCAGAAGAAAATAGAGAGATTAGGGCTTTATCCTCACTGAAAAACCTGAAAACACAATGAGACAATAGAAGTGCAATAAATAATAATTTGGTACGAGATATAGTTGTATGAATCCTTTTGCTAAAAATAAAGGGAAAACACGGTGTGTTAACTATTTTGAATAGTATCATGAGAAAAGGATAAACAAAGAAAGAGAGAGTTAATTGTTTGATGAAGAAAAATGAGAAAAGTATGAAACAAAAAGGGAAACAGAGAGATCCTCTGTATCATTGCATGATTTACTAAAACAATAAAGGGGTTGGTGCTCCTTGAGATTGGTGTCTCTAAATGAGGGGTTGGTCCTCCTTGATATTGGTGTCTCTAAATGAGGGGATGGTTCTCCTTGAGTCGGTGCTCAGCAATTAGCCTATAAGGCATTGTAAGCAATGGTTTTGAAATCAATCCAGTAAGGAAGTTTAGGAGTGGTTTTTCTACCCTAGGAGGGTTTTCCACTCGACAATTTTTGTGTCTCTCATTTGTGTGATTTATGTTTATCTTGCATACTCTTTCTTTTAGTCATTTATGTTATTGTGCTCATTCTGTTAGTCAATGCTCTAATACTTTAAGGCTGTTTAAAATTTTAAAGTCAATTTTCTCAAGTTTTTCATGCAAATTTAGATTGTGCAAATCTGATGCAAAATGTCTTTCATAAAGTGAATTAACTTCTGCATTCTATGCTCATTATATGAATGCTCAAAAGTTTGTCGGAAGCAAGTCAAAGTTGCATATTAAGAAGTTTTATAGTTATGTTGATAAAGCACAACAAGATTTTTCATAAAGCTTTAATTAAACAATATCATATGTTGCTTTTTATATGGATTGTAAATGTTAGTCAAGTCTCATGTCAATCTAATCTAAAGTGTTAATGTTCACTTGCTTAATCAAATCTGTCACTTTGGGTTAAATGAGTAAAAGTTTCATTATGCTTTCAAAGTTAAAAGTTAAAATTATTCCACTCTGATTCACCCCCCCTCTAAGATTGAATCCACTTCCAACAAGTGGTATCAGAGCATAGGGTCCTACATTAGGTTTCAAACCTAGGATTGATTTTGGTCTTGGAAGTCTATTTTTGTGTGTCGTGGATTATTCGTCATGGCTAAATGCAAAAGGAAAAAAGGTCAAAATAAAGCTACTTATGTCAAGCAAACAATTGATAAATCAACCTCTGCCAAGTCCAGTCAATTTTTGTCTCAAGGATTACCCCTTCCAGTTAATACTAAAAGGTATCCTATAGTTGGTGAAGAAGATCACTTAGTAAGTGACTTTGAACAAGAATTTGGCAAAAAGGATTGTGAAGGTGATGAGTTTGAAGTTGATTTAGAGGAAGAACTGCTTGCTTCCTTAGATGAGCTTAGGAGGATTATAAAAGAAAATTAGGATCTTAAGGTACGCTTAAAGGAAAGTGTCAGTGTCAATAAAGTTATAATACAAGATCATAATGATGATAAAAATACTATTGAATTTCTAAAAGTCCAAATGGTTGATAAGAAAAAGACTAAAGAGGCATTAGAAACCAAGTTAAAAGAAAAGAATGAGTTATGTAATAAAATGGAAAATGAGGTTGCCTCGTTAAAGAAATGTTTAGACAATGATTTTGTGTTAAAAGAACTGACTCTTAAAGATGATTTGATTATCAGTCTGAAAATTGAAATTGAAGAATGTAAAAGGATAACAAATGTTGTAAGGTCTGATTTGGAAGTTAAAAATACTGAATGTCTAAAAATTGAGGGAGAAGTAGCTACACGAAGAAAAAATCTTGAAACTATTAAGGTTCAATTGGATAAAAATCATAAATTTGATTGCAGTACTAATTTATTGAATGAGATTATTGGCCGACAAAAGCGATTTAAAGATCCTACAAGAGTGGGATATGAGGTTGGACAAGGCTCTATAGAAGAATCTAAACATGAAACATTTTTTCTACTGTAGATGTAAATTCATTTACAACCAAGAAAACACCAAGACTAAAGGTTGATCTTGGTCACCATATTGTTTCTACTCAGTCAGAAGAGAAATGGGTTGGGACAAAAAGACCATCAAGATCTTAGTTTATCAGGTATAACCACTCTCAATTTCATGGCTATTGTTATTGTTGTAATGCTTATGGACATAGAGCAAGAAATTGTTGGATGAACAAAACTCATAATCATGAGAGATATGTTAAGACAGGTTCATACAATGCACCTAGAAGAAAATCTTCTCACTGTGGTCTAGACAACACTATTATATGTTATATGTGTAATGGGTTTGGACACAAAGCACAGTGGTGTAAGAAAATTTTGATAAAGCCATCTAGGGACTACATATTCAAACAAAAGGAAAAGAATATCATGAGTAAGGAGAAGACAAAGCCTATACAAGTATGGAGAAGAAAGCAAGAAAAGAAAAAGGAAGAACTAAATCTTGTGCATGTTGCACAAGAATCATCACTAAGCATTTGAAAGACAATATGAAGATAGGGGGAGATGATTAATGCATTTTGAATAAAACCCCTTTGATATCAAAATGAAATAGAATCTTGTTGTGTCATAACCTATTTATCATCAAAAGGAAAGACATAGATTTTTTTTATTGTCTATGTTGGGAATAATAGTGACAATGAGTTGATGATAACTGTCTTAATGCTATGGTTCATTTATATCATCATTCTTTTAGAAGATGATTTCTCATATGACTTGTTTTTGTAGCATGAAACCATATCTAATAGAAACTTGATACAATACAGTGCCTTGATTTATTTGAATGATGTTTCAGCAACAAAGCATGTTAAGACAGTGAGTTGTTTGAGGTCTTAATTGAAATAATGAAAGAGGCAGTTAGTTGAAAAAAATTGACGATAAATGCTGAGTTCTGCAGTGTTGTGCTTGGAAAACATGAATAGCATACTAAGTAGTTGCTATAAAATAAGTTCTCTGGAGTTGTGGTTGCTGGTGTGGCATTTTTTACATTGATTATCTTGGTATAGTATATGCATACTTAAGAACAAACAAACAATATTGATAGAAGTTTGGGTATTCTTGGATGATAAAGATTTCAATATGCATCTAATGATCAATATTTTCTCTTGACAGTTGAATTTTACATGATACTGATAGTTTGGTGACTTGAGACTTATGTAGTGGACTGTATGCTACATATTTGGCTACTTTGTGTTATTCTGGTAAAGGATGTTATTTTGAAGAACAAGGTTTGTTGAAATGAAAATATGCTGGCCTAATTATCTTACCACTGGTTCCTTAAGTAAGTGTTGAATATGCAGTGGTATCTACTTGCTTGTTGATGCATATAAATTTGGTTTGGCAGTAGTATACTTAAGTGTTTCATTTGCCAATTAATTTGATCATCATATTGTGTTTTATTACGATCATGGAGAAATGTGCAGTAAGTTATTGAGTCAACAAAAAAGAGTCACTGATTGAAGAATTTGCACATTTTCAATAAGCTTGAGAAAATAAATGGAGTCTTACGGATCAAAAAGGATCTTTTTTTGTGAAGCCTCTTTGTAAGGGGAGCTTGGTTCTATTGTTTCTCTCTTACAACCTACTTATCATTATTTGCTGCTCTAATTGTATTTGCAGTTGGTTTCATTGGTTGTTTGGCTTTCAAATGTTCTTGGTAACAATACTGGCTTTGATGACATGTTTACATAATCTAGGTGGCATATACTGTGAATAGTTGGTTCTTGGTTCACATGTTTCATGGCATGCACTTATTTTTTATATATTGGTACTGATGTTTTCCATATGTTAATTACAACAAGATATGAATTAGTGCATGGTTATTCATACTGATAACAGTGTGTTTACAGTTGACAATGGAGAATGAAGTTTAATATGACCAAAAGGTGGAACAATTAGCCTTGGTGTGCAGTTCTGGTTATGAATCTTTAATAGGTTGCTTGGTTTGTGGCTATACAGTGGTGTTCATATTTGCAGCCTTATAATGTTGCTGGTTTTTTAGTCATTTTGGTTTTCTCTTGATGTCAAACCCGAAATTGAAACATTTGTTTAAATTCATGACATTAAGATGATATCCATTGGCATTCATGATTGTTCAGGATCATGAATTTAGTTTATGTCTCTGGTCACAGTTTTATGTGGGCATGTATTTTTTTCAGGAATGAATTGGTATAACAAGTGACCATGGTATTGGTTCTTAAAATGAGGATTCCTTTGCATTCGCATTAAAACAGAGGTACTTGAAATAATTGGTTCATTGTTTTGTATTCATTGGTGTTGTGATCATAATGGCTTATGGTATTGGGTCTGTAATTTTTGCTGCATTCTTGTTATATCTACAACTTAGTATCGATTTTTGTTGTACTTCATGGAGAAAATGGGGAGAAAATGGTTGTTGTATATCATAGGTTTCTTCCTTTGTCCTTGTGACAAAAAGGGGGAGAAAATGGTGGTTTAGATGGCTCAGATTTTTGCCATCAAGGACAAAGGGGGAGTTTTTTTTCTTCTATGGCATTTGTCCTTGATGTCAAAACTTCCCTGGGTTGGTGCCTAGGCATTTCACAGTCTAATCTTATTATGGCATTTGATTGGCACATTTGTTATTTGGTATCATGTGCAGATCTTAGTTGAGGAATTATGGTTATAGGTTCTATGTTCCATTGTTCAGGTGACATGCTTCTATTTTAATAATTTGTGCTTCAGTGTTTCACTTGATTACATATGTTTGGCATGTTCAATTCTTCTACAGGGTGATTAATTATGGCTTGACCAATTACAAGCATCTTGAAATGGAAACATTATGTCCTAAGAAATTCGACTCCTTACATGCAATAATGCTAGGCATCTTTCTAATCGGCATTTGATGGGAAATGTGGTCGATATTTATTCACTGTCTAAATCAGTCAATTGACATAATGCCTTTCGGCATGGAAGTCACTATTTTCTCACAGTTTTGAAAAGGAATTATGAGTTTGATTTTTTGTCGACATGATTGACTTTGGTAAGACTACGGACTTCAAGGTCTTACCGCGGTACCACTGGCAATTTAGCTAGTGACCGGGGTAGTGCGATGGAAGTTGTTAGCGACATGCTAGATAGCTACCACTATACCACGGGTAGTGAGAAGGGAAACCACGGTAGTGTAGTGAAAACAACTAGCGACATGCAAGACAGCTACCGCTATACCATGGGCTGTCAGAAGGGTAATCGTGGTAGTGCGGTGGAAATGGTTAGCGATATGCAAGGAGCTACTGCTATACCATGGGTAGTCCAAGGGGAGACCGCGATTGAGCGGTAAGGAAGCGGTAAAGGAAGCGGTGACAGTTAGTGCTAGTCACCGCTATACTGTAGGTGAACATAATGATGGGTGTGGTAGTGCGGTTGAGGAAGAAAATCCTGTGTTGGTTATTTTGGGAAGCTTAGGTCATTATTTTTCTTCTCTTGTTCGAAGGGTTTGGAAACCTAGTCTAGCCACCACCATGGAATCACTCTCTTGGTCATTTTACTGTGCATGTTGCTTGTTTATTGACAACATATAGGAAAGATTGGAAGATAGTGACAATGGTCGATTCACCTATCAGTCTCCTGCCATTGGGTAAAAGCTCGAATAAGGGAGAAGCTTAGGCTGCTTAGTTACTTTGTAGATCTGGTAAAATTGCTAGATGCAACATCTATTTCGATATTCTCAAGTATTCAATTTTTTCAACTGGTTTGTAGAACCATTACTTCTAAATGGAAGGTGGAAAATTGATTAAATCTTTTCTTGGTCAGAACTAAAAAGATTGCATATAGTAGTAACTGTATTTTACAATAGATTTATCATATCAGTTTTATGAAATAGTGGTATTTGTTTGGGGGAAATCATGATGACTTCGAATATGTTCAGTGTCTTACTTGAATTCTTTCATAACGATTATTGGATGCATCATTCTGAAGTTTCGATTACATTGTATTGGAGTCTTTGGTTACATTGCTGTTGCAGTTGGTTTTTCGAGGGTATTGTTCATGAATTTCATACATTCTTTTATGTTTCTTGTTTTTAGCACTGCTTGTGCAGGCTGCTTGAGAGGATAGGTTTAAGTCTGCCTTCCATATTTGCATAATGCTTGGATATTCTTGTCAGAAGAACTTCTTCATATTGATCTTTCACACATGGACACTGCATCACATGACATTGTTGGTTGATTCAAGGTTTGGTAACCTGATAATCATCTTTGTTTTATTCTCTAAAATAGAAAAATGAGAAACTGTTGTAACCTTCCTTGAATGTAATGATGAAATCTGTAATCAGAAGAAAATAGAGAGATTAGGGCTTTATCCTTACTAAAAAACCTGAAAACACAACGAGACAACATAAGTGCAATAAATAAAATTTTGGTACGAGATATAGTTGTATGAATCCTTTTGCTAAAAAAATGGGAAAACACAGTGTGTTAACTATTTTGAACAGTATCATGAGAAAAGGATAAAAACAGAAAGAGAGAGTTAATTGTTTGATGAAGAAAAATGAGAAAATTATGAAACAAAAAGGGAAATAGAGAGATCCTTTGTATCATTGTATGATTTACTAAAACAGTAAAGGGGTTGGTGCTCCTTGAGATTGGTGTATGTAAATGAGGGGTTGGTGCTCCTTGAGATTGGTGTCTATAAATGAGGGAAAGGTTCTCCTTGAGTTGGTGCTCAGAAATTAGCCTATAAGGCATTGTAAGTAGTGGTTTTGAAATCAAGACAATAAAGTAGTTTAGGAGTGGTTTTTCTACCCCAGGAGGGTTTTCCACTCGACAATTTTTGTGTCTCTCATTTGTGTGATTTATGTTTATCTTGCATACTCTTTCTTTCATTCATTTATGTTATTGTTCTCATTTTGTTACTCAATGCTCTGATACTTTAAGGCTGTTTAAAATTTTAAAGTCAATTTTCTCAAGTTTGTCGTGCAAATTTAGATTGTGCAAATTTGATGCAAAATGTCTTTCATAAAGTGAATTAACTTCTACATTCTGTGCTCATTATATGAATGCTCAAAATTTTGTCAAAAGCAAGTCAAAGTTGCATATTATGAATTTTTATAGTTTTGTTGATAAAGCACAACAAGATTGTTCATAAAGCTTTAATTGAACAATAGCATATGATGCTTTTTATATGGATTGTAAATGTTAGTCAAGCCTCATGTCAATATGATCTAAAGTGTTAATGTTCACTTTCTTAATCAAATCTTTCACTTTGGGTTAAATGAGTAAAAGTTTCATTATTCTTTCAAAGTTAAATTTTAAAATTACTCCACTCTGATTCACCCCCCCCTCCCCTCTTAGAGTGAATCCAATTCCAACACTTTTTTCTTCTATTTTATAAGGAAAATAGATTGGTTCCATATACCCTCTTCTTAAATGATATTGGTGGATTGTGGCATGGGTTTCATGACCTTTCAAAGCACACATACTCTCATAAAAAAATATTTTTCCTTTGGAAGAGAATTTATCTCATACTTTTCAAAGGAGCCAATGAAGTCTTGTAATTTTTTGAGAATGACTGGACCTTTGTATTCAAAAGGAATATTTGGCATTTTAATCCAACAAGGGGGCTAAGGGGAATTTTAAGGTTTATGATTCAATCTTAAGGTTCCAAGGTTAAGTGAGAAGAATGGAATCATTTAGAAAACAATACCTATTAAGAAGAATCTTATCTCTAGCTTCCTTATTAGCATAAAATACCAAAATAAAAATCATGTTAGAGAAAATATATATTTGATATTTCATACCACTTTTCCTTGACCTAATCATTGATGAAGGAGAATGGAATATTTACATACTGAATTCGAGAAGGGCCTTCTCTTTCAATTATTCAACTTTTGATGTTAGATGCATGCCGAGGAAATCAACCATTGAAGATGGGATTAAATTTGTTTGAAACTTCATTATGATCTTGGTTGGTGCCTAATTTCCACTTCTGCTTCATATCATGGTCCCTTCTTACCCAAAAACTATCAACATTTTTTAAGTTGAGTTTTGGGTGTGGTGTCTTTAATTTTATGAGAGTTGGAGGAGGATGGATATATAGATTTTTCATAGACCTCCCATTTCTAAACCTTTCCTTATAGGATGCTTTTAAATATTTTCCTTTTTATCTATTGATAATTTATAGGAAATTTCTACCAAGGGGATAACTCCCTTTCTACATATAATCCAAATAGCATAACAAGTGGCATCAAAGCTACGATTTGGGCAAAAAAATATTTCTACCATAAATTCCAAACCAATGCGAATTTGGATATACTTGTTTTTGGGTCTTGAGATATATATTAGAAAATATCTCAAAAATAAATTTAGACTTTGAAGGTACATTTTCTAAAGGCTATTAAGATTTTGCAGCTTTTCATTAATTTTCTCTATAGGCGTAAATTTTTGGTTTTTTTAAGTTACATTTTTGGAAATCTTATCAAAAATTAGATAGGGTACAAGTTTCTCCAACAAGTTTCATCAAGGAATCAGATGCCTTATCTAGAAAATTCTTATGGGTTGGTAATGAGACCTCCTCAAAGTGGAGTTTAGTTAAATGGGAGAATATTTGTAGACCAAAATAGTTAGGAGGTATGGGTTTGTGGCATGTAGTCCTTACTAGTCAAGCTTTGGCAGCTAATATTTATTAGAGATGGTGAACTAATCAAGATCAAGCTTGGGCTAGGATTATTTCCTCAAAATATTTTAAGGGGATGGATAGGAAAGATATGCCTAGAATCTCTTTGATAGGTAAAGGATCTATGATTTGGAACACTTTAAAAAGGGGAGATAGATTAACCAAGTAGGACTTGTTTTAGATTTGTAACAGAGGATTTGAAGCTCTCTTCTATTTTGACTCTTGGGATGGACATCCCCCAATCATGTACACACATCTACATTTGTATAATCTTTGTATTTCCTTTCTTGAGGCTGGATGGTCTCAAGTGAAAGACTTTAGAGTTGCAAAGATTCTAGGGTAGGTTGAGGTGTTCAAGTGGAAGGATATTCAAGATTAGCCTCTAGGGGGCTCAAAGGAGGATTATGAAGAATTATCCCATATTTTGGCTAGTAGAGACTATAGTTCCTTGTAGAGGAATGATGTTCTAGCTTGGAGTCTAAAACTTAGGGGGTTTACTCGGTGGTCCTTAGGTATCAAGAACTAGATAGGTAGAAATATGGATGGAAGGATTTTCCTTGGTGGAAGTATGTGTGGAATAATTTTGCATGGCTTAAATGCAACTTTTTCATATGGTTAGTTGATTAAAATAGGTGTCTCACTTGGGATAATCTTTAGAAAAGGGGCTTTCATGGCCCATACATTTTTGTTCTATGTGGGAGTAGTGAGGAATCCTCTTCACATTTGTTATTTTAGTGTGATTATTCTAGGAGAATTTGGAACCATTGGTGAGACCATTGTTATTTTAGTGTGAGCATGTTTCATCCCTAGTTGAGTTTTGGAGGATATTTGGGAGACCTCCTACTAAGATGATTTGTCTCCAAGTGGTGTGGAGTATATGATCTTCTTGGATTCTTTGACAGATTTGGTTGGAGATGAACTAAAGAATATCTAATGGAGAGGGTTTGGTTTCTCATCATGTCTGATAGTAGATTCTTGGAATGATTCAAAAAACTATCCAGGCTAGGTGTGAGGTGGATATCCCTTTGGATTCTAGCGAGGTGGTGGTGATGTAGGGGTTGGGTTTGGTTTTTGAAGGCTCAAGAAAGGATTGTTCTAGTGGTAGGCGGTCTACCAATGAGAAGATTCAGTGTGAATGTAGATGGTCATTGCCTCTTGTAGGTGTCTCAAAGCTAAATATTGATGGATCTTCTAGAGGTAATCTAGGCTATGCTAGAGTTGGTAGTGTTGGTAGGGATAATTTAAGAATTTACCTCTTCTTCTTCTCCATTTTTAGGGATACCAAAGCAATAATTTTATGGAGGCTTTAGCTATCCTTATTGATCTATAAAATGGATGGGTTGTGGGATGGCACAATATCATCTATGAGTCAGATTCATAGATTTTGGTGGCCATGTTGAAAAAGAGTTCCTTGGAAGGTGTGAATTGATAGTTGGATTTTTTTGTTCAATAGATTCATCAAATTATAAATTCTTTGGATTTGGTCTCCTATGTCCATATCCCTAGGGAGTGGAACAAGGTTATTAATTTTTTGGTGAAATGGGCTTCTAAGCATAGCTTGGGTAATTGGCATATTGATGGATGGGAGAATATTCTCTTAGAATGTTCCTAGATATTGAAGATGCCACTCTAAGAGGATATTTGTGGTTCTTGAGTTGTTTTTGGAGGGTTGTGGGGCTTTGGATCTTTGTGATCTTGGTTTTTTCTTTGTTGGGTGTTCCTGGTGGGCCTTGTTGTATGAGAATTTTCTCCTTGATTGTAATATTATTTCTAATTGATTGAATAAATTTGTACCCCCATTTTTATTAAAAAATATATAAACCAAATCAAGGGATAGGAGAACCTTTTCAAGTTAAAAAATTATTCTTACCAAGAATAAAAATTCATAAATTTTATGGTAGAAATTTAATTTCATGGATAAGCCTCATAGAACAACAATTTAAACTTCACAATATACTAAATAATTCTATAGCTGACATAGATTTATTATATTTAGAATTAGGACCTTACCAATGGTACCAATGGAAGATGAGTGATGGAAAAGGATAAATTTTCAATTGGAAATAATTAACTACCTTTTATAATAAACCATGCATTGGAAGCTATTATATCCAACTAAAAAAATCAAAACAATTAACATCTTTAGTTGAATATAATGTTGAGCATTTGAGATTGGCACTTAGAGATCCTAAGGTGACACCTTACCAAAAGCTATAATTATACATCAATAGAATTAAGGACCAAATTCAGCATGATGTTCATTTTTTATACAGTTAGGAAAGCTATGCAATAAGAATTTCATATTGATAAAAATACCACCAAAGGTAAAACCATGAGAGATAAAAATCTGAATAATCATACTTGCAAAAATATGGAAAAATTATTTAACCTAAGAGAAATTAGTAAGCTCTCTCCTCAACAAGAGATGGAGAAAAGAGAAAAAGGCCTAAGTTGGAATTGTAATAAAAAATGGTTAAGGAGTCATAAGTGTTCTAGTAGTGAGAAAAAGGATGAGGTTGAAGAATAAGGAGAAGTACCTACAAAACAATCAAACATAAAACTTAAGAATGAGGATTCCAAGGAAAAATAAATCACTAATATCTCCATACATGCATTGGATTGAACAAATGTACCACAAACAATCAAAGTAATTTGTAAAATAAATAAAAAATATGAAAGTGTTAGGATATATTAGCAGTACACATAACTTTATTGATATAATATTAACTAATGAGCTCAATTATTTATTTATCTAGTATCTAATTTTCAAGTCATGATTGTTGATGAGAAACAACTATATTGTGGTGTTAAATGCCATAATATAAAACTCTCAATGGGACATTATCAACTAATTCAAAAAAAAAAAATTAAAATGTTATACCTATTAGGGGAGTGGATGTAGTTTTTGTTGTTCAATGGCTTAAACAATTATGAACAATATCTTTCAACTTTCAAGACTTATCCATGTCTTTTAGGATACATGAGAAAAAAGTATGAAATTTTAGGAATTAAATCACTACCATGTGAAATCATTAGCTCTCATAGGATTGATAAATTATTCAAGAAAGGTTCTTATAATATATGGGAAAAATTACATTTTATAGAAGCACAAGATATGATAACTCAAGACCAACAAAAAATTTAAGAGATTATTCAACACCATCAAAAATTATTTCAAGAATACAAGGTTGTACCTCTAATTGGAGACCATAATCATGAAATTAAATTAATACCAAGAAGCATTGTTCATCCCAACAAAAATTCTATTTGTCCCCTATTCTTATTCTTAACAAAATTTATGATCCTTGGAGAATGTGCTCACATTAAAATAAGCTAAATAAAATAACTCATAAAGATAGGTTTCATATTCATATTGTTAATGAATTGAAAGAAAATATAATCTATTCAAAACAATCCAAATACTTCTTTAGGGTAAAATAAGTAGAATAATCAATACATTTGGTGTCACTTAAAGGTGTTCAGATGAACCCTAAGAAGATACTATAGAAGATTTGTTCATACCTATTAACCTATAAATAAATAAAAAATTGGGAAGGTGTTAAAGTGAATATCAAAACAATTGTAGTAGAATGCTTGATATGCCAACAAAATAAAAGGGAAATAATAAAGACTCCAAGACACTTACATATATTAGGCATTCCAATACAAAATTGGGAAAAATATTAATTGACTTCATTATAGAGCTTCCAAAGACAAATAATATTCATGTAATCTATCTTATTATGGATAGATTAATTAAGAATATATATTTTTTGGATTTTTTCATCTATTTTTTACAAATATTATGAAAAAAGTATTCTTTAAAAATATATAAAAACTTCATGGAATTTCTAAAATTAGATTGCAACATAGAGCCACCTCAAAATTCCTAATTAAGTGGAAGTATTTTCCAATTGAAGATGTAACATGGACTTAGGAACGGATTATACAAAAGATTTTAGAGTTGCTAAGCATTGAGGGAAACACTTTTTTAAAGGGGAACAAAATGTTATGAGGCAGGAGCATCCAGGGTGTAAGAGAAATCTTACATCACCCAAAAATAATTTCTTATGTTTTAATTTTCAATAAATGCTTATATAGGCTAATGTTGTGTGGGAAATTAATTGTTTAATTTTCCAAATATTCTAATAATTCCTATGTGATCTATAATTGTAATTTTGATGGGTATTTACTCTGGTAAATGTTTCAAAAGCATCCCAAGAGGAATGTTCCAACTTAGGAATGTCCTTGCATGTTTGGGAATCCAAGTTTGCATGTAGGTGCATGTTCTTTCATGGAGCCATCATAGCTGTCAAAAAATAGTGAAGTGCATTATATTGGCCAAATTTGATTGGCCATGGTTAAGGTTCCTATGTGAACGCCATGTGAGAATTGAGTAATTTTACTATGTTATGATGATTTTTCCAAATTCGGCATGTTTTTTCCAAGGAGGTGTTTTTCTTGTGGTTATGGAAAACCATAGTGGTTTTTCTCATTCACAAATCTATATATTCAAGACATGTCATTTGGGAAGATGGATTTTGGAGTTGAGATGCTGCCAGATTGAAGAGGGGATTTGAAGATTCCATTGTTGCAGATTTCTATTGGCATATAAGTCCATATTTCTAGGAGCTAGTGAGCTCCACATTTTGAAAGATAGTGAGCTAGTGAAGTCCATGTGAAGGGAGATTGAGAGCTTCAGAAAAAAAAGATTGAAAGAGAATTTTTCTTTTTCTTTTTGTAGGTTTTGAGGTGTGCTACAATAGCAATAATATTTATGATTTCATGGTTTGTTTGTAGTAGTGATTTCTACTAATGAATGTAGGTTGAAGGAGCTAGAATCTTGTGAGATAAGACAAATTGAAGGAGATAATTTTGTGTTGATCTTTTCTATTTTCCATGGTGATTATTATTTTTAGTTATTAACATGATAGAGTAAAAACCTGCATTGATAGCTAAAATTTTGGAGGTAAGCACTTTTTTTACCAGAGTTATGAATTGTATTTCTCAATTTTTGATGTAGTAGAGGATAAAATTGTGAGATTTAAACCTAGGTTGATGGCTCTATAAGTAGAAAGCCCCATCTATTAGAAATTTATGGATTTTTCCATTGATATGTCTACTCGAAACATGAGTATGAGCATGAGTTGTATAGTACATAGTCATTGATGTCAACATTGTATGGATATCAATGTGCAGATCATTTGGTGAAGCATGAGTGTGTATATAGATGACAATCCAATGTATAGTTGCAAGAAGGTTTGATCTAGTGTAGACAGTTGAAGTGGAAAATTGGCTGTTTCAAAATAGTGTTTTTAGTGTATAAGACATCTAGTAATTTGGTTTGCATTGGTGCACCTTGATGAATCTTGATCTATAATTCTAAGGAATTTTTTTCGTATGTTAAAGGAGTCTAAATCCATTTTTTCACTTTTTTTTTTTTCTATGGTGAATAAATTATGAATGAAAGAATATTAGGTCTGCTAGTGATAGTGATTGCTAGTACAAGGTGTATGTTTTGGTGAGTCCTGCACTTCACCATGGATTGGAATCTAGTCTTGTTGATTTATGGGAGTGTTTATAGGCGTTATTAGAGTCTGTGCTTCAAGTGGCATGAATTTTGGAGGTTCGTGTGTTCATTTGTGGTTGAATAGTTGAAGAATTTTGATGTTAGGTCACTACCAGTGACGACCTAATATGCTATGAGTATTGAAAAGTTTAAATAAGTGCTAATACATTATAAGGATGCTATCATAGTTCCATAATGACCTATTTGAGTATGCTATAAGGTTTTTGTGATGTGAAGTATGTTTTGGGGTTGACAAGTTATGTTTTACATGTTATATCTAATTAGGCAGACCTAATTGGTGTTAAAAAGGTTTGTGAATGTGATGGGTACAAGTATGGGTTCATTTTCATGTTGGATATGATTGTTAGTGAATATGAAAGTGTAGTGGATTTTAATTGTGTGAAAGTGATGCAAGTGCAAAGTAGAGTAGACTATTAGAGCAGAGTGATGAAGTGTGTTGACTCTGTATATTAACTTTTGGTGGAACTATATTCTAGCATGTTGTAGATGCATTTATAATAGTTAATTTTGGTTGTGTGCCACCCCTCTCTTCTATCCTTTCTTCTTTCTATGGGAAATGAGTCCACTAGGACAGTGATTCCACATGTCATTCTATAATACCTTATAATGGGATATAATATATTGTGTGCGAATCCTCACCGTGGTTTTTCCCTTTTTTAGTTTTCCACGTAAAAACATAGTGTTCATATTTCATGTGATTTTGATGGTTGATTTCATGCTTTCCTTTCCTACTACAAATTAAATATACTATGTGGAATGAATGTTTAAATGTTTAAGTGGTGTCAAGGAATATTGATTCACCCCCCTCTCAGTATTCTAGTTGTTCAACAATTGGTATCAGAGCTTAGTTCCTTGGAAGAAGCTTAACTACTTGGGGAAGATTTTGGAGGTTGAACATATGGCTCTTAGAAGATATCCTACTCCTCTAGAAGAAATTCATGTTGTTGGGTTTATAGAAGAAGAGTGCATTGTTGACATGAATCGATTAAAACTTAGAATAACCCTTGGAGATCTAGAAAGAACTGAAAGTGAGAATAAGTATTTGAAGGAAAATGTCAAATAAGTAGATGAATGCATTGGAAAGTTGAGAGAGAAAATCAAGAAATTTAGAGAAAGACATAAGGAGGTTAATGAGTAGTTGAAGCAAGCAAATGAAATTATTACTAGTCTTAAAATGCAAGTTGAATATGGAAAAAGAGTTGAAGAATTCTTGAATGCTAAGATGAAAATTAAATCTAAAGAATGTTCAAAACTTGAAGAAGAATTTGTGACCTTGAGATTAGATCTTCAAAAAGAAAAAATCCATGAAGAAAAATTCAAGATGAAACTGATTGCAAACCAGAAAGGATCTAAAGACAAAGAAGGATTAGGGTTCAAGAAAGGTGAAATATCAAAGATAGATCAAACTCCAAATTAGGTTGAAATGAAGATTGAGGATAAGAAGAGTAATGGAAAGCAAGTCTAGATTTAAAGGAAAGACTTCAAAAGACCACTAATCAGACAACGAAATGCACAAATATACCCATATTTTTATGGTTTCTACTATTCCTGCAATAAATTTTGACATAAGGCTATCGAATGTAGAAGTAGATTGAATCAAAATGTTCAATATTTTCTTGTTCATTGCTTTACATGCAAAAGGTTTAGTCATAAGGCTAGTGAATGCATAACTCAAATGATGAATAACTATAAAATTTGTATGATGTTATGATCTTTCAATGGATAATATTATGCATGTAGTGGATTTGGGTATAAAGCTAATCAATGTAGATTCAGAATGGGTGGAAGTAAGCTTGTTCTAAATTTTGTCACTTGTTAGTATTGCAATAGACTAGGACACATTTCTAAATTTTGCAAAAGAAAGAATATGAAGAAGAACAATCTAGTAAAGAAGAATGATCTAGTGAAAAAGGTTGATCTGATAGAGGTGAAGAAAGAGATGGACAATATTTGGAGAAAGAAGGAAGATAGTGAGACTAAGCTTGAGTCTGCACTGGTAATTGGTGTAGATGTTTCCTCTTAAACTAAGAAGAAAGATTTGGATTTGGGGGAGCATTAAAAAATATCATTTATCCCCTACCAAAGAAATGGTGTTGATACTTCAACATGTGGATATGAGGTGAAGATTGTTGAACATGAAAACTAAGAGGGGGGTGAATCAGTTGTCACCAAATTGAATCCCTTAACCATTTATCAGAACAAGATTGAAATATTGCATAAATTATTTATCAATAAATACAAGAACTGAAAGTCATCACATAGACATAGTAACATAAAATTTACGTGGAAAACCCAATGAGGGAAAAACCATGGTGAGGATTAAATCACACTATAGAGAATATAAAACTGATTACAAAAGGCTCACTACTTGAAATAAGGCTCATTGCTTGAGATAAGGCTCACTACCATAAATAAGGACTCACTGTCCATAGGGATACAATGCGGAGGGCTCACTATCGTAGAGATACAAAGAAGAATTGTTACTGAGAGACAAAAATCCCAATGCAACAAAGGATTCCACCACAATCACTGATCAACGTGCATGAATAACAAAGTTTTCCTTCTGCTCACTGCATGCTCACTACATTTGAAAACTTAGCGTTAAGCTTCACACTGATCAACCACACACATAACTCTCACACTTTCAGAATAGCATCAAATTTGTGTCTTCTCTTTCACTTATCTTCCTTCTTTTCTTATGTAAACTTTTCATTGCTAGCACATTTTGTATTTATACCATCTCCAACCTTGAGAAGATACAAAGTCGGCCATCCAACTTCAAATTCAAATTAGGTCGGTGTCAAACAACCTAAGGTGGAATTAGACTAAGGGTGACCCAAAAAAATCTTTCACTAAGACCCATGATAGATCCAACACACTTCATCAACTCCAAAGATAGTGTTTGACACACGGTTGACCACACTAGTGTAGAACACATAGATCAATTAAGCTTGCTACTTCCAAATGCTAAAACCATCTTCAATAAAGCCAGGGCAACACAAATCTAGAACCACAAGTCATAAGACTTCATCAAAGAGAGATCTCGACTAGCAAAAATTCTCCCAAACTTCAGCGAGAACACAAAAAAACATAGTTCACAAGACCCAAATCGCCATCCTCAATAGCTGAATACCTATTATCTTCTTTTACTACAATTTTCTCAATATCCTCAACATCTAGAGTCAACATCAACTAGTAGATAACTAGCTGACTGATTGACATCAATGACAAAACTTCCATTCCTCTTTCCATTCTTCCAACAATCTCCCCCTTTATCATTGATGGCAACACATGAAGTGAAAAACCATCAAAGACACACATTAGTTTTGAAAATACTTAAGATTTTTTCCTTTTACTTCTCCCCCTTAGAAGATCATCTTCCTCATTACTTGCTTTCTCTTATTCGCTTTCTTTCCTTTTCACATGTTCTCTGTCTTTCTCTCTCTTTCACATGCTTTCCCTCTCCCTTTTTCACATGCCCTTTGAAATCAATAGAAAAGGAAAAATATATGTTCATTGAAACTTTCTTTGACATGAAAACATAATACTCATAATGAAAACACTTAAAACTTCCTACTCCCTCTGAGAGGTAGCCACCAAAAACATCAATCCAAAAAGATAGAACCATGAATCCACTAGACTAATGCATCTCCAAATGCATCTTAGTTTGTAAAAGGAGGGGCAATAACCCCTAGCTTATCCTAGAGATACTCAAAAGTATCTTTAGGAAGAGGCTTTATAATTATATCCACAATCTGATCCTTTGTCGACACATACTCGAGCTTGACTTCATTCTCCATGATCTTCTCTCTCAAGAAATGATACTTGATAGATATATGCTTCGTTCTCGAGTGCATTACAGGATTCTTCGAAATGTTAATTGCACTTGTATTATCACATAAGATAGAAATAGGATCATCATATAGCACTTTTATATCCTTCAATTTCTATTTCACCCATAAAACTTGTGTAAAAAAAATGCAACATCAATATACTCAATTTCAACAGTAGAAAACAAGATTGAATCTTGCTTCTTACTCAACCATGCCACCAATCTACATCCAAGAAAGAATTCACCACCATTTGTACTCTTTCTATCATCTATACTTCCGACCCAATATGCATCTATATAAGAACTAAATGTAAAATTAGTGTCTTTAGGATACCATAATCCATAATCGAGAGTGCCATTCAAATATTCAAATATTCTTTTAACTGCAGTAACATGCGTTTCCTTTGGATCTTCTTGAAATCTAGCTACAAGATAAATCACATGCATAATATTTGGTCTAGTAGCAGTCAAATACAATAGTCCACCAATCATAGATCTATACTTGCTCTGATCAACCTTAGGCGAATCATCATCTTTACCCAACTTGTAACCAATCACCATATGAGTACTTATCAGTTCGGAACTGTCCATTCCAAATCTTTTCAACATCTCTTTCACATACTTAGATTGTGAAATGAAAATTCCTTTCTCTGATTGATTAATCTGTAGCCCAAGAAAGAAATTCATCTCACCAAACATAGAAATTTCAAATTCTTTCTACATCTCTTCCGCAAACATCTTGCACATATTTTCATTTCCTCCAAAGATAATCTCATCAACATATACAACTACAATCAATATTTTTTCATTTTTAGCCTTGAAATATATGTTACTATATGTCGTACCTTTGTTAAATCCTTGCATACCAGGCTCTAGGAGCTTACTTCAATCCATATAAATCTTTCTTCAATTTGCACACCATATCCGGTTGATCTGTCAACTGAAATCCTTTTGGTTATTCCATGTAGACCTCTTCTTCTAGTTCACCATTCAAAAATGTTGACTTGAAATCCATCTGATAGACTTTGAAATCTTTATAAGCAGCTAATGCCAAGAACATCCATATAGCTTTCATTCTTGCTACCAGGGAAAAAGTATCCTAAAAATCTATACCTTCCACTTGTGAGTAGCCTTTACACACAAACCTTGCTTTGTTTCTGACAACTTTCCTATTCTCATTTAGCTTATTTTTGAATACCCATTTTGATCCAATGATATTTTTGTTTTCCAATCTTGGGACCAATTCCCAAGTTTGATTCTTCTCAATCTACAAAATTTCTTCTTTCATTGTTTCCTTCCAATGTTCATCCTCACAAGCTTCACTTACTGACTTCGGCTCAATCTCAAACAATAAGCACAAATTTACTTTAGTAGCAACTTTGCTTCTAGTTAACACACCTTCTGTCTTGTCTCCAATAATCCAAATTTTTGAATGATTCCTCTGTACATATTTTGGTGCCCTAGGGGACATCACCAGAGCATCTTCTTCTCTTTCATTCTATTCATTTTTCTTCTTTTGCTCATCTTTATCCCGTTCTTCAATAATTTTTGCTATTCTTGCATAGTCATGTTCATCAACCTTTACACTCGAGATTTCTACAATTTTCCTCAATATTTTGTTAAACATATGTATGCCTTTCTTTTAGTAGAGTATCTAAGAAATATTCCTTCATCACTTCTTGCATCAAACCTACCCAAAGTTTCCTCATCTCTTCTGATATAGCATTTGCTTCTAAATACCTTGACATATTTAACTATAGGAATTCTTTCGTGCCATAGTTTAGAGGGAGTCTTTGTACTATTTTCTCTTTCCTAAAATTGATTGAATACATATACAACAATGTGAATAACTTCTTTTGAGTAAAATTTTAGTAATCCGACTTCAGTGATCATTGACCTAGAAAATTCTTGAATTGCTCTATTTTTCCTTTCAACAACTCCATTTTTTTGAGGGGTTCTCAGAGCAAATAATTTTCTCTTTATTCCATGCACTTCACAAAACATATTGAACTCATGGGAGGTGAATTATCCACCTCTTTGAGATCTCAAGAATTTTATCTTCAAATCCACTTAATTTTCAACCATAGCCTTGAATGCCTCAAATCTATATAAATTATCTGATTTATCTCTTAGAAATGTAACCCATGTATGCCTAGAATAATCATCAATTAAAAGCATAAAGTACCTTTCACCAAGTAGACTTTTCACTCTCATGGGACCAAAAAGATTTGTATGAACCAAACCCAGTAATCCAGTAGTAGATTTTTCTCTTGATCTATAATGATTTCTTGTTTGCTTCCCGAATTGGCAATTCCCGCAGATAGAATTTACAAGCTTTGTAATTCTTGGTAGATCTCTCATGGCCTGAACAATACTGATCCTTACCAAGTTATCAAAATTCATGTCACATTCTCCTATTCCATAGGCAACTGCCATTTATATGAGTCATAAAACATCATCCATCGACAACTTTAAGTTGATAAATATTCCCTTCATATTTCTTTCCTGTAGCAATCAATGTTCCAGATCCTTTCTATATCTCACATTTCTTATCCTTAAACATAAGATCATATCATTTTCTGTACATTTAACCAATGCTCAATAGATTATGCCTTAAACCCTTGACATAGTAAACATCGTCAGTATGATGCTTGCCATCAAAACCTATTGAACCTATCCCACAAATTTTAGCACCAGTATCATCTCCAAACATAACCAGACCTCCACCATATTTCTCCAGTTTCACAAACTTACTCTTTTCACTAGTCATGTGATGTGAGAAACCACTATCAACTACCCACAAATTCTTTTCTTGTTTAGCATGTAGGGCAAAGATAACTATTCCTTCATTTTTCTCCTTCTCCAGAGGACTTTCTTTTAACTATTTTTCTAATTTAGTAGAAGTAGGTTCATCCTTAATCACCAAGAACAAGAATTCATTATCATTAGGATCTTCATTTGAAATAATAGCATTCTCATTCACATAGTAAGCTTTGTTAATATTCTTTCCCTTTTTTTCTTTCTCATATCTTTGTTTATTCTTTTTAGCTCTTTTCGGACACTTTGCAGCATAGTGACCAATTTCTCCACAACTAAATCACCTAAAAGGAAATTTACCTTCATAATTACCAAAGCCTTTTCTCATTCTTCTTACAAAGTTAGCCTCAATTTCATCAAGGATTTCTTCATCCAGATCTTCAATTTTTGTAGCCTAGAAAGCAGTCTCTATTTTACCTCTTCTTAGATTCAACTTCCTCATCTCATAAGATGTCAAAAATCCTTTCATAAGATCCTTAGTACAAGTTTTATAATCTATAGTCTGCTCAATAGCACTCACCTTTTCACTATAAGCATCAGGAAGAATTCTGAGAATCTTCTTTATAATTGTGGTTTCATCTACAGTAGCACCAAGAGATCACATTCCAATCACTACCTCATCCATTTTTTGTACATATTCTTTAAAATTCCCATCTTCGAACATATATAAGATCAAACTATGTTTCCAAATTTTATAATTTTACCTCTTTTACCCTTTCATCACCATCACCCGCTCTTTCTAAAGCATCCTAGACTTCTTTAGCTATCTTCAAATTCTGAACCTTAATCAACTCAAAGTGTACCAAATTATTCTTCAAGATGAAATTTGCCTTGTTATTCGCTTCATGTAATCTAATTTCTTCAGGTGTACTCAGACAATTAGCAGGAGGATTGTAGGGATTCTTATAAGCTATCTCCACATCATATCCACAATACTCTAGATATTCTTCCATCAATAATTTCTAGATACCATAATTAGTTCCATCAAACCTTGGATAATCAGAGACCATTTTACTAGCCATCCCAGAACTTCCTCAAGCAATTAAGCTCTTCACCAAGGAACCAAGCTTTGATACCAATTATTGAATAGGAAAATTGAGAGGGGGGGTGAATCAGTTATCACTAAATTAAATCCCTTAACCATTTAACAGAACAAGATTCAAATACTACATAAATGATTTATCAATAAATGCAAGAACTAAAAGTCATCACATAAACATAGTAACGCCAAATTTATGTGGAAAACCCAATGAGGGAAAAACCATGATGAGGATTAAATCACACTATAGATAATATCAAAACCAATTACAAAAGGCTCACTACCTAAAATAAGGCTCACTACCTGAGATAAGGCTCACTGCGTGAAATAAGGACTCATTATCCACAAGGCTACAACCCAGAGGGCTCATTACCACAAATATACAAAGAAGACAAAGAAGAATTGTTACATAGACAACAATCCCAATGCAACAAAGGATTCCACCACAATCATTGATCAACATGCATGAATGACAGAGTTCTCCTTCTTCTCAATGCAATTAGAAACTCGGCGTTAAGCTTCACACTAATTAACCACACACATAACTCTCACACTTTCAAAATAACATCAAAGTCATGTCTACTCTTTCACTTATCTTCCTTCTTTTCTTATGTACAATTTTCATTGATAGCACATTTTGTATTTATACCATCTCCAACCTTGAAAAGATACAAAGTTAGCCATCCAACTTCAAATTAAATTAGGTCAGCTCCAACCATCCTAAGGTAGAATTAGAATGAGGGTGACCCAAACACATAGGACCCATAATAGATCCAACACACTTCATCAACTTTGAAGATAGTGCTTGACACACGATTGGCCACACCAGTGTAAAACACATAGATCAATTAAGCTTGCTACTTCCAAATGTTGAAACCATCTTCAATAAAACTAGGGAAACACAACTCTAGAACCACAAGTCATAAGACTTCATCAAAGAGAAATCTAGGCCAACAAAAATTCTTCCGGACCTCAACCAGAACACAAAAAAACATAGTTCACAAGTACTGGATCAACATCCTCAACAACTGAATACCTGTTATCTTCTTTTAATACAATTTCCTCAATATCCTCAACATATATAGTCAACAACAACTAGTAGATAACCAGCTAACCGATTGACATCAATGACAACACTTTCATTCCTCTTTCCATTATTTCAACAAAGGTTGACATGGTTAACTTATTGGTGAAAGAATTGGTGGAAAATATTGAGTTGCAAAAGTTTGCAAAGCATTTGAAGTTGATTGTGCACATTTTTAGGGTTTTTATCAGCTTTCCAAATGATGTATTCAATATGAATTATGTTAGTGAAAAAAGGGTTATAAGTGATTTCATACACAATCTAAGTCATTTGTAAACTAGCATTTGAGAAGAGAAAAGTAGTGAAGGAGTGAAGTGAAGTGTTTGAAAAATTTCAGAAGTTGTTGCACCTAAAACCCTAATCAAAAGGTGATTAAGAGTTATTTATAGTTTCTATTCACCCTAAGTGTCTAGATGGTTTGTATTTTTTGCACAATTTATACAACATAAGCTATAGAGTGTAATGACCCCACACTTGGGTAATAATTTTTTTTCTAATTTCTCAAATAAATAACAAGGAAACATACATAAAGATAAAGTAACAAAACTTTTCTTTTATTTTTATTGCAACATTTCATTTAAAGAACCAATTGATACAACACATCATTACTTTTCCTTTTCAAGTAAAAAACAGAGTAAGAATACATACAAAATAAAACATAGCTCAGAGAGCTTTGAGAAAATAGGAATAAGACAGTCCAAGATCTTCCCTTTCAACCCTTGGTACTTCATAAGTCTACTATGGAGGATAAACATGACTCAGATGCTTTTCCGCAAACCACTGACTTATAATAAGGTCCCCCACATGTCTATTGTTAAATAAATGACGCTCCCTTCTACAAAGAGATTGGTTGGGTAACCGATTTTGTTTTAACCAACTGAGCATAGTGTTGTGTCCTACATATCTAAATCCTTGTAATCCCACAATCTTAATCTAGTATGTAAAATTGGACAACAGTGAACTGATAGTGTAATCATCTCACAATCTAAGTGGATCTAGGTGTACCACACTACTTTGGCCAAAGTGTTCAAATAGTATTTCAATTGATGGTAATTTATCGCATACACTATGTTAGGTTCAGTTTGACTTGAGGCTATCTTATCCTACATGTAGGATAATTCCTTACAATGGGTAGTCAATCACCCCAGACTCCCTACAAAACCTATCTATTTAGGAAATGAAATAGTCTACAAGTGTCCCTCATGTAACTCCTATTCCGTAAATCTTTATCCACAAAGTACTTAGCTTATCTCAGTTAACCTAATAACTTAAGCTTTAAAACATACTTGGTTCTAGTTTCATCTTGGTCCTAATAGATATTAACTAGTTTTCTCATATTCTCCATATATGAAGATCATAACCAACATTCATACAAAAATGTATTTCAATTTATTCCTATTCTTTCTTTCACAATAATATACTATACTTAGAATTACCTTTTAAGCAAAGTAAAGAAAACAAATTTCCTTTCCCTTATAATTATGTTGCATTCAAGACATATCCTTTAGTCATTGCAAACTTATAATCAGAAAACATAAATCATCTTTCACTTAATCAATCAACTATGCCTATTTTCAATCAATGCATAAAGAAAAACACAAAGAATTATTTACTTTGATTGTTCAAAAACAAAGAATAAAAAAGATTTTCCTCATGCCTATTTTCTCAAGCTTTTCCTTCTTTGATGCTCTTTGAACGTTCCAGAATCCAACTGAAAACAACTCCTTTGTTGATGGTGAATCCCTCTAACTGAATTCCTCTTACCCCTCTCTCTCAAAGGTGTTTTCTCTATTGAATTTCCTACTCAGTTATAAATTCCTATGTTCTCCTCTCTAAACTCAGAATGAATAAAACACAGTGACTGGCAATGCTGGCTTGCACTTGCTATATTTTCCAGAATCAATAATACAAAAAATGCATCTACAGAATGTGATGGAAATTAGAGCTCAAAAATTACTAAACTCAGAATGCTCAAGTGTGTTTCAGTGAAAGGTTGGGCATCCTTTTATAAGCCTGCAGTGAAATGAATTCCTCAAAGGAAGGCATGCGAATGGACAATAGAGTGCCCAAAATTAGTCAATATGATACATGGCGGGTTTTCAAGCCCCAAATCATCAAAAATGAGTGTGAATCAACTTTATTGGATCTAGAAAATTCAAGAATTGTTGAACTTAAACTCGAAATTGCCACTTACAGGAAATAGTCTCTCTTTGGTGCACAACAGAGAATGACTCATGTTTGCTACGAAACTATCACGGTTAAGCTTGTAACAACACAATTCCATCTGGTTGGTGTTTCCTCTTCTCCAGCATTTGAATTTTTCTTCCATTTCTTCCTGCATTTGAAGCTCTTGCTACTTCATGGGAAGGCTTTCTCAATATTTTTCTTATTTCAAATGTCAGTTATTATGTTCAATGAAATATTTCCATCTTATGAAGTTTGGTGTACTTTCCTCAAAAATGCATTGCATTTTAAAGTGCTTAAAATATTTCAAACATTGCAAATCGATTTCCATAGTTCATTTCCCATGATGCAATAATCGATTTCTCCAAATGACCTAATAAAGTTAAGTCTTTATTTTACCAAATCAATTTCTTCTTTATTCCAAATATATATATTTATATATATTGTATTATATTAATATATATTGTTATAGTTTTATTTTACTTTAAAGTATATATATATGTATATATATTTAAATATTATAATTTAAATATACTTGTATATACGTATATTTATTTTGGTAAAACTATAATAAAAATATATATAATATTATATATATATATATATATATATTTACATTTATACATATATACACATTTACATAATATTTGATTAAATACGTGTATTGCAAGCCAGTCAAGATACTTTCAATATACCTATCAATGTATATGTGCATATATGTATATATGTAAATTCCAAGACAATTTAATAATATTATATTCAGAGGTAATAGGTAGTGTATATGTGTATAACCAATTATACTATCATGTACATGTATGTTATATACCATGCTGACACATTTTCACGACATATTAATTTTCCGATCATACGTTTGCATCGCCATGTCTATACATATAGATACGTGTATATGAGGGATACATGTGTATACATATACACTTTGCCTATACACATATAACCAATCATGTTTCACACCCAAGGTCACAAAACAATAAGTCGAGTTTAAAAGTAACATCACTCATAAAGCACAAAGAAGTAACCCAAACTCCTAAAGCCTATGGATGACTTATCAAGACCAACCTATTTGACTCAGTCCCTCTAAACCTTTTAGTGAAGTGTGTGTATGCTCAATTGATTTACTTTACCAGTTATCCGACCAAGCCCCTCTCCCGAGTGATGTTTCCCCTCCGCCTAGAGGAATGGTTCTCGTTCCTACATCCATTGACACAAAACCATAGTAGCTACTTTCTCATAACAATTTATAGTATATAAATCAACATTTCAAACTCAAATAGCAAGACTAATTACTCTCCTTCATACATTGGTTACCCAAGAATAACATCAATCAGAGAAACATAGAATGAGTCAACCTTTAAATGTAAAAGATTCTTAAATTGATGACAAGGTTCAACACATTTTATTCATCTTTATTCTTCCTTACAAACATAATGCTCTAAGCATTTCTATAATAGTAGCTATACAATTTCGGGGTGTAACATACTCCCCCCCTTATGATTCATCATCCTCAATGACCAAAGGTATTATTTAAAGCATAAAAAAAACAAAACAAACATTTATTTTTCTTCATTCTCAAAGGCTTCAAGAATGTTAGGAAATCTCCTTCGAATTTCTGCATAGTCCTCCCAAGTTGTTGAGTCCTCTGCATACTGGTCACACTATACTTTGCATTATGAAAATTTTTTGTTACGTAAGTGTAGCTTACATATTTATAGCACCTTGAAGGGCTCGATAGTTACTACTCTGGGATACCTTACCTGTAAAGCAGTCCAATCAATAACATGATTATCTCCTGGTATATACTTTTTAAGGTAATACACATGGAAGACATTATGCATTATGGAAAAAGTGGGTGGCAAAGCGATTCGGTATGCTACAGGGTTCACTTCCTCTAAAAATTCAAAGGTTCCAACATAACGTGGGGCCAATTTAGAAGATTTTCCAAAGTTAATAGAACTCTTGGGAGGTTTCACTCTCAAAAGTACCTTGTCTCCAATGAAAAAACTTTGGGGCACTCTCTTAGTATCTACATAAATTTTTTGTCGACTGTTAGCCTCTGCTAACCTTTGCCTGATAACCTTAACTCATTCTTCCATCTCTACTAAAATTTAAGGCCCAAGACTTACTCGATCCTCAAGTTTATCCCAACTTATAGGATTTTGACACTTTCGACCGTACAAGGCTTCAAAAGGAGCCATCTTAATCGCAGAATGATACGAGTTGTTATATGCAAATTTGACTAAGGGTAGATAATCCTCTCACTTATATTGATGATGCATGCAATATAGCCTAAGTAGGTCCTCCATAACTTGATTCACCCTCTCAGTTTTCCCATCCGTTTTTGGATGATATGTTGAACTAATGTTTAACTGCGTTCCTAGTGCAAAAAACAAGGTTTTCCAAAACCTAGAAGTGATGCATGCATTCCTATTAGATATAATCTTTTCAGGAATACCTTTCAATCTAAAAAATCCCTGTACCAACTTCCTTTCTATGACCGGTGCTCCATCGGTCAGGTTCCCTAGTATAAAGTGTGCCACTTTCGTCGGCTTGTCCACTACTACCAAAATGGCGTTATGATTCTTCCTAGACATTGGAATTCCTTGCACAAATTCCATACTTATAACTTGCCATTTTCTTTCAAGTATTGCATGTGGATACAAAAATCTAGCTAGGTGGTTATGTTTTGATTTTATCCTTTAACACTCGAGGCACTGAGCCACATAGTTTGCAGCATCACCTTTCATTTCCTTCCAGAAGTATAATGGTTTCAAATCTTCCATCATCTCAGTCACTCCTGGGTGTGCAAAGTATGGTGCCTCATGAGTTTCTTTCCATACAAGATTTCTCAGCTCCTTGACATCTAATACATACATCCTATCTTTGTACCTAAGTATCCCACTAGGCTCAAACTAGAACCCTTTATACCAAGAGTCTTGAGGATTCTCAATAAGTGCTTACTTTACTTGCAAGTAATATTCATCCTCTTTGCATTTCTGAAGCACTTGTTCCTTGAAGTCGCTCTGAATTGCTACTATTGACACAATGTGGCATCTTTGACTTAAGGCATCGAAAACTCTATTCTCTTTCCCTTTGATATAGTTGATATAGTTGATGCAAGATTTTGCAGGGGGCAGCTGTCTTATGGGAAACTTAGCTACCGGGGGACATTGTGCGCTTAGCTAAGTGACCTCTGGATTTTCTCGAAGTTGGCTCTTCATTTTTAGTGGGTGAGGTAAAGGGTTAGAAAGATAATAGGAAATAATAAATCTAGACTAAAGGCAATGTGCCAAATCATGAATGAAATTACCTGAGCACAGTGCTGAAAATAAAGGCTCAAACCACTAAATGTTGTCTATTAAATAAATTTTCTCAAAAGCACTTCAAACATAAGAACATATTTTAATTGCATAGCATAATCTAATACAACCTCGGCCAACATAGAAGAGTCAAAACATGATCTATATTTGTTAAGCTGTAGAAGATTACAAAATTTGAAGAACAGGCATTCATATGCTATAAGAAAATAAACGCACGGTCTAACTATTCTATCAAAAGAATGAAAACAAAAAAGGCCGAATTGATTGGCACAGTTTGCAAACTTCAAGTAAAATAAAACATTACAAAGGCTATTCCTAGTGCTCAGGAGTTTTTTAATCTATCTAACAACAACCTAATAAAAGAGAAGGGTTGCTTATAAGCCAGCCCACCGTTTGAAATCCATAGAGAAAGATGCCATGTTCAGACATCGACATTCGAGATATCCTCAAGCTAGCACTGAGTAGGAAGATTTCCCAGCAGTGCACCAACAAGGCCATCCTCAGAGAAAAGAAGGCCATGCAGCAGTAGAAGAGAACACATAGCATTGAAGAAGAAAATGCGGCAGTGAAAGAAAATCAATAGCGCAGGTGGCAACTCCCAAATAACTGGCGCAAAGGAATACACCACGCGTCGAGCACACAAAGCCTGGAAAAATAATGAGGGACACCCCAATAGAAATCCCTAAGAGGAAGCCATGTGGGTGATGCTGAGAGATAGCAATTGCATAATGGGCCTAGCTCAAGAAATGGCCAAAGAAAACCACGTGTCACACACACAAAATTCAGCAGAGGAAAAGCGATGTGGAGTAGTAGAAATCTCCATTAGGAGGCCAAGTGGAAAACGCCAAAGAGTTGCAAGTGATAGAAAATATGGTGAAGCCACGAAAGAAAATAACCGTGAAGGCTAGCAGTTTTGTGAAATAACGTTCATAATTTTGGTGACTCACAGGGACATTTCGCCCATGGAATGAAGAACCCCAGAAACCTTGGTTCAACATCCCACTATAGCTCACAACTAAGAGAGGGTAGTTTACAGGCCAGTCCAGACTTCGTTTGATGGTGCAGAGAGAGATCACAGATTTTTGTGTGCTAATTTGAGATTGATGATTGCCTTAAAAGGCAATCTACCAAATACCTTCACCTCCAATTCAAGCTGGAAAAAGAGTTGCGCCAGCTGATGCACGATTCCTTCAATATTTTTCAACAATCAGAGACTAATCAAAAGATTGGAAAACAGAGAGGTCCTACTTCTTCTCTTTGATCCTTTCAACAATGTGATCGACACCTACTACCGCCTGATCTGCGATCAAGGGTGAAGGGAGGCCACGCTAAGTTAAGCGGGAAAATTTTGCCCGCATGTCACTGGTAATTTGATTCAATCTGGCTTTGCACTTTGCTACATGTTGGACGGCCTCATGCATGGAAATGAGGATGTTTACGCTCAAAGCTTTCATTGTCTGATCTTCAATACCCATGTCACTCAGAGCTTCATTGAAAGTTGTATATAGCTTGCCCAACAACCGCCTGGCCTTTGGAACTTTGTCAAAAGTTATCTCCTGCACCTGTTGCATTGTTTCACTAATTGTTCCGCATAGGCTGGCTGCTTGCACGATAAACTTCAGGGTGGGATACAAAGTAAGGAATAATGCCTTGACCTTATCCTAGTACAACATGTATAACTCCTTGGCAATTTCCAGTGATTTCATTTGTGGTGCAAGAGGTTGGGATTTCAAAAGATCTAACTCTGCAACTTTATTGCTCAAGTCTTCCCTCAGCTCCGATAAGCTTCCGTTCAAAATGGACACTTGACTCCTTAGAGTAGAAATTTCTTTCTCCTCTTCCAAGGCCAATTCGGCATACTTCCTCCTCTCAATTTCTGACTCTAAAGTGGCATTCATCTCATTAACTTCATCATTCCTGCTCTGTCGGAGCTACTTCATACCTTCATTCATCTATGTTAACTCAGCATAGAGGATTTCCTCGTTCGCTTGGCTCTGCTCAACCTCATTTTGTAGGGCTGAAACATTATCTGCACCCATAGTCTAAAGCTCATTGATCTTTCTTTCAAAATCACTTCTCTCCTTTTGCAGGTGATCTATCTCATTTTCTTAGGCCTTCTATTGTTTACCCAAATATCAACCTTACCCTTCAGCTCCTTCAATTGCTCCTCCCTTTTCTTTATTTGGCAATTGAGCTTGAGGTAATCGGTGGTCACTATCTTTTGAGTTTCCTCCATCAGCTCAACCTTATCCTATGGATGAACCTGTTGCAAGTCCAACCCAATGGCGTTGACATAATAGTCACTTGGCAGCATTTCTCCGACTGGTTTGATCACATTAGGGGTGATCTTTGCAAACATCAGTGAATTATGACTCTCATGGAATACCGTTTGCAAAAGAGGCTCTACCTATCTGCCCGCATCCTTTTGTCTTCTCTTCTGAGTTTAGCTTGCACAGGCATTCTTATTTGCCTCCACCTATGAGAAATATTCCTAGGAAGAGATACCCAATCCACCAACAAAAGGAAACTTCTGAGGGACTGCTAATGGGAAAGAAAGTGTACTCAGTGCATCGGTGGATTTGCTAGGCCTTGTAATAACTACCAGGGAGAAAGGTGGAATGAATTGGCCACTTGGTGATGACAAAAGTATAGTATGAGGAAAGACCATGGAAGTACCAACTGATAGGCTAGGTCTCAGGGATGAAAACTGTTGGCTCAAAAGGTCAAGACTGGCGCCCAATTGCGTTTCGGGGGTGGAATGAAAAGAAAAGGATGAAAATGGAAAAGTAGGAGGAAAAATATTTGATTGCCCAAGATATCCAGCAACAGAAAAATCTGGAGCAGATGAAAAATCAAGGGAAGACAAAGAGGAGACCAGATACATAGTAGAGAGAGAAGAGGGAGGAAATAATACTTGAGGCTCCTGAAGACCCATAGCCGATGCCACCGCTTCTACATGTTGCGACTCCATTGCTCCAGAGGACTCTATCATTTGCGGCCGGTTCTCCTCTAGAGAATCCTCAATATTGAAGATCACCTTCGACCTATGACCAAAACTTCTCTACCTTTTCCTACCCAATCTAGAGGAGCTAGAAGGCTCCAACATTTTTGTGTTTGAAGAGTCCTCCTGCTCTGCATGTTGTCCACTGACTTCTGCCTCATGTGTTGGATATTTTTCAATGACATGGGGTCTCTGAGTTACCTCCTCACCGAGTTCTATGGTAGCACCCCCCTTCTCATAGAATTTCTTAGACTCTGAAGGGTTTAGGGATTTATCGCTGTTTGAATTCTCGTGAACCCAAATGTCATGAAATCGGTGGTCTGACTCTACCTCCTGGAAAAGGCTGCTTGTTGTCTTTATCTCTTTCCTGTATATCCAGAAGTCTCTAACTCTTTCAGGCTTCCATCTGAGCCTACTCAACTGGCTGCACAGGTATGAGTTCATTTTTTAATTTTGGCTGGGCTTCCCCACAACATGGTAAAAGTTTAGCCACGGCAGTTGTCCGTCCTTGGTAGGAAAATATTCAAGGCTTACATAAAATTTCAAATTCCCCTCTTCAACATTTCTTCGAGGGTCCCAGAATGATCAAAGCTGGTGCAAAATTTTTATGCCAATTTCTGACAGATTATTTTCCAGGTTGTATCGCCGTGTGTTATTGATGATTACCAACCCAAGATTACGCAACTTAGAGTACAATACCTCCAATCTATTAACCTTTGAGTTCTTCTTCTTTACCAGTGATACCAAACTGAACATGAACGATAGCTTTAAATAGGAAGTCAAATGCCTTCCTCCCCAGTAGTCATTCTAGATATTACAAAGTTTTCGTAATGCTTCTAGGGCCAAGACTCTGTCAGAAACAATGTGCGAGAGCCAAAAGGGTTCCCGGACAAAACCTTGCATACAAAGCATAGTGAAATCCGTACCAAAGAACCAATCGCAAGGCAGCAAAAGGCCTCTCAACCATGATTTTTGTCTTGGCAACAATCGCACAGACATGTTGTTCCCAGATCTATCCAAAGCCTGCAAAGTTAGAGCTAAGAATGAATCCGAAAATGCATAATAATCAATTTTTTTTTATAGGACAAGAGTCCATGTCGAAACTGGCTTTCTGGCGCCACTTTCGCCGAAAATAGTCAGGGCCATGAATTGCTTGAAATAATCAAGATTCTGATGCAAAATCATCTAGACCAAGAAAGAACAATTCCTAAATCTAGAACCGACCCCGAATTCTTGCAGTTGTTGGATCATTCCATCAATTATAACCTTCACAAAGTCCATAAGCGGAGGCGTTTTGTTCTTCCTCAGCATAAAGTTGAGACTCATTTGGAATTCAGAGACCCCCTTATTTTTATCCAGCCCACAAACCAGTGCCAACATAGAACAAATAGAAGAAGACCCCAATTTTAAAGCACCCAGAGCAATTGGGAATCTAGGAGGTGTTGAAACATCTATCGACTGAGCAGTCTCAATGTGATAAAAATTTTGCACCATCTGGAGCGTTCCCCACTTTTCTTGCATCCTTTGAATGTCAAAATTTTCAACATTCTTGAGTGAGGCAGGCTGAATGCATATCATATCTTGCAGGGCTTGGGGGCTGATAACTACCCTCAAATTAGGGCCACTTATAACTCCCGTCTGAGGATCGATGCCTATTGCGCATGCTGCCACAATTTCATGGACAATAATGCACCAGAGGGACCATGTACTGGGGAAGTCCAGAGTCCCACAAGCATCTCTGAAAAGGGTTAGATATCTTCTTCATATTTTTTGCATGCAGCTTCTCTCAAGCTCTTGGGATTCTGAGATAAGTCAAGGACCAAGACATTATCCCAATCCTCTGATACTAGGGCTTGATTTCTAGGAGAAATTATGCCAATTGTTTTCTGGTCCACTTGACTGGTAAAGGGCCAAGATGGCTTTGTTGGGATGCCTAGAGTAGTATAGGACTCTTGGACATATATGTTTACATAGGGTGCTATCAATCTTTGCTCATTAATACTCTCTGGGACCAGGGCCTGTGTTGAACTTCCTGCAATTTCAGCCATTTTCTCTGTATTCACAAAAAATTTAGCAAACCTTGCAAATGTATTAGTTTCTGAAAATGCTTTCTCTTCTTTGCAAAATTCTCATAATAAATGCCTTTCGCTGTGCCTAACCTGCTTTTTGATTTTTGTGAAAAATGGGTTAGCAAGTGTACATGCCAGCTTTTCACACTTAGTTGCTACATGCACCACCAACTTTTCATGCATGCGAAGAGATCACCAACCTATAAAAATACTCCTCACATTTAAGGGAAATGACTTTGCATGAGGTGGCACCTAACTTTTCTTGGACAACGCACCGAAACAACCTTGCCATATCTTTCACAAGCTCCTTTGCATTTATTGATTTCTTGACCGTACTTGGGTGCATCAACCAACAACTTGCTCAAAAGATTTCCCTTGGTTCAATTGGGATGGTAGCTTATCATGCTGGCACTTGGCCAATCTTCATTTAATTTGGAAACTTGAATGGAGCTAGTTGCAATTGTACCTCATCATTCCCATCACTTCACATGCCACGACATTGATTATCAAGGCTTGACAACACCATTTGCTTCTGATGTAATCACAGCTTGCCTCGTCAGGTGAACCCCAACCGATCTATAAATAGGTCCATTAGCAATGTTTCTAATCACAGTCAACCTCAACATTCTTACTTAGTAGGCCTTAGTTTTATCTTAGCAATATCATCCCCTAGCAAGAGTAGCAAGCAATATGGAGATGCCAATCAGACTTGTTTGCAAAAAGACCCAGGCCACATTTGTTATATGTAAAGGAAATCAAATGGTTCTTGGGTAAAGATTGCATAGAGTACGAGGACCAATATAGGGTAAACACTAGTATTTTCTCCCACTTTGTTGCTTCGAATCTGGACATCAATGTTTCCAAATGCAAAATTCTGAAGCTGACCAAGCGAGTCTTCCCTCGATGTTACCTTGGAGGCTTGGAGCATGTAGTGCAGGTTGCTGAATTTAATTGTGGGGTCCCTTCTATTCGCAACCTGCATTGGTTGCTGCTGCATGGAGGACTTGTGCCAACTAGGCCCTTTCTGTTCGGCTTTGAGCTCGAAACGCATGAAGAACATCGCTCCAAGGTTCGTTTCAAATGCTACTTTTTGATTCAGATACATCATATTGAACCCTTCCAGAATATGCAGTGGTATGATGATTTTGAGAGGATGGTGTTTCCTCACCTTGCGCCACCTGTTGCTGTTGTTGGTCCCTCCTCCATCTAAGAAATGTGGAAAGATAACCCAATTTTCTTTTTTTCTTTTTTCTAGTCTCTACCCCCCTCTCAGATATATGTATATTTTGATATATGGCCATTGGCCTCTACCACATATAATATAAATGTTCCAACAATTAATATAATGCGCATGTTTTTCATATTTTGGCTCATTTACACTGTATTTCAATTTCTTGCAATACTGTTGTTGTTTTCAAAAAGCACTGAGAAAACCCAAAACTTAAAGCAGGAATAATAATTACATATTTACAATTTACAAACCCACTGATAAGAAGAACTAATGAAACTTCTTAAGATGTATTCCATTAAGTGGAAAATACCCAAAGCATTACCTTCCATGTCTTCTAACTCGAAAGAGTTAAACTGTTTGCACTGAACAATTTTGAAAGGCCCTTCCTAGAGACTATCAAACTTTTCATGTTGTCTGGGCTTTGCTCCGTGTTCGCTGAACTTGAGAACCAAATCTTTGCATTGTAACCCTTGGTTAGATGTCTTTTTATCGGACCATTTCTTCACTACCTGCAAGTGGCTTTCATTGCTTCCAGAGCATGCTCTCTCTTCTCCTATACCTTGAGTAACTCAGAAAATTGTACCTTCATTGCTCCATTATGTTCAATTTCCAAAGATTTGAGTAGTTGGAGAGTTGGGATCTCCATGGCAATAGGTAACAACCCCTCCTTCCTGTACACCACCTCATAAGGAGATGTCTTTAATATCTGCTTGGGCATAATACGGTTTGCCCGTAGTGTTGTTCGAAGGTTCTTATGCCACTCCCTCTAGTGTTATGAGCCTATCCTTTTGAGTAACCTAATGAGGTTTTTGTTTGTAGACTCTGCGAGGCCATTCCCCTGAGGGTAATAATTAGAAGAGGTTTTCAAGAAAACCCCATATTTCAATGCAAACTGGCTCATCGTAGAGCCAAGAAAAGCCTTTGCATTATTGAAAATAATTGTTTTCGGTGGGCCAAATCTAGCAACCAGCTCCTCAAGGAAATTGATAATTTCTACTTCTGTTGCATTCTTTAGTGGCACAACTTCTGCCCATCTGGTGAAGTAATCAATTGTTGTCAATATCCACCTATGTCCAACTAATGAAAAAGGGTTAATCATACCAATGAAGTCAAGATCCCATTGGGAAAAAGGTTTTTCTACTACTATGGGTCTTAGTGGCATAGCAACATTGTTCCTTTTTCTGACAAAAAAAAAACATTCACTGCAAAACTTTACCAATGAAAATGAGTCATTAAATAATGTTGGCCAAAAATAACCAACACATATGATTTTAATTCCATTAGTTCTCACAAAAAAGTGTCCTCGAGTTGGGTCATTGTGATATTGATCTAATATTCTTTTGGCATGTTCCTCATTCACACATCTCAACAGGACACCAATAAAGTTTCTTTTGAAAAGTACTCCTTCTAAGAGAACATAGCTACTATTTTTCAAATGATAGAACCATCTCTTAAATGAAGGGAGATTGGTTGGATATCTTCCTGTTTGCAAGAAGTTTATCCTATCCTCCAACCAATCTTCTTCGGAGCTTTCTTCATTCAGTAACACAGGTTTCGAGACTTTGAGCTCTGTCACTGATTCATTATTTTTGGTGAGGTACTCGCACAATCCTTTCCCCTTAACAATCTTCACAAGCTTAACCTCAATAACATATTCCAGGATCTTGGTAAACTAGTTAGCTCTTTTCTCAGTGATCTCTCCTTCCATAATATATTTCCGCACACAAGGATGTGGTACACAAAAAATCACCTTATTGCATGATATTAGGTGTTGGAACTTCTTAAGCCCTTTCACAATAGCAAAGTCCTACTTTTCCACAAAATTGTACTTCACCTCGTACTCCTTTAAGGTGTGTGAGTAGAAAGCAATGGGAGATTATTTTTTATCTTCATCATCTTTCTGCATAAGCACGATGGAAATATTCTTGCCACCACCAAAAACATACATGATAAAATCCTTCAACAAGTCCGAGTTGATTGATTAATACAGGGGCTGAAGAAATAACCTCTTTTATAAGCTCAAAAGATTTTTTGGCCTCCACCGTCCACTTGAAAAACTGGTCCTTTTTTAGCATCAAGGTAATCAGTCAGATGATCCCTGCAAGGTTTGCAATGAACCGACTGATGAAATTGAATTTTCCCAAAAAATATTGCACTCCTTTCTTGTTCACAGGTAAGGGGAGCTCCCTAATTGCATTAACTCTTTCTGGATCAATAGCAATGCCTTCCTTTGAGACAACATATCCCAAGAGTTTCCACTAAGGAACCCCAAATACACATTTCTTCGGGTTTAGAGAAATCCCGAATTCCTGGCACTTCTAGAAGTCAAGCTCTAGATGATCAAAGTGATCATTAGTAGACTTTGAAAAAACTGTCAGGTCATCCAGATAGATATGTATAATTTTATGTATTAGATCTTTAAAAGAAATATCCATAGCTTTTTGAAAAGTGGCTCTAGCATTTGAGAGTCCAAAGGGAATTTTAGCGTACACATATGTTCTCCACTTTGTAGTGAATGCTATTTTGTGTTGGTCCTCTTCCTTTACATGAATTTGATTGTAGTCGAAAAAACCATCTAGCATTGAAAAAATTTCGGAACCAACAACAGTTTGTAAAATTACCTCCATAGAAGGAAAGGGGTAATGATCCTTCAGGGATGTCCTGTTTAAGTCTCAAAAGTCTACACACAGTCGAATTTCACCATTCTTCTTTCAGAATGGCATCGGGTTTGACACCCAAGTGCTATGCTTGATTGGAAACACTATTTGGGACGCAATCAATTTATTCAACTCTTGTGACATGAGTGATACTATCTTCGGATTCACGGGCCTCTTCCTCTGATGAAATGGCTTCACTCCTTCCAGTAGCTCAATTGTAAGTTGGATAATCCTGGGATCATATCCCTTAAGATCATCATATGACTAGGCTACTACACTTGGATATTCCTCACAAAAGTGCTTAAGCCTATCTTTATTCTTCTGAGATACTCCCTTACCCACCTTGAGCTTCCTGTCCTCACCAACATGTAGATCAGCGTAGTCACATTTGTCGTCTACAAGCTTCCTTTTGTCTTTCCTTGCATCATCAAAATAAAAAAGACTTTCTTGAATAACTAGGTCCCTGGGAAGCTTATTGGATTTCAATTGGATTACTTGATCTCTGTAGGCTTCGGTGATCTTTGGTTGCAATTGGTCAGAAAATTCCCCAAATAGCTGGAGAAATGATGCAATATGAGCATCACTATCAAACACTTGCCAGTCTTGATCATTGTTTGGAACAACAAGTTGTACAATTACCCGCACTACATGTTTATTCCTTAACAACTCAGAAGCTGGCTCAAACTGAGCCCCAATAGTCGCCATCCAGTTAGCTTCAAAGTTCTTCTCTCTTGGTATAGCTTAAATATTAAATGACTCAAAGCCTTCAATAATATCCCAAACGCTATGCTGATATGATCACATATAGACATTCTTTGCAATAGAAATCCCTCAAATTTGGTTGACCACCAATTCTGAATCTTCGAACACCTTTATTTGCTTTGCACCCATCTGTTCTGCAAGGTTCAAACCATGGACAAGACCTTCATATTCCACTTCATTATTTGAGCATGTGAACTAGAAGCGATAAGGCCTTAGGGTCTTTTCTTTAGATGGAGATGTCAAACATATTCCTACTCTGCATCTTGATCCATCAAAGTGCAAAGTCCATAATTCTGAGGCTGCCTTACCTTTGGGCTCTTTAGTAAATTTGGGCATAATCTGCCCCTCCTCATGTATGACATAGGTTCCAAGTCCAATTGCGTGATAATTCCGAAAAGAATTGGTGTCTATAACTTCATTCAACAGAGCTTCTTCACTTTCCGTCTAGGAGCTATTTGCTTCTTCTTCGAGAAATTCCACATTGAACATCTCCTCCCGGGTAATTGAAGTATGTGCCACTTCAAAATTGATTAGGGCCTCATCAACGACATGTTCGGAATGCAGAGTTTCCGAAAATAGTTTCATCTTAGCTCCATGTTTAGTTCTCAAGATCAAGTGCGACCAATCCAGTGCTAGATATCCTCCAACATTTGCAGTGAACTCTCAGGACAAACATATCCCAAATAGAAGAGGAACATAAATAAGCACTGTGTCTTGGTTCACAGTAATACTGGGGCAGGGAAATAGTTTCATAAGCAATCCTTTGATTACCCTGATGATATCAACCTTATTACCGTCAAGTTGCATAACTCCCTTGTTAAGAGGCTCCTATTATAGCCCCAAAGCATCCACTACTTTCTTAGGCATGATAGTGGTGCTAGCACTAGAGTCCATCATACAATTATGCAGCAATTTCTTACCATTGATAAGTGTTAGAAAGAAAGGCTTAGGTTTAGGCTTACTCTATTTTCTGACTCCAATATTTTCTTTCAGTTGATTCGTTAGCACCTTTTCTAGGTCTGACTTGGATGTCTTTTCTTCATTGGGCTGCCTCAGTATCTTCACATCTTCCTCTCCCAAAGAGGATTTCTGCAACAATAGATTTTGCTCTGAAATTGCTAGGATTTCCCACAAGGAAACATTGGCAGAGGATTTATTTAACAGTTCCACCATATTGAATTGCGTTCGCGATTGATGAGTCACGGTTGCTTGCTCCTTCTACTTCATAGTTGGTGCATCTGGTGGTTTAACAACGACCAGGATGATCATAGGAGCCTTTGATTTTGGATGAGGTGGGTTAGGAGAACTTGGAGCAACCACCTTAGAATGCTACGGAACTGATGACGGGCATGCCGATAGGCTAGGCATCGAAAAAGGTGAACTCTCAGTTGTCGGAGATGTTAACTCTCCAATGAGTCTTCGCTTTGAATGTGTATTATAATCTGATTGCACTCGAGGCACTTGAGCTACAAGAATGTCATTCGGAAAGGCCGATTAATCTCCTTCCATCCATGAAAAGAGCACTTGATCTGGAACTATGTCTAACTTCTACTCTATGGACATCCCTTGCATTTGAGTAGTGAGGATTGCATTATTCATCTACTGAGAGGCATATGATTGGTTTTTGGGATCAGGTACATTGTCTTAGCTACGTTGCTCTGCAATCTTCTATTATAAATTCCCTTGCAGATAATTTTGAGGCATGTGTGAATCATTGCAAGGGAAGCACCATGAATTAGTATCTTCGACTAGGTTATTTTTTCCCATGACTAGCTCTTTACTTGAACTAGGATGGACGGTCTACATCGGCAGGGTCACTAGAACAACTTGGTTATTCAATTGAGCTTGAGTATTATCGCGTAGTCTATCTTGCCACTGATTTTACTGGTAAGGAGCTTTTATGCCTTGATAATTTTGGTAAGCCAGCTTCTCGTACGTATATTGCTGACGCTTCATGGTAGTTAATTCATTTGTCATAGTCCGCATCTGTTCTCTCATCTCATTCATCTTAGCCATCAAGGGGTTAGGCACAGGAGCTACACTCAGAGCCATTCCCAGGTATACATACATAGACTGAGGAGGATTTGTTGGAGCACTGGGTGAAGCTACCTCAAATTCTGTGACATTAAATTCTAGGAATAATGGCATGATGGGTCTTGGTGCGAGCTTTCCAATAGAAATAAGGTTGTTCTCTGCAGTGATAGCCAAACCGTAAGCATCGGGCAGAGTATTTCCGCCCAAATCTTGAAGCATCATGGAAATATCGGTATTAATTGACTTCAAGTAGAACATGAACACCAAATTTGGAGGTGGTTGGCTACCAATAGGAACTCTTTGCCAAGTTGAATGAAACCAAGGATTGAAATCAGCTAGAGCCTCATGAGGAGCTCGCTTTATGCTAGCTAGTTGATGATGTAGCGACGACCTATCGCCAGCATTTCAAAAATGCTCATAGAATGGGGTTCCAAGATGGTCCCAAGTAGCAATTATGTTAGCTCAAAGATTTTTATACCAATTCAAAGCCTTTCCTTAGAATGAGGTGGAAAGCAATCTTAGAGCCACATTTTCATTAGAAACCCCATGCACCAGACATACGTCTGCTACATCTTGCAAGTGCTCCATCAGAGTCTTTGATTCATCTCTAGAGAACTTAGGAATAGCTTTTAAAGCAGAGGACGGGATGGGAGCCCACACTGCAGGAGGTACCGATGCTACCAAAGGACTACCAACATCCCAGACTACATAATTTCTAATGACCATAGGTGTAGGAGATGAATGAGAAAGGGGAGGTGAAGTACTACCCTGTCGAACTCTCAGATTTACAAAGACTAATGGTGGTATGAGTAAGCCAGGGAATTTTGTAGTTTGTGAACTAGTTATAGGCCTGTGGCTCATATCCACTTGTATCAAGCGAACATGCTAGTTCACGTGCCACCAGGCATGCCAGAAAAAGATCTGTTGACACAAGATTTTGTAGGGGGCAACAGTCTTATGTGAAACTTAGCTACTGGGGGACATTGTGTGCTTAGCTAAGTGACCTTCAGATTTTATCGAAGCCAACTCTTCATTTTTAGTGGGGGAGGTAAAGGGTTAGAAAGATAACAAGAAATAATAAATCTAGACTAAAGGCGATGTGCCAAATCATGAACGAAATTACTAGAGCACAGTGTTGAAAACAAAGGCTCAAACCACTAAATGTTGTCTATTAAATAATTTTTCTCAAAAGAACTTCAAACATAAGAACATATTTTAATTGAATAGCATAATCTAATACAACCTCGACCAACATAGAAGAGTCAAAACATGATTTTTATTTATTAAGCTGTAGAAGATTACAAAAGATGAAGAATAGGCATTCATATGCTATAAGAAAATAAACACACAGTCTAACTATTTTATCAAAAGCATGAAAATAGGAAAGGCCGAATTGATTGGAAAAGTCTGCAAACTTCAAGTCCAATAAAACATTATAAAGGATATTCCTAGTGCTCAGGAGTTTTTAATCTATCCAACAACAACCTAATAAAAGAGAAGAAGGGTTGCTTATATAAGCCAGCCCACCACCTGAAAGCCACAGAGAAAGATGCCTTGGTCAGACATCGACGTTCTAGATTTCCTCGAGCCGACACCGAGTAGGAAGATTTCCCAGTAGCATGTGAGCAAGGCCGCCCTTCGAGAAAAGAAGGCCATGCAGGAGCAGAAGAGAACACGTGGCATCAAAGAAGAAAATGCAGCAGCAAAAGAGAACCAACGACACAGGTGGCAACTCCTAGATAACCGACGCACATGAATACGCCACGCATCGAGCACATGGAGCCTGGAAAAAGAATGAGGGATGCCCCAACAAAAAGCTTCGAGAGGAAGTGACATGGGTGATGTCGAGTGACAGTAATTGCATAGTGGGCCCAACTCAGGAAACGACCAGAGAAAACCACGTGTCACACACATGGAAATCGGCAGAGGCAAACCGATACAGAGTAGTAGGAATCTTTGTTAGGAGGCCACGTGGAAAATACCAGAGAGTTGTGAGTGATATATAGAAAATATGGCAAAGTCGCGAAAGAAAATAACCGCGAAGGCTAGCAGTTTTGTGAAATAAAATTCACAAATATTAAAATCATAGTCAACTATTTTGTTGAGTAAAGAGATATCTTAAACCATTGTGGTCTATTTTCAACTCAAATGGTTTTCCAAGAAAGTAGTGTCCCCACATCTGAAAAGCCATGATTTATCTCATATGGTTTAAGCTTCCTGGACTCGTAAGAAATTACTTGTCCTTCTTGCATCAAAACACCTCCTAATCCCTCTCCACATGCATCAGTAATTACAGTGAAGCTTCCTTCGGGATCTGGTATCTTCAAAATTGGTGTGGTGGTTAGCTTTTCCTTAAGGAGGTCAAATGCCTCTTGACACTTCTCATTCCAAACAAATCTCTTTCCTTTCTCCTGCAAGGATGTTATGAAAAAAGCAATTTTTGAAAAATTTGCCACAAACTTCCTATAATACCCAGCTAGCCCCATGAAACTTATTACTTCAGATACATTCTTGGGTACAAGCCATTGAATAACTACTTGGATCTCTTTTGGATCCACTACAATTCCTTCTGCTGAAATAACATGGCCCAAGTAGTGCACTCTTTCTTGAAAGAAAGTACACTTGGATAGTTTTTTCGTATAACTTGTGTTCCCTTAATCTTTGTAAAACCATCTCAAGATGTTTACAATGCTCTCTTTCATTTTTGGAATAGATTAGTATGTCATCAAGAAATACCAACACAAATTTGTCTAGATAGTCTCTGAATACACTATTCATGAGGTTCATGAATGTTGGAGGTGCATTAATCAAAACAAAAGGTAAAACTGTGAACTCATAATGCCCATAACGAGTTTGAAATATTGTTTTGAAGATATCTTCATCTTTCACCCTTAGTTGGTGATATCCAGATCTTAGATCAATTTTTGAGAATACTGCCACTCCTTTCATTTGATCAAAGAGGTCATCAATAGATGGCAACGAATATTTTTTCTTAACCATTGCTTTGTTAAGCATACGATAATCAATGCATAACTGTAATATACTGTCCTTTTTCTTGATGAATATCACCGGTGCTCCCCATGGTGATACACTTAGCCTTATCAATCCTTTGGACAATAGCTCATCCAATTGTGTCTTCAATTCCATAATCTCAGTAGTAGTCATCCTATACGGTACCTTAGATACCGGCTCAAATTCAAGAACAATGTTGATTGAAAAATCGAACAGTATCTTTGGTGGAAGACCTGGTAGTTCCTCAGGAAATACGTCAAAAAAATCTCTTAGGATAGGGTATTTCTCCATATGCGATTTCCTTGTTTCCTCCATTTCTCTGTCTTCTAGCTCTTGAGGATTTTGGTACATAGAATTTTCATCATCCTACCCTAGTTCTTCAATTTTTATAGCAAAAATTTGGCAACCTTTCTTCTTGGCTTTCACAAGCTGCATTGCTATGATTTGACATACTATCACTTCCCTAGGTATTCCTTGGATTTCTACCTTATTTCCCTAATCATCTAGGCATCTCATAGTCTTAGCTTGACAATCTACAACAACCCTATGCTTCCATAGCCAGTTCATTCCCAAGATTACGTCATAAGATCCTAGTGGCGCGACATAAAATTTGACCTCGGTGGTAAGTTTGTGTAATTCTAACCTAGCCTCAAAAAGACATCGGTCAACCCTTGCTCTTGTTTGGTTTGCATATTCTACATTCCATCCCTTTGCCATGTGTCTTGCATTTCTAGACAACTGCTTAGTTATCTTAGGTGAAATGAAACTTTCAGGTGCACCTGTGTCGATCAAAATAGAAATAGGTAAGCTAAAGAGATTACCTGGTACTTTAATTGGAGTAACTTGGTATTTTTCTTGTCAATCATTTACTGCAGCATGTATCCATTGCTGGAACATTTCCTTCCGCGAGGGTAGATAATTTCCATGTGGTTGTGAGATGGAAGTTCTATTAGGGCATTCACTTGCATAGTAATCCCCTTTGCAAATAAAGCATCCGGCCCTTGGCCCTTTCTTTTCTATGGTTCCTCTGGACTTGCCTATGCTATCACCAGCCTTGCTAGTGTTGTCAATTCTCTTACAATCTCCTTTATAATATTTCCCATTGAACTGAGATCATTTCCCTTTCTGTTTCTTTGAAACAAAAATAGGTTCTTCCTTCTTGGAAGTTGTCTTTCTGACCACTTCAGTGTCCTTTTGCTCTTTCTTGTCCTGGTGATAGGAATATGCCTTATGTTATTGTTCATGCCTAATGGATTTCTCATACACCAAGTCCATAGTAATTGGACCGTGCATGTTAACTTCTCTTCCAATTAGATGGTTCAGTCCTAGTATGAGCTTCCATATGAGGAATCGTTCATCCTTATGATATATTGGGACATAGCGGAGAAGACGAGTAAAATTTTCCCAGTACTCGTGAACCGTCATGGTTCCTTCTTTTTGTTCTTGAAAGTCAAAATTTTTTTGATCATAGTACAATTGGGGTAGCCATCGGTTGTGGGAAATTTACACAAACTCTTTCCAAGTCAGCTTCCATGAACTTATGTCAAGTTTGAGCTTCTTGTTCATCCACCAATTAGATGCTTCTCCATCTAATTGGTAGGCTCCCCAAGCAGCCTTAGTGACTTCTTCATAATCCTGTATTTCAAAATATTTCTCCATTTGGACAAGCCATACTTTAGCTTCATCACCTCCCGTAGTTCCATCGGACTTGGGTGGGTATATCTTTTTCATATCCCTAGTCAGTTCACGGGATATCATTCTCTTATTTCTTTCCATGGAATTGGTTGGTAACTTTTCCCTTTCATCATGATACGAAGAAATTTCCTCTTGATCATTTATGGTTACCTCATTTTCAACCCTATCTTTGGCTTTTTCCTGCTTGAGGCTGGTTAACCTTGCCATAATCTGATCTAATTTGGCTTCCATTCTAGTTGGTAATGTTCCTCCTTCTTGACTTGCTCTAGGGTTGGCTCGAGTTCTTTCATAATTTTGCACCATGGTTTATGTAGTTATAACCTGAATTTTAAATTTCAAGTTAGACTAATTTATACTTTATTAATTATGAAAACATCAAAGCACCATTCACATAAATAAAAAAATTTCACACAAAATTTGACACTTTGATTGATAGAAAATAATTCATTTTATTTATCGATAAGGGGATTTCAAAAGAATCCACTAGATTACATGGAATGACTATTCAAGTAGTCAAGGGGTGAATACCCTTACGATTCACTTTCAGATACATAACTAAGGGGTGTATACCCTACATATTGAGAGAATTGTAGTTCTCTTTCATTTTTTTCATCTCTTATCTGGTCATTTCTATCCCAAAATGGGTAGTAACCTTCAGATTTATTGTTCGATACATAATTTTGGGAAGCAGTGTCCATAAGGTGTTCATCAACTATATGGTCTATGCCTTTCACAAACATTTGTTCATGAGACTAATTCTCTACTTGCAAGGCCCTTGGTGTGTATTCCTCATACTATTTGCTAGAAGAAATTGTGATAACTTCCACCAGTGCTAGGACACTAGGATCCTTAAATATGAATGTCGGACTAGTACTTTCTTCAGACGGCATGTCCCTAGATGGAGATAAAGGTTTAGACTTCTGAGGTGAAATAGAGGGAAGGTAGTTATACATAGCCTCCAATTTCATCTTTCTCTTCTCATTCTTGATTCGAGAAAGTGCATGGTGAAGGTTTCTATATCACTTAACCAAATGACATTGTCATAATTGGTTCCTTCAATTGTATTGACAATTGCCTCCTTTTCCTTCTTGGCCTTTAGGTAGCATTTGTTCTCGATTACGGACTTTCTGACCATTAATCTGACACATACCATCCTGACACAAGAATTTTCACAATAGTAGATAATGTTGGAAAGGAAAACCTTGGTGAGCTCATAGGTTCCAAAGTTAAACTTGGTAGCTCTGATACCGCATGTAACGACCCCACACTTGGGTAATAATTTTTTTTCTACTTTCTCAAATAAATAACAAGGAAACATACATAAAGATAAAGTAACAAAACTTTTTCTTTTCTTTTTATTGCAACATTTCATTTAAAGAACCAATTGATACAACACATAATTACTTTTCCTTTTCAAGTAAACAACAGAGTAAGAATACATACAGAATAAAACATAGCTTAGAGAGCTTTGAGAAAATAGGAATAATATGGTCCAAGATCTTCCCTTTCAAACCTTGGTACTTCAGAAGTCTGTTGTGGAGGAGAAACATCACTCAAGTGCTTTTTCACCAACCAAAGGCTTCTAATGTGGTCCCCCACATGTTTATTGTTAAATAAACGACTCTCCCTTCTATGAAGATATTGGTTGGGTAACCAATTCTGCTTTAACCAACTGGGCATAGTGTTGTGTCCTACATATCTAAATCCTTGTAATCCCACAATCTCAATCTAGTATGCAAAACTAGACAATAATGAACTAACAGTGTAATCATCTCACAATCTAAGTGAATGTAGGTGTACCACACTACTTTGGCCAAAGTCTTCAAACAATATTTCAATTGACAGTCATCTATCACATACACTATGTCAAGTTCAATTTGACTTGAGGCTATCTTATCCTACTTGTATGATAAGTCCTTACAATGGGTAGTCAATCACCCCAAACTCCCTTCAACAACCTATCTATTTAAGAAATGAAACAGTCTACAAGTGTCCCTCAGGTAACTCCTATTCCATAAATCTTTATCCACAGAGTACTTAGCTTATCTCAGTTAACTTAATAACTTAATCTTTAGACCATACTTGGTTTTGGTTTCATCTCGGTCCTAATAGATATTAACTATTTTTCTTGTATTCTCCATATATGGAGATCATAAGCAACATTCATACAAAAATGTATTTTAATTTATTCCTTTTCTTTCTTTCACAATAATATACTATACCTAGAATTCCATTTTAAGCAAAGTAAAGAAAACAATTTTTCTTTCCCTTATAATTACATTGCATTCAAGACATATCCTTTAGTCATTGCAAAATTATAATCATAAAACATAAATCATCTTTCACTCAATCAATCAACTATGCCTATTTTTAGTCAATGCATAAAGACAAACACAAAGAATTCTTTTACTTTGATTGTTCAAAAACAGAGAATAAAGAAGATTTTCCTTATTTGATGCTCTTTGAACATTCCAAAATCTAACTGAAAACAACTCCTTTGTTGATGGCGAATCCCTCTAATCCCTCTCTCAAAGGTGTTTTCTCTGCTGAATTTCCTACTCAATTAAAAATTCCTATGTTCTCCTCTCTAAACTTAGAACAAATAAAACACAGTGACCGGTAATGTTGGTTTGCACTTGCTATATTTTCCAGAATCAATTATACAGAAAATGCATCTAGACAATGTGATGGAAATGAGAGCTCGGAAATTACTAAATTCAGAATGCTCAAGTGTGTTTCAGTGAAAGGCTGGGCGTCCTTTTATAAGCCCACAGTGAAACAGATTCCTCAAAGGAAGGCATGCGAATGGACATCAGAGTGCCCATAATTAGTCAATATGATACATGGCGGATTTTCAAGCCCCAAATCATCAAAAATGAGTGTGAATCGACCTCATTAGATCTAGAAAATTCAAGACTTGTTCAACTTAAACTCAAAATTGCCACTTACAGGAAAAACGTCCCTCTTTGGTGCACAACAGAGAATGACTAATGTTTTCTATGAAATTATCACGATTAAGCTTGCAACAACACAATTCCATCTAGCTAGTGTTTCCTCTTATCTAGCATTTGAATTTTTCTTCCATTTCTTCCCATGTTCAAAGCTCTTTCTACTTTACGGGAAGTCTTTCTCAATATTTTGCTTATTTCAAATGTCAGTTATTATGTTCAAGGAAATATTTCCATCTTATGAAGTTTGGCATACTTTCCATAGAAATATGTTGCATTTTAAAGTGCTTAAAATATTTCAAACATTGCAAATCGATTTCCATAGTTCATTTCCCATGATGCAATAATCGATTTCTCCAAATGACTTAATAAAGTTAAGTCTTTATTTTACCAAATCAATATCTTCTTTATTCCAAATATATATATTTATATATTGTTATAGTTTTATTTTACTTCAAAAAATATATATATATATGTATATATATTTAAATATACCTATATATACGTATATACTTATTTTGGTAAAACTATAATATATATATATATATATATATATATATATATATATATATATATATATATTTACATTTATACATATATACACATTTAGATAATATTTGATTAAATATGTGTATTGTGAGCCAGTCAGCATACTTTCAATATACCTATCAATGTATATGTGCATATATGTATATATGTAAATTCCAAGAGAATATAATAATATTTTATTCATATGTAATAGGTAGCGTATATATGTATATATATGTGTATAACCAATTATACTATCATGTGCATGTATGTGTATGTATACCATGTCGACAAATACATACGACGTATCAATTTGCCGATCATACGTCTGTATCGCCATGTCTATACATATAGATACATGTATATGAGGGATACATGTGCATACATATACACTCTGCCTATGCACATATAACCAATCATGTTTCACACCCAAGGTCACATAACAATAAGTCAAGTTTAAAAGTGACATCACTCACAAAGCACAAAGAAGTAACCCAAACTCCTAAATCCTATGGATGACTTATCAAGACCAACCTATTTGACTCAGTCCCTCTAAACCTTTTAGTGAAGTGTGTGTATGCTCAATTGATTTACTTTATCGATTATTCAACCAAGCCCCTCTCCCGAGTGATGTTTCCCCTCTGCCTGGAGGAATGGTTCCCGTTCTTGCATCCATTGACACAAAACCATGGTAGTTACTTGCTCATAATAATTTATAGTATATAAATCAACATTTCAAACTCAAATAGCAAGACTATTTATCCTCCTTCATGCATTGTTTACCCAAGAATAAAATCAACTAGAGAAACATAGAATGAGTCAACCTTTAAATGTAAAAGATTCTTAAATAGATCACAAGGTTCAACACATTTTATTAATCTTTATTCTTCCTTACAAACATAATTCTCTAAGAATTTCTAGAATAGTAGCTATACAATTTTGGGGTGTAGCATAGAGGTATTGGATCATCCCCGACCTAAATTCAAATAACATCCTAATAAATCCTTGGTGGATGATTTGAATGGTGCAATTTTGAACATCCCATATGGTGGTCTGTACACAAAAGATGTAAGGGTTTACATTCATGTGCAGTTGGAAGAATATGATCATGGTAAAATGTGTGATGTTTGGGTTGATGAACTCATTAGAGATAATTTAAAATTGAAAATAGAATTTGAGAGCTTGGCAGAGAAGATGCTCAATATGTGGTACTATTTTCTGAACCTTATCCATGATGATGGGTAGGTAATATTTTCTTTGAGAAGAATCCATGATAGATTTTTCAATCTTGATATACCAAATTTGATCAAAAAAGAGGTGATTAGGGTTGTTACATGTTTACTCTCAACCAGAATAGTTCAAGCGCTAAAGTCTATGAAGAATGAAGTAGTGATGGAATTAATAGGAGAGACATATAACAAGAGAGCTTTGTCAATCAAGAACATCAGAGATACAATAGTCAAGTATGCCTCAATGATGATTTGATACAAAATATATTTAACTAATAGAGAGAACTTTGTATCAACAACCATCATTAATAAAATGTATGAAATGGTTGTGAAGGATGCAAACTATGATTTATGTGAGTTATTGAGGGAATAATTAATTGAGAAATTATGCATAAGATAAAGGATTCAAAATATCCTTTCAAGTTTGGCACATTGATAATTTTTTTGTTGTTTAACTTCTTAAATGAGGTTCCTAAAACAAAGAATATAGTATGATTGAAGGACAAATTGGTAGCACATCAAATCAGAGATCACCTATGGAGGTTAGGTGATGTGGAGATACATGAAGCTGCATTATGGATATTTTTCAAAAAAAATTAGAAGAACATGCAAGATATAGAGAGGATAAAAAAATATGGTAGAAAAATATAAGAATGACATTATTTTTGTGGTAAGTAAAAAATATTACATAATGGAGGTTTTTTAGCCTAGAACTATCTAGATCCCAAAAATGGCATAAACAATTGAAGAGAAAGTAATAATTTATTGGGGTGGTGGGCCTAGCTCGATTGGGTAAAGAATTCTATTTTAGGAGAGAGGTTATGAGGTCTAGTCTCCCCACCATCACCATGGTACTAGAGGTTGTGTCACACCAGCATTGTTCGTCATGTAAAAATTTTTGTTAGGTGCATTGCAATTTATAGGGGGTGGCTATCTGATTCTGATTCTTGCAATATAAAAAAAATAGAAAAAGTAATGATTGGTTTGGTTGATCTCATGCTAAGAAAACCTAGGGACACTTCTCAAGAGCGATATGACACATACTAAGAGAATTACATGCAATTACACATGGATTAGAGGAAGAAATAGGTAAAGAAAATAGTTGATAAAATGATTGGATAGTTTGTGGAGACAACAAGCCTTACAAAATAATAAGTAGAGAAGGCTAAATCCATGTCTAGGTCATTGAGAGGATCATCAAGTGTTAGGATATCTAGTAGAATAACTACCAGCCCTCCTATTTCCCCCAAGTCTTTTGAGACTAATTTTTTTATTGGAGAGAAGAGGAAAGAGTCTAAAAGTACTTTGGTAAAGGAGAAAACACCTTTGTAAAAGCATCAAAAGTTGCATGTAAAAGAAAAGGCCACTCTAGAAAAACAAAAAACAAGCCTTGCAAGAAGAAGAGTAAAAACACAAGAAATAAGAGAGACATACTTGGGAGTAAATGTTGTTGATGATGATGATGATGATGATGATGAAGAAGGACCAGCATTGGTCTAGAAAAGGAAATATGAAGCTTCACAAGGTGAAGCAAGTACAAAGAAACAAAATATTGACATTATGGACATTGACAGTGAGGCTAAGGCTGAGAAAGAAAAAAAAGGCTAAAAAATATAGATGAGGGAGAAGAAACCTAAATCTAGAAAAGAGAAGAAGTCACTAGAAGATAAGAAAAAGAACATGCAGAATACTTTGGTAAGGTCGCATAGCCCTATGCAATTAGATGCCTTTTATGATGGGATTGTAGAACATCAAATGTTAGAAGGAACTACTACATTGTACCCTACTGTGGATGATGTTGATAAGGCTACCATTGAAGAAGAATTTATAAAATGCATTATTACTTTTGAAGTAAATATGAATAATATTGAAAAGAAATTTCCTGTAGAGTTGAGGGATGTGTTGTATGCAAGAAGACAATAGGAAATCAATGAAGAAGAAACTTTGAGGTCTTTTTCTTTGGAGAAGATTAGTTCATCCCTTTTGATAAAAATAAATCCACATTGTCTTGGGTGTACAATAAGGAGTTTTGAACAAAGAAAAGGCTAAATACCCTTACGAGAAGAGATTAGTATGATCTTGAGAGGCTCCAGAATGAAACTATGTAGAAGGTTGTAGATCTAGCACAAAAATTAGGCTTAACTCTGGATGATACAGAGGAAATGCATGATGATATTCTGGCTCTAGATGTTATAGGTGAAGAGAAAACTATAGGAGAATGTACTACAAGTGATTCTCCTCTAGTAGGAGAAAATAGCACTGCAGAAGTAAATGTTATAGAGGCATAGAAGGAGGATGCATCTTTAGATAATAACTCCTCTCCTCTGGAACCAGAGGTAAATGTAGAGGATGCACAAGGAAACCTAGATAAGAATATGCCTTCAAATAGCTCTGTTAAATCTATGGATGACGAGAAAAAGGATGTGAATGCATCTGATATTGGAGAGAAGAAGGAGGAGAAGACATCAATCAATGCTAAGAGGAAAGATGAAAATGAAGAAGTCAACATTTGCGAAAAGGAAAAGGATTTGGAGAAGAATGTTGTAGAAGATGATGCAAAAATAGTTGGATAATCTTTTGGTACCTCCAAAGATTCATTGAAGAATTTGTTAAGTATGCAACTTTAATTTCAATCGATAGTATCTACCTAGCTACTTTAGCTTCCAATGGAATAAGGGGAAGCTAACATGGATAAGACCTCTAAATTGCACAAGCTTCAACTAGGTGATTCATTTCATGCCTTTGCTCATAAGGAAATATTGAAAACTCACCAAAAAAGTGCAAGCAGTGAAGATTTAATAGGAGAACATACTTGATGCGAGCATTGATAATTCTTTATCCGGTATGGAGAATTCAAGGTTTTTTCTTGATTCATTTAAAGAATATTCCAATGGTTTGAAAGAAAAACTAGAGGAGATAAAAAAGAAGCTAAATGATAAGATATTAATGGATATAATAAAGAAGTGTGCCTCATGTTGAGGGTGATTTTAGTCATGCACAATGTTCTAGGAATTAAGGGTTTATTGCCCCTCTTGAAAAGTAGTGAGAACTAATCCAATGTTCCTTTCTACTGGGTCTTGATTATGTGGAAAAAAAAGACGTGAGAAAAATGTGATTACATGAGGGATCTAGATTCTTCAAAAAAGATGGGAATTTAAATTCAATCGTAACATAATAATTTCATTGATTAAACTCAAATTGCATTTAGAACATCAGAAAATTTACGACAATTCAATGCTCTTTCAAACTATTTCAGTAACCATGTTTCAAAATAAAAGACAAAAGATAATAAGGTAACAAGAGATATTCCAAAAGAAACCTACAAAAATTATTGAAATAAATCTAACTCTATTTGGAAAATAACAAAAAGCATTTTATTAATCATGTCTAGAGGTTTAAATAAGATCTTTTAGACAACCATTAACATAGATAACATTCACACATCTACTATCAATGGAGTACAATCTTCAAAGGAAACTTAAACACATAATATTTTTGAATTTCATTCAACCAAAACACCATCAATCATACATAAATCTAGGAAAAAATCCTACTTAATTACATAGATTTAACCAAGATCTCATTAATTTAGTAATTGTGATTAAAATAAAATGATTATTACCATCACCATGGTGTTGAATCCTAATGCATGCAGTATAGGCATAAACCTCATATAAATAAATCAAATCTTTTTGCATAAAAGTCAGTAGGTAAACTCCATGCTAAGATTGTATTGTTTGTAGTTGAAAAAATTACATAAGAATCCAAACCCTTTGAATGATCTGAAATTAAACATATATAGAAACTCTAGTTCCTATGATTATGGATGTGAAATAAAGAACATGTAGAACCAACTCTAGTGTCCAAGTCTTTACTGGAATAATAATGCAATTAAGAAGTAAAACTGAATTGGGTGACCCAATTACAGTTGATTCTTTTGTTAAATTAAAGAAGCATGAAAATAACAACTAAAATTAAATTGAAGCAAGTGGTAGTCTTCAAAATTCCCAATGCCACTAAACTCAAGAGCATGATATGTTCTTTTATTTCTCTAGCAGTTGTTGCACACATCCTTGGACATCTTTAACTTGGGTGAAACTAGGAAAATATGTCATTCACAACATTGGAAACATCATCATCACAAAACATGGGTAGATATCAACAACGATCTCCACCTATCTCCAATTATCTAGCAAAGTGATTGGACTAGGTTGGCATGATCTGATTCATCCTTTCCATTGGGTGGTATCCTTTGAATTGGTACTTCATTTCCTTAGAATCCTTTGGAGGCATTTCTCCTTCAAATACCAATACCATGTATCAACAATTCTCATATGTTAAGACGAGAAAACCTACAAGAAAATCATATTAGGTCATATATACTCTTATCTCAAAGTTGCAATTTTCCAAGTAGGAATTACATAAAAGTTTCAGGGATCGGTCTTTTGGCTTACACCTTATCCTTTATCATCAGAAAATACACTTAAAATACTCAATTATTTCAGTTTTACCATCTTTGGGTATCAAGGATCGGGGATCCCTCATACTTGCTACTCATAGAATGAATTTTCCTTTGCTAAGTTTCAAAGCCTCTCAAGCATCAGATATCAGAGATATCCTTTACCCTTTGATTACCAATAAAGTCTCCTTGAGGATATTGTTTCATCACTTGATCGAGTGTCATGGATCCCCTTTACCCTTTACCTTATCTGCAATGGTATCGGTTAATAAGTGGTATCTCCGACCCATGAAGTCTAAAAGGATTTGAGGAGTGCAATTTGACCTTTTGATTTACTCCTTGCCACCAAATTTATAACTACTAATCAACCTCACTTTACATTTTAACCCTATATTTTGAACATAGAGGATTCATCTATTCTTTCTAATAGTCAAAAGCAAGCAATCATTCTCAGATGTTAAGAGTCAGGGATAACCCTTACCCTTTGCACCTCTATAAGATATGGGTAAGAGGTACCACCAATACCCGTTGTCTAAAAGATGTTACAAAGGAATATTTGTTTTGGCTAAGGGTTTTACTAGTATAATCAGGGGTCAAGGGTCGAGCATACCATTTACCCTTTACACCTCTATAGGTAATGGGTAAGAGGTTCTACCGACACCCAAAATATGAAAGGTTTCACAAAATTTGTAAAGTCTAAGCCAACGTATTGTAGATCAAGAGTCAGGGTGATGCGGGAGCATCCATGGTGTACTGGCAATCCTGTGTCACCAAAAATACTTTATTTTCTTTGTATGATTTTAGTGAGGGCCTAGGTGTTACAAAATATATATATTTTTTCATTTGCAACATAAATTCCCACGAGGTGAAAATGTAATGTAAATTTGATGGGAAATTACCCCCGATAACTCAGTAATTATAATTTGTAAAGGGATAAGTTTTTGGGAATTCCACCTTTTGAGGAGGTCAAAAGAGGTCATAGATGTATGTACATGTGTCATCAAAAGTCTAAATGTGGGCTGCCAAAGGTATATTGCATGTTGCTTGCATGTCTTTGCATGCAACCAATGTTATGATAGCTGTAAGGAATTTGTAAGTTGTGTAAGATGTCATAATTCCCCTAACTTGATTGGTCAAAAGTCTAGGTGCCCAAGAGAGGTTGGCATGCATTATTCCACATGTCTTATGTCAGATTTTAAAAATCCCAAGGAAGGGCATACTTTCTTCAAGGAAGTTTTGTTGATGGTTTTGAAAAAAACCATGGGTTGTTTTCTCCTTCTTCATTCTCTATTAATTCATGCTTTCTCATTTGGAGAAGGGGCTTGGAGAAGTGAAGTTTTACATACCAAAATGTTGTTGAAAGTGCACTAGATTGTTGAAGACAAGTTTTTTTGCAGGTGTTGCATGTGAGATTGTAGAGGAGCCCATGAGCTTCAAATATTTGTAATCTTTTGCATGTTTGAAGATAATAAAAGTTGCATATTTTCTCTTCCAATTTATATTCATATTATGTATTTTCAGCCTTTTCATGTTATGTTTTGTGAGGTTTTGTGATCAGGTTTGAAAGGGAGAGTCTCCCTTTTCATCATAAGGTTTCCTCTTACCCCTTACAAATGTTTAGAGGAAGAAACAACGGAAAAATGTGAAGTCTAAAACCCAAATATGTGTTTTAAGTCTTTGGAATGCTAAGACAAGAATCCAAGTTAAAAGCAAAGAGAACCATACACTCATGTGGGGAAGGAGATTTTGGAGATCTACATGCCTTAATCTATTTTTCAAAAATTCTTTGACGGATATCGAGAATCAAACATACCCTTACCACTTCCACCTCTATAAGGAAGATGCTAAAGGATATCCCTGAATGTTGAAATCCAAAGGTGTTTAAAGTTTCTTCCAAGGCACGATCAGGGGTCGACTATTGGAGCTACCTCCTAACTTATGCAACAACTTTGAATAGGGAGTAAGAGGGAAAAATGAAGCCCAAATCTTGATAGTGATCAAAACTCAAACTATTGAAACAACCAAGGGAAAATAATAAGGGAATCCCAAGGTGTGATGCCTGAAAAATTACATCACAAAAACCAGCAATCGACATGCCAAAAAGGCACATGATCTAACATGAAAAAGAGCCAAGAAAAATAGTGAGAGAAAAAAACAAACAAGAAAAATGAAAAGAAAATAGGAATGCAAAAACCAAACCAAGAACCCAAAAGAAACAAACAAAAAAATCAAAATCAGAACCAACAAAAACACAAAAAAAAAACCAAACAACAAACACAACCAACAACCCAAAATGTACACTAACCATACCAACCAACTGAATGGATAAATTCAAAAGCCAAAGGTGAAATTAACCAACCTGAACAGTATGGGTGGCACTTAGGAGAATGAAGGATGAGAAGGAATGAAACAACAAGCAAACCGAACATGAACCACGAGAATGTGAACTAGGAAAACAAACATGAGCACATGAATAACAAGAAGCTAGAAAAGCATGTCATAGATGAGAAACCAACATAGTTAATCTAAATACACACAACCACACATGCTAACACATGGGACAATTTTCCTCAAGAATAATGGTGAAAAGTTCTAGAGATCTTAAAAAAATGTGTTTGTTTGAACCGACAAAAGAAAAAAGGAATTAAGTTTTTAGTCAATAACCCTTCAATTAAATTCATTAATGGTGCACCAATTCATGGGCTAGTGGAATTACCTCTCAATGGTTCAACCATTTAATTCGTATTATTATTTTTTGTGCCTAACAATATTGATGTGATGTGCATACCAAATGAGGCACCACCATCATACCCTACCAATGGATCGTTTAAGTGGAAAATTTGATATGTGAAGCTCGAAAAAAGCCAAAAAATGTGATGAAAGACCAGAAACAAGGAGAAGTTAGGGGTCGGGCTTGAAAAGGAAGGTATACCCTTCCTTGGAAGCTTGAAACTCAAACTCCAAAAAAACAAACAAAGCAAGGAAAATAAAATAAACTAAGGAAAAAGAGAAAAATAAAAAAAGGAAAAGGGGGAAAAGAAACAACAACCAAAGCCAAAAGAGGGGGGTACCCATTTTTTCAAAAAAAAAAGGGGGTGTGAGTTTGAAGGCACAACAAATAGCCACCAAAGAAAAAAATTCTCATAGAGCATTCTCGCTTTCAAAAATTTCCAACAGGCTTAGACCCAAAGGTGTCAAAAATTCAACGCTAAACAATGGAGTCAAAACATATCGAATTATTCAACCAATTTTACCTTTCACAAAAAATTTCATGGATTTCAAAGTGTGTGCATGTGATTAATCCTTTTAGAAAGGAAGCATCAACGAAATATAATGAAAAACAAATCAAGACCATTTATTTGATCTTTCCTTTCTTCTAACTACTTTATTACACTTTTTTTATTTCCTTCTAGAACTATAGTTGGTGTGACCTGGGCATAACTCCAATACGGGCTAAGAATCCATATCCTTGATGGAGATACCTATGATTCCATCAAACCTATCTCTACTTCTATTCGAGCGTCCATAGCCTCGTTAGAGGTTATTTGAATCATCATTTTCATCAATCCATTTTTTCTCATTTTTTTAATTTCCAGGCTATCAACCAGTGTTGGTTTGGGAATCACAACAGTCACTAAGAATTACAACACCCTTTTGATTTTCTTGAACTTGTAGATTAATAGTCTTCATTTCTACTTCTAATCTTGATTCTTTAGTATTTGTAAGTGTTGAGATCCAAGAAACAATATTCCAAGATGAATTGGGTTCATGCATCAAATAAATCGACACTTCAAAGTTTAAAACTAGATTAGCAAACTTTGAACCTAAACAAGGAAAAGATTTGAAAATATAAATACCCCAATCACCTATTCTATGGTGGGAATCTTGACCTTCATACTTACAAGACCCCTCAAAGGAAAGAAAATGAAAAAACAAGAAAAGGAAAACACACTAAAAGACAAGCAAAAGAAACAACAAAACCTACCTAAATTATTTACATGAAACATTCAAACTCTTCCTTAGGATCCAAAATATTTTTTGAGAAATTTTCCATTAACAGGAAATTGGACAAGTTCTCTAGTTATTGTACTGATCCTACAAGCATTCTCCCCCAAAATCTTAGAGATTTGGTGAGGGCATGTTCAGAGTTTATCAAAATTTGAATGACTCCCTTTCTTCTCTTTGGATTTGTCCCATAGCAGGACAAGGTCTGAAATCTTGAAGGCCTTAATCTTGGCTCTTTTTTCAAACCATCATTTGACCACAACCTGATGTTTCGATACATGTTATTTTCAGTCATGCATTTTTCATCTAATTCTAGCAAATTCATCAACCTAATTTGTATTTTGTCATCTATTTCTAGATAACTTTGCATAAACTTCAAGGTTTAGATCCTAAGGTTCATGGGGAAAACCAACTCTAAACCATAGAATAATTGATATGGGGAAGTCCCTAAATATGTTTTAATCCTAGTTCGGTCAACCCATAAAGTGAACTTAATGTGGAGGTGTCAATCTTTCAAGTTTTTATCCAATAGTTTCTTTATCGCTCCTATTAATTTTTTATTTGTAGATTCAAACACTCCATTACCCTAGGTATAGTATTTTTATGAATAATTAACAATAAAACCATGCTCAAATTCCTATTGCATCAATTACACTGAAGAAAGAGAAGGGCCATTATCACATACTAGTATGAAGGGCATTCCAAACTTGGTCATGATTTGATCTTCTAGAAATTTGATAATGATGTCGATAGTACACTGTCTGCAAGCGATTCTTCAAACCATCTCATGCAATAAGCAGTTCCTACTAGAATAAATCTATTCCTTGTAGAAGAGTGAGGATGTATCATACCAATAAAATCAAGGCCCCATTGGGTGAAAGGACGTACCTCATTTACTGGTTACAATGTCTTAGGTGCATTCCTTTCTCTATTGGCTCCAATTTGGCGTATGTGGCAAGTCTTTCCATGCTAGAAGACATCTTTGAACATAGTAGGCTAGTAGTACCCAACATGTAGTACCATGCCCTGTACCAAATTTCCCATGGAATTTTGTAAAGATAGAGACACCAACTTCTTTATCTGGGCATTTGAGGTAAACACCTTCATAATTTTTTTAATATAAGACTCCACTTTTAATCATGTAAGCTTGGCTCTTGATTTTTAAGGCTCATCTCTATGCTACACTCATGTGATCAAGATATTTTTTTGCAATAGGTATTGGAAAATGTCTTCATTCTAGTCATCCAAAGTGCTCTCTTTTTGTTTATTTGTTGGAAAACCAATTATTGATTTGCACCTACAATGGTTTTTGATATTCCTTGACATCTTAAAAATTTCATAGGTTGGATGTCCATATCAAACTCCTAGATTATCATTATCCACTTCCCACGTTTCTCCCCAAGTTCATTCTACATCAACATGGATTTGACTGCATCATCGAGGACTATTCTAATTGCTTTGCTTCATAGAATGTAATATCTATTTTTTTTGATAGCCTTGACTAAAGCAAAGGATTATTTTTCTAAATTCGGATATATTACTTTAGTGTTCTTGAAAGAATTTCTCATGAACATGATTGGATTTTCTTGTCCTTCTCCCCCCTTTTGGGTAAGAACACATGTGCAAGAATGACTAGAAGCGAATGTATAAATGTGGAGTGGCCTTGAGTAGTCTAGGCTAGCCAATACTGGTGCACTAGTGATAACCTCTTTGATTTCTTGAAATGCCTTCTTCTCTTTAGCCATCCACTTAATTTCAACATCCTTTTTTAGCATATCATTCAATGGGCAAACGATTTATGCAAACCCATTGTTGAATTTTCTGACAAAACTAATCTTTTCAAAGAAATATTTCAACTCTTTCATGCTTTTCAAAGTGATAGATTCATGATAGATCCAATCCTCTTTGGATCTATTGAAATGCCATTTTCTAAAATTATGTGACCAAGAATATTTTCTTCCATCACACCAAAGATGGATTTCTTAGGATTCAAATAAATGTTAGATTCTTTACAATCCTACAATATCTTATGCAAATCGACCACATGATCATCTCTATTTTTAGAAAATACCATTAGGTCATCCATATAAATAATGATACACTTTCCAATTATCCCTTTGTAAAGTGGCCCCAACAATGATGAGCCCAAATGGAATTCTCTTGTATGCAAAATTGCCCCATTTTGTAGTGAAAGAATTTTTTAGTTTATCTTCATATCTAACCATCACCTGATTATACCCTAAGTACTTGTCCAAGAAGGACATCATTTGGGTCCTATTGACTATCTATAAAACCTCATCAAATGAAGGCAGCACATAATTGTCCTTTTTTGAGGCTCGATTGAGATTCCTGAAATCCATGCATAGCGAAATTTCTCCATTTTTATTTTGCACCGACACTAGGTTGGCCACCCATGTGGAGTGTCACACCGGATAGATGATCCTAGCACTCAATAGTTTTTGGACCTCTTTCTAATTAAAGGTTCTAGTAATGTATTAATTGGTCATTGCCTCTACCTAAATGGCTTTGCATCTTTCCATAGAGGAATAGTGTGCGTAATGATGGAGGTGTCATATGTCTTTAACTCTTTGTAGCTCCAAGAAATTACTTCCCTATAATCCTTCAATGCTTGAATTATTTTGTCCTTTTCTTCTAGAGTACAAACCTATCCAATGGATACTTCCCTTTTATCTAATTCATTTCCTAGGTTATGGACATCGCACTTACCACCTTTTGAGTCTGTGATGGTCCTTTCAACCTTTGATGTGTTGTCGAGATCAAAGATCATTTCTAAGGAAACCATCCCCTTAGGAATAGTCTTAGTATTTGATTTTATTATACCATCTTCATCCTCTTCAAATGGATCCCTGTCACACTTATCAATAATCTAAGCAATGAAAATCTTGGAGCTAGTAATGAACTCGAGGATGTGTTGATCATTCTTAAAAACTTGAAAATTAGTGGTGTTATCTGGAATAGATGGTACATGAACCATCTCTAATAAAAACCGTTTCAAGCGAGAACTAGTCATAGGTTCTAAGGAACTTAAAAAATCAATGAGGGCATTTGCAAAATAATTCGCTTTTCTTGGGACTGATTTTATATTAAAATCTTCAAATTCTTCAATCAAATCCCATACCCTATTTCAATAGGCAGACAATCTTTTATCATGATAGGAATATTGGCTTCTTACTTGTCTTACAATCAGTTGATAATCTCCTTCTACAATCAGGTGCTTTTCCTTCTTTTGGAGTGCCAATAATAGTCCTAGAGTCAGAGCTTCATACTTAGTGACATTATTGGTGCATGTGAACTGCAATATGAAAGCACTCAAGAAATATTTTCCTTGTCGAGTGACAAAATTTATACCCCAACACCGTTTCCCTATTTGCACTTAGATCCATTGAATCTAATCTTCCACATTGTTCAATTTTTTGGGAGTGATGTTGGTGGGATGATGCACTTTTATTGACTGCTCGGATCAGTAAAACTTGATTCCTTTACTTTCTTTCCTACATCTTACAAAAAATTTCTCTCCAAACATTTTAAAAAATATTCAAGGGGTTCTCCTATTCCTCTTCAACATCTAATTGTTCTTCTTACGTCAAATGATCTAATGAATCAGAATTCTCATCTTCTATAGTGTTTACCTCATAATCACAACCATCCAACTTGGGGTATCACATCATTTTAACTCTCGCCCATGTATCTTGACAAGCTAGATAATTGAACTCAGAGTATTTTTCTTTGTGAATCCTACACCACCTTGGTAAGAATAGTATAGATGGATCTATATATTCTTTGAGGTTAGTTATATCATTATACATTTTATTTAGAAAATATTGAAATACATTATCTATAGTTTTAAAATCTTGCAGCCCCTTGATAGGATTGTCTACTTTTGATTGTTCTTTGGTTGCTAATGACATCATAATTCCATTCATTTTATACATGCCTAAGTCTAGCTTTGTGAATGCTACCTCATTTGGAGCATTATATGTAGTTATGACATGTTTTAATTTAGGTTCAACATCAATATTGATCTAGTTATTAGGACCCTTCCATGGTAGCCTAAGTTGAGAACCATCCTCTCAATTTTTTAGTCCATTCTCTACTAAGGAGCATTTTGTACATCTTGGAGATGTCTACATGTATATCAATATACTCGTGAACCCTAGGGTTTGAAATTAGTTGCATGTGAACATTTTTTATCTCCCCTATGACCTTGACTTCAGTTTTATCTAATTGGACTACAACTCTATTGGATGGTATAGGTGTTATTCGTAGCTTCTAACAAATGGAATAGGGTATGGTGTTGCATGATGCCTCAGATTCCACTAAATAGTTATGATTTTTTTTACCAAACATGCGTACTATTAACAAAAATGTGGGATTCTAGTTTTACCTTTGAAGATAGTAGCCATGATATCAAAGGTATTTAAAACTTGTCCTTTATCCTTTTGAGTAGAACTAGCAGAAGCTCTAGTAGTGTTGCCTAATGATTTTAATAGTGCTTCTTTTTGTGTTGGGAAGTGCTACAACATATCATTGATAGAGATGTTGGCCTTTACTTTCTTTAAATCATCAACAACACTATATTTCTCTTCATTCAAATTTGGGGTTTTGTAGGGTGTGAATTTATTTATCCTAGTTTTCCACACGAAAGGATATTTTAGGGTAGGAGGATTGTTGCCTGCATGGGGGTTTGGAGGATTTGGATGTGAACTTGGGGGAATCCCATCAGTTAAAGGCTTCTTTCTACACCCCAAATTACAATTGTTCTTGTTTCGCTGAAAGACTAGGATATCCACACTTTATGGTTCATTTTCATTTTCAAATGGAAATGTGAACTCTTCTTCATTAGAATAATTCCCCTAATTATTTTGATTATTCCCTTGATTGTGACCAAAACCCTAGTTATTTTGATTGTGAGTGTTCCCTACTTAGGAAGGATTGACTTTTAGATGTGTCATTTCATTTTTCATTTGAGATAACATCTTTTTCATGCCCTCCATCTCGTAAGACAACTGATCATTCTAACCTGAGTTAGAGGATGGTGTTGGTTGCTCAAAAAATGGTTTGGCTGGATATCCTCTACCATTTGTGATGTTGTATTCCTATTCATAACTCAGATAAGTAAATGTAGGTGTGGTGAAGGGTTGTTGGATGGGGAATTTATATAGCAGTATGTTTGGAAATTGGTTTACTGTTCTAGGGATGGGATTCATCAATGATGTATGGTTTATTAAATAATTACTTATAGAAAAAATTTGGTTGGCCATTACTAGAGGACCAAGGGATGGTAAAGATCCAAAAAAAAATCCTTCTTGTGAATCCATTTGCTGGGAAATTGTGATGGCTTCTTTGTAGATTTTATCCAATCCATCCTTGTCATTTTCAGGTAGCCTCCTTAAGAAAAAACTAGTGAAAGTGTCAATAGATCTCAAGTAAGTTTGGGCAGTTGCTAATTCAAGAATCACATATGGGGTTTCTAACTTCTTGTATGTCTTGTGGAATCTGGTGGTATAGATACTGATTGGCTCATTTGGCTCCTTCCTACAAGTCATGAATTGATGGTATAAAATAGTAGGATCTATATATATTTTGAATTGGTTTAGGAACTTATCTTCTAGAGCCTATCAAGTGTGGATCATTCCTCTAGGAAGGTGTAGGTACCAATTATATGAAAATTATCCCAAGGAATATGGGAACAATTTGCAAAGCATGTCTTGGTGAGAAATTTGTGTTCTGATGCATATTTCTTTAAAAGTTTTGACATGATATTCTACTTTCTTGCTCTCACCATACAAAAATTTAGGACAATGTTTTTTGGGGGTCTTAGGCAAGTCATGCAAGTTTCGTTGTATGGCTGATGGGGAAATTTCGTTTACTGTGAAAAAGGCCATCTATAATGACAAAGGTGCAACAACAATTTTGATTTGGGGTGTTGCTAGACTTATAAGTGATTACGTAAATCCTAAGCTTAGTGGTGGAGCTATAGGGTTATGTTGGGGGTGATTTTAGTCACACACAATGTGATGGCACTCTCAAAGTTTGCAAATTTGAGATGCCCATTTCCAAAAAATTGCTTCTACACTTTCAGAAGTGCACTTGAAGAATTAGTCCTGACTGACCCACTTTGGAGGCTTATAATTTGAAGCCTATTAATTTTCGTGCAAAACCCAGTTGCAGACATATTCAGTTGACCTATGTGAATAGGCATGTCAAATTTTAGCTTCCCATGATAAGTTCTGATAGCGTTTCGAAAAGTGAAGCTGGAAGGTTTTTGCATTGTTCTACTGTTTGCAGATTGTCAGTTTGCAAAACAGCTTCCTGTTTGAGCTTGGCTTTTGCAACCAGTTCACTGTCATGTCAGAATAAATGTTGTTCCATATTCCCCATATCAAAATGATCTCAGATGTCAATTTGTAGAAATTTATGATCTGATTTTCTATTTTTAGCAGATTGAAACCAAATGCAGTTTGTTCTGTTTTGCAGCTGTATTCCTGACAGCATTTATGAGTGGCCAACTTTGACCATCAATAACTTTTGATCAACGGTGTTTCAAAGAAATTCCCTTTGCACACATGCTCAAGGTATCTTAATGTTCCACTATGTTTGATGGCAGCTCTCCAGGAGTTGATTCATTATTTTTACAAATTGGCAGTTGGATCAGTGTGTGTTGGTTCAGAACAGTTGTTTCAGAAAAGCCTGATTGGGCAACTTTGCCTATTAATATCCAGTTCCTCGGGTTTTCTTTTTTAGAGCCATCTTTTGCATTACATTCTTAGATCAAACAGTTCATTCCTAATCAGTGAAAGGGTCTCAAGATGAGTTCAGATGGGTTAATTAATTGTTTTCTGATCGCGACAGGGCCAGAAATAGTGTTCCAAAAAATTTCAAATTTTGCAATTTTACTGACAAACCATTTCTTATTTTGGTCTAAAACCTCTCAAGGTCCATTTTCATCAATAATGGAGGCCATTTGGTATATTATTTTTAATATACTTTTGTTGCGGCAAACACGTCCTAGGGGCCAGTTTACAAAGGAGGTACTAGAAAAAATTGAAGGAAATGGGTTTTCTCTAAGTAATTAATTATGGGTGCACGCAAAAATCTTGGCTCCAGGTGTCCCGATTTTCCCACAATCAATTTCTTCAAATGGTCCGCAGGCGTAATTAAAATTTGCCTATTTTCTAATGTTCTCAAATGTCAATATTTAAAATAGTGTGAGTATTTTAAATATTGTGTATTTGTAAATGAAGCATTTAGGGCAAACATAAGTGCATTTTCAAATGTTTTAATCATAAGCAAGTTTAATTCTTGCTTTTGATTGGCTGAGACATTTCATGGCTTTCACTGTGAACATAATTTGCTTCCGACCATCACATTGCATACACAAAATGGAGTTGTTGAAGGGCACGGCCAGCAAATGAAGGAAGGTGCCATTTTATAGACAAGGTGAGTTGACTATTCATCAAAAAAATTGAATGAATATGGTCTTGGGGAATCCCATGATTGTTGCGTACAACATGGTTTTTATGAAATTTGAGAAACTTTGGAGCAAATGCAATTAGCATAGGTGCAGCCACCAAAGGAAACCCGTGAACAAAGAGGAAGTGAAGGACACCAATGCTACTAGTGAAGACCAGCAAATGCAGGAGAAAGGTGAGTCACAAACTGGAGAAGACCAAATGAAGAGGCCACCATGAGAGGGAAAACTCATGCCAGAAGCAGAGCACGGGAGATCAAAAAAGAGGTATTAGGGAAAACCTCGCATACCTCACAGCAATAAGGATGAAATCATGCAAAATGTCGCGAGGTGAGCAGGAATGCACGGGAGGTGCCATTTTTAATTTTTTTTTTCAAAAGATGCATAGTTTTGGATTAAAAACATGGTGGGCTCAAGTGAAATAAGCCAAAAGTATTTTCAACCCAACTTTGCAAGCGGAAAATTTGGTGACATCATGGTAAATGGTGCGAGGTTGGCGAGAAATCATGAGAATGCCCATTTTTAATATTTTCAAAAAGTTATATGGTTTGTGATAAAAAATGGGGGTGGGGCCCGTTTCATTTTATTTTCTCGGGTGAGGTTTTAGAATTTTAAATGAAGTAGGGGTGAATTAATTTCAATGTAAACAGATTAAAGGGCTAGGAAAATATTTTAAAGATATTTTACCTGGAGAGCTAAATGTGAGGAAAAATTAAATCACTCGAGTTTGTCTTATCCGTGAAGTGTGGGAGAAATTTTTTTAAATTGAAAAGTGCAAAATGGGTAAAATATTTTATGAAAGTGAAGTGTGAATACTTTGTGCTACTGGGTAAAGTATTTAAAATACTTTGCATAGAAGTAAAATATAATATTTTATTTACTGTTGGTAGATAAAATAAATACAACAGTGAGTAAATATATAGAGTAAAATGCAGCAAAGAGGGAAAACAGAGGAAAATGATTTTTCATGGGAATGGATTTTTCTTTCAGCTGCAAGTGATGATTACAAATGGACACATGACATTTTTCTATTGAAGAATGAATTGAGCACATGTTGTTTTGAAAACAGATTGAAGTTTGTTACAGGGAAATGGATAAGATGTTTTGTAGCTGGGTGAAATAATGAGAATCTCCACATGGGCATGTTTTCTGTTGCTAGGCAATGATGGGCAGAGGCAATTTTGAGAGGTAAGGTTTGTTGCAAGAAGAGAGATGAGAGATCATTTTGCAGATTGATTGATCAATGGGAATGGAGCTTCTAGATGGCATCTCCAGATTAGTTTTAGGGTTGCCTTCATTCCTCTATTTCTTCTCTTCTCTTCTCATTGTAAAGGGTTCCAATTTCTAAAAGCTCTGCAAGTCAGGTAGAAGCTATAGGTAGATTGTAAAGCTAGGGGGAAATATGACTGTTAGTCATTTTAATCTAAAAGTGTATTGTTCTGAATTGTTCTATAATGTTTATTTTAGCTGATAATTGTCTCCATGGCTGAATTGTAATGTTGTTTTGGATTCAATAATAAAGTTGTTTGAATCTGTTCATGCACATTTGCTGCATTTGAGTTACATCTGTTGTTGCCTTCTATTCTATGAATGGTGTAATTGCTTTAATAAAGCAAAAGCTGCTTTTATTATTGCCTATTGTTCAAGGATAGTGTAATTGCTTTGACAAATGTGACAAGAGTGTTATGTTTCAGGTGGATTCATAAGAAGAATTATCAGAGAAAGCTTCAGTGGTCTGGTTTTCATAATGTGACAACATTTGCAAGACCTTCAGAGCATGTTCAACACTGAAAGATGAATGCTAGTTATATGACTCCATATCCCATTTTTATGGCATTGGTCCATTATCATGTTTCTGTTGTTTTCAGTTTGGTCCCAACTCTCTAAATCAAAAACCATTTCAAATCTGTTTTGTTGAGTTGTGTTTGTCATGTTCTCCATGTTGATTATTGAATTTCATTCAATATCTTTCCAATATTGAGTGATACTTTAAGTTTCTCAGCATTTCTCTGAGAACATAATCTGTTGAGCAATATCATGTTACTTGTGTATCTAGATTGTTTGATGTTGCTAAAGGGTTACCCCCCTAGGTCTTACAGAGCCTGAAGTGCAGGGGAAATGTGTATCCATTCCATTTTCTATCAGTTGGCCACTAGACTTTGTGGTTCTTCAGTATAGAGGTTGGCTACCTCTTAGAGAATTGCAAATTCTAGTTGGGTTGCATTTTTTAAACACCATCACAACATGCTAGGAAATAAGGTTTTATTGTCCCTCTTGAAAATTAGTGAGACTACTCCAAGGTTCCTTTATGTCAAGTCTTGACTGTGTTGGAGAGCACAGTTGTAAGATCAATGTAGTTTCATGAGGGGATCTAGATTTTAACTTCTTGAAAATAACACGCAACTTAAAATAATAGATCTAACATTTTAATAAATGCATTACATGTTCAAATCTATAGAATATTTACAATAATTTGATGCTCTTTCAATAATTCTAAACTTGATTTCAAATATAATTTAAAAGATAGAAAGGGTAGCAAGAAGTAATGCAAAGGAAATTTATACTAATTGGACAATGACAAGAAACATTTCATTCATCATTTTTGTACGTTTAAGAAAGACTTCCAAACAACCATTACAGAAAATAGCATTTCACACATTTACCAACAATAGCAATGTAATCTTAAAAGGAAATAAGTTACCACACAAGATTTTTATATTTTTATATAATCAAACCACCGTCAAGCACACACAGATCTAAGATAAAATCCTACTTAAGTCCATAATTACAAATGAAATCTTACTAATTTGACAATTCAAATTGAAATTAAATATTCATACAATCACCATGATACCAAATCAAGATGAATGCAATAGGTGTAACCCTTTTATTGAATCAATAATCCACAAAGCCACTAGGCAATTCTATGATGAGATTTTATTGTTTATTGTAGAAAATAACATTGAAATTAGATCCTTAGAAATGATCCAGAATCAAAAATTTATAGAAAAATAAGTTCATAAAACTATGGATTTGATAAAAATCTAACTGGAAGTACCTCCAGTACTTGAATTTTTAACTAAAAGAAAACTGAAAATTAAATAAAAGCATAACTAGGTACCCCAGTTGGAGTCGAGTTCAACTTAAAAATAAAATAAGAGTGAACTAGGCACCCCAGTTGTAGTCAAGTCTTTTGCTAATTTTAAGGAAAGCATGAAATAAATGAAATTAAACTGAAGTAAGCTATAATCCATAATAAACTTCATAATTCCAATGCTTCTTTCATTCTTGTATCTGGGTGTGGGTTCTTACACCACCAATCTTCATGATTTCTAATGCCAAGATTTTTTTTCTCATTTGGGTGTAGGAATTTATTACAATTGTTCATTTAAAGCATAAAAATAATGCAACAATAGAATCAACACTTGTCCTCAATTATTTCTGGAACCTTTATATAAATGTTGATATCACCTCATTCATTATCTCTATTGTTGGCCTCCTATGATATTGGAGCTTAATTTTTTGATCAAATGCTAATTTTCCATATACTATTCTAAATTCCTAAAGGTAGTTGAATCCTCTTGAAGGGACTGGAGGTTTTCCTTCTTATTCATCACCTTATGAATCCATGCTTGTGCAACCGACCCTTGCATCTGAATTCTGATTCTATAATTATGAAAAATTCCAAGAGATCCTTCATCGATGTTTCCTTTATTCTTTGCAAAATCCCTTGGTAGTGTATCTCTTGACATAAAAGAAAACATGTGTTACCATTCACTTACATCAAGAGAAAGAAGACATTTAAAAACCAATTTATATTGATCAAGATACATTCCATATTTGTAAAATAATAATTCATCAAAATAAGATTAAAGATCACGTGAATTTTTGAGGGTCAGGCCTCAGACCTACCCCTTACCTCTTACCAAAGAGTTAAACTTTCACATTTTTGATCCTTCAAGAGTCAAGGATTGACAATCCCTCATAACCCTTTTCAAAATGATCCAACAAATATGAGGAAGGTTTTTAGTCTTTCATAGGTCAAGTATCGAGGATACACCTTTTGATGGTGAAAATGACACAAACAATGTTAAACAGAATATTCAATACTCTATTTCTCCTGAAAGAGAAAGACAACACATAGTGGCCTAACTTCCAAGGTCCTGGTAGTTAGTTCTCAACTGTCTGATATCACTCAATTGGTTCATGCAACTATAATGTTCAAGGGGCCTTTGTTGGTAATAAGGAACGTAAGCAACACAGATTCATCAATCTATACTTAACAATAGGGGGTTTAAATAAATAGAAAAAGATAGATCATGACATGCATTAGTGAAACATGAATAATATTATCTCATACCCAGACATATATTTATAACAACGAATGTTCCTCTAGTAGAACAAGAAAACCATAGCATAATGCAATTTACAGAACAACCCATACTATTGCATGCATCTATGGTGCTTAGTTTAATCATCACAATCACACATCATAGTATTTTAAATATTCAAAACAAAAGAACAAACTCTCATTCGTTGCTAAAATCATAGATCAACAGACCTTCAACAATTCAATCCATAGATAATTTAATGAAATAAACTTTAAATGCGGTTCCTTCTATTGATTCACATCAAATAAGAAACATTTATGCTTCAACAAACCACTGGCATACATACAAATTATGATTCATTAACCTAATCTAGTAAACTTAATTCCAACACATATTGCGTAAAAACCTTTATTTGTATTCAACTGTAACTAAAAATGACAAAGTATCTCTATAAGAAAACTATGAAAATCCTATCTGCTACTATTAGGTGGCCAATTCTATTCTCATTAGTCGACCTTTACAATATGGTACCCTAAAGGTATATATAGATGTACAAAGCATGAAATCCTCTCGATCCAAAATTGAGATCCACCTTTTTAGGAACTCAAAATTCCTTGGAAACTCAAATCGGTTGATCTCTAGTTCCCATGTTGATCATCTAGTAAAACTGGAGATAATAAAAGAGAGGAGAAAAGAAAGCCATACGCCCACAAGACTACCACTCATCCATGCATAGTTTTCTCTAAAGTGTACTCATCATAAATGGAGAAAACTTGTTGTAGCATATTCAAATCTGGCCCATCAATCCAACTGTCCTCAAACTTGATCCTCTTCCACTCCACATTAGCAAACTCTTTCATGTCCCTTAACTTTGTCAATTCCATTCTTGCAGCCCTTACTTCTTCTTTGATATCCATCAATCAATCTAATAGTATATCTTCTCCATCATCTCCCTTTTGTATAACCTCTTGAAGTCTACTATCCCATTTCTCTTTTAACTGACTTAGAGGCAGACCTTCCTTTACTGGTATATCCACATTCACTAGAATAGATACAACAACTTCTAATTCATCAAGTTGTTCATATAAATCCTTGCTAGTATCCTGAACTTCATTCTTATGTTTGTACACAAAGTTAGATCTAAACCAAATTGTGTTGGAGACCTTTTCCAGGAAGTCTGCATTATCTTCCTCAAGTATTGACTGCTCCAGAAGAGTGGATTTTGGCAACTTATTAATCTCTTTTAGCTTTTGGACATATCCTTTGTATTCATCTTCCTATTCCTCCAATGATTTAGCATTCTGATTCATCTCTTCTATTATCTTCAAAGATTTCCCATGTACCTCAAAACTGCTTCCTAGTACCTCACCTATCTCCTAATTGAGTCTACCAATCCACCTGTCCATCATCCCATCTTTATTCTTTACCTGCACCAAATCATCCACCTCTCATCTACTAAGAAAAACTGGTATCTCTATAGTGGTGACTTGTTGTGACCTTGGAGCAAAAAAATCCTTCAAAAAGGTGTGCAATTGATCTAATTGAGCCTTAAGCTCAGCATTTCTCTATTTATCCTTCGTCATCCTTGATTTGGTGGATGATGCTAAAACATCAATTAGGTTCATTTTCTGATTTCTTGTGGATCTTCTCAAATTGGCAGTGCCCAACTGGTAATCAGTTACCTACATATCTCCCACATCCTTATCCACCATTGGTATTGCACATGCACTAATAATCTCTCCTCCTTTAGTTAGTCTTGTGGAATGCAAAATCTTAGCCTTTTTCTTGGGTCTCTCTTTTTCAATCTCTTTCATCATGTCATCCCAATTCAGAGGTTGTGAGGGTGTTACTGGTCTCTTTTGAAGATCAAGTTTTAACCAAGTGGGAGCACTTGGAGTAATGGGTATTATAGTAGAAGAGGAGGCAGTAGTTGTAGAGGATAATGACTATAGCACATTAACCTTAGGTTGAGTATCAACCTCTTGTACATCTTGTTGTTCTTTCTCTACATTTTCTTGTGCAAGCTTTTCAACTTCTTCCTTTTCCTCTTGTTCCTTCTTTAGTTTTTCCTCTTCCAACCTTTTCTCCTCAAGTAGCTTATTTCTTTCTTCTTCTAACACTTTGAGTTTGTCTGAGGCTTCCTTCTCCTTTTGTTGCTGCTTGGCCAGATCCTCAACATCTTTCTCCTTTTGCATGCATTATGTTTCCTCCATTTTATTATAGGATTCTTCAATTATTTTAAATTTATCCTCAAGGGCTTCTCTTTCTCTCCGCTATTTAGCCTTTTCTTCTTCTAAATCATGGATCTTTTGCACCATTTCCCATCTTTCATTGTTTTCTTTTGTCTTGAGCTCCTACTCCTTTTTCCTTTACTTCTTCAACACTTTATCGACTCTTTTCTTAGCCTCCAATTGCTATTGTTGAAGTAATGCATCAGCTTGTTCCTTAGCATCTATTTACTTGTGTTTTTCTATTGCTTTTGCATGTGCCTTAGCATCTGAAGTCTTCTTTGCTTCCTAAAACAGTGCCCATTGATCCTCTTCTGTTAACACATGTTCAGTTTCTTCTAGAGGCATATCTTCTTGTACATCCTTCTCTAACAAGGTCTCATTAGAATCTATTTCAATATCATGAATCTCTACCTTTACTTTTTCCTTTAAAGTCTCAACTGTATCATGGAGAGTGCCCCTAGGTATCTCTTCACCTTGCTGCTCTGTAGGCGGGACTTGGGCAGATGATTCCCCAACCAATGATGTTGGAGCCACCGATCCTTTTGGAACATTTTCCTCATGTGTCTTAGGCACATCTTGAGCTGAAGCTTCAAGCTCAGTCTCCTCTATATAAGGAGGGAAGAACTCTAATGGTTCTTTAGGAGGCACTTTCCTCTTTGTTCTTTTGTATCCCTTCCCTTTCTTAGGAGCTAGACCTCCAAGAGTTTTGGCTCCGAGCACAACTCATTGGATACTCCTATCTAGTACAGGTCTTTCTATATGCTTGATATCAATTTTTTCCTCAGCATCCCAATCTACTGGATCCAAACTCTTTGTACCTATGTTTTGTGCCTCATATGATGGATCCAAAACTAACCCATCATGTGATAGTGTATCTGGAACATTAATTGTCACTACAAATTCCACCATGAGTGGAACATGTAACCTCTCATAATTCCTTTTCCTGAGGTCATGCTCATCTTAGAGAACACTATAGAAGTCTTCCAGAAAATTGAAGTGTCTATCAAAGACTGAAGCTAGCAAAGCATTCATCTTATTCTTTGGATCAAAGTGCTTTTGAGCAGTGTATTGGCCCAAATTCAAATGCACCAATTCATTACAAACCACCTTAGCTCCCACAAAGTGTGGGTAGCTATACTCACCCAATTGCATGGGGAACTTGTGACAACCTGGTTTGTGTTTTATTGCTAAACTGGTATTGACCCCCAGAGCCTGGTAGACAAACTCCATTAGAATTATCTTGTTGATGCAGTATCTTGGAAGTAAATGAGGATGACCCTCAAACCCAACCAACCTGAAATAAGTGAACTTGGGGTATTGGATATACCAGCATCCCCATTCTATGATAAACACCATGGCCTCCTGCCTTAACCTATACCTTGCATCTTCTGTAAGTTGGTTAATGATTACATCTAAGAATACATCATTAACCCTTCTAAATTATGATTCAGAAACATGTAAGGACAACTAATCATAGTGATCCCATACTCTCTTCTATCCATCCGCTTCTCCCAATATTTCTACCCTATTCAACCTTGGGAAGATGCCTCCTCTGGCTACTGCATAGACAACATAATATTTCATGAAGAAACTATTGGTTTCCCTTATAGTGACTAGTTGATTATGTATGCTATCTGAGATAATCATTGGCCACTCAAATTGTTGTCTGCCATCCAAGATTGTCTGAATAAAAGGAAACATCCATTCCTTAAAGTGAAGAGCATATCAATTTCTAAAGACCCTAGATAGCATCATTATAATGTCTACCACTTCCTTATAGAAATCTGCCTTCTTCGGCTTATCTACAAGCTTTGTCAAAGACTTCTTCTCTATTCTTAACCACTTGTTGTTCAAGTGGGATTTATTGGTTTCCTTATGGTTGCTATATATTTCCAAGCCTTTTGCCTCATTCAACTGTCCTAGGTTCTTTGGATTGGGAACACTAAGCATATACTAGAACATCTGAGGTATCAAGTCTATGATGACATTGTCCTGTGAATCCACACATTTCCTAGTGGTAGGATTGTAACCTCCAACTCCTGTCATGATCAATTATGGGCATTGAATGGACAAAGGAAATACAACAATATAAGCAAGGTCAGACTCAACTATCCTTTGAGTTCTTCCTATCAATTCTTCAACAAAAGTCTCTGAATATAGATCCTCATAGTTAAATGGACCTAGGTTTGTGTCAGTTATGTCGGCCCAATCAGATTCCACTTTGCTAACTATGACAGCCAGACCCTTATGGTTATACCTCAAGGTATAAGGTAGCTACTTTGGTTTAATATTTTTAGACTTAGTTGATGCCTTTGAAGTTTTTGTAGGCTGAATCCTCTGAGAAGCTTCTCTTGATGTTCTTGACATCCTTTAGCTTCCTGGAACAAAACCTTAAATAAGTCCCTTGAACAAATATAACAAAATATGCCTTAAGATCTTACCCTATCTTGTACATACCAGAGGAGGAACCAGGCATAAAACATTCTAAATAGACTCTTTTTAAAAACACTATCGGGATTGGAGCCAAAACAAGCATCGAGCTTGTAGCAATTACATGGTGGGACAGGAGTCAGAGTTGAGATTCTAACTAGAATCGAGATCAGAATGAAAATTGATTTGGTTCCATGAATAATTTTCAATTTTATATTCCTTTCCACTTTCGACTGAGTTACCAATGTTTTAAAAGCTTCTCCCTACTGAGAGTGGAGCCAGAGATGGGATGGAAGTGGAATTGATACTTACTACAAAGCATGGTTCAAGGTCTAAATCAATTCTGATCACGCTTCCACTCAAAATAACAATGACGTCATAAATGATTTCAACAGGATAATAAATAACACCATGATTTAAGGACTAGGTCATATTAAAATGAAAAGGGCTTAATAATAATCCTTAAAAGAACATAACCATATGATCGAAAGGAAACCATAGTAATTAGGGCATCATATTTAAAATAGAAAACATGCCAAAACCCTAACTCACAAAACCTTGACCTTAGAGAACCTAGGGCACAAATTTAATTGAATTCAAATTAACCAGAATGATGCAAAAAAACGACTTCTAAGTAAAAGTGTAATTTACCAAACCCTACGAACGAAAGAATAGTAACTAATCTATGCCATTTAAAACCTAGGGCATCATGGTACGGTTACGGTTAAACGTGAAAATGACTGTGATAAAAAATAAATAATAAACTAAAACACTAGAGAAGCAAAAATGAAAACAAAGAAACTTAAAACAAAAGAATATAAACAAAACGAACCATGTGAATTCACAAGAAGAACGATAATCATGAATTCCTAAGAAAGAAACAACCGAATGAAATGATATGCAAACAAACAAAAGAGAAGAACAAGAAACCCTACCTCAAATGCAAAATAAATATGTTAGCCCTCTGAAGTGATTCCACGCGTAATTATCTCCCTTTCAATTGATTCACACACCCAAATGCTCCATTGCAACTCTGGTTCACTCTTGATCTTTTAAACAATGATGATAACTTCCATTTAATCCCTAATTAAGGTAAAAACTCATAGTTTCATACATGCATGGCTCCTGTAATTAATGCCTTAAATGTGGGAGATCGGAGTCAGAACTATAGAGGGAACTGGCTCATTACTACTATGTGACTTCACTAAAGTCAAATGACCAAAATGGCGGGAGCAGAATCAGAGTTGGGATTGATTTAGAAACCTTGTTCAATTTTTTCATTTAGTTACCATTCTGGCTCTGGTTCCGCTAACAACGAAGAAAACAAAAAAAAAGTTAAATAAAAGATGAAGACTAAAAAAATGAGAAAACCCAACATAAAAACCTTAGCCTAAATGAAGAAAACAAAAGGTGGAGTCAGAGTCAGAAATAGAATTGTTTTTGAAACTTTGAACTACGTTCAAGCTTAACTTCTACTCCAGCTCCAACTTTGATAAAGATAAAACTAAAAGATAAGAAAGGACAGTCAGGACCGGGATCAGAATGAAGTCTTTGAAGAGAGTTTCAAAACCCGATTTAGTTCCGGTTTCGGCAGAGTAATAAAACAAAACAAAGTGTTTGAAATGAATTACTCCAAACCTTGTTTGAAAATCAACTACAGACAAAAACAAAAGAGGGACCCATTTTGACCAAGGCAAAAAGATGGGGTGGTTATGCAAGGCATAACAAATGGCGAATCGACTGGAAAAATGGTTTACCCATTTTCAAGACACCCAAAAAAAAAGTCAGTCACCCAAAACCTACTTGGCTTATGAAGCATGCTAACTTGAATAAGATTAGATATATATAGCATAATATTGAGTTGGAATCTTAGATGCATGTGCTCATGAATATTTTCTGAATCTAAGTGTGTGCTTATTTTGTGCATCATTTTTTATAGATACTCTATCTACTTCTAAACAACTATACCTAAGATTCAAGCTACATAGGTTGATTCCTTTAACTATCATGCAATAAAATATTGGGCATTGCTCCACTACCAGTCAGGCATTCATAGCCCCAACGAAGATACCTCTAGTTCTCTCTAATCATTTCTCTACTGCCAAACAGGTGTCCATAGCCCCAATAGAGATACTCGATTCACCCATTTGATATTGAGCTTGCCTTTTCTTTCCTTTTCTCTTTTTTTTCTTTTACTTAAGCTTTACTTGTAGAAATCTTTTATAAGGTTTTCTCAATACTTAGGACACAATTGGCCTGAAATATGGGTTGAGAACTACAATGGATTTCATGGCAGTCTTGGAATCAGATTTTTCACTTGAATCAAAGGTAGAGTCATTCTAAAATAGATAGGCATTTACTTAGGCAAATGTTTTATCTATTTTGGTGACAAATCTTTGATCATTATTCATGAGATATTCACAGTATATCTTGTATCCCCAAATAACTTTTCAAACCAACATTAGAATGATCATAAGACATGAGTTTCAGAATGAAATCCTTTTCAAAGATGATGATGAAAATACCTAAACCAATTTCTCTCCTAGTGCCATGTAGTATACTTTGAATAACAACCCCTTTTCTTGAGATGGACAGAAATGAAGATCCCCAATGAAACAAGACAAAACAAAACAAACAAAGAAAAATAAAAGAACAAACATAAACAAACAAACAAAAAACAAAACAAAACCAAAATAAAACTAACATAAAACTAACTAATGAAGTCAAAAAACCTAATTACATATGATACAGTATAATACATGCTTTTAAAACATCAGACCTTTCATGAACCAAAATAGTGCTTGAGAAACTGACCATTAACTGGCAATGGAACATGCTCTTCTATCAAGGTACTTAAATGAAAAGAATTCTTGCCCAGTATCTTAGCCACTTGATATAGACCTAACCATATTCTATCAAACTTCTAGTGATCTCCCTTCTTTTCTCTGTCCTTATCCCATAGTAATACAAGATTTGATATCCTAAAGGCTTTTATTTTGGCTCTTTTGTCAAACCAACGTTTGACAATAGCCTGATGCTTAGAGAATTGCTACAAAGCAACATGTCTTTGCTCCTCCATGTTAAGTAAATTGAGTAATCTGACCTCGATCCTATCATCCTTGGTATAAAAATCCTGCACGAACTTAAGAACAGTTATTTACAAATGAATCAGGAAGACAGGGTCTTGGCCATAGACTAACTTAAAAGGCAAATTCCCTAGGGTGGCTTTAATTCAGGTTCGATATGCCCATAGGGAAAATCTAAATTGGGTGTGCCAATCCCTAGGATTGTTTTCTAGCAAATTTCTTATCACTTCCAACATATTTTTATTAGTGGACTCAACCACGCTGTTTCCCTGAGGGTAGTAATTAGATGAATACTTTAGAATAATTTTATGCTCATAAGCCCATTGAATGAATTTAGCTTAAGAAAAAGTAGGGCCATTATCACATACCAGAGAAAATGGAATTCCAAACCTGGTGGTGATGTTCTCAATCAAAAATTTGATAACCACCTCTATGGTGTTATTTTTGCAGGGTTGAGCTTCAGTTTAGTGTGTACAATAGTCGGTTGCAGTCAAAATGAACTTGTGTCCTGTAGAAGAATAGGGATTAATAACACCTACAAAATCTAGGGCCCATTGAGCAAACGACCTTACCTCATACACTGGTTGCAAAGGCATTGCCAGATTTCTTTCCCTGGGTGTAGAAGTTTGACATACATGACAAGTTCTAACATGTTGGTGTGCATCCCGAAATACATAAGGCCAATAATAGCCTGATCTAAGAATCTGATAAGCCAAAGCATCTACAGATCCATGTCCCATTCCATGTCTTCCATGAAACTCAGAAATGGCATGCTTGGCCTCCTGCTGATCTAAAAAGTGCAAGTAAATCCTTTGAAAATTATTTGTATAGATGGATCCCCCTTTGAGCATATAGTGAGCACTCTTCATCCTCAATTCTCTCCTATGAGTAGCATTCATTCCTTCTAGACATCTATTATTGAGGAGGAAGAAAATCAACTCTGTATACCAGGAATCCTTAGTAAATGACTGGACAGTATACTGCTGACAAGTGATGTTTTTGTCCACATCTACCATTGCTTTTGATAAACCTTGCCCTCAGACAAGTTTCATCAGATGAATCTCTAAGTCAAACTCTTGTATAATTTCCATCCACTTTCCTCTTCACTCTCCCAATTCACTTTGCATCAAGAGAGACTTCACAGCTGGATTAGGAACTATAGCCCTTACTTAACTTCGTAGAATGTAATGTCTGAACTTCTTTACCGCTCGCACCAATGCAAAGGATTTTTTCTCCAGTGGTGGGTATCTAACTTCCTCATTCTTAAATGGAGATCTCATGAAGGAAATAGGTCTTTCCTCTCCCTCTCCTCTTCGTTGTGTTAACACAACTGCACATGAATGGTTAGATGTAAAAGAATAGATATAAAAAGGCTTTAAATAATCTGGGCTTGTCAAAACAGGTGCCTCGGATATTAACGGTTTGATCTATGAGAAAGCAGATTTAGCCTCATTACTCCACTCAATCTTTTCCTCTTTCTTCATAATTTCATTTAGAGGTGTGACGATCTCCGCAAACCCTGTTATAAAATTTCTAACAAAATTGATCCTCTCGAAGAAGGATCTCATTTCTTTCTTGCTACCTGGCCTTGTCAGTTTCAAGATAGCCTCCACTTGATCAAGGTCTATGGATATCCCTTCTTTTGATATGATGTGTCCTAAGAGTTTCACTTTAGACACTCCAAACACACACTTCTTTGGGTTGAGAGATACACCATAGCTTATACATTTCTTGAGAAATTTTTCTGGATCAGTAGCATGGTCTTCTCGATTCTTGAAGAAGATGGTTAAATCATCCACATAATGCACTTCCCTATCAAGTCCTTGAAGGCTATGCCCATTTCTAGTTGAAAAATTACTCCAGCGTTGATAAGACTGAATGACATACTTTGATAGGAAAATGTGCCCCACTTGGTGGCGAAAGCAGTCTTCATCCTATCCTCATGATTGACAAGGACCTGATTGTACCCAGAATAGACATCCAAGAATGACATCATCTGGGACCCATTAACCTTTTGTAGCACTTCATCAAGAGAATGCAGTGGATTATTATCTTTCTCAGAGGCTTTATTCAGATTCTTGAAATCAACACACAATCTGATGTCACCATTATTTTTTCTTACAAGAACTAAATTTTCCACCCATGTGGAATGTCTAATAGGAAAGACTATTCTTGTTGATAGGAGATTTTGTACCTCCTTATAGATCAAGGGCTCAATCAAAGCATTGACCGGGCATTACTTTTGATGGAAGGGCTTAGCTTTTGGCTTAAGAGGTATAGTATGAGTGATCACCGAAGTGTCAAAGGTCTTTAAATCATCATACCCCCAAGCAATAGCTGCAATGTTGTGCTCCAAAACTTTGACTATTTTCTATTTAATCTCTACAGGATAGGTTTTCCCTACAAGAACATTTCTTTTAGGGCCTAAGTGTGTTAAATTGACAGATTCATATTTCCCTCCACTTTCTGTGGGCACCCTCTGATGAGCTCGTGGGTCAGAATCAAATATTCTCTCCAAGGCTACCATCCCTTTCAGAATGCTATTGATTTTTAGATCCAATACCCCTTCTTCTGAAGAACCATTCTCAAGATCCCAATCTCCCTAATCTCTTTCAGACTCATCTATAATCTACCCTTCAAAAACATCTGAAGTTTCTAGAAAGGCCAAGATATGTTGATCATCATCAAATACTTGAAAATTCTGGACATTATCTAGGATGGCTAGGACTGAGATCAACTCAACTAAAAACATTTTAAGCTTAGAGTCTTGCATAGGCTCTAAAGTGCTAGTTGTAACAACAAGGGCATCTGCAATTTGATTAGCTTCCCTAAGGATTAGAGTAATCCCAAAAGCATCAAAATCTTCAATTAAGTTCCAAACTTTGTTTTTGTATGTAGCCAATCTTTTGTTATGACATGTGTACTGGATACATACCTATTTTACAATCACTTTAGAATCTCCCATTACCATGAGAGTAGTAACCTTCTTTTGATGAGAAAACATAAGTGTGTGAGAAAGTGCTTCATACTTAGCCATGTTGTTTATACAGCCAAACTGTAACCTGTAAGATTCAAAGTAAGTTTTTCTTATTTGTTGGTTAATTCGATCCCCGCTCCACTTCCTGCCTTGGATTTGGAGCCATGAAATTTGAGACTCCACAATTGGTATTTTTTTGGGAGCTCTTTTGTTTTAGGAATGATAGGGGTGACTTACTTGGGATATGTGGCAGCTAAGAATTTTGTTGGTCATCAAAAATTAGCTTGGGGCAAAGCTCACTTGGAGGCTTTTCTATATCTACAACTTGCTCAAGAATTAAATCTTGGGAAACTCCTTGGATCTGATTGCAATCTAATTCCTTTTTCAATAGTGCCCTTAGCATTGGTAGATTATCTGGGGAAGGTGTATTGGAAAAGAACTGAGACACCTCAATATTTTCTTGAATGTTGGAACATAGAACCTAGGCCTAATCAAATCATGAGGAATCTTCTTCTTGTGAAAGGCTGGTCCTAGTAAGAATGATAGCATCCTTAACCTTAAAAGGAAATTCATTGATCTAGGGTTCTTCTTGACAGATTTGCTGAGCTTGGCCTATATGGTTTAAGATCTCTAGGCATGGTAGGCAAGTTAACTCAGAATGATTATGATAATGAATCCTACACCAATTAGGAAGCAACAAACTACTCAAATTAGTTTGTTCTCCTAATACTAGCCTATCTTGTTGCAATTTCCTTGTGAGAACTTGTTGGTTGATGGAGATCATTGGGTCACTGTGTTCTAGGGGAAATGTATCCTCAAGATTGTGTACAGAGAAGGTGAGAACTTCCTCTCACTTGTAAACTCCTATCTCAGTCTCAAAATATGCTACTTCGTTTGGAGCATCATATTTTGTAATCATATGCTTGAGCCTCGGTTCACTCTCAATCCTTATTTGGGTTGCTACTCCCTTCTAGATAGCCACATGTGAGAGAAATCCAAGGAAAAATATCCCCCTATACTTTTCATTAGCTCTCAACTTAGGAGCATACCATATGTCTCTGGGATGTCAACCACTTGGATATCTATGTAGGTTTGGATCCTTGGATTTGATCCAACCTGAACATGCATGTTTTTTAGTTCTCCTACAACATTGAACTCAGTTTTGTCTAACTTGATCACCTTCTTGTTGTTGGTGATTTTGAACTTGTTGGGAAGGATCTTGCATGACATTATTGAAAAAAGGCATAGTAGGTTGGGTTTGTAACTTAGACATAGGTCCGTATTGGGAATAAGACATCCCTAGGATACTGTTGTATAATGGTGGGCTAGGCATCTGATAACTCATGGGAGGAAGAGCTGCTTCTAAACCTCCAAGTTGCAGACTTATCTATTGTTGTAATTTGATAGCTAGATGATACACCTTAGATAAAGAGTCTATTTCGTTGGCCTCATAAGTTCTCTACAAGAATAGGCTAACCAAAGGATCAACAACTCTTAAATATTCCTGAATAGCAATATTCGCAACCACTAAGTAAGGCTCTTGTAGCCTACGATACATCCTTTGGAATCTAGTATTAAATAGAGGCAATGGCTCATGGTGTTCCTTTCTTATGGTGGAAAACTGATGATATAGAATAGTTGGGTCTATGTAGACCCAAAATTGGTTAATAAAAGAATTTTCTAAATCAGCCAAGCTCAAGATAGAGGCTTGAGGTAGGTTTAAGTACCAGTTATATGCCATGTCCCCCAAACAATAAGGAAACAATCTACATACCACATCCCAGTGAGCCACTTGAGCATGAGTATAGGCATCCTTGAATTCTTGTATATGCTCCTCAACACTTCTTGATTCCCCATGCATGTACTTGGGGCAATAATTTTTATGATTCTTAGGTAGATCATGGATTCCCCCTAGAATAGTCCCTCACAGAGAGGGGTTATTCTCAAAGTAAGCCATGGGTGGAATTGGTTGAGCAGATGGTGGTGCGACTGGTCTAATCGGTAGTGATATTGGTTGCACTGGTGGTGGTGTGCATGGATTTGATTGAAATCCAGGTGGAGTAAGCGGTGGTGGCAATGGTGGGATTAAGCTTCTACGAGCCTAGGGTCTATATCGAACTAGGGTTTGAAGCTCTAGTAATGGTTCAACGTTAGTAGAGGATCTGATAATCCTTCTAGAATTTTCCAGTGAGAATGACCCAATACAAGCCAGCTTGTTCCTTCAGGCCCTCCTTTTAGCACCAGATATGTTGATGGTGAAAATGACACAAACAATGTTAAACAAAATATTCAATACTCCATTTATCCTGAAAGAGAAAGACAACACATAGTGGCCTAACTCCCAAGGTCTTGGTAGTTGGTTCTCAACTGTCTGATTTCACTCAATTGGTTCATGCAACCATAATGTTCAAGGGGCCTTTGTTGGTAATAAGGAATGTAAGCAACACGTATTCATGAATCTATACTTAACAATAGGGGGTTTAAATAAACAAAAAAAGATAGATCAGGGCATGCATCAATGAAACATGAATAAAATTATCTCATACCCAGACATATTTTCAACAACGGATTTTCTTCTAGTAGATCAAGAAAACCATAACATAATGCAATTTACAAAACAACCCATACTATTGCATGCATCTATGGTGCTTATTTTAATCATCACAATCACACATCATATTATTTTAAATATTCAAAACAAAATAACAAACTCTCATTTGTTTCTAAAATCATAGATCAACAGACCTTCACCAATCCAATCCATAGATAATTTAATGAAATAACCTTTAAATTTGGTTCCTTCTATTAATTATCATCAAATAAGAAAAATTTATGCTTCAGCAAACCATTGGAATACATACAAATTATGATTCATTAACCTCATCTAGTAAACTTAATTCCAACACAGTATTGCGTAAAAACCTGTATTTGTATTCAACTGTAACTGAAAATAACAAAGTATCTCTATAAGAAAACTATGAAAATCCTATCTGCTACTATTAGGTGGCCAATTCTATTCTCATTAGCCGACCTTTACAATATGGTACCCTAAAGGAATATATAGATGTACAAAGCATGAAATCCTCTCAATCCAAAATTGATATCCACCTTTTTAGGAACTTAAAATTCCTTGGAAACTCAGATCGGTTGATCTCTAGTTCCCATGTTGATCATCTAGTAAAACTGGAGAGAATAAAAGAGAGGAGAAAAGAAAGCCATGCGCCCATAAGACTGTCAATCATCCATGTGTAGTTTTCTCTAAAGTGTACTCATCATAATTGGATAAAACTTGTTGCAGCATATCCAAATCTGGCCCATCAATCCAACTGTCCTCAAACTTGATCCTCTTTCATGTCCCTTAACTTTGTCAATTCCCTTCTTGCATCCCTTACTTCTTCTCTAATATCTGCCAATCGATCTAATAGTAGATATTCTCCATCATCTCCCGTTTGTATAACCTCTTGAATTCTACTATCCTGTTTCTCTTTTAATCGACTTAGAGGTAGGCCTTCCTTTACCGGTATATCCACATTCACTAGAATAGCTAAATCAGCTTCTAATTTGTCAAGTTTCTCATTTAAATCCTTGCTAGTATCCCGAATTTCATTCTTATGTTTGTATAAAAAGTCAGATCTAAATCGGATTATGTTGTAGACCTTTTCTAGGAAGTTTGCATTATCTTCCTCAAGTATTGATTGCTCTAGAAGAATGGATTTTGGCAACTTATTAATCTCTTTTAGCTTCTGGACATATCCTCTGTATTCCTCTTCCTATTCCTCCAATGCTTTAGCATGCTAATTCATCTCTTCTATTATCTTCAAAGCTTTCCCATGTACCTCAAAACAGCTTCCTAGTACCTCACCTATCTCCTGATTAAATCTATCAATCAACCTGTCCATCATCCCAACTTTATTCTTAACCTGCACCAAATCATCCACCTCTCTTTTACAAAGAAGAACCAGTGTCTCTATAGTGGTGACTTGTTGTGACCTCAGAGTAGAAAAATCCTTCAAAAAGGTGTACAATTGATCTAATTGAGCCTTAAGCTCATCCTTTCTCTATTTATCCTTCATCATCCTTGATTTGGTGGATGATGCTACAACATCAATTAGGTTCATTTGCTGATTTCTTGTGGGTCTTCCCAAATTGGTAGTGCCCAACTGGTAATCAGTTACCTGCATATCTCCCACATCCTTATCCACCATTGGTATTGCACATTCAACAATAATATATGCTCCTTTAGTTAGTCTTGTGGAATGCAGAATCTTAGCCTTTATCTTGGGTCACTCTTTTTCAATTTCTTTCATCATGTCAACTCAAATAAGAGGCTGTGAGGGTGTTACTGGTCTCTTTTGAAGATCAATTTTTAACCTAGTGGGAGAACTTGGAGTAGTGGCCATTGCAGTAGAAGAGAAAGCAATAGTTGTAGATGATAACGGTTGTAGCACATTAACCTTAGGTTGAGAACCAACCTCTTGTACATCTTGTTTTTCTTTCTCTACATTTTCTTGTGCAAGATTTTCAACTTCTTCCTTGTCCTTCTGCTCTTTCATCTTCTTGTCCTCTTGTTCCTTCTGCAGTTTTTCCTCTTCCAACCTCTTCTCCTCAAGTAGCTTATTTATTTCTTCTACTAACACTTTGAGTCCGTCTAAGGCTTCCTTCTCCTTTTTCTGCTTCTTGGACAGCTCCTCAACATCTTTCTCCTTTTGCATGCATTTTGTTTCCTCCTTTTTCTTATAGGATTCTTCAATTATTTTAAATTTATCCTCAAGGGCTTCTCTTTCTCTTCGTTGTTTAGCCTTTTCTTCTTCTAACTCATGGATCTTCTGCACCATTTCCAGTCTATAATTGTCTTCTTTTGTCTTGAGATTCTACTCCTTTTTCCTTTGTTGCTTCAACACTTCATCGACACTTTGCTTAGCCTCCAATTGCTATTGTTGAAGTAATGTATCATCTTGTGCCTCATTATCTATTTCCTTTTATTTTTCTATTTCTTCTACATGTATCTTAGCATCTGAAGCCTTCTTTGTTTCCTCAAACAGTGCCCATTGATCCTCTTCAGTTAACACATGTTCAGTTTCTTCTAGAGGCATCTCTTCTTGTACATCCTTCTCTAACAAGATCTCATCATAATCTATTTCAATATCTTGAATCTCTACCTCTGCTTCTTTTTCCTTCAAGGTCTCAGTTGTACCATGGAGAATGCCCCTAGGCATCTCTTCATCTTACTGCTTTGTAGGCAGGACTTGGGCAGATGATTCCCCAGCCAATGATGTTGGAGCCACCGATCCTCTTGGAACATTTTCCTCATGTGTCTCAGGCACATCTTGAGCTGAAGCTGCAAGCTCAATCTCCTCTATATTAGGAGGGAATAACTCTAATGGTTCTTTAGGAGTCACTTTCCTCTTCATTCTTTTGTATCCCTTCCCTTTCTTGGGATCTGGACCTCTAAGAGTTTTGTCTTTAAGCACAACCCATTGGATACTTCTATCTAGTACAGGTCTATCTATATGCTTGATATCAATTGTTTCCTCAGCATCACAATCTATTAGATCTATGTTTTGTGCATCATATGATGGATCCAACACTACCCCATCATTTGATAGTGTATTTGGAACATCAAATGTCACTCCAAATTCCACCATGAGTGGAACGGGTAACCTCTCATAATTCGTTTTCCTGAGGTCATACTCATCTTGGATATCACTCCAAAATTCTTCTAGAAAATTGAAGTGTCTATCAAAGACTGAAGCTAGCAAAGCATTCATCTTCTTATTTGGATCAAAGTGCTTTCAGGCAGTGTATAGGCCCAAATTCAAATGCACCAATTCATTACAAACCACCTTAGCTCCCACAAGGTGTGGGCAACTATACTCACCCAATTGCATGGGGAACTTGTGACAACCTGGTTTGGGTTTTATTGCTAGCCAGGTATTGACACCCAGAGCCTGGTAGAAAAACTCGATTAGAATTATCCTGTTGTTGCAGCATCTTGGAAGTAAATGAGGATGACCCTCAAACCCAACCAACCTGAAATATTCTAAACCATGCATGTCAATATTGCATAGTCTAGAAAAACTAAGAGATGAACTTAAGAGGACTAGTGCATTTTCTCTAGATAGAGTAGTTGCTATTCTTTCCCACATGTGGGAAGAAGTACATGGTGAGGTTCCCCTTAAACAAATACAAGATAGTGTGACCAAAGAAATGATAAAAACCAATTGTTTTCCATTTTATCAAAGTGCACGTAAGGTTAGGGGATACCAGGTCACTAGATGTGTTGATCATGTTATGGCCTCATTGATATACCCATGATTTCTCACAGCACATGGTCAATACCCAAACAATGACTAGATTCCATTATATTTTGTTCAGCAGTTGTATGTTGAGGTCCATTTGGTCCTCAAAGTCAACTACCTAGACATTCCACCATATAGTGGTCAGGGGTTTGGCAGGATTGCTGACAGACCCACTTATCGTCGAGTAGATAGACCGACCCCAGTGTTTAGGGTATTGGTTGGTGAGAGGTCTCCTGCTCTCACCCCAGCTCTAGCCCCCATAGTAGATGAGGTTGTTGTTGCTTCCCAAAAGGAAGAAATTGATACTATAGGTGACATTGTAGCTACCACCACTAGGATATCTATTGATCGTGTAGGTCAGTATTTGATGTCTAGACGTCCCCGACCCACACCATCTTTAGCACAGTGGACCACCATGGATCCTTTCACAGCAACCTACATCCCTACTCCCACAGAGCTTGAGGCACTTACAGGAGATATTGCATGTAGGACTCTACATTGTTTGGTTGAGGAACTCTTGGAGGCATATGCCTTCATTGCATCAAACTATGGGATCGGTATAGAGCATGTTAGAGATCATTTGGCATGTGGAGCTTGTTCACTTCCAGGATCCCATCACTCTCAACCTAGCACTAGTGCACGTCAGGATCCACCATCTGATCATTTGATAGCTACACAGACTATGGGTTTTACTAAGATGTTGGTTGGTGTCGGTTCGTTATCGTTGATGCCATCTCACCTACATAGTCGTCTCCACTCATCATTTCTGGCACAACATGAGATAGATCAGATGGATGTAGATATTGGTTCGTCACTTGATTGTATAGTTGATATGGTGGAGGCAGCCATTTCAGAGGACTCGGGTCATCCGATATCAGATGATGTGCATGTATGTGTGCATGCACATGTTTCAATTCCTTTTTAATTATTTTTAAATTTTAGTTTTAACTAGATATTCATGTACTAATATATATGAATTTATATATTTTTAGGTGGACATACCTCATGTCACTCCTAGCCTTGTTCCAGATCATGTACATTGACGTGACTCTGTGGATGAATCTGCTGCTAGTGGACATGTGAGTTTTAAATTTTTAGATATACATGTGTATATGTACATGAATATGTATGCATAGATCTAGATACATATTTAATATAAATTATATGTATTTAACACATTTTTTACACCATTTTATTTGCAAGGCTCAACACATCTATCAGAGAAAGACTGTTCTCATTCAGATGGTCATTCAACTAGAAGTCAACATTCATATTAGGCCCTGCATTAGATTTATGATATTTACTACATGTATTTGCTTATATGATGATCTTTCTAGTATTTGAAATTTGATTATCTCTAACTTACATATGCTATATATGATGATTTTTAGTATTCGACATTTCCTTATATGATGATCTTTAGTATTCCGCATTTGATGATCTCTAACTTACATTTGCTTTTATGATATACATACATTTGTCACTCTGCTTATAACATGTTACATGTTTATACATTGATCAATATTGATATGTTTACATGTTTATATGATATATGTATACATTTTCTTATATTCAATATACATACATTTGCTTATTTGATGATCTCTTACAACTTACATTTCCTTATATGATTTATACATTTGATCTATCTAGAGTAGAATTTTAGGAAATGAATGCCGCTTTATAATTAAGTTCATTCGTGTTGATCACAATAAATATTTTTCACGCGCATTCCCATTGAATAAATTATAGTAAGCAGACAAAAATTATAAAATAAATGACTCCCAAGCTCAAGTAAACTAATGATATTTTATAAATGAGTGTATTTACTTGAGCCTATAATTTATTAATTTCAAGTACATGCTCTTCTAGTTTTAAAATTTGATAAAAGTGATGAAACTAAAATCTTGATAGAAAGTAAGAACAAATAAATGCATCACAATTAAAATCTTGATAGAAATTAAGAACAAATAAACAAATAAATTTTATTCTTTGAAACATTAAGAAAATTCAATTCAAATTATACCTCTATTATCTTTTTGACTTGTAACAAAATTCTAAAATTACTAGTTATGTTGCATATCTATACTTTAAATAACAACAAACTCCAAAATGAAATAACTTGTTAGATTACCACTTGATTCATTTAAACTAGTATTTAGGGAACATGAATAAGAATTATGGTAAAGAACTAGTATTTAGGGAACATTAATAAGAACTATGGTAAACAATTGGTATCTTTCTTAAGGAGTTTCAAATTCCTATTCTTATCATCACTAACATGCAAGTTGTTATAAATGATCAAAGCCCTCTTCCTTATTAATATATATCTAGATAAATATATATTTTTCACAAGAGAATCCTCAAATTGATCTATATAAATATAGGGTTTTGTCCTAGGAATATACCTAATAGGAAATAGGAAGATGAAATCATGTGTCCATGTTATGACTTGACAATAATCTCCAATATGATGCAATGATTCAATAAAGTTCATAATTTAAATTAAAAAATTATTTAAATTTAGATAATTGCAATAATATTTAACATGTTACATTTCAATAGAGAAATTACTAGAGGATACATTTTTATTAGAAGATTTTTTATAAAATATTCAACCCCCACTTGAAAAGAAACCACTTGAAATACCCCCACCTCAAAACCCCTCCACTCCCTTAATCCACTTGAAATAGAGTTTGAATTGGATTTAAAACCTAATTATTTTCATATTTATTATCCTAGGGTGTTTATGGTGGCATGTCGCAACATAACATATGGGCACATGTCAATTTAATCTGATACACCTTATAGAATAGAAAATAATTTAACTATAGATACATGGGTCAAACTCTAAGTCATGTGAGAAAATTATAATAAATAAACATAGAAAATTAGATTAGAATCTTTTTATATTCAAATGATTCCTACCATTATAAAATTATCCATTATGTTGTCACAAATTCAATACACAAACTTAGTCATAATCATTCCAACTAGTTATAAGAGACCTAAAATAAAAATCATAAAAAAATATAATGGACAAGTAAATATGCATATAATTAGAGGAAGTAAATAATTTAACTATAGATATTTATGAGTCTTGAATCTAAGTTTAATGTTAAAAAAATACAATAAATCAAGTTCAATAACTAGATTAGAAATTTTGTATGTTCAAGTGATGACTACTATAGGAGTTCATTATATAATATGTTTTCACATGTTAAATGCCCAAGTAGTCACAATCATGCCAAGTAGTTGCAAGGTCTACCTAAAATAAATTAAACTTGCCTAAATTTTTAAAATGTATGTAGGAGATGAGTGAAGGGGCCTAAGAGGATGGCTTAAGGAGACATGCAATCACTTGCTAACTTATTTAGGGCATGAGAAAAAATTAATTAACTATATTATTAACCATCTTGATTAAATATATACAACTATATACATAAATACAACATTATTAAAGATATAAATAAATAAACATGCTATTTTGGGGATCATTGAAACTAACACTAAATTTTCTTCTACTCCCACCATCACTCTTCCAATGAATTTTTTTTATGACAAGGTTTGCACATTATGTACATAACAAGTACTTGAATTCCATGGAACAAATATATAATTGGAAATATCTACTCAATTTAAGGTTCTCAATGTATTTCAATTTAAGGTTCTCAATGTATTTCAACCCCTAATGTACATGTACAAGTGAACTTGAAAATCATGGATATAATCTAACTCAAGCATTCTGGTTGAACCCGCTCTTGAATAACATGTAATTTTTTTTTATGGTCATCACTATCTAGTCTCCATTTTTTTCGTCCGTGTGCATGTGGAACTGCATGAAGATGTAGGGCGGTAGCAATTATAAGGTGACTATATTGATATACCTTGTTCTCAACTTGATAGTCCACAAAATGAATACCATTTTGAACAACTTTGACTTGTTTTAGATATATCCCTTGCACAACAACGAAACCTACATGGTAAACATGAACCTGAGGTAATACATGTGCACGTGTACAACATTTTCGTGCTCAAGGTCTTACAATATATATTTAATGTTTTTAAGGTAATGTACACATGTACACAATGTATATATAATTTTAAATTCAAAATCATATGTGGGAAATAACATTCCATCGTCTGTTTTAGGTCGTATTAGCTTATTCCTCTCTTTCATGCAACATAGTAAATAATAGCTAACACCTTCTATGTTTCCAGGCTCTGCTATGACTGCAAGAACATCTCCTGTACACCAAATTTACATAATAAAATTCTAAAAAAAATAGAATTGTCTCTAGAATTTGAAGATCATTAAATTTATATAATATTTAAATTATTGAAAACTTACACATGTACCTTTTCTAACCAATCCAGAAATATGGTCATAATCAATTGAAATCAAAGGAATGTCTTGAAATCTTTCATCCTCATTTTCATCGTATGTGTCTGAAACGAATAGTGACACCATATCTCATTTACTAACATATTCAATTTCTTCATTGTTGCATGCATGAGAGTTTCCTGCAATGCACTCAGTGCAGAAACAAGAGTAATCCCTTGTGTATAATGTCCATCCAGGGTGACTATTTGAACTCATAACACAATGCAAAGATATTGTTTTTTCTACCCTCTTGCATCCATGCATCGATCTTCTATCCACACCTAGATACATGTACTTGCAACAAAATTATGTGAACTTGAACATGTGTTTAAATTTTAAATTTAAATAAATTTAATTTTTTTTAAATGTAATTTATACATACCCGATCTCCCAAAAACACTCTATGTGGAATGTTTCGGTTTTTTCTTGAAGATGTGCCGACCCCATTTGATGCAAAGTGTTTCTTGCACCATTCAACAACATCATGTGCATTGTCTATATGATCTTTTGAATAACTCATTTGATGCTTTCTTAAAGCATGTTTGATGCAAGCTCATGTGCCATCGTGCTCACCCTTTCCATGCCCACTCTCAAAGAAACTCCAAACATGTGGTATGTTGTAAATTTAAAGATATCTAGAAAGTGCATAAAATGGCCATGATGATTTGAATTGTTTCACACATCCATTTGATCATACAAAATTCTTTTCAAATTTGACACCCTTGCTTCTCAAATTCTCAAAAAAACATTTTGTAAAATAATGTTGTACAAAAAGTGTGTCATGCTCTTTATCATCACTAATATAAAAGTGATATTCTTTCTTGATGGCCCATTGTTCATCTATACTCTCAACACCATCCAATTCCAATTGTGCATGTCGATAACACAAATGAACCATAATAGTGACCTACTTTGAAAAGTAATATTTTGATTGAATCTCTTTTTGATCTACAAAAGAGTAATTTTCTGCAAAGTCAACTACTGATAGAACTGTTCCAAGTGGGAAATTATCTCTTAATGTTTGAAATTGATGTGCTTGCCACTTAGCATAAAAGGAATTTTGTATGTATGGTTGTATCAACTTTTGAAAATCTTCCATAAATTTCCCAATAGCCCTCTTCTACATAGTTTAACCTTGTGGATTCTTTCCCAAATTTTTTTTGAAACTTTACATACTTGTAATTCTTGCAATTTAATGTGTTTGTTAGGTCAACATTTTCATTTGTTGAAGGAAAGTTATCCAAATTTCCACATGTTTCACAGAGTCCTTTTATGAATTTTATTTGAGGTCCATTTTCATGATCACATAATAGATCCTTTATGAACAAACTTACCTGTTTAGGAGGTGCCTTTTGAAAACCATATCTTTCTTCTCTCATCTTTCAAAACACTTGATAGTAGATATCAAATTCAATGTGATAACAACAACAACAAGTTTCAAAAAACTTGTTTATCTTCACATAATATGGCTTTAACCTTTCAAACATTGTTTGCCCAATCTTTATATGATGATACATATTACAAAATTTCATATACATCTCAAGCTATGTTATGTCTAGCCAATGTTTAATATGTTCTTCATAAATACCAGGTCCAATCTTGTGCCTCATAACATCTCTAGTATTTGATGACGAATGGGTCTGATCATTCCAAAAACTTGAGATCAAGTTCGTAACAACATCTTCAATCCTGTAAGAACGGGGAGCTCTACACATAATTTCCCAATTGCCTTTTGAACTATCATCTAAAACCTTTCTCTTTTTCTCATATTTTATTAGTGTGGTTCTACTATAACCAAATTCAATGGAAAGTGCTAACATTTTTCTTTTTCTGGATATTTATTTATTTAAAACAGATGTCAAAATCACCTTTCTTGCAATGGCCTTATCCACTGATCGAGATCCTTTCCCAATGGAATCTAAACATTTTTTAACATTTTCAACAATATCTTTTTGTAGTCTCATTTGTTTCCTCTTATTCGATGCAGAATGTACACCCAACAATTGTAATGACTCTTTCAGGTCATCACGAAGAAGTAAACGTGATAACAATTGGGTTTTTTCAAGTGTTTTAAGATGACTGAAATGATCATGGATTATTCTATTTATAGATTTAGTCATTGACCTCTTACTTGTATTTTTAGGTTGGTCGGAATAACATTTCAGTTTCTCCATATCCATTTCAAGTAAATGATCTAAATTTATATAAGAAATTTGTTTCCCCACCTTTTTAGCTACTTTTATATGCTCATCCATTGGTGTAGAAGGAAGTGATCCTGACCCCTCTCCAACTCACATTGTTTGAACTCAGGCCTCCTCCCTATCTTCAAGGTCCATGTGTTCTTCAACTGATTCATTTGGTCCAATATCTAGATTGGGCTCGACTTCTGCTTGAGAACTTCCTGCTTGTTGAGCCATTTGTACATGTCGCAAAATATTGTGCAAAGAAAGTAAGAGATGATGATATATAAGTGACGTTGAACATATGAAATCAAATGAAATCAAAGATTCTTGAATTTAAGAATTCCATGGAAAAAATGCATTTGAAAATAGATGATAAGCAATTATTAGGCTCTGAATGAAGAATAGAGGATAAGGGTGATAAGTGGACACTTGAACTGTGGATTAGTGGCATGGATTGTGTTAGTAAACTCTTGATGGCAAAGGTAGGTGGACGTAGGATGAAATCTTATGCATGGTTGGTATGGAGGATGAGAAGTTTGACTTGGAGATGATGTGGACAACTTGACTTGGAGGACACGTATATTTTTTTGTTTTTGAAATGATATATATATATATATATATATGCAAGGACTATGTGGGATGATATCTAGGTCCAAATTTAGTTACGATGCAAGGCTTGACTTGTGTTATGATGGATAAAAACAAGGGACCAATGATCAAGAGAGGGTATGTAGGAGATGATGGACTCCAAAAGGATTTCCCTAGATGAGCAAGGATAATGGTATGTTCCCTAAGTCAAGTCCATGATAAACCCTAAGTTCAATGTGGGTGATAGATAGAAAATGGGTTGATTTTGAGACCTATCAAGAGTAGTGGAACTTGTGCAAGAGCTAAGGGTTCTATTTGATCAATGATGAATATGCAAAGGACTAAATTCATGGAATGTATGCAACTTGGTTAGGTGATATGATCTTGATATATGCAAGGGGTTGTACATGCAAGAACTAGGTGAAATGATATATATGTATGCAAGGACTATGTGATGTGATCTATGTATGCAAGAGTAGGAATATGTAAGGAAAAGTATGCAATGAAAATGATATGATTCTAAGATGGGATATATGAAAATGGTATGATATGATGTGATAAGCTAAGAATGCAAGAGGTCAAATGCAAATTTAGGTCCAAATTTGGTTACGATGTAAGGCTTGACTTGTGTTATGATGGATAAACACAAGGGACCAATGATCAAGAGAGGGTATGTAGGAGATGATGGACTCCAAAAGGATTTCCCTACATGAGCAAGGATAAAGGTATGTTCCCTAACTCAAGTCCATGATAAACCTTAAGTGATGTGGGTGATAGATAGAAAATAGGTTGATTTTGAGACCTATGAAGAGTAGTGGAAGTGCAAGCTAAGGGTTCTGTTTTATCAATGATGAATATGCAAAGGACTACATTATGGAATGTATGCAACTTGGTTAGGTGATATGATCTTGATATATGCAAGCGGTTGTACATGCAAGAAGTAGGTGAAATTCAATATATATGTATACAAGGACTATGTGATGTGATCTATGTATGCAAGAATAGGAATATGTAAGGACTGGGATGGAATGAAAAGGATATGATTCTAAGATGGGATATATGAAAATGGTATGATATGATGTAATAAGCTAAGAATGCAAGAGGCCAAATGCAACTCTAGGTCCAAATTTGGTTACGATGCAAGGCTTGACTTGTGTTATGATGGATAAACACAAGGGATGAATGATCAAGAGAGGGTATGTAGGAGATGATGGACTCCAAAAGGATTTCCCTCAACGAGCAAGGATAATGGTATGTTCCCTAAGTCAAGTCCATGATAAACCTTAAGTTCAATGTGGGTGATAGATAGCAAATGGGTTGATTTTGAGACCTATCAAGAGTAGTGGAACTTGTGCAAGAGCTAAGGGTTCTATTTGATCAATGATGAATATGAAAAGGACTAAATTCATTGAATGTATGCAACTTGGTTAGGTGATATGATCTTGACATATGCAAGGGGTTGTACATGCAAGAAGTAGGTGAAATTCAATATATATGTATACAAGGACTATGTGATGTGATCTATGTATGCAAGACTAGAAATATGTAAGGACTGGGATGCAAAGAAAAGGGTATGATTCTAAGATGGGATATATGAAAATGGTATGATATGATGTGATAATCTAAGAATGCAAGAGGTCAAATGCAACTCTAGGTCCAAATTTGGTTACGATGCAAGGCTTGACTTGTGTTATGATGGATAAACACAAGGGACCAATGATCAAGAGAGGGTATGTAGGAGATGATGGATTCCAAAATTATTTCCCTAGATGAGCAAGGATAATGGTATGTTCCCTAACTCAAGTCCATGATAAACCTTAAGTTCAATGTGGGTGATAGATAGCAAATGGGTTGATTTTGAGACCTATGAAGAGTAGTGGAACTTGTGCAAGAGCTAAGGGTTCTATTTGATCAATGATGAATATGAAAAGGACTAAATTCATTGAATGTATGCAACTTGGTTAGGCGATATGATCTTGATATATGCAATGGGTTGTACATGCAGGAAGTAGGTGAAATTCAATATATATGTATACAAGGACTATGTGATGTGATCTATGTATGCAATACTAAGAATATGTAAGGATTGGGATGCAATGAAAAGGATATGATTATAATATGGGATATATTAAAATGGTATGATATGATTTGATAAGCTAAGAATGCAAGAGGTCAAATGCAACTCTAGGTCCAAATTTGGTAATGATGCAAGGCTTGACTTGTGTTATGATGGATAAACACAAGGGACCAATGATAAAGAGAGGGTATGTAGGAGATGATGGACCCCAAAAGGATTTCCCTAAATGAGAAAGGATAATGGTATGTTCCATAAATCAAGTCCATGATAAACCTTAAGTTCAATGTGGGTGATAGATAGCAAATGGGTTAATTTTGAGACCTATGAAGAGTAGTGGAACTTGTGCAAGAGCTAAGGGTTCTATTTGATCAATGATGAATATGAAAAGGACTAAATTCATAGAATGTATGCAACTTGGTTAGGTGATATGATCTTGATATATGCAAGGTGTTGTACATGCAATAACTAGGTGAAATGATACATATGTATGTAAGGACTATGTGATGTGATCTATGTATGAAAGAGTAGGAATATGTAAGGACTAGGATGCAATGAAAAGGATATGATTCTAAGATGGGATATATTAAAATGGTATGATGTGATGTGATAAGCTAAGAATGCAAGAGGTCAAATGCAACTCTAGGTCCAAATTTGGTTACGATGCAAGGCTTGACTTGTGTTATGATGGATAAACACAAGGGAACAATGATCAAGAGAGGGTATGTAGGAGATGATGGACTCCAAAAGGATTTCCCTAAAGAGAAAGGATAATGGTATGTTCCCTAACTCAAGTCCATGATAAACCTTAAGTGATGTGGGTGATAGATAGCAAATGGGTTGATTTTGAGACCTATGAAGAGTAGTGGAAGTGCAAGCTAAGGGTTATATTTTATCAATGATGAATATGCAAAGGACTAAATTCATGGAATGTATCCAACATGGTTAGGTGATATGATCTTGATATATGCAAGGGGTTGTACATGCAAGAACTAGGTTAAATTCAATATATATGTATACAAGGACTATGTGATGTGATCTATGTATGCAAGACTAGGAATATGTAAGGACTGGGATGCAAAGAAAAGGGTATGATTCTAAGATGGGATATATGAAAATGGTATGATATGATGTGATAAGCTAATAATTCAAGAGGTCAAATGCAACTCTAGGTCCAAATTTGGCTACGATGCAAGGCTTGACTTGTGTTATGATGGATAAACACAAGGGACCAATGACCAAGAGAGGGTATGTAGGAGATGATGGACTCCAAAAGGATTTCCCTAGATGAGCAAGGATAATGGTATGTTCCTTAATTCAAGTCCATGATAAACCTTAAGTTCAATGTGGGTGATAGATAGCAAATGGGTTGATTTTGAGATGTATGAAGAGTAGTGGAACTTGTGCAAGAGCTAAGGGTTCTATTTGATCAATGATGAATATGAAAAGGACTAAATTAATGGAATGTATGCAACTTGGTTAGGCGATATTATCTTGATATATGCAAGGGGTTGTACATGCAAGAACTAGGTTGAATGATATATATGTATGCAAGGACTATGTGATCTGTGATCTATGTATGCAAGACTAGGAATATGTAAGGACTATGATGAAAGGGCTATGAATATGCAAGGACTATATGGGATGGAAAGACTAGGTGGAATGCAAGGATTCAAAAATGAGAACTCAAGGATGATGTCCCCAAGAAATCTAAGTGATACTTGTTCATGTTGTATGTTTTTGTTGTTTGATGTTTTGGGATTTTGCAAGGTTTAAGGTGTTTCCAATTACTAGGTGTGATGTTTGTTTGAGGTTAATTTTTAAACACACACGCAAGACATAGCAGACAAAATGTTTGATTTTAAAAATACAAGCACAAATCCTAAGGTTGGCAAGGACTATATTCATTGGATTCCACATGGGTTTCCCTAGCTGCACTTATTCTTAGCAGGTGACATAGAAGCTTGGCCACATTGGCTCCCCATTACATTGCACTCACTTCTCAGGTCAACCAAGCTTCGAGTCCTCATGAATCTCCCATGACAGACTCTTCACCTCTACTAAGAACTACGAGAATGTGGATGCCTTGGCAACGATTGTTGTTGCACCAATGAATAGAAGGGATTTTGGCTTCTAAAACAAGAGGGTTCTAGTGAATACTTGAAGACATGGCACCTCATGAGTGTACAACAAGCCACTTAAGTCCTTAACCACTCTACTAGGGGCTCTTATACCTTTAAAAGAAAAGGTTGGTACCCGTTTTTGAATGGCACATGCACGGCTAAGGCCTACATACCATGAGGACTTGACAATTTAGACTCATCCTTTTGTATACCGGCCCAAGTGAAAAACCGGTTGGAGTCATTCTCTCTTGTGAGGCATGCCCCTCTAAGGTATTAAACACATACAAAGACGATGGGTCTGGTTTCTGATCACCAAATTCACACAAGGTGAGATCATACTCCCTACCATCTCAAGCATAACAAATAGTGTTCATTCTCCCCCTAATTAAATCTATATGATGGAAGACAAATGTTCATTTTAAAGCACCAAAATTGAAATGTGTTCTAAGTTAAAAGACAATCAGTTTCAAAATCAAGTCTTCAATCAATCGTCCTGCACCAAATTAGTTAGTAGTTCCAATTTTTAGTCTTTGTCAAGACGTCCTAAAGTAAAAATATGCAAGACATCACTATATATATATATATATATATATATAATTTGTCTGGACCTATATTTATGTTCTTTTTGATTGAATATTTTATATAGATATTATAAACTCAAATGATGTTACAAAATCTTTCCAATGCATTTTTTATATATTTATATATTAAATTTTAAAGATTTCTACTAATGTTTGAAAATTTCCATTTTGTTATTTTTGAGACACCTTAAAATCTATAATTAATAATCACAAGAATGTCTTGGAATTGATCAAGGAAATTGAGGGGGTTATTTTATGCATTTCATTCAACATAAAATTTATCGTGAATAATTTATTTCAACTTAGAGATGAGTGTTTGGAGGTGTCAACAGATTCAAATTTTAGATTATAATTAAAAAATGATTCAACATAAATTAAAATAAAAGTGATTTAATTTTGAACTCAAATTGCTAAAAAATTAAAGAAACTTGCCCCTCCCATCTTATAGATAAATGATTCATTAAATTAAAACTACCCCAAATCAACAAAAATGCACTTTATAGTACATAATAATTTTATCAGGTATTACATGAAGAAAATAAGACACATTACTCATGACTATTTTTCATCAAAAATATGAGTGTTACAACATGATAGCTTGAACTATTATATTTTCATGTTTTAATGCAATTAAATTTATGCATGCTAGTGACTAAGCTTTAGACTTGTTACTATAAGTTCTATAATTAAATCATGTTATATAACATAAGTATGTTATGGTTTCCATAAAAAAATAGCATGTTAGTAGATAGTGTGGTAAGTCTATGAGCCTCTTTGTACCTAAGTAGATAGTTGATCTAGTAAATTTAAATATTTTATTTTTCTTAGATAAGGTATCCCATTATGGGAGATCGTTAGGATTTGTGTCTCAACCTTCAGTCCCTATATATTAATACTGAACAGAATCTAATATTCAAATTATAAAACAACAAATATATGTAAATTTCAACACTCAAATAATTGAATTTTTGGCTTGGAACATGTTAGAATAGACATTAATTCTAAGAACATGATAATTACAACAAAATGCATCTCTTTCACATCTTAATATTTTTAAATGGGCACAATCATATAGAACTCATTTTTATGGATGAAAAATATATTAATAAACTTGGGAGTAGATGTTAAAATTATTCTTAAAATAAATTGGGAGGAGCTTGGGAAACCAAATTTACATGATACTCCCTATGATATAGTACTAGATGAGGGAGCAGATCCAAAATTTTCATTAGCACATGGTATCTAATATAAAGGTCAACCTATTGGGTTTAAAGGAAAAATAAATTTTGAGGTGTTTGAGATTCAAAAGGACTCTTTGGTGCTTTAAATTTTTTGTTTAATCTCAAATTGGTTCATGTAGAATGTAATGAAATATTTGACTCCCAAAAAGAAGAATTGACATTTTATACATGGAGGGCTAGATAGTGCATAAATCGTTGAATATGAATATAGATTAAGATTATGACAAGAAGATAGAAAAAGAAAGAGATGTAGAAGAAGATGACATATTTAGATGGCTATATTCATTGAGGACGCTACCTAAGAAAATATCATAATCACAAATTTTCATATTTCTTCTTGTAGATTCATATCTCTCTTGGAAATGCTTGTTGATCCATCTTCTCAAATTTTCTTTTTTCATATATCTAAGGGATACACTTTTTTTCTTTATTTTTAATTAGACTATAGGAATCAGGTAGCATGACCCCCTATAAACTGTAGTGTGCCTGGTAAACTTTTTAACGTGGCCGGCGATGCTGGCGCGACACGCCCTTCGGTATAAGGGATACACTTATTTCTATAGATTATATATATTATTTATGTTGTAATTGTCTTAGTTCTAGATGCACATAGGATAAGAGTGCAACCATATTAATCTAATGTCTTTTTATTTGATTATTTGTGGAGGTAGAAATACCAAATTAGGGATTTGAAAATATTGGTAAGATAACCAAAATTCACCCCTTTCCCTTTGTGGCACTAGCTACATATATTCTTGGAAATCTCTTCATATGGAGGTTTTGTGTCTTTTCCTATCTATCATAATTATATTATCTTAGAGCTCAGTTTAAATAAAATTATGACCATTTTATATCATTTAATTTATTTTAACAAATTTATCATGTTATTCTACTAAAGTTTCTTGTTATTGGTTGTGTATTTTATTCTTATTTTATAGACTTTCAATTTTTTGTATAAACTGGTATTTTTTATGTACGACAAAAATCTATGTAGTCATATAGACCTTAATGCAGTCATGCTACCATCTAGGAAACATGATGTAATTTTTATTATCTTCTATTGATTCATATTCTAGATTCCTATCATGATGAGATATCTATTTCTCAACTCTCATTCTAGGTTTTTCTTTGTTTATAATTAAATCCCATTTTTTATATTTTTTTTTAATAAAAACATAGTACTTTTTTTTTGTAGGAAAAATAAGCTTGCATAGATTATATAGGTGAAACCAATTTAGATAAGACCATTTACACTTGCTGATTTATCTATTTTGGATAGTATTTTTGTGTTATTAATCTTATCTAGGAATAAAGTTAGTTAAAACTTTCAACTTTTTAAAGGTAATAAAATTCAATACATTTTTCTTTTTACTATCAATATGTTTATTTCTTTATGAATTATTTCATTGTTATGAAGAATATTCTAATTCTAAGAATATTCTAATTCTATGTTAGATTATGTTTTAGAAAATTTAGAAGATATTATTTTAGATACATACTTCTACATTATATGTTCCTTGCATATAAACTTATTTAGTTAATGTATGTTTTATGTGTATATTCATCGTACTTGTTGTTAAATCTATCCTAATCCAAAAATAGTTATTGTTAACTAATATGATTCTATTCATTATAATACTTATAATTTTTACCAATTTTTGTGTTTGTGGGGTGTTTGAGCCATCCCCACCTTCTCAACTAATTATCACTATTTAGGTTTTTTAGATGAGTTTAGAAATTATCTTTTGTTGAATTATCTTGTGTCATCTTATTTTATCTAATTTGGTTATACATAATGATTTCCCTACTATTGATTTTCATGTATTGATACAAAGGGAGATACCAAGATAGAGGGGGAAATACTTGTGAAAGATGGTGTTTCTACCATATCTATATAATTGATGATGCACAATTGAATGAAATAAATATAAGGATTTAAAGAAGGACATAAACATAGATAGATGAAAAATTGGGTGCTACAAAAAATACAAATAAAGAGAATATATTGTAGATCAAAACTAGTAAAACATTTAGTATAAGGATTCATAAAAGAGTAGTAGTAGGCACCACAAATATGTTTACAATTGATATGGAGATTAGATCTAGAGTACTAGACAAATTTA
>CM021101.1:81426438-81593507 GCA_007115665.2 Sequoiadendron giganteum
AAACCCAACATAAAAACCTTAGCCTAAATGAAGAAAACAAAAGGTGGAGTCAGAGTCAGAAATAGAATTGTTTTTGAAACTTTGAACTACGTTCAAGCTTAACTTCTACTCCAGCTCCAACTTTGATAAAGATAAAACTAAAAGATAAGAAAGGACAGTCAGGACCGGGATCAGAATGAAGTCTTTGAAGAGAGTTTCAAAACCCGATTTAGTTCCGGTTTCGGCAGAGTAATAAAACAAAACAAAGTGTTTGAAATGAATTACTCCAAACCTTGTTTGAAAATCAACTACAGACAAAAACAAAAGAGGGACCCATTTTGACCAAGGCAAAAAGATGGGGTGGTTATGCAAGGCATAACAAATGGCGAATCGACTGGAAAAATGGTTTACCCATTTTCAAGACACCCAAAAAAAAAGTCAGTCACCCAAAACCTACTTGGCTTATGAAGCATGCTAACTTGAATAAGATTAGATATATATAGCATAATATTGAGTTGGAATCTTAGATGCATGTGCTCATGAATATTTTCTGAATCTAAGTGTGTGCTTATTTTGTGCATCATTTTTTATAGATACTCTATCTACTTCTAAACAACTATACCTAAGATTCAAGCTACATAGGTTGATTCCTTTAACTATCATGCAATAAAATATTGGGCATTGCTCCACTACCAGTCAGGCATTCATAGCCCCAACGAAGATACCTCTAGTTCTCTCTAATCATTTCTCTACTGCCAAACAGGTGTCCATAGCCCCAATAGAGATACTCGATTCACCCATTTGATATTGAGCTTGCCTTTTCTTTCCTTTTCTCTTTTTTTTCTTTTACTTAAGCTTTACTTGTAGAAATCTTTTATAAGGTTTTCTCAATACTTAGGACACAATTGGCCTGAAATATGGGTTGAGAACTACAATGGATTTCATGGCAGTCTTGGAATCAGATTTTTCACTTGAATCAAAGGTAGAGTCATTCTAAAATAGATAGGCATTTACTTAGGCAAATGTTTTATCTATTTTGGTGACAAATCTTTGATCATTATTCATGAGATATTCACAGTATATCTTGTATCCCCAAATAACTTTTCAAACCAACATTAGAATGATCATAAGACATGAGTTTCAGAATGAAATCCTTTTCAAAGATGATGATGAAAATACCTAAACCAATTTCTCTCCTAGTGCCATGTAGTATACTTTGAATAACAACCCCTTTTCTTGAGATGGACAGAAATGAAGATCCCCAATGAAACAAGACAAAACAAAACAAACAAAGAAAAATAAAAGAACAAACATAAACAAACAAACAAAAAACAAAACAAAACCAAAATAAAACTAACATAAAACTAACTAATGAAGTCAAAAAACCTAATTACATATGATACAGTATAATACATGCTTTTAAAACATCAGACCTTTCATGAACCAAAATAGTGCTTGAGAAACTGACCATTAACTGGCAATGGAACATGCTCTTCTATCAAGGTACTTAAATGAAAAGAATTCTTGCCCAGTATCTTAGCCACTTGATATAGACCTAACCATATTCTATCAAACTTCTAGTGATCTCCCTTCTTTTCTCTGTCCTTATCCCATAGTAATACAAGATTTGATATCCTAAAGGCTTTTATTTTGGCTCTTTTGTCAAACCAACGTTTGACAATAGCCTGATGCTTAGAGAATTGCTACAAAGCAACATGTCTTTGCTCCTCCATGTTAAGTAAATTGAGTAATCTGACCTCGATCCTATCATCCTTGGTATAAAAATCCTGCACGAACTTAAGAACAGTTATTTACAAATGAATCAGGAAGACAGGGTCTTGGCCATAGACTAACTTAAAAGGCAAATTCCCTAGGGTGGCTTTAATTCAGGTTCGATATGCCCATAGGGAAAATCTAAATTGGGTGTGCCAATCCCTAGGATTGTTTTCTAGCAAATTTCTTATCACTTCCAACATATTTTTATTAGTGGACTCAACCACGCTGTTTCCCTGAGGGTAGTAATTAGATGAATACTTTAGAATAATTTTATGCTCATAAGCCCATTGAATGAATTTAGCTTAAGAAAAAGTAGGGCCATTATCACATACCAGAGAAAATGGAATTCCAAACCTGGTGGTGATGTTCTCAATCAAAAATTTGATAACCACCTCTATGGTGTTATTTTTGCAGGGTTGAGCTTCAGTTTAGTGTGTACAATAGTCGGTTGCAGTCAAAATGAACTTGTGTCCTGTAGAAGAATAGGGATTAATAACACCTACAAAATCTAGGGCCCATTGAGCAAACGACCTTACCTCATACACTGGTTGCAAAGGCATTGCCAGATTTCTTTCCCTGGGTGTAGAAGTTTGACATACATGACAAGTTCTAACATGTTGGTGTGCATCCCGAAATACATAAGGCCAATAATAGCCTGATCTAAGAATCTGATAAGCCAAAGCATCTACAGATCCATGTCCCATTCCATGTCTTCCATGAAACTCAGAAATGGCATGCTTGGCCTCCTGCTGATCTAAAAAGTGCAAGTAAATCCTTTGAAAATTATTTGTATAGATGGATCCCCCTTTGAGCATATAGTGAGCACTCTTCATCCTCAATTCTCTCCTATGAGTAGCATTCATTCCTTCTAGACATCTATTATTGAGGAGGAAGAAAATCAACTCTGTATACCAGGAATCCTTAGTAAATGACTGGACAGTATACTGCTGACAAGTGATGTTTTTGTCCACATCTACCATTGCTTTTGATAAACCTTGCCCTCAGACAAGTTTCATCAGATGAATCTCTAAGTCAAACTCTTGTATAATTTCCATCCACTTTCCTCTTCACTCTCCCAATTCACTTTGCATCAAGAGAGACTTCACAGCTGGATTAGGAACTATAGCCCTTACTTAACTTCGTAGAATGTAATGTCTGAACTTCTTTACCGCTCGCACCAATGCAAAGGATTTTTTCTCCAGTGGTGGGTATCTAACTTCCTCATTCTTAAATGGAGATCTCATGAAGGAAATAGGTCTTTCCTCTCCCTCTCCTCTTCGTTGTGTTAACACAACTGCACATGAATGGTTAGATGTAAAAGAATAGATATAAAAAGGCTTTAAATAATCTGGGCTTGTCAAAACAGGTGCCTCGGATATTAACGGTTTGATCTATGAGAAAGCAGATTTAGCCTCATTACTCCACTCAATCTTTTCCTCTTTCTTCATAATTTCATTTAGAGGTGTGACGATCTCCGCAAACCCTGTTATAAAATTTCTAACAAAATTGATCCTCTCGAAGAAGGATCTCATTTCTTTCTTGCTACCTGGCCTTGTCAGTTTCAAGATAGCCTCCACTTGATCAAGGTCTATGGATATCCCTTCTTTTGATATGATGTGTCCTAAGAGTTTCACTTTAGACACTCCAAACACACACTTCTTTGGGTTGAGAGATACACCATAGCTTATACATTTCTTGAGAAATTTTTCTGGATCAGTAGCATGGTCTTCTCGATTCTTGAAGAAGATGGTTAAATCATCCACATAATGCACTTCCCTATCAAGTCCTTGAAGGCTATGCCCATTTCTAGTTGAAAAATTACTCCAGCGTTGATAAGACTGAATGACATACTTTGATAGGAAAATGTGCCCCACTTGGTGGCGAAAGCAGTCTTCATCCTATCCTCATGATTGACAAGGACCTGATTGTACCCAGAATAGACATCCAAGAATGACATCATCTGGGACCCATTAACCTTTTGTAGCACTTCATCAAGAGAATGCAGTGGATTATTATCTTTCTCAGAGGCTTTATTCAGATTCTTGAAATCAACACACAATCTGATGTCACCATTATTTTTTCTTACAAGAACTAAATTTTCCACCCATGTGGAATGTCTAATAGGAAAGACTATTCTTGTTGATAGGAGATTTTGTACCTCCTTATAGATCAAGGGCTCAATCAAAGCATTGACCGGGCATTACTTTTGATGGAAGGGCTTAGCTTTTGGCTTAAGAGGTATAGTATGAGTGATCACCGAAGTGTCAAAGGTCTTTAAATCATCATACCCCCAAGCAATAGCTGCAATGTTGTGCTCCAAAACTTTGACTATTTTCTATTTAATCTCTACAGGATAGGTTTTCCCTACAAGAACATTTCTTTTAGGGCCTAAGTGTGTTAAATTGACAGATTCATATTTCCCTCCACTTTCTGTGGGCACCCTCTGATGAGCTCGTGGGTCAGAATCAAATATTCTCTCCAAGGCTACCATCCCTTTCAGAATGCTATTGATTTTTAGATCCAATACCCCTTCTTCTGAAGAACCATTCTCAAGATCCCAATCTCCCTAATCTCTTTCAGACTCATCTATAATCTACCCTTCAAAAACATCTGAAGTTTCTAGAAAGGCCAAGATATGTTGATCATCATCAAATACTTGAAAATTCTGGACATTATCTAGGATGGCTAGGACTGAGATCAACTCAACTAAAAACATTTTAAGCTTAGAGTCTTGCATAGGCTCTAAAGTGCTAGTTGTAACAACAAGGGCATCTGCAATTTGATTAGCTTCCCTAAGGATTAGAGTAATCCCAAAAGCATCAAAATCTTCAATTAAGTTCCAAACTTTGTTTTTGTATGTAGCCAATCTTTTGTTATGACATGTGTACTGGATACATACCTATTTTACAATCACTTTAGAATCTCCCATTACCATGAGAGTAGTAACCTTCTTTTGATGAGAAAACATAAGTGTGTGAGAAAGTGCTTCATACTTAGCCATGTTGTTTATACAGCCAAACTGTAACCTGTAAGATTCAAAGTAAGTTTTTCTTATTTGTTGGTTAATTCGATCCCCGCTCCACTTCCTGCCTTGGATTTGGAGCCATGAAATTTGAGACTCCACAATTGGTATTTTTTTGGGAGCTCTTTTGTTTTAGGAATGATAGGGGTGACTTACTTGGGATATGTGGCAGCTAAGAATTTTGTTGGTCATCAAAAATTAGCTTGGGGCAAAGCTCACTTGGAGGCTTTTCTATATCTACAACTTGCTCAAGAATTAAATCTTGGGAAACTCCTTGGATCTGATTGCAATCTAATTCCTTTTTCAATAGTGCCCTTAGCATTGGTAGATTATCTGGGGAAGGTGTATTGGAAAAGAACTGAGACACCTCAATATTTTCTTGAATGTTGGAACATAGAACCTAGGCCTAATCAAATCATGAGGAATCTTCTTCTTGTGAAAGGCTGGTCCTAGTAAGAATGATAGCATCCTTAACCTTAAAAGGAAATTCATTGATCTAGGGTTCTTCTTGACAGATTTGCTGAGCTTGGCCTATATGGTTTAAGATCTCTAGGCATGGTAGGCAAGTTAACTCAGAATGATTATGATAATGAATCCTACACCAATTAGGAAGCAACAAACTACTCAAATTAGTTTGTTCTCCTAATACTAGCCTATCTTGTTGCAATTTCCTTGTGAGAACTTGTTGGTTGATGGAGATCATTGGGTCACTGTGTTCTAGGGGAAATGTATCCTCAAGATTGTGTACAGAGAAGGTGAGAACTTCCTCTCACTTGTAAACTCCTATCTCAGTCTCAAAATATGCTACTTCGTTTGGAGCATCATATTTTGTAATCATATGCTTGAGCCTCGGTTCACTCTCAATCCTTATTTGGGTTGCTACTCCCTTCTAGATAGCCACATGTGAGAGAAATCCAAGGAAAAATATCCCCCTATACTTTTCATTAGCTCTCAACTTAGGAGCATACCATATGTCTCTGGGATGTCAACCACTTGGATATCTATGTAGGTTTGGATCCTTGGATTTGATCCAACCTGAACATGCATGTTTTTTAGTTCTCCTACAACATTGAACTCAGTTTTGTCTAACTTGATCACCTTCTTGTTGTTGGTGATTTTGAACTTGTTGGGAAGGATCTTGCATGACATTATTGAAAAAAGGCATAGTAGGTTGGGTTTGTAACTTAGACATAGGTCCGTATTGGGAATAAGACATCCCTAGGATACTGTTGTATAATGGTGGGCTAGGCATCTGATAACTCATGGGAGGAAGAGCTGCTTCTAAACCTCCAAGTTGCAGACTTATCTATTGTTGTAATTTGATAGCTAGATGATACACCTTAGATAAAGAGTCTATTTCGTTGGCCTCATAAGTTCTCTACAAGAATAGGCTAACCAAAGGATCAACAACTCTTAAATATTCCTGAATAGCAATATTCGCAACCACTAAGTAAGGCTCTTGTAGCCTACGATACATCCTTTGGAATCTAGTATTAAATAGAGGCAATGGCTCATGGTGTTCCTTTCTTATGGTGGAAAACTGATGATATAGAATAGTTGGGTCTATGTAGACCCAAAATTGGTTAATAAAAGAATTTTCTAAATCAGCCAAGCTCAAGATAGAGGCTTGAGGTAGGTTTAAGTACCAGTTATATGCCATGTCCCCCAAACAATAAGGAAACAATCTACATACCACATCCCAGTGAGCCACTTGAGCATGAGTATAGGCATCCTTGAATTCTTGTATATGCTCCTCAACACTTCTTGATTCCCCATGCATGTACTTGGGGCAATAATTTTTATGATTCTTAGGTAGATCATGGATTCCCCCTAGAATAGTCCCTCACAGAGAGGGGTTATTCTCAAAGTAAGCCATGGGTGGAATTGGTTGAGCAGATGGTGGTGCGACTGGTCTAATCGGTAGTGATATTGGTTGCACTGGTGGTGGTGTGCATGGATTTGATTGAAATCCAGGTGGAGTAAGCGGTGGTGGCAATGGTGGGATTAAGCTTCTACGAGCCTAGGGTCTATATCGAACTAGGGTTTGAAGCTCTAGTAATGGTTCAACGTTAGTAGAGGATCTGATAATCCTTCTAGAATTTTCCAGTGAGAATGACCCAATACAAGCCAGCTTGTTCCTTCAGGCCCTCCTTTTAGCACCAGATATGTTGATGGTGAAAATGACACAAACAATGTTAAACAAAATATTCAATACTCCATTTATCCTGAAAGAGAAAGACAACACATAGTGGCCTAACTCCCAAGGTCTTGGTAGTTGGTTCTCAACTGTCTGATTTCACTCAATTGGTTCATGCAACCATAATGTTCAAGGGGCCTTTGTTGGTAATAAGGAATGTAAGCAACACGTATTCATGAATCTATACTTAACAATAGGGGGTTTAAATAAACAAAAAAAGATAGATCAGGGCATGCATCAATGAAACATGAATAAAATTATCTCATACCCAGACATATTTTCAACAACGGATTTTCTTCTAGTAGATCAAGAAAACCATAACATAATGCAATTTACAAAACAACCCATACTATTGCATGCATCTATGGTGCTTATTTTAATCATCACAATCACACATCATATTATTTTAAATATTCAAAACAAAATAACAAACTCTCATTTGTTTCTAAAATCATAGATCAACAGACCTTCACCAATCCAATCCATAGATAATTTAATGAAATAACCTTTAAATTTGGTTCCTTCTATTAATTATCATCAAATAAGAAAAATTTATGCTTCAGCAAACCATTGGAATACATACAAATTATGATTCATTAACCTCATCTAGTAAACTTAATTCCAACACAGTATTGCGTAAAAACCTGTATTTGTATTCAACTGTAACTGAAAATAACAAAGTATCTCTATAAGAAAACTATGAAAATCCTATCTGCTACTATTAGGTGGCCAATTCTATTCTCATTAGCCGACCTTTACAATATGGTACCCTAAAGGAATATATAGATGTACAAAGCATGAAATCCTCTCAATCCAAAATTGATATCCACCTTTTTAGGAACTTAAAATTCCTTGGAAACTCAGATCGGTTGATCTCTAGTTCCCATGTTGATCATCTAGTAAAACTGGAGAGAATAAAAGAGAGGAGAAAAGAAAGCCATGCGCCCATAAGACTGTCAATCATCCATGTGTAGTTTTCTCTAAAGTGTACTCATCATAATTGGATAAAACTTGTTGCAGCATATCCAAATCTGGCCCATCAATCCAACTGTCCTCAAACTTGATCCTCTTTCATGTCCCTTAACTTTGTCAATTCCCTTCTTGCATCCCTTACTTCTTCTCTAATATCTGCCAATCGATCTAATAGTAGATATTCTCCATCATCTCCCGTTTGTATAACCTCTTGAATTCTACTATCCTGTTTCTCTTTTAATCGACTTAGAGGTAGGCCTTCCTTTACCGGTATATCCACATTCACTAGAATAGCTAAATCAGCTTCTAATTTGTCAAGTTTCTCATTTAAATCCTTGCTAGTATCCCGAATTTCATTCTTATGTTTGTATAAAAAGTCAGATCTAAATCGGATTATGTTGTAGACCTTTTCTAGGAAGTTTGCATTATCTTCCTCAAGTATTGATTGCTCTAGAAGAATGGATTTTGGCAACTTATTAATCTCTTTTAGCTTCTGGACATATCCTCTGTATTCCTCTTCCTATTCCTCCAATGCTTTAGCATGCTAATTCATCTCTTCTATTATCTTCAAAGCTTTCCCATGTACCTCAAAACAGCTTCCTAGTACCTCACCTATCTCCTGATTAAATCTATCAATCAACCTGTCCATCATCCCAACTTTATTCTTAACCTGCACCAAATCATCCACCTCTCTTTTACAAAGAAGAACCAGTGTCTCTATAGTGGTGACTTGTTGTGACCTCAGAGTAGAAAAATCCTTCAAAAAGGTGTACAATTGATCTAATTGAGCCTTAAGCTCATCCTTTCTCTATTTATCCTTCATCATCCTTGATTTGGTGGATGATGCTACAACATCAATTAGGTTCATTTGCTGATTTCTTGTGGGTCTTCCCAAATTGGTAGTGCCCAACTGGTAATCAGTTACCTGCATATCTCCCACATCCTTATCCACCATTGGTATTGCACATTCAACAATAATATATGCTCCTTTAGTTAGTCTTGTGGAATGCAGAATCTTAGCCTTTATCTTGGGTCACTCTTTTTCAATTTCTTTCATCATGTCAACTCAAATAAGAGGCTGTGAGGGTGTTACTGGTCTCTTTTGAAGATCAATTTTTAACCTAGTGGGAGAACTTGGAGTAGTGGCCATTGCAGTAGAAGAGAAAGCAATAGTTGTAGATGATAACGGTTGTAGCACATTAACCTTAGGTTGAGAACCAACCTCTTGTACATCTTGTTTTTCTTTCTCTACATTTTCTTGTGCAAGATTTTCAACTTCTTCCTTGTCCTTCTGCTCTTTCATCTTCTTGTCCTCTTGTTCCTTCTGCAGTTTTTCCTCTTCCAACCTCTTCTCCTCAAGTAGCTTATTTATTTCTTCTACTAACACTTTGAGTCCGTCTAAGGCTTCCTTCTCCTTTTTCTGCTTCTTGGACAGCTCCTCAACATCTTTCTCCTTTTGCATGCATTTTGTTTCCTCCTTTTTCTTATAGGATTCTTCAATTATTTTAAATTTATCCTCAAGGGCTTCTCTTTCTCTTCGTTGTTTAGCCTTTTCTTCTTCTAACTCATGGATCTTCTGCACCATTTCCAGTCTATAATTGTCTTCTTTTGTCTTGAGATTCTACTCCTTTTTCCTTTGTTGCTTCAACACTTCATCGACACTTTGCTTAGCCTCCAATTGCTATTGTTGAAGTAATGTATCATCTTGTGCCTCATTATCTATTTCCTTTTATTTTTCTATTTCTTCTACATGTATCTTAGCATCTGAAGCCTTCTTTGTTTCCTCAAACAGTGCCCATTGATCCTCTTCAGTTAACACATGTTCAGTTTCTTCTAGAGGCATCTCTTCTTGTACATCCTTCTCTAACAAGATCTCATCATAATCTATTTCAATATCTTGAATCTCTACCTCTGCTTCTTTTTCCTTCAAGGTCTCAGTTGTACCATGGAGAATGCCCCTAGGCATCTCTTCATCTTACTGCTTTGTAGGCAGGACTTGGGCAGATGATTCCCCAGCCAATGATGTTGGAGCCACCGATCCTCTTGGAACATTTTCCTCATGTGTCTCAGGCACATCTTGAGCTGAAGCTGCAAGCTCAATCTCCTCTATATTAGGAGGGAATAACTCTAATGGTTCTTTAGGAGTCACTTTCCTCTTCATTCTTTTGTATCCCTTCCCTTTCTTGGGATCTGGACCTCTAAGAGTTTTGTCTTTAAGCACAACCCATTGGATACTTCTATCTAGTACAGGTCTATCTATATGCTTGATATCAATTGTTTCCTCAGCATCACAATCTATTAGATCTATGTTTTGTGCATCATATGATGGATCCAACACTACCCCATCATTTGATAGTGTATTTGGAACATCAAATGTCACTCCAAATTCCACCATGAGTGGAACGGGTAACCTCTCATAATTCGTTTTCCTGAGGTCATACTCATCTTGGATATCACTCCAAAATTCTTCTAGAAAATTGAAGTGTCTATCAAAGACTGAAGCTAGCAAAGCATTCATCTTCTTATTTGGATCAAAGTGCTTTCAGGCAGTGTATAGGCCCAAATTCAAATGCACCAATTCATTACAAACCACCTTAGCTCCCACAAGGTGTGGGCAACTATACTCACCCAATTGCATGGGGAACTTGTGACAACCTGGTTTGGGTTTTATTGCTAGCCAGGTATTGACACCCAGAGCCTGGTAGAAAAACTCGATTAGAATTATCCTGTTGTTGCAGCATCTTGGAAGTAAATGAGGATGACCCTCAAACCCAACCAACCTGAAATAAGTGAACTTGGGGTATTGGATATACCAACATCCCCATTCTATGATAAACACCATGGCCTCTTGGCTTAACCTATACCTTGCATCTCTTGTAAGGTGGTTATTGATTACATATAAGAATGCATCATTAACCCTTCTAAAATGTGATTCAAAAACATGTAGGGACAGCTGATCATAGTGATCCCATACTCTCTTCTGTCTATCCGCTTCTCCCAATATTCCTACCCTATTCAACCCTGGGAAGATGCCTCCTCTAGCTGCTGCATAGACAACATAAGACATCATGAAGAAACTCTTGGTTTCCCTTATACTGACCAGCTGATTATGTATGCTATCTGAGACAATCATTGGCCAATCAAATTGTTGTGTTGCATCCAAGATTATCTGAATAAAAAGGAAACATCCATTCCTTAAAGTGAAGAGAATCCTGCTTTCCAAAGACCCTAGATAGCATCATTATAATGTCTACCACTTCCTTGTAGAAATCTTCCTTCTTCAGCTGATCTACAAGCTTTATCGAAGACTTCTTCTTTGTTCTTAACCACTTATTGTTCAAGTGGGCTTTATTGGTTTCCTTATGGTTGCTATATATTTCCAAGCCTTTTGCCTCATTCAACTGTCCTAGGTTCTTTGGATTGGGAACACTAAACATATACTAGAACATCTGAGGTGTCAAGTCTATGATGACATTGTCCTGTGAATCCACACATTTCCTAGTGGTAGGATTGTAACCTCCAACTCCTGTCATGATCAATTATGGGCATTGAATGGACAAAGGAAATACAAAAATATAAGCAAGGTCAGACTCAACTATCCTTTGAGTTCTTCCTATCAATTCTTCAACAAAAGTCTCTAAATACAGATCCTCATAGTTAAATGGACCTAGGTTTGTGTCAGTTATGTCAGCCCAATCAGATTCCACTTTGCTAACTATGACAGCCAAACCCTTATAGTTATACCTCAAGGTATAAGGTAGCTGCTTTGGTTTAATCTTTGTAGACTTAGTTGATGCCTTTGAAGTTTTTGTAGGCTGACTCCTTTGAGAAGCTTCTCCTGATGTTCCTAACATCCTTTAGCTTCCTACAACAAAACCTTAAATTAGACCCTTGAACAAATATAACAAAATATGCCTTAAGATCTTACCCTATCTTGTACATACCGAAGGAGGAACCAGGCATAAAACATTCTAAATAGACTCTTTTTAAAAACACTTATGGTATCAAAGCCAAAATAGGCATCAAGCTTGTAGCAATTACATGGCTGGATCAGAGTCGGAGTTAAGATGGTAACCAGAATCGAAATTGGAATCGGAATGAAAACCTGATTTGGTTTCATGAAGAATTTTCAATTTTATATTCGGTTCCGGTTCCCCCTGAGTTACCAATGTTTTAAAAGCTTCTCCCTATTGAGAGCGGAGCCAGAGATGGGATGGAAATGACATTAATACTTACTACAAAGCATGGTTCAAGGTCTAAATCGATTCCACTCCTGCTTCTACTCAAAATAACAATGACGTCATAAATGATTTCAACTGGATAATAAATAACACCTTGATTTAAGGACTAGGTCATATTAAAATGAAAAGGGATTAATAATAATCCTTAAAAGAACATAACCATATGACCAAAATGAAACCATAGTAATTAGGGCATCATATTTAAAGTAGAAAACACGCCAAAACCTTAACTCACAAAACCTCGACCTTAGACAACCTAGGGCACAAATTTAACCCAATTCAAATTAACCAGACTGATGTGAAAAAAAGACTCCTAAATAAAAATGTAATTTACCAAACCCTATGAACGAAAGAATAGTAACTAATCTACGCCATTTAAAACCTAGGGCATTAGGGTACGGCTATGATTAAATGTGAAAATGACCATGATAAAAATAAGTAAATAAGAAACTAACACACCAGAGAAGAAAAAACAAAAATAAAGAAACTTGAAACAAAAGAATATGAACAAAACAAACAATGGGAATTCACAAGAATAATGGTAATCATGAATTCTTGAAAAACAAGCAACTGAACAAAATGATACGCAAACAAATGAAAGAGAAGAACAATAAACCCTACCTCAAACGCAAAATAAATAGGTTAGCCCTTTGAAGTGATTCCACGCGTAATTATCTCCCTTTTGATTGATTCACATGCCCAAATGCTCCACTACAACTCTGGTTCACTCTTGATCTTTTAAACAATGATGATAACTTCTAGTTAATCCCTAATTAAGGTAAAAACGTGCAGTTTCATACATGCATGGCTCCTATAATTGATTCCATAAATGTGGGAGATCGAAGTCAGAACTATAGAGGGAACTGACACATTACTATTGTGTGACTTCAGTAAAGTCAAATGACCAAAACAGTGGGAGCGGAATCGGAGTTGGGATTGATTTAGAAACTTTGTCCAAGTTTCACATTTAGTTATTGTTTTGGCTCTGGTTCCACTAACAATGAAGAAAGCCAAACAAAAGTTAAATAAAACATGAAGACTAAAAAAATTGAGAAAACCCAACATAAAATCCTAAGTCTAAACGAACAAAACAAAAGGCGGAGGCGGAGACGGAAATAGAAATTATTTTGAAACTTTGAACTACGTTCAAGCTTAACTTCTACTCCAGCTCCAGCTCCGATAAAGATTAAACTAAAAGATAAGAAAGGATAGTCGGGACCGGGATCGAAATGAAGTCTTTGAAGAGAGTTTCAAAACCCGATTTAGTTCTGGTTTCGGTAGAGCAATAAAACAAAACAAAGTGTTTGAAAAGAATTACTCCAAACCTTATTTGAAATTCAACTAAGGAAAAAAAAAAAGGGGGACCCATTTTGACCAAGGAAAAAAGATGGGGTGGTTATGCAAGGCATAATAAATGGCGACCTGGCTGGAAAAATGGTTTACCCATTTTCAAGACACCCAAAAAAAAATCTGAAACCTGTGAAATGTTTCAATTCTTTGAAATGCTAAGGAAAAAATTCAATCCAAAACCTAAGGAAATCATACACTTGTTGGGGGAAAGAAATTTTGGAGATCTACATGGCTTAAACTATTGTTCAAAAATGCTTTGTCAGATATGAAGAATTAGACATACCCCTTACTGCTTCCAACTCTATAAGGAAGACATTAAAGGATATCCATGAAGGACGAAATCTGAAGGTGTTTAATGTTTATTCTAATGTATGATCAAGGGTCAACAATCAGAGCTACCTCATACCTTATGAAAATGAATTTGAGTAGGGAGTAAGAAGGAAAAACAAAGCTTTAAGCTCGATAGTGATAAAAAATCAAACCATTCAAATGACCAAGGGAAAATCACAAGGGAATCCCAAGGTCTTACACTCGACGTGTTGGCACTGGCATTATTTGTCATTGATGTCAAAGGTGCATGATATTCCAAAGGTGAATTCCATGATTCATGTCAACTATATGATAGGATTACTTCATGTCATAGAGTTACTTCTTTACAATGTAGATTTTTGGTGAGATGATAGGGTGTCAGTTCATTCACATGGCATTTTCACAACTATCTTCCAACATAACATGAGTTGTTATCAAGCATAAATTAGATCAAGTATTCAATGGAAATTTGGCATTGAGACTTATAGAAGCATAGACAAGGAACACTATCTATTTAACAAAGAGCCTCAAAGAAAATCTCATAAAATTAAATGTAAATATGGTAGGTCTACATAAATGAATATTTTACAACTCCTTTGTTGGTGTTACACCTATGTTCATAGATTCCCACAAAATGGAAACATAGTTGAGGCACTAAAGTTTTTTGACATAATATCTAGAAGAGATATTTTCTCATGGGGTGTAGATTTTTTGGATATAATGGATGTGTTGAAAAAGCTTTAGAAACTTTCAAGAAAATGTGAATAGAAAACAAAAATTTGATTTCCAAAGTTTAGTGGTCATAAATAGTCTAATGGACATTGATGAGGATATCTATTAAGCACAAGTTAAAGACTATGTAGAGAATGTTATGGATGAGGTGAAAGTTTAACTAAGCAAATGAAAGGTGAATATTTCCCAACTTAGTGCCTCATGCACTTGAGTTATATTTACTTAATATCGGTTGTTTTTCATCCACTTAACAACCTCTTTAAGGAGACTGAAGAAAGTTTTGTAACCTATGATTTGTTGTTGAAATGACTTAAGATATGCATGTAAATGTCTTGTTATGAACCTAAGAAGAGTTAAAGGCCCTTGGGGCTTTGTTAGAAGTTTAAAAATTTAGTATAGTTTTTTCCCTTGTTTTAGTTACACGGTTTTGTAACTATTTTTTTTGAAGCAACAATGGAATGAGAAACTGAGTTAGTGCATTGGGTGGATTGTGACTGTGGTCTACAATGTGAAAAGTGAATTGAAGATTATGTTTCATGTCGGTATTATGCATAATGAAGCAAATTGAAATGATAGTGTGTGTTAGCAAGGGCTCTATGATTATATTCATGGAGTTTTGTTTTCTTTTCATAGAGAGATTGAAATAATAGAGCATAAAATTCCTATTTATGCCTTTGTATGACAATGCTCATTTTTTTGCTTACTTTGCATATTCGAGTGTGATATGACAAAGAACAAGGTTTTAGTTTGATAGATGCAATAGTGTTGTGGGATGTGTGAATAGGGGAGATGATATTTGTTGACATGCAGATGCAAAGATAGATCACATGAGTAGTGAATTATCGTGAAATAGAGTAACTCACTGAATTTTGTTGTTTTCCTTTGAGTTTAATGAAAGTGATGTATGTTTTCCAGTGAGGCATTTTTTTACTGAGACATTAATTGTAACCAGTGAGGTTTTGATTTTCCAATGAGGCTTAATGAGGTGACTTTTTAGAGTGGTTTTTTAATCCCTTTTAGGGTTTTGTACTCATAATCCCTATGTTATGTCTTCTCTTGATTGTTTGTTAGTTTGGGTTTGATAAGTAGTTCTTGTTCATGTATCTTTTTATGATTCATATGATTTTGATTCACTCAACATTGAATATCTATGATGTTTGAAGTGATAAAAAATGGTTTTACATGCATAATCCAAGTGAGTTATTTAATAAGATTTGATTTGTAATTTGACCACTGATTCACCCCCCCTCTTAGTGGTTTGGTACTCCAAAAAGTGGTATCAGAGCCATACCCTTGCACAATTTTAACCAATATAGGGGTTCTTGGCAGTGGAGTACTTATTATGGAAAATCAGGAAGGGTATTTTATTTCCAAAGCACCATTATTTGATGGTTTTGGCTATTCTTTTTGCAAATCTAGAATGGAGCACTACTTATCTTCTCAAGGTTATGATATTTGGGAAGTAGTTGAGACTGAGTATACTGCTACTAAGGTGCCTTCCACTTCAGATGAGAAAAAGGCCTATGAGTGTAATTCTACGGCCACAAATTCTATTTTTTGTGGATTGACCAATGATATACTTGTCAATATTATGGATTGTAAAATTGCAAAGACTATTTGGGATAAGTTGTCTAGTATCTGTAGACATCCAAATTTGATCACTCTCATATGATCAAAATTGTCCACTTTATTCATCTATTTCATTAATAGTGAGTAAATAATTTATTTAATCATTATTTAATTTTCTGCCTAAGGTTCCTAAAGTATTTAATTAAATAAATTAAATACTTTACCTTACCCCCTTGTCTTCTCTAAATTAAATAAACATGACATTATTTAATTTAGTCTTTTAACCCATTTGAATTAAAATCAATTTTTAATTCCTCTTTTCTCTCTCCTTGTCACATTCTCCATAACCCTCTTCTAATTCGGATTAAATTAATTAATCTGTGATTAAGATGTGCACCATTTAATCTTGATTAAGTGTCACATCCTCCATAATCTCCCACTTGCCTCTAATCTTCCACTTGCACAACCTTAATCAGAATCATTAGCCACATTTGGTTTACCTTTTCTGGTCAACCTTCCCACTTACCATTTTTGGTATGGACTCCCTTCCCCATGTGAATTTTTAATTCACATTTATTCAACCAAGGTTCCCCTCTTCCCCATGTGAATTTTTAATTCACTTTTATCTTTCCAAGGTCTTCCCCATCCCCCATGCAAGATTCTAGAAGCCTTGACTTGTCACTTCACATGTGCCAAGGGCTTCTAGAACCTTGGACTTGTCACATCACCCACATGTGACAAATCTCCAGCTTTTTGGAGACACTCTCTTATCCACTAGATTCTTCCAATCATTGTGAATTTTAAATTCACTTTTATTCCTCCAAGGAATCTTCTCATCCCCCAAGATCCACCTCATCTCCACATCACTCCACCCTAGGACATCTCACCCTCCACATGTCAAGATGTGAGGGCTTGTGAGTCCTCAACTCACCATAGCCCTTCATCTTGATCTTTGTTGGATCAATCTCAACCGTTGAATTCTCTAGAGAATTCAATTTGGCCTATAAATACCCCTTCAATTCCTTCATTTTAGAGGATCAAGTCTTTTGCAAATAAACTCTTGCAAAATTGCCATTCAATCTTTCATCTATTTTAGCATCCATATTGCATCAATTCATCTTGCATCCACTTCATTTTCATTGCCATCCAAGGAGCACACAAGACTTCAACATCAAGGGCCAACTAAGGAAGCAACAATATGAAGGTATAACAACAGTTTATTTGTTTATCTTGCTTTCATATTGTTCATCTTCTTAGGCTAATCATTGAGGTGCCCTATTATCTTGTTGTTTCTCTTTATTGCACTATTAGTTTTACCTAACATCTCACATTTTAGGAAGCAGCATTTTATTAGGATCACAATTCTGGCATGCCCGGTGGGACCCACAAGGGGGTCTCTTTCTTTCACATTTTTTGTTGTTTGCTTGTTACAGATTCAGGTCGCAGAGGGGCGAACTTTCCCTCCCGGATGCTGCAGAGGGGAGACCTTGCCCTCTGTTTCTGACTATTTTCTGCAGAGGGGCGACCCTGCCCTTTGCTGTTTTCAACTATTTTCTACAGAGGGGCGACCCTGCCCCTTTCGACTGTTTTTTGCAGAGGGGCGACCTTGCCCTTTTGACTATTTTCTGCAGAGGGGCAACCTTGCCCTTTTGACTGTTTTCTCGCCCTTTTGACTGTTTTCTGCAGAGGGGCGACCCTACCCTTTTGAGTATTTTCTGCAGAGGGGCGACCTTGCCCCTTTTGACTGTTTTCTGCAGAGGGGCGACCCTGCCCCTTTTGACTATTTTCTGCAGAGGGGCGACCCTGCCCTTTTGACTATTTTCTGCAGAAGGGTGACCCTGCCCTTTACTGATTGATTATTTTCTGTAGAGGGGCGACCTTTCCTTTTTTTGATTATTTTCTGCAGAGGGGCAACCTTGCCCTTTTTGACTGTTTTCTGAAGAAGAGAAGGGTGACCCTGCCCTTTACTGATTGGCTGTTTTCTACAGAGGGGCGAACCTATCCTTAACAGCACATTCAAGAGGGTAAAAAGGGGCACTTGAATTTTGTGTTTGTCTTCTTATTTTTGTTATTTCATGCGCTAATCCTCTAATCTCATTTGGTGGTGAGTGAAGTCAGATTTGCTGCACATCACAAAGAAGGGCAAGAAGATAAACAACTAACATTTCCTTGCAGGACCTTCCTTTTTATTCTGATTTTTAAAAGTCTTTCTTTGCTACTTTATCTAGGTACTTAGTATAAGTAGGGGAAAGTAATATTTGTTGTTTGTTGTATCTATTTTACTTATTTTACCTTAAGGGGGCATTAGTTTGTTTTCACCTTCCTCCTTTGCACATTGTGTGGATCCGAAGGAGGTAGTTGGAAACAATTAGTGTCATCTTCTTAGTGGGACCTGCTTGGGGATTTCATCACCCCAAGGGACGATCCCAACCACGCATACAGGCGGGGTATATAAAGGGGGGAGAGCAAAATTTGTACCTCAATCTAGTTACGTCGTAATTGGCGGAATGTTGAAGCTAGGGTGATACCTAGCTAGACGTGAAGAGTTGGTCCGAGCCTTTCAGTATCTCACTGGGGCTCCCGACTCACGCTTGTGACGGATTGGTGTTCATGGTTGTGCCTCACGTACCGAGCGTATATCGAGGACTCCCTAGAAACCTTGTTCATCCTAGAGTAAGACCTTTGCTGGCCATACCCGTTAAAACATTAATCATAGGATTGCGCTTGTTCAAAGTGTCTTTTTGTGAAGAACCAGTAAATTTTGGTAAGTCAAACTGCCATTAAACCATTTTAAGTCCTTGCCAAAATTCTTTATCCAAACCAAGTTCAAATTTTCGCTGCAGAGGGGCGACCTTGCCCTCTGTTTAAGCCATTTTCTGCAGAGGGGCGACCTTGCCCTCTGTTTCAGCCATTTTCTGCAGAGGGGTGACCCTGCCCTCTGTTTTAGCTATTTTCTACAGAGGGGCAACCCTGCCCTCTGTTTCAGCCATTTTCTGCAGAGGGGCGACCCTGCCCTCTGTTTCAGCTATTTTCTGCAGAGGGGCGACCCTGCCCTCTGTTTCACCGGTTTAACCTCCGTTTGAATCCCCGAAGCATCCATTTGACCATTTGATCAATCCAAACCTTCATTTGGCCATTCCAAGCCCCCGTTCACCCCTCCTGACCATCTATCTATCCAATCTGCATATCCGACTACCCATTCTGAGTGGTCGTTCCCTTGTTCCGAGCATTTGTCAACATTTTCTAAAAATCAATGTTTCATTGACCAGATTGCATAAGTGCTTCTTAGAACATCATTGGAGTCCATATCTATCCTTAAATCATCCATCCCAATCACCTAGACTTCATTTTTGAAATTTTTGATTTTTATGCCGAAACTTCCGGAGGCCATAACTTTTGACTTGGATGTGGGTTTTGGCTGAAATTTTGCGGGTGGTTGCATTAGGAGATGGCATTTGGATTCCCAACTGACTGCTAAGTCCATTGGATCCTCCTTCAACACATTTTCAGAGCCTCAAGCTTTCATCTTGACCCCCAAAATCACAAATTAGTATTTATTTTTTTCAATTTTCTAGTTTTTAACGAACTGTTCCGTTAATAACTCTAAATGCATGTCTCATATTTCTGATGTTAGTTGGCAATTCATCCTATCATATTTCCGATGTTAGTGATGTAAAGGTCAAAGAAGCTAAGTTACAAACCTTTAGAGCCAAATTTGAAGGGCTAAAAATGAGTGAGGAAGAGAAGGTTTTTGATTACCTTCTAAGAGTCCAAGAGACAGTCAATTCAATTCGTGAACTTGGTGAGTCCTTGGATGAAAAAATGGTTGTTAAAAAGGTAATAAGGTCACTAACAATAAAATATGATTCCAAAGTGTTTTCTATAGAAGAGAGGGATACAAATAAAATTACCTTAGATGAACTTCATGGCACATTTATAGCTTATGAGATGATAATGAGTAATGATAAATCCACAATAAAAGAGGATGCCTTTAAATCTGTCAAAAAGGACCAAGAGATAAATTCTAATTTAGAGAAGTTGGATAACAATGAATCCATCTTTTTAAGCATATTGATAAAGGGGCCAGGAAAATATAAGGGGAAAGTTCCATTCAAGTGTTTCGGTTGTGGTATGATTGGGCATTATGTTGCTCAATGCCCTTATAAAGATTCTAAAAGGGATGAAGAGGATAGTAGTAGACAAGGAAAGAAGAAACAATATAATTCTAAAAGGAAAAACTATTTCAAAAAGAATAAAAGTCTACTCATTAAGGATGTCGATGTAACAAATAGTTGTAAAAAAGGTTTTGTTGAAGAAGGAGAGGAAAATTTATTTATGACTATTGTTAATCTAACTAAAAATTAGAAAGCAAAGAGCGAATATAAATCTGATAATCATGAAGAAAAGGTTGATTTTGAAGGATAATTTGTTAAAATGTACAAGACAACTAAGAGGGGGGGTGAATCAGTTGTATCTAATAACATTCACCACATATCTTAAACAATTCCATATTCACTTTAATTTGTTATTAAGTATGATAATGAAGTGCAGATAACAAAAAGTAAACCCAAGAAACGCCATATTTACATGGAAAACTCAATAAGGGAAAAACCATTGTGAGGATTAAATCATAATATAAGAGTAATTGCAAAACCAGTTACAAAGAGGCTCACTACCAAAGGGCTCATTTCCCAAGATAAGACTCACTATCCAGATAGGAATCACTGCCTACATATATAGAAAAATAGAAAGAAGAATGTTACACAAAGAAAATTATCTCAATGCAACAAAATATCCACCATAGCAACTTGTACACATCTGCAGCCTTGATCAGAGAATTGTAGACACCATCATCTCATTGCTTTCAGGAGCCTAACACATTCAATTCCTCACTGCCTCAGTTCACTTTCATAATATCTCGCATCTACCTTGTTTCTCACACTTGTGGTGTACAAACCTTAACATCTTGTCTTATATTTATACCATATTTAATCTTAGAAACTTTATCCAAGGTCGGCTACACACTCTTCATTTTACAAATTCAAATTAGGTCAGCAACTCAACATTCCCATGGTGGATGACAATGAGAGTAGACCAAACCAACACTTAACTAGGACCCAAAAAAACATTTTGAATCAATCAAATGCTTCCTTAATTGATACTTATCCTTTGCATGACATGTAAACACCAGGTCAGCCAAACCTAATGAAAAAGCCAATGAACTTTTAAGTACATGCATCCACAACAAGAAGATAACTTGCAGACCACATAACATTCTTCACCATACACTGGAACAAATCTTAGATGCCTTCAGATTCATCCGCAAACCTTCATACAAAGAATACTTTCCATCAGTCCATCTGTACTGTACAAACACACATAGTAACTTTGAAATTAGTCTTCCAGAGCATCTAACCATGAAAACCTTTGATAGGACATAGATAACACCATTAAAAGACTTCTTCTAGATCCACAAGACCTAAAACAAACTAGCAAAGGACTACAGAGTAGATACATTTCTTCCAGTCCATAGACAAACAACTCTACCAGGCTAGTTCACAAACCGGTGAACTCAAATTTCACTCTCCATCAAACCAAAATCTATAATCTAGGATATATCATGCAATGATGCCCTTAAACAACATTATAGATCCACACAAGCATAGGATCAACATAGAAGAAATGCGGAGCACATACCAGAGCACATTCTGAACACACACACAATTATGTCTTCACTATTTATTAATTTTCTCAAAAGCACTTGGTAACTCATCATATCAACACACCTACAACACCCTAAAGATAGCTCCATCTACTCACAAAATCTCTATAGTATCTAAACTATACATGCACCACTTACAATCACTTGTTTCCTTTCACTACAACAACCTGTACTATGTTGACATCAATGACAACATTAATGACAACACCACCATACTCATTCATACTTGCAACAATCTCCCCCTTTGTCATTGATGGCAACACATGATGTAAAAAACAATCAAAGACAACATACACATTCTCCCCTTTTTTTCAGATTAGATAGCCTACACAACATTCCTACAGTCTCTCCCCCTTTCAACTTTTTCAAATATAGATAGACTTTTTCACATGACTCTCTCTCCTCCTTTGACATCAGTGATAATTTTTTTTATATAATTTTTCAACCATATAAGATTCTGATCACTCCCCCTTAGGAGTGCACCCATGACAACACACATATCATACTACAAAAATGATGCTTCCTACTCCTGAGGAGTAGACCCCAATCATCAATCCAGACAAATGATGAATTTGTAAGTCCACTAGATTGATGCACATCTATGTGAACCTAGTTCAAAGAAGGAGGGGTAGTAACTCCCTAATTCTCACAGAGATACTCAAAAGTATCCTTAGAAAGAGCCTTAATAAATACATCTACAATTTGATCCTTTGTAGGCACATAGTCAAGCCTGACTTCATTCTCCAATACCTTCTCTCTTAAGAAATGATATTTGATAGATATATTCTTTGTCCTTGAATGCATTACCAGATTCTTTGAAATATCTATTGCACTTATATTATCATAGAAGATCAGGATAGGCTCATCACACATCACTCCTATATCCTTCAATGTTTGCTTCATCCATAGTACCTATGTGCATCAAGATGTTGCTACAATGTACTCAGCCCTAACAATGAATAAAGAGACTGAATCACATTTCTTGCTTAGCCATGAAACCAACCTACATTCAAGAAATAGTGAACCACTACTTGTACTCTTTCAGTCATCTAAACAACTAGCCCAATCTGCATCACCACAAACCATAATCCAGAGTCCCTTTTAGATATCTAAGTATCCTTTTCATAGTTGTAACATGTGTTTCCTTGGGCTCTTCTTGAAATTTGGCATCCAAACATACTACATGCATGATATCCGGTCTAGTAGCAGTAAGATATACCAGTCCACTAGTCATAGATCTATACTTGCTTTGATCCAATTTAGGAGATTCATCATCCTTACTTAGTTTGCATCTAGTCACCATAGGGGTACAGACCGGTTTGGAGTCATCCATTCCAAAATTCTTCAGTAATTCTTTAACATACTTTGATTGTGAAATAAATATTCCCTTATCAGTTTGATTCACTTGAAGTCCAAGGAAGAAATTGAACTCGCCAATCATAGACATTTCAAACTCTTTTTGCATCTCCTTTGCAAATTTCTTGCACATACCCTCATTTCCTCCAAAGATAATATCATCAACATACACTACTACTATCAAAATTTTGTTTCCTTCAATCTTGAAATAAAGATTATTATTTATGGAGCCTTTGCTAAGTCAAATACTTGTCCAACCTTGCATACCATGCTCTGGAAGCCTATTTAAGTCCATATGGTACCTTTTTCAACTTACAAAACATGTTTGGTTGATCTAATAACTGAAATCCCTTCGATTGTTCCATATAGACCTCTTCTTCCAATTATCCATTTAGGAATTCCGACTTAACATCCATCTGGTATACCTTGAAATCTTTGGGAGCATAAAATGCCAAAAACATCTGAATGGCCTCCATTCTTGCCACTAGAGAAAATTTCTCTTCAAGGTCTATTCCTTCAACCTATGAATAACCTTTTCAGACAGGACTTGCTTTGTTTCTTACTACTTCACCATTATCATTTAGGTTATTCCTGAATACCCATTTTGTACCAATTATATTCTTGTTTACCGGTCTAGGAACCAATTCCCATGCCTGATTTTTCTCTATCTGTTGTAATTCCTCTTTCATGGCTTTAACCCAATTTTCATCTTTTCATGCTTCACATACTATTTTAGGTTCTATCCTGGAGAGTAGAGATAAATTTACCTCAGCTGCTACCATTTTGCTTCTTCTTGTTACACCTTTGCCTTTGTGTCCAATTATCTGTTCTTCTGGATGATTTTTTTGTACATATTTTGGAGTCTTAGGAGTAGGTTCCAGAGCCTCTTCTTCAATATGTTCTTCTTCCTTATCCATCTCTTTCTCTTGTCCAAAAATAGGTTCATCTTGTCCATCTTCACTTATTTCAATTGAACTGTGCATATTTTCATCAACTTTTATATTTTCACTTTCAACAATCTTTCTCAATCTTTTATTGTAGCATCTATATGCCTTGCTTTTGGTTGCATATAACTACGTTTATCACATCTTGCATCAAAATTTCCTAGATTCTCATAATCTCTTTAAATATAGCATTTTCTTCCAAAACACCTTAAAGTACTTAGCAGTAGGAATTTTTCCATACCACAGCTCATAAGGAGTCTTTGTGTTGTTGCCTTCAATTTGAACTTTGTTAAGAATATAGACATCAGTGTGAATTGCTTTTCTCTATTATACCTCGGGAACATTTGGCTCACTCATTATAGTCCTTGTAGCTTCTTGAACTATTTGGTTCTTCCTCTCAACAACTCCATTTTGCTAAGGAGTTCTAGGAGCAAAAAGATGCCTCTTTATACCATGATCTTCACATAACATATTAAACTCATCGGAGGTGAATTCTTCACCTTTGTTAGACCTTAAACATTTGATTTTCAGATTCACTTCATTCTCTAATATAGCCTTGAACACCTTGAATCTATCTAGAGCTTGAGATTTCTCCCTAAGAAAAGTAACACGTGTCATTCTAGAATAATCATCGATGAAAAGCATAAAATACCTGTCACCATTAAGACTTCATGTTCTTTTAGGACCACAGAGGTCTATATGAATCAATTCCAAATTTCTGGTAGTTGATTGTTCTTTTCCTTTAAAGCTACAACTTGTTTGTTTTCCTAGCTGACAACTTCTGCAAATAGTATAGGTAGGCTTTGTGATTTTTGGAAAATCCCTGACAACTTCTCTTTAACTAATCCTGATTAGGTTGTCAAATTTTAGATGTCCTAGCCTCTAGTTCCATAGCCAACTTTCATTAACTTGAGACACAAAACACTGACCAACACCCTTAAGCTGATAAATGTTTCCATATGTTCTTCCTGCAGCTACCATAGTTCCAGACCCTTTTTTGATCTCACAAGTATTATACTGAAACACAAGCTTAAATCCTTTGCTACACATTTCTCCAACACTCAAGAGATTATTCCTTAAGCCCTTAACATAATAGACATCATTAGTATTGTGTTTCCCATCAAAACTAATTGTTCCTTTTTCAACAATCTTTGCACCAAAATCATCTCCAAACATGACTAATCCTCCATCATTATTTTCAAGTTTAGTAAACTTAATTTTTTCTCTAGTCATATGATTTGAGCATTGATCTATAATTAGAGATTTACAATTCAAATTTATTTAACCTTAATTACAATTATTCCTGATCCAGACAAAATTGTGTGACTATGTTGTTTAACCATTGAAATTACAAACTAGGTTCACTTTTACATAAATTAATAAAATTACTAATTACTAAAATATTGTATTTAGAAATCAATTACTGAATTGAAAAATAAACTAGAATGAAATTAGAGAGAATGTAAGATAGGACATAGAAGAGGAATGAGATAGAAGATAGAGAGATTAGACACAGGTTGATAACGGAGTTCGCCCTTCAAAGGACTACATCTTCAGACCCACTTCTCAATGTTGGACCACTTTCATTAATATCGCCAATCACCTTGAAAATGCCTTCTTACAATATTCAACCTTCAAAACCTACACAAAATTCCTCACAATCTCTCTCACTATTACAATTTTGGTGTATAAGAACAACTTGTAATTCTTCTCCAACAATTCTCACCCTTGGAATTATTTCTCCAAGAAAACTTGCTTAATTCCCAAGCCAAAACAGCCCCTTTATATACCAATTTATTTGCTAATATTGGTTAAAACCATATTATTTTGCAAATATACCCATATCTCCTTTAAAAAGTAAAAATATTTGCAAACTCCCCCCTTTACAATAAAATCTCCAAAATAATCTCCTTAATATTGGCCCTTATAATTTGGGCTTACAAAAATAATTTCCTAGAAGCCTAAAAACTCCGTTAAGCCATTAATTTATTTTAAGCCTCCTTAACTATCAAGTAACAGGCTTCTAAAATTAAAATCCTCATTTATAGGGATTATTATATTATTTTCCTTTTAAAAAGGTTTTATATAACCCATCCCCTTTTTAATTGGGGCTCCTCCACTTTTGAGGGGTCAATCTCTTATTTATAGGGTTATTATTTTAAGGTTGACATTATATTTAGGAGAATTAAATCTTATTTAAAGATTTATGCATACGAAGGGATTTTCCTTTCCATGAAGAGTGGGCAAGAAAGAGGATTTTAAGGCATTGGTTATGGGATCTAATCCCACTAAATCCTCCTTAATATTTTTCTTTATTTTTATTTTTAAACCATACATTTTTTTCTTTTAATAATTATGGTTATTATTTATGCCAACTCACTACTCCTTCCATATCACATGCCATGTGTCCTGCCAAGTGTCAAGTTTTGGTGATGCCACATCATCATTTTGACCAAACTTTGACTAGTTGTATCTTTCTCATTCAGACTCTATTTTCAACAAAACGAACGAAGTTTGACTCATGGTGATGACCTCTTCATCATGACACTAAATTTGACAAATTTGGAGATGATGAATTTTTCGCCTTTTTCACGGCTCCCTGATTCACTTGTTTGACCAGACCTTTGACTATGCATAAATTTTGCATACAAACTCTTTTTGAGCCTGTTCAAGTTGTGTCAAGACCGTGTCAGGGAGCTCTGCATGATGATGTTTGTTTCATCAAATTCTGAGATAGTGAAACTTTTAAGGTTTTCCAGGATCCACCTAGATCATTCCTCTTCATTGAGAAACTTTTGGACCTCCAAAAGGTCTATTTTATGTACAATTTGAGCTAGGGAAATGTCACCCCACTTGCCCAGTATCATCTGTCCTTGTTAGAATTGTGAACACCTAACTCATCATAACAACATTAAAAAATGCACTGATATTGTTAAGTACATTAGCCATATACACATCCACATCCAATGTTGCCACTACCAACCATACATTGCTGAAAAGTAGAAGGTTGAATAACAAAACTGAATTTGCAGACGAGAAAAAGAATGTACCAATATCATGCTTGTCTTTCATAACTAAAACAACCTTAGAATTAGACATGCTCTTATGAAATGACACTTCTTGTGGTACAAACATAAGTGCCAAATTATTGCTTGCATTAACTACCCTTTTCAAATGTCTCATTGTCACAAAAGACTTACCAGTCTTAATTGGATGAGAATGCACAATGTATTTAATTCCTTCCTTAAACAAGTGATATTGATTATATTCCCTATAGAAGATTGCTTTCCTATCATACAAGTATGGGCTACCCAACACAATCCCATAGATATCAAGTGGAACCACATCAAATTCAACCTCATCTATAAACTTAGATGTTATTGCAACTTAAATTGCTTGCTTAGTTACTTGCAATTTGTTATCATTGCACACCCAACATAATGGATACGTTTTCTTATGTGGATTTATTTTCAATCCCAACTGTTCAACAACTTCTGAAATTAGATTAACTTTGGACCCACTATCTATCAGTGTATCAATCTTAGTGTTCTTTGAAATCACCCTTATATGAAACAATTCACATCTTTTACTATCTTCAGGAACAACATATATTTTTGAAGTAGAAGCACATGAAACATCAGTGGAAGATTCATTACCAACAAAAGCTTTACCTTTCAAACCCACAATTGAAATATTTGATTCATCACCAGATTCCATACCAAGGTCTTGCACGATAGTTGTGGACTTCTACTTACCCTTTCGATCCTTGAACCAGTTAGGCTTCTAATCAGGATGCAATTTCCAACACTTCGCATCTTCATGCCCTTGCTTCTTACAATGTGAGCAATAAGTCCTCTCATCCTCCTTCTTTACAGTAGCGGTTTGTTGTGATTTCTCCTTCCCTTTCTTGCTGCTTTTTTGCTTACTAGAGTCCAACAACAGATTGTCTTGGCTATTCCTTGAGCTTGTTTCTAAATGGATAGCTTGCACACTAACTTCATCAATTTTAGTTGGATTAAACATAAGTATAGTATGTTTCAAATTCTCATGTAATCCACCTATATACTTTAATAAAGTTTCTTGCATGTATAAAGGAATGCCCAACATTAAAGCCCTCTTCCTAAAATCCTGTGTATATTCTTGCACACTTTGTCCTTTCTCTTGTCTTAATGATTGCCAGTTCATTACTACTTTTGCATGTGACCTAATGGATAGAACTGTTTCTTTAATGAAACTATAAAATCAAACCAAGAAGAAATAATTTTACCATATCATCTTAGATCTTCCCGAGTTATACTCTCCCACCACTCTCCCACCAGATTAAGGTTGTGCCTCCCAGGCGAAGAGTGGCTAATTGGATTTTTTGAGAATCCTTAGTAAAATTTTGAATTCTACAATAAACTTCAATTTATTTTATCCAGTTATCAAGTTTTTTTGCATCTAGTTCTCCATTATAAGTTGGCAATTCAAATTTAACATCAAGCTTTAACAAAGGTGAATTAGCTTGCACAGGTTGTTTCTTTTTAGAAGGGTTAGATGAAGAAGAAGAGGATGAAGAAGATGAAGAGGATGGGGATGGAGGTTCAGGAGGGTCACGACCACCTCCTACTCCTTTACCTTTGTCATCTTTTGAAGATTCACCTTCCTCCTTTCTATTCTTGAGTTCTTTTTTCCTCTGTCGCTCTTGCCTCTCTTGGAAAAGAACTTCCACCATAGCCTTCATTTCAAGAAAATATTTCTAAAAGCTTCTTTCATCGAGCTCTGGAACTTCATGATCAGTTACTATTTCTGACATTTTCGATGGCCTTTGTTTCTCGATCTTAGGATTGAACTTTGTAAGTGCACGTTCTCCTTGCTTCAATTTCAACTTGGTTAACATTCACTTTTGCAATTTCCTGTTAAGAAGCTCTGATACCAATTTGATCTATAATTAGAGTTTTACAATTCAAATGTATTTAACCTTAATTACAATTATTCTTGATCCAAATAGAATTGTGTGACTATGTTGTTTAATCGTTGAAATTACAGACTAGGTTCACTTTTACATAAATTAATGAAATTACTAATTACTAAAATGTTTTAATTAGAAATCAATTACTGAATTGAAAAATAAACTAAAATGAAATTAGAGAGAATGTAAGACAAGAGATAGAAGAAGAATGAGATAGAAGATAGAAAGATCAGACACAGGTTGATAACGGAGTTTGTCCTTCAAAGGACTATGTCTCTCGGTCCATTTCTCAATGTTAGACCGCTTTCATTAATATTGCCAATCACCTTGAAAATGCCTTCTTACAATATTCAAGCTTCGAAACTTGCACAAAATATCTCACAATCTCTCTCACTATTACAATTTTGGTGTATAATAACACCTTGTAATTCTTCTCCAACAATTCTCACCCTTGGAATTATTTCTCCAAGTAAACTTGCTTAATTCTTAAGCCAAAACATCCCCTTTATATACCAATTTATTTGCTAATATTGGCTAAAGCCATATTATTTTGCAAATATACCCATATCTCCTTTAAAAAGTAAAAATATTTGCAAACTCCCCCCTTTACAATAAAATTGCCATAATAATCTCCTTAATATTGGCCCTTATAATTTGGGCTTACAAAAATAATTTCCGAAGAAGCCTAAAACCTCCCTTAAGCCATTAATTTATTTTAAGCCTCCTTAACTATCAAGTAACACGCTTCTAAAATTAAAATCCTAATTTATAGGCATTATTATATTATTTTCCTTTTAAAAAGGTTTTATAAAACCCATCCCCTTTTTAATTGGGGCTCCTCCACTTTTGAGGGGTCAATCTCTTATTTATAGGGTTATTATTTTAAAATCCCTTTAAATATTATTTTAAGGTTGACATTATATTTAGGAGAATTAAATCTTATTTAAAGATTTATGTATACAGAGTGATTTTCCTTTCCATGAAGAGTGGGAAGGAAAGAGGATTTTAAGGCATTGGTTATGGGATCTAATCCCACTAAATCGTCATTATTTTTCATTATTTTTATTTTTAAACCATTTTTTTTATTTTAATAATTATGGTTATTGTTTATGCAAACTCACCACTCCTGCCACATCACATGCCATGTGTCCTGCCAAGTGTCAAGTTTTGGTGATGCCACTTCATCATTTTGACCAAACTTTGACTAGTTGTATCTTTCTCGTTCAGACTCTATTTTCAACAAAACGAACGACGTTGGACTCATGGTGATGAACTCTTCGTCATGACACTAAATTTGACCAATTTGGAGATGATGAGTTTTTCATCTTTTTCTTGGCTCCCTGATTCACTTGTTTGACTAGACCTTTGAATTCACATAACTTTTGCATACAGACTCCTTTTGAGCACGTTCAAGTTGTGTCAGGACCATGTCAGCGAGCTCTGCACAATGATGTTGGTTCCATGAGATTCTGAGACTGTGAAATTTTTCAGGTTTTCCAGGATCCACCTGGATCAAGCATCCACTGTCAATTACCCAATGTTCTTTGTCTTGTCTAGCATGAGGGTGATCCCACAATACTGGTTTACAATTTTTGGCCAAACTAGACATTGAACTGATTTTTTCTAACTAAATCTTCACTTTCAGACATCTATAGCGGCTAAACCGTGAGGAATTTCAAAATAATGAAAATAGTGATTTGTGATTTTTTTTTCTTAGATTCTAAATATATTTTTTTCAAAATTTTTGGAATTAGATTGCACTTCTTTTTCCATCTCCTTCAAAAACTAGTTTTTTTCAATAAACACCATTTTTAAGGAGTGACGCTCACCGTATAACACATAAATTTTTTCCATGAAGGAAAAATTTGTATTTTTTTTTTTAATTTAGATTTGTAACTATGATATCTAGTGCTTCCAATTGGTTTCATAGTGTTTTATTGAATATTTTTTCCTTAATCAAGTTTCTAAGTCAAACCAATTACAATTCAAACATAGGTGGACCGTATAACACAATTTTTTTTGTATGTATCGAAATTCAATTTTTTTTTTGTTGGATCAAGGACTTCAATATCTGATGCATTTATATTTTTCAATTTTTTTTTTGATAATCTTCTATTTTTCCACATGTGTAGAACATAGAGCTTGATTTTTGGTGAAAAACCTATGTTTAATAAAACTAAAAAAACAAATACATAATAAAACTAAAACATATTAAAATTATATTCATTGGATAGCTCATTTTGAGGAATACCATGATCATTTCAAATAAATTTTAAATTAATTCATTTGATCCCCCAAAAGGTAAATCAAAATTGTTTTTTTATTAGCATTTTGATAGGTGTAAAGGACACTCCATTATAGGTATGGTTTAAAACTAGTGGGATTCTATCCAAGGGGGTTTGATCTAAGGTGGTTTGATCAAACCCTCTTCAACTGGAATCCTTAAAATGAAATTTTTTAAGGCTTAAATCATTATATTTTCTAAAAATATGTGATTTCAGCAAAAATCAGAATCTCCTAGAAATTGTAAACCAACATTGTGGGATCGCCCATGAAAGGCAGAAACCAAAGTACCTTCCATCTCTTCCTTCTTGTTTTTTGGACCACATTCCCCTACAAATCTTCCATGGTTTGTAGATACTGATTTATTCTCTAAGGATAGAAACATGCATTCATCTTTATCACCTTCAATATTAGATTCATCATTAGAAATTCTAGCATCTTCTCTAACATAGTGCAATTTCTTGAAATTTTTGTCTTTATTGTCTTTTCTCTTCTTGTGTATGGCTCTATTTGGACATCTTGAAGCATAGTGACCAATATTTCCACAACTAAAAAATTTAAAATGTAACATACCTTTGTACTTACTGGTACCTTTCTTCAGTTTCCTTGTAAAATTTGCTTCCAACTCCTCTAAACCTTCCTTATCCAAAGCATCTTCTGACTTTGTGGCTTTGAAGGTTCTTTCTATTTTATCATTTTCTTTTTCAAATTTCCTCATTTCAAATGCAATCAAGGTGTCAAATATTTGTTCTTTAGTGAATTTCTTTGGATCATAAAATTCCTCAATGGCTGAGACCTTGTCATTGTAGCTCTCCGGTAGGGTCATCCAAATATTTTGCATTACATCTTCATGTGTTAGATTACCACCTTGATTTTTGACTTCATTTACTACAATAACAACCCTCTGAAAGTAGCTTGCAATTTACTCACCTTCTTCCATTTTCAAGTCCTCATATCTGCGCTTAGCTGTTAACTTATTTGATAATTTGACTCTATCATTTCCTTCATAGATATATTTCAACTTTTCCCAAACTTCATAAGCAGTACCTAATGAAATAAATTCTATTAGCTCAATCTTAGATAAATTACTATATATTGCATACCTTTCTTTTTCATTTTCTTCATAGGTAGAAATCTCATTTGTAGAAGAAGAACCACTTGTTGGCTTAACATATTTTGTCTCAACAACTTTCCAAGTCTTTTAGCCAAGAGAGATCAGGTAACCTCTCATCTGCACTTTCCAGAAACTATAGTCAGATCCATCAAACATAGGGATTGTCAATTTGTGTGCCATCAAATCTACCTCAAGCAGTTAAGCTCTTCTTCAAGGAACCAAAGCTCTGATACCAATTTTTTAAATGCACAAGACAACTGGGAGGGGGGGGGGTGAATCAATTGTATCTAATCACATTCACTATAGATCTTAGACAATTCCACATTCACTTTAATCTATTATTAAGTATGAGAATGAAGTGTAGATAACAAAAAGAAAACACAAGAAACACCAAATTTACATGGAAAACCCAATAAGGGAAAAATCACGGTGAGAATTAACTCACAATATAAGAGAAATTTAAAAATTGGTTACAAAGAGTCTCACTACTAGAGGGCTCACTGCCCAAGATAGGACTCACTATCCAAATGGGAGGCTCACTACCTATAGATATAGAAAAATAGAAAGAAGAATGTTACACATAGAACATTATCTCAATACAAAAAAAGATCCACCATAACAACTTATACACATCCATATCCTTGATCAAAAAATTATAGACAACATCAGCTCATTGCTTTTAGGAGTCTAACACATTGAAGTTCTCACTACCTTAGTTCACTTTCAAAATATCTCGCATCTACCTTGATTCTCACACTTGTGGCATACAAACCTTAACATATTGTCTTGTATTTATACCATCTTCAATCTTAGAAACTTTCTCCAAGGTCGGCTACACACTCTTCATTTTACAAATTCAAATTAGGCCAGCAACTCAACATTCTTGTGGTGGATGAGAATGAGGGAAGACCAAACCAAAACTTATCCAAGACCTAAAACAATATCTTGGATCAATCACATGCTTCCTTAATTGATACTTATCCTTTTCATGATGTTTAAACACTGGGTCAACAAAACCTAATGAAAACACCAATGAAATTTTAATTACACGCATCCACAACAAGAAGATAACATGCAGACCACATAATATTCTTCAACATACACTGGACCACATCTTATATGCCTTCAAATTCATCCATAGCTACTACAACAACCTTCATACAAAGAACACTTTCCATCAGTCCATCTAAATTGTACAGACACACACAATAACTTTGAAACTAGTCTTCCAGAGCACCAAACCACAAACACCTTTAATAGAACTATAATGTCATAAAATTGAACCCCTTTGCATTTTCACATACATTCTTGTATCCTCTTTAGTGTCCACTCCCTTAGCATCTTGTGTAGGCTCATTTTAACCCCTACATTACCCTTTTTCCCTCTTAGGATGCTCAAAAACCCCATTTTAACAACTACTTTTGTGCATCAACTTTGCATCAAACCTTATGCTTTTCTCATTCATGTCATTTTGTAGCATGATGTCTCTGAACACTAGTGCGGTGCGCAGACGTCTATGTGGCGCACTAGTATCTTGCGATGCTTCAACATTCAAATGACTATTTATGTGCATGATTGCCACTTGTCATCTTGTTTTGTTGGTGGTAATGGCCCGAGACACCCTGAAATGGCTTAAGAAGCTTCTTTTCCCTCCTATTCTCTCTTTTAATGCTATCTTCTCAATTCCATTGATTCTTCGAAGTTCTTCTAACTCCTCTCTAGCTTTGGCTTTAGCCTTCTACTCTCCAGCTTTTGCTTGCATAGCTTCATACAGATTTCTACAGTAGAACCTTAAAGTTCTCTTGGCAACACTCTTTGTAGCCCTTGGATCTTGCATGTAATACCTCCCTTTCCTTGTGCTTGTGAGCATCTTGGGATTTCACACTTCCTCTATCCATTATATCTACATATCCTGATATGGGTTCTCCTCCTCAAGCGAGGATTGCTTTTATCACCTCTTTTATGATATAGGTTCTCCTCCTCGAGCAAGGATTTATTTTATCACTCATATTTGGTGGTGAGGGTTCTACTCCTAAAGTGGGTTTTTCTTTCACCATGAACTTTTTCCATTTCAGTTACACTTTCTCTTTCTATCTGGCTATCCGTGGAGGTGGGAACACCAAAACAAGGATTTGATTGAGGCAAACCCCTATATAGCCCCAACACTTTCTCCAGAACTTTCACATGCAGGTTTTGAAGAAATTCACGTGTTGAAGGCTTCATCACTTGCATGGTTGTGAGTATCTTCTTTCCATTCTATCTCTTATTCTCTTTATCATTTCTATTTCAATTTGTTTCAACTTTATTGCATTCTATTATTTTCCAGTACTTTTTTAAGTTCTTAGTAATTAGCTTGCAAGTAGTCATTTAGCTATTTTCTATGACATTCTTGTTTTTTGGTCCGTACAAGATGCTAGCATGCCTCTGGGATAATAGCACACTATGTTGTCATTTGTATCCCACGTTGACGTCCTTTGGCTAAGAGTTTATCAAATTGTCCAAAAGATCTTTGTGACCTGCTCCTCCTGATTCTAGAACTCTTGTGCTATTCCTTGAGGTAGTTTAGGGTAGTTTTCCCTGTGAGGCTCTTTGAATGAAGAGAACTTGTGAGTAGTGAATCCCCCTTCTCTACATTTTGGTGAACCCAATGTGAACCAAAAAATTAGGAATTTATTTACCCCTACTTCATGGGATCATAATTTTTGACTCGGTGCTTGGAATTCAGAACCGTTTGCACCGTTGGAAAGGTCTCCAAGAGGACTAGTTTAGTCCCTAAAATATGATGCCTTTGGCTATCAAATTTTAGGGACTGACACAAGTTCCAAACTCAAATTCTTCTCTAAAGACCTCCAAAAATGTAAATTACTAGAACCTAGAAAATACCGAAAAAATCCAAAATGAATTTAATATCCTCTTTTATGAGTTTGGTGTCTAGTTTTATTCAAAATATTAATGATGTTCCATTTCATGCATGTGATAGTGACTTGGTTTTTCCCATGTCACTTTGTACCTTTGATCCTTCTCATGAAATTCCTCTTGCTTCAGAGGATATTTTGTTGCAAGAAGGTGAAATCATTGATACCTTTCTTAATGTTACTCTACCTTCTATCCATTCAGATGCACTCTCTCCTAGAGATTATGCATTTGTGAATGATGAATATACCCTTCCTTCCAATGCACTCTCTTTTAAATATGATGTATTTGTGAATGATGAATCTCCTCTTCATTCCAATGCACTCTCTTTTAGAGATGATGTATTGGTGCATGATGAATCTCCTTCCACATTTGATCCTATTTGGATCGATGTTGAGAATATATCTTCAAATAATTATTCTACTAGTTGTGATGATTTTGTAAATTTAATCTATGTCTCTACTACCCCTCAAAGGCCTAAGAGACTGATCATTTACATAACTCCAGCTAGCCCTTCTCCTAAAAGGGTTTTCTCTATTAATGGTGTTTCATTTGATGATGATTCTCTTGATCTTTCCCTCTTATAGACAAGTAGCCCATACTTATGAGAATAGAATGAATAAACAATCAAGCCTTCCTCAAGCACCTAAACCTAAAAATAAAGCATTTGATGATTACGATCTTGTCGGGCAACCCCCTGTTACTTCACCTAAGATCTCACTATAGGACTTCCTCCAGTTTATCAAGGTATGCTTAAGGAAGTCTTGCAAAAGATCCTATTTCCTTCTTATGCTAGGATGGAAGATGTTGATGTGTTGATAGCTCATATTCGTGAAGATTCACTAAATATTATGTTCTATCTATAGGAACTCCCACCTTAAAAAGTACAGAAGCAAGAAGACCCTTCGATGATTATAGTCAACATTAATAATATTGGCATTAGACATACTCTCATTGATTCCAGCTCAGTGCTCATCATATATAGCATTGATCTATTGCCTAAGATTAATATTGATTCATATTCTCTTAATGCTTCTTTTGTTGTCATTCATGGGTTCAATAATGTCGGTCGACAACCCTTAGGAATGATAGTCTTGCCTTTGAGGTTGGGACCCATTATTGTACCCACTCTAGTATATGTTATGTTAGAAAAATTACCTTATAACCTTCTTCTTGGTAGACTACGGATTCATGCTATGGGTGCAAGTAATCATTTAGCTATTTTCTCTAACATTCTCACTTTCTGGTCCGTATGAGATGCTAGCTCACCTCTAGACACCAACGTACCATGTTGTCATGCATATCTCACATTGAAATCATTTGGTTGAATCTTATCAGATTTTGTAGAAAATATTTGTGACTTGCTCCTCCCAATTCTAGAACTCTCGTGATGTTCCTTGAGGTAGTTTAGGGCAGTTCACCCCGTGAGGCTCTCTGAATGAAGAGAAATCATGAGTAGTGAATAACCCTTCTCTACAAGAACATAGAAAACACCATTACGAACCTTCTTCCATATTTGCAAGACCTTAAAAAACCAACGAAGGACTACATAGAAGATACATTTCTCCTAGTCCACAGACAAACAACTCTACTAGACCAGTTCATAAACTGATGAACTCAACTTTCACTCTTCATCAAACTAGAAGCTATAATCCAAGATATTTCACCCAAGGATGCCCTTAAACAAAACTACAAATATGTAGAAGCATAGAATCAACACAGAAGAAATGTGAAGCACATACTAGAGCACATTCTGAACACACACACAATTTTGTCTTTAGTATTTATTAATTTTCTCATAAGCAATTGGTAAATCATCATATCAGCACACCTACAACACCATAAAGATAGCTCCATGTGCTCACAACATCTCTACAATATCTCAACTATACATGCACCACCTACAATCACAAGTGTTTCCTTTCACTACAACAACCTGTACGATGTTGACATCAATGAGAACATTAATTACAACACCACCATACGTACTTGCAATAGTATTGAGATGTGCTCTTGGTGAAATAAAAAGACTCAAAAAGGAGGAAGTAGTGCAAAGAAATCAGACCCAAAAAGACACTAAAAATATGATTAGCAAGGTTAATGAGTTTGAAAAATTTGTTGCAGATTTGAAACTTCAACTTGAAGAGAACAAGAGAGGTCTAGAAGTCACCAATATGGAGTTAGACACCAAAGAAAAGGAGTGGTGTAAAATAGATGCATAAGTTGTGGCCTTGAGGAAAAGGGTTGAAATGTGTGATAGTAGTGAAAAGTCAGTAGATCTCTTGGATAAACAAAAAGGCTACAAGGAAAAGCCTAGTCTAACATTTGTAGAAGGATAATGCTCATTTTCAACTGGCTCTGAAGTGAAAGAGGATGAAAGGAAGCAGATAATATCATCAAAATTTGGTTCAAAAATAGATCTAATCCAGCATGCTCATATTGATGGAAGCAAAAGTATCATGATACCATCAAGTGCAAAAATGAATATCCCATTTAGGTATAATCTACACTTCAATGGTTATTATTTTTGTTGTAATCAATATGGGCACAAGGATAGTGGATGCAAGATTGCTTCTAGAAGGAGATTGCACTTAGTGAGTAGAAATCCTTTTAATTTCTTGAATAAGTTGAGATGCTTTAATTGTGGTAATTCTAGACATATAGCTAAGTTTTGTAGATCTAACTTGAAAATGAAACAAAGGAAAATTAGTGTTCATTCCAAGGTGAAATCTCCTAATGTTGATAAGAGAAAATTAGTTTGGAGACTAAAGGTGATTGAAAAAAAGGTTAAAGCTATTCTTGTTCAAATTTTCCTACATGACAAGAAGAAAGAACCTTGGATTCTAGACAGTGAGTGCTCTCATCACATGACTAGGGATAAGAGAAAGTTCATTGAATTAGAATACTATTCGGGTGGACCAATCAAGTTTAGAAATGATGTTTGCATTCAAATAAAAGGGAAAGGTACTATCTCTTTGGATGGTAACAAAACTTTGCATGATGTGTACTACATAGAAGGTCTAAAACATAATCTCTTAAGTTTAAGTCAAATTTGTTACAATGTATTTAATGTTCTTTTTGATGCTCATGGATGTGAAATTACAAAGAAATCAACTGAAATTGTTGCAGCGGGCTTGAGGACTAAAAGAAATATTATAACCTACAAGGGATCAAATCCATGGATATTTTTTAACAGTTGAGGGAGAGATTGGATGGCCTTTCTCTTGCTTCTCTTCACTAAATAAAATTTTGTAAGCATGGTTTCAGGGGGAGCTTATGGTTTTGTTCTATCATCCCTAAACCTTGAAAGTTTGTTTCAATTTGGTCACTTATTGCAGTTGTTCTTTTTGAAATTTTGGTACACTTTTGCTTGTAAAGTTCTTTGGAAGAAGTCCTTGTTTTATATTTTTCATCAAAATGTCAACACTCTTGGGAGTTAATATAATGTTCCTACTCATTCAAGATAGTATCATGTTTGTATTTTTGGTATTCATGTCAAGTGATAGGTTGCAGCTTATTCAATGTGATAGGCTTGGCTTACAAGTTTGATAATGGTTTGTTGGTTCCTTTAATGACACCTTTCTTCACAATGACATTGCAATTTAAGACATTTAATTTAGTGATCAAAGTGTTGTTAAAGATTCATAATAGTAGTACTTAATGATTTGGATAGAGTAAAGGAGAGTTTCCATGAAGTAGTGCATGCTATCATTGTTCTTAGGGGAATTAGTACATTGATCAATAAAGATAGTGTTGCTTATACATTCAAGTTGCAGTTACTTAACATCTTGACATCAGACAGTGCTCATATTATAGTGCTTATTTCACTATTTTCCAAGTTGGACAATGGTATTGATTTGCACATGTTTTATGCCAGTGGTCTCCATGTTCTTTTCATGCTACTCATATTTTTGTTTCGATAGTATTATAGTTCTTGTTATGTCTTATCTCAATATTCATGTATTTCCATGAAGGTTTCCATTCAAGAAACAATGGTAATGTTGGCCTATACTTGATGAAAGTGGAAAATGGTTTGTGTAGTTCTTCTTGAAGATAACATTTTGCAAAAAAAATGACACCAAGTTTTCATAGTGGTTAATGTTTTTCTTATGACAACGGCTTTCATTGAAGGTGAAAAAGTGTTTGTTTATGATAGTGAATGGTTTTCATATATATGTTGTGATAGTGATGTTGGTTTGGTGTGAAAAAAAGATGATAGTATGAGTTACAATTCTTGCAACCTATGACAATGTCTTGTTTGGAGCTTTCTACTTTCTCAATAAATGTCTCAAATAGTTTAAATACTTGCAATCTATGACATTATAACAATGAAGTGGATAGTTATTTTTTCTTCATAGAGGTTTGGGTGCATTCACTTAAATGACTAGTTACTCTTGCTCCTTTTCTTGAGTTGCTTTGATATTGATGGAACTTTGATTATGCTAATATTAAATGATAGTGTAACTCTTTGATGACTTGTGTTATTATTCTTGAGATAGTGCTCCTAGTAGTATCATGTTCATAGTGACAATTTTTGGTGACCTTCATGATCTGTAGTTTTCTCTATTGAGATTTTCCTTCTTTTAGTCACTTTTAATCTAGCCATTGTCCCAATTCATATGTGTTAGCCTCCTTAGTGAGTTGTGCCAATACAGTTAGATTTTCCATTGATTTATCTCTTGCTTGGTTGTGATACTAACATGAAAGTGAGTCATTTTCTACTCATGCAATGCTTTTGACAATGACAGTCTTGATGCTTTGGCAATGACACTTTGATGTTGATGAAAGTTAGTGGCTTACTCATGAAATTTGTTGTGTTAATGGATCTTGAAACTATTTTTCTCGGGGGGAATGAGTAATTCTTTGTAATTTTTGTCAAAGGGGGAGAAAAGCAATCAAATACAAGGCATATTATGATTGGGTGAAATGATTGGTTTGACATCAATGCCAAAGGGGGAGTTCATTGGCACTAGCATTATTTATCATTGATGTCAAAGGTGCATGAGATGCCAAAGGTGAATTCCATGATTCATGTAAACTATATGATAGGATTACTTCATGTAACAAAGTTACTTTTTTACAATGCAGATTGTTGGTGAGGTGATAGGGTTTTGGTTCATTCACATGGTATTTTCATAAAAATCTTCCAACATTACATGAGTTGTTATCTTGCATAAATCAGATCAGGTATTTAGTGGAAAGCATGAGTGGATTTTGGCATTGAGACTTATAGAAGCACATACAATGTACACTAACAATTTGACAAAGATCCTCAAAGAAAATCTCATTAAATGAAATGTAAGTATGGCAGGTCTACCTAAATGAATATACTACAAAGCCTTTGTTGGTGTTACACCTATGTTCATAGATGCCTATAAAATGGAAACATAGTTGAGGCACTAAATTGTTTTGACATAATATCTTGAAGAGATATTTTCTCATGGGGTGCAGAGTTGCAGGATATAATGGATGTGTTGAAAAATCTTTAGAAACTTTTAAGCAAATGTGAATAGTGAATAGAAAGCTGATTTCCAAAGTTTAGTGGTCATAACTACTCTAATGGACATTGGTGAGTATGTTTATTAAGTGCAGGTTAAATACTACATGGAGAATGTTATGGATGAGGTGCAATTTTAACTAAGAAAGTGAAATGTGAATATTTCCCATGTTAGCACCTCATGCACTTGAGTTATATTTACTCAATATCGATTATTTTTCATCCACTTAACAACCTCTTTAAGGAGGCTAAAGAAAAGTTTGCAACCTATGATTTGTTGTTGAAATTATTTAAGATATGCATGTAATTGTCTTGTGTGGATGCAAGAAGAGTTAAAGGCTCTTGAGGCTTTGTTAGAAGTTAAAATTTTTGGTATAGTTTCTTCCCTTGTTTTAGTTACACGATTTTGTAACTATTTTATTTTGAAGCAACAAATGGAAGAGAAACCAAGTTAATGCATTGGGTGAATTGTGATTGTGGTCTAAAAATTGTGAAAAGTGAATTGAAGATTATGTTTCATGTCGTTATTATGCATAATGAAGCAGATTGAAATGATAGTGTGTTTTAGCAAGGGATCTATGATTATATTCATGGAGTTTTGTTTTCTTTGCATAGAGAGAGATTGAAATAACAAAGAATAAAATTCCTTTTTATGCCTTTGTATGATAATGTTTAGTTTTGTGTTTTCTTTTCATATTTGAGTGTGATATGGTAGAGAACAAGGTTTTATTTTAGTTGATGAAAAAATGTTGTGGGATGTGTGAATAGGGGAGATGTTGTTTGTTGAAATGCAGATGCAAAGATAGATCACATGAGCAGTGAATTATCCTGAAACAGGGTAACTCTGAATTTTGTTGTTTTCTTTCGAGTTTAATGAAAGTGATGTATGTTTTCCAGTGAGTCAATTTTTAAGTGAGACATTAATTGTAACCAGTGAGATTTTTTATTTGCCAATGAGGTAGTTTGTCAGTGAGACATCATTTGTAACCAGTGAACTTTTGATTTTCCAGTGAAGCCTAATGAAGTGAATTTTTAGAGTGGTTTTTCATCCTTTTAAGGGTTTTCCACTAATAATCCATGTGTTATGAATTCTCTTAATTATTTTTCAGTTTGGGTTTGATAATTAATTCTTGTTCATGTATCTTGTTCTAATTCATATGATTGTGATTCACTCAACATTGAATATCTATGATGTTTGAAGTGATCTAAATGGTTTTACATGCATAATCCAAGTGATTTATTTAATAAGATTTGATTTGTTATTTGACCACTAATTCACCCCCCTCTTAGTGGTCTTTTACTCCAACACGATGATGACATCACAAGCACCATCAATTGGCACACCAATAAGGCACATGATCTGGTAGGAAAAAGAGTTGAGAAAAATGGTGAGAAAAAACAAATGGAAAAAAAAGAACAAAGGAATGCCAAAACTAAATCGAGAACCCAAACATAAAAATCATAAAAATGAAAACCAAAACTAGAAAACACACAAAAAACAAAACCAAACAACAAAAAAACAAACCCAACAACCCAAAATGCACACTAACCATACTAGCTAGCTAAATGGATAAATTCACAAGTCAAAGGTGAAATTAACCAATGTTGACAATATGGGTGGCACTTAGGAGGAAAAGGACGAGAAGGAAGGAAATGTTTAGTGAAACAAACATGAAACAAGAGAGTGTGAACCAAGCAAGAAACCACAAGTAGGAAGCCAAATAGAAAAAATGTAGATGAGAAACCAATTTGATTAATCTAAACGCACACACCCACTCATGCTAGAACATATGCTAATTTTCCTCAAGAATAGTGACAAAAAGGTGTAGAGCTCTTTGAAAAAAATGTGTTTGTTTGAACTAGAAAATGGAAAAAGGAATGAAGTTTTCAATCAATATCCCTTCAATTAACTTCATTAATGGTGCGCTAGTTCGTGGGTTGGTGGCATTAATTCCCAATGGTGCAACCATGTAATTTAAATTCTTATTTTTTGTGCATGAAAAGATTGATGTGATGTGCATGCCAAACAATGTTCCACCATCATACCTCGCCAAAAAATCATTTAAGTAAGAAAAAAAATTGACATACAAAACCCAACGAAATCCAGGTGAGCGACAATTAACAAGCAACAAGGAGAAGTCAGGGTTTGGTCTCGATAAGGAAGGTATACCCTTGCTTGGAAGCCTGACACTCAAACTCCAAAAAGACAAAAAATGCAGGGAAAATAAAAGAAGCAAAGGAAAAAGAGAAAAAAGAAAAAGGAGAAAGGGGGAAAAGAAACAACACCCAAAGCCAAAAGAGGGGGTACCCATTTTTCCAAAAATAAAAAAGGAGCATGAGCATGAGGCACAACACCTCAACACACAATAAATTTCAGAATAATCTCAAAGATGTACAAGATTGCATGGTTGAAGAAAAAAATTATTCTAATTTTTCATGAAAATTCCCTAGCTCCACTAGTGTATAAAGGATGAGATGGACTCCATTGAGTCCCAAATTGATAAGGAATTTGGTGCCTATGATCTTACATAGGACATTGATGAGAGCACTAGGACTGTGATTGAGAATCTACACGAGTAATTTTTCAAACTACAACTTCAAAAGGAGAATATAATTATATAGTTTGGTAAGCTCAAGGATCTGATAAATGCCAAATTCACAGCTATCTCCAGTGCCCTAATGACTGCAGAGAAGGAAAAGAAGTTAGATCTAGTACCCAACACTCCGGATAATGGTGAAGAACTTCTTATGGAGTTTGAAACTTAGAGTCATTTTCTTGGACTAGCCAATAAAGGTTGGGAAGAAGGAATAACAATCACACCTTGAGAAGTTGCAGGTGTCAAACACATTTTCCAATCATTAATATTCAACAATTTATATTTATCTTTTATTATGTATTTCAGTTTCTTAGTCATATTTTATCATATATATGAGGATGGTAGAGATAGGGGGAGTTGGTCAATTTTTTTTTACTCATTCCTACATGTATATATCAATCAGAGGGAGTATGCATGTAATTCAATAAAGAGTTTGTGAGTGATATCAAATGGGGAACAAAGAACAAAACATACATGCACCCTTCACCCTTGATGTCAAAGGGGGAGAGTAGTTTTGGAGATAAATTTTTGCATGTTTCCATCAATGAAAAAGGGGGATATTTTTTGAAGTTAGTTTGTGGAGTTTTTCATTGATATGTTTATTGGAAACATGAGTATGAGCATGAGTTGTATAGTATGCACTATTGTCATTGATGTCAACACTATATGGAGACTGATGTGCAGATCATTTGTTGAAGTGTGAGTGTGTATATAGATGATAATCCAATGTATAGTTGCAAGAAGGTTTGATCTGGTGCAGATAGTTGAAGTGGAAAATTGGTTGTGTTAGAACAATGTTTTCAATATACAAGACATCTGGTATTTATTTCCACATTGGTCCTTCTTGATAAATCTTGCTCTGCAATTCTAAGGTATTTTTTGTGGATTTTAGAGGAGTCTAAATTCAATTTTTCACATTTTTCATATTCTCTGATGAAGAAGTTATGAATGACAAAATATCAATTCTACTAGTGATAGTGATTTCCAGTATAGGGTGTATGTTTTGGTGAGTCTACACTTCACTGTGGACTGGAATCTAGTCTTGCAAATTTATGAGAATGTTTATAGGTGTCACTAGAGTCTCTACTCTAAGTGGAATTGAGTTTGGAGGTCTGTGTGTCCATTTGTGGTTGAATAATTGATGATTTGTTTATGTTAGGTCATTATCAATGCCAACCTAATATGATATGAATATTATCGAGTTTAAATAAGTGTTGATCCATTATAAATATGCTATTATAGGTCCATGCTGGCCTATTTGAGTTTGTTTTAAGGTTTTTTTTATGATATGAAGTATGTTTTGGGACTGACAAGTTTTGTTTTACATGTTATATCTAATTGGACCGACCTAATTGGTGTAAAAAAGGTTTACATATGTAATTGATATAAGTATGAGTTCATTTGGATGTTGGATATGATTGTTAGCGAATATGCAAGTGTAGTGAATGTGAATTGTGTGAAAGTGATACAAGTGCATAGAAAAACAAAGTGTTAGAGCAGAGTGAAGAAGTGTGTTGACTCTTTGTATTGAGCTTTAGTGGAATTTTATTCTAGAAATGTTGTAGATGCATTCACAATAATTCATTTTGGTTGTGTCCCACCCATCTCTTCTATATTTTATTCTATCTATGGGTAGTGAGTCCACTAGGACAGTGAGCACTTATATAATATCTTATAACTGGTTATAATGTATTGTGAGCTAATCCTCATTGCGGTTTTTCCCTTTTTGAGTTTTCCATGTAAAAATTTGGTGTTCATGTGTCATGTGATGTTGATGGTAGATTTCATGCTTTCCTTTTTTGTTGTAAATTAAATATGATATGTGGAATGAATGTTTAAATGTTTAATTTTTTCAAGTAGTATTGATTCATCCCCCTCTCAGTATTTCTTGTGTTCAACACCATCTTCATGCCATAGGGTATTCCCCAAAAAATTTGGAGGTAAGAACTTTTTTTACCAAAGCTATGAACCAAATTTCTCAGTTATTGACACAGTAGAGGACAACATCGCAAGGTTCAAACTTGGGCTAATAGCTCTATAGGAATAAATTGCCACCATCATGCCATAAGGTCTCCCCCAAAAATTTGGAGGTAAGAATATTTTTAGTAGATCTATGAACCATATTTCCTAGTTATTGACATGGTAGAGGACAACACTATAGGGTTCAAACCTAGGCTAATGGATCTACAAGTAGAAATATCCGCCTTTACACCATAGGGTCTCTACTATTTCTTTTAAGGTAAGTACTCTTTTTGACCAAAGATATAAACCAGATTTATCAATCATTTATGTGGTAGAGGATAATCCTATGAGTTTTTAACTTAGGTTGATGGATCAATAGGTAGAAATAATCACCTTATTTCCACATGGTTCCACTTAAATTTTTTGGAGGTAAGGATATTTTGAATGGATCTATAAACGAGAACTCTCAATTATTGATGTGGTAGAGGAAAACCCCATGAAGTTGAAACCTAGGTTGATATTTTTGGTGTGAATAAATTCTTGTACCTAGTTAATTATTTATGAGGGACTTAGTTCACTTGTTAATTTTACTTAGGATATAAGCTTTCTTTTGAGAAGTCTTAGTTGTCTTATCTAGACTTTACACTATCCTAGGTAGTTATCAGTTAATTGTCTCATGTGATAGAATTAAGACACTTGTCATGATCTTGTATAATCAAATCTCTCACATTTCCTTTATAATCAAGGCATCTCTAGCATATTTTATATCTTTATATTCTTAATCAACATCTTGATCATCTTGTATCATATTGAAATTCTTGTTTGGTGGAATAGCATCTTTCATTGTTGCTTCTCTCTATTTCTTGTGGAGGTTATTTGGTGTTGAAGATTGAAGATATTGGTTGCTTACTTCAACATGGTATCAAAGCTTTGAATCTAGCAAGCCCCTTCCTTTTTATTAGAGAGTTTCTACCATCAAGTTTTCTATTATGATTTGAATCTTTTATGATCTTGTAAATTCCTATATGCTCTTCTCTTGCGTTTCAATATGATCTTGAGAATCATAAAGAGTTTCCAAAAGATTTCTTAAACATATATTTCATGTATGGTTTTTGGTGATATTTTGTGATTACAACACTTTTTTCTATAGTGTCAATATTTTTGGCTATCCCATTGTGTCTAGGAGGCTCGAGAACGTCAAATTTGGATTTTATTTCACTCAATTTGGTCACCATTTGCAACTTTGGCAAACAAGGGTTTGAAGCTCAGATCTAGTGAGAATCTTTTTATTGGATCATTTTTGTCCCAAACAAACCTTTCCATTGCATTCTAAAGGCCCAAAAACCACTATTCTCATATAAAATTTGTCTATTTAGATGAATTTGATTTTTGGCAAAATTTTATTTTGCCAGGGGGTTGTCACTGTAGGCCTCAATTCAACCAATTTTTTAAAAATTCATAACTTTTCACCACGGTTTCCATTTTTTTTGCAAACAACATGTCAAAAAGGTGGCTCGACTAAATTTGCAGTGGTGTAGGTGAATTTTGCATATTTTTTCTTTTTCTTGCCAGTTTTTTCAACATGAAGGTACATGTGCATTTCTTACTTGTAACTAGAATAACTTCAACATATGAAGTTGAAATTTGGAATTTTTTTTTTGAAATTTCTCAAAAAACAACAGAGGATTTGTTTGTAACCTCTATTTTTAGTTTTGACAGGCCCTTTTTCAAAAATTGTAAAAATCATTGTCTATTATAAATGGTTGATTTGAGCTTGTCACTAGTACAAATTACAAAATTTCTTCATTGTAATTTGTTGGGGGGTTACAAATTCAGTTTTAATATATTTTGGGGGGTAAAAGGCACAATTTAAGTGTCATATTATCTTCTCTATCTTGGTGTTCTTCTATCCAACATAATAGATCTAAGGAGAATTGAACCTCTCACTCCACAAAATTATCATACATGGAAGCTAAAAGTGACTCAATTGTTACAATATAAGGGTTTATGGCCAATGTTAGATGCACAACAATCACAAGGGAATATGGAAAATTTACCCATATTGTGGAGTGTAAAACACCTAAGAAGGTTTGAGACAAACTTGAAGAATTATATGGTAAAGTCAATCAGTTTAGAATCTTGAAGCTTCAAGCAGATCTACAATCACTTTCTCCAGATGCATTTCCTTCTATTCAATATTTTCTTGCATAGTTCAAACTGATTTTGTCACAATTAAAATGGTGTTGGCATGATAAATCTGATGATCAATGTATCTTCTTGATTTTGTCTAAGTTAAGAAGCCTTTATCAAGTGTTCTCTTCTAATTTTTATTCTACTATGGATGCCATGGGGATAGATTATAAAATGCTAACTTTTGAGTTGTTTTGTGAGTGTCTTAGTAGTGAGGAGGCCAAGTTGGTTTAGTTGGATGCACTACCCAATTCTAAGAGTCATGCTCTAATGGCTCAATCTTCTGAGGGTAAAGTAAAGAATAAGAAGAATCCCAAGATAGAATCATCTTCAATTAGTAAGTCTCCCTCAAAAAAAAATTAGAAGAGTAATTAGATGTCCACTCCATCTCCTTCTTCTTCTACCTCTAGAGATTCTTCTTCCATGTCTAAGAAAAATAGAGGATATCCTTGTTCATTTTGTGGAAAAATTGGGCATTATGAGTTTCATTGTTTCAAGAGACTAGAAGCCTTAGAGGAAGATATGAGGAAACATAATATTTCAATTCCTAAGTCTTCTTCCATGGGAAAAGGGAAATATCTTTCATCACGAGTCATTCATTCATCTTCCAATAGTTTCTTGCAAGTATGGATGTGTTTGATGGTGTTATCATTGATGTCAACACACTTTAGGTTGTGTATAGATGGTATTTGTTTAGTTGAGATATTGTAGAAGTGCTTAGAGTACATGGAGCTATATTTATGAAGTTGTAGTTGTGTTTTTGCCAAGTGCTTTTGAGAAAGTTTGAGAAATAATGAAAGCAGTGTTGAAGTGTGTTTTGGGTGTGATCTGGTATTGTGCTCCACATTTCTTCTATGTTGATCCTATGCTTGTGCAGATCTGTAAGTAATTTCATAAGCTTCAATAGATTGTATATTCTGATTTTTAGCTTCTAGATCGATGGAGATTAGAAGATGTGTTCACCATTGTGTGAGCTGGTTTGGCAGAACTATTTATTTGTGGACTGGGAGAAATTTTTTGGCTCCGCATTCTTCTAATATTTTGCTTCAGATCTTGTGGATCTGGGAAATGAATCTTTCTGATTGTTTCTATGTTATGACAATTTGGCTTGTGGTTTGGTGCTTTGGAAGACCTACTCCAGAGCTCTTGTATTTTTACTGGTTGGTCCGGGTGGACTGGTGAAGAATTCACTATGAATGAAGTTTGTTCTAATTGCTACAAATGTACCTAAGGTGTTCTCATAGATGGTAAAATTTCAGGTGAAGTGTGTTAAGTGATCTACATAAGATTATCTTGTTGGAGATGTGTGTATTTCAAATATCATTGGTGTTTTCATTAGGTTTGGTCGACCTAGTGTTTACACATTACATTAGGTTTTGGCATCGACTTAAGAAAGTGTGTGCTTAATCCAATATGTTATTTGGGTCCTAAATTAAATATGTAATTGGTCCTCTCTCATTCTTATCCACTGTGGTAATGTTGAGTAGCCGACCTAGTTTGAATTTGTAAATGAAATTGTATAGCTGACCTAGTTTGAATTTATAAATGAAATTGTATAGCCAACCTTAAAGAATGCTTCTAGGGTTGAAGATGGTATAAAATAAAATCAATTTGTGGAAAATTTCATATCCATCATCCACAAATCAAGCAAGTGAGTGAAGTGTGTGAATAAATGCAAAAATTAGAGAGTAGAAGAGCAAATTGAGGCAACAGTATTGTAAGGTGTTAGATTCCTAAAAGTAGTGAGTTGATGGAATCTACAATCTTTTGATCAGCTTGCGAATGTGTGGAACTCTAGTGGTGAATCTTCATTTATCTCTTTTTATTCTTTTGTAGGCAGTGAGCCTCCTTTCTGGATAGTGAGTCCTTTGAAGGAAGTGAGCCCTTGCATTTGGGTAGTGAGCCTTTTGTATCTAAGCAGTGAGCCCTCTGGCAGTGAGTGTTTGTATCTGGTATTGCATTACTACTATATTGTGAGTTAATCCTCACCATGGTTTTTCCCTCATTGGGTTTTCCACATAAATTTGGCGTCTCTGGTGTTTTCTTTATGTTATTTTCATTTCATGTTTACACTTAATAATAAATTAAAGTTAAGGTGAAAAGATTAACTTTATAAGTAAAGTGATTTGATACAACTAATTCACCCCCGCCCTCTCAGTTGTCTTGTGCAGTGAGTGTTTGTATCTAGTATTGCATTACTACTATATTGTGAGTTAATCCTCACCGTGGTTTTTCCCTCATTGGGTTTTCCACGTAAATTTGGCATCTCTGGTGTTTTCTTTATGTTATTTTCATTTCATGTTTACACTTAATAATAAATTAAAGTTAAGGTGAAAATATTAAGTTTATAAGTAAAGTGATTTGATACAACTAATTCACCCCCCACCCTCTTAGTTGTCTTGTGCATTTCAACATAGTTGGATTCTTGATTCAAGAGCTTCACATTGTATGGCCAATTCACGTGATCTTCTTGATTCCATTTCTCATACTTCTACTTCTAAGATTGTAGTTGGGAACTCTTCATAGATTATAGTTTTGGGGAAAGTCCCAATTCAAATGCTAGATGGGTGCATTGAGGATGTTCTTCTTGTTCTTGATATTTTAATAAATCTACTTTCCATATATCAGATTTTTTATTCTAGAGATGGAAAGACTATTGATTTTACTCCACAGAATGTGTCTATCAAATAGTTGTGAGATCTTGAGAAGGTTGTTGTTATAGGGATAGTTAATCATGAGAACCATATGTATCAATTTTATTGATTTGAGTCTTCATCAGGTTCATGTTTTATTGCTCATGTTGATTCAATGAGAAAACTTTGGCATGAAATATTTCGGCACTTGAACTATAGATATCTTTAGAAGATGCACACACATAACTTAGTGGCTAGTCTTCCTAAGATCTCTTGCACAAATCGTGTTTGTCTAGGTTGTTTTCTTGGAAAATAACATCAAGACCATTTTCCTAAGGGTCAAGCTACATGTTCAACCACACCCCTTGAGTTGGTCCATAGTGATCTCATGTCATTCCCAACTCCTTCTTTTTCAAGGGCTAAGTATGTTCTTAATTTCATTGAAGATTTCTCTCGATGCACATGGGTCTAATTTTTGAAGCTAAAGAGTAAGGTTCTCACCATCTTCAAGACCTTCAAAAAAAATGTGGAGAAGCAATCATGTTTTTCTCTTTGATGGATACACATAGATAATTGGGGGAGTATGTCAATCAGGTATTTCAATATTTTTGTGGTAATCATGGTATTCTTCATCAACACATAGTTCCTTACACTCCTTACAAGAATGGTGTCATGGAGAGAAAGAATAGGATCCTAAGGAGATGACCAATTGTATGATTCAGTCTAAGTCCATGGCTCCAACATTTTGGGCCAAAGTTGTCAATTATGCCAACTATATTTAGAACTGTATGCCCCACAAGGTAGTGTAAAATATGACTCCTAAGGAGGTTTGGTCTCATCATAATCCTAATGTATCCTTCTTTAGAGTATTCGGTAGTGAGGCTTGGTCATTCCTTCCAGATGGTCGACATAAATCAATGGAGAAGAAGAGTCAACAATTCATTTTTGTTGGCTATTGTGAGGATGTGAAGGAATACAAATTGTTTGATCTTGACATACAAGAGGTTCATTTTCATCGTGATGTTTATTTTGTTGAGTATTTCACATAGATAGATCCTCCTTCAACTTCTTATTCATCACAACCTACTCAATCTTCTTTAATTGAGGATATTTTTCTCCTTGAGGAAGATTTTAATGATGGTCTTGATCCACCTCCTCCTAATCCACCCACTAGGCCATGATATGCTCATGTAAATCTTAAGGAGGCTAGTCCTATTTTTTGTAATCCCACAGGCACTCACCACACTTATTCTTAGACTTCAAGAATTAATCTTTTAGGTCATTCTATTTTGGATGATCCTCAAAAAAATTTAGATGCTTAAGGTATTCTTGAGTGGGATAGTGCTATGGCTGATGAGTATTCTTCTTTGATGAAGAATCATACTTGGGATCTTGTACCTCTTCTTGAGGGAAAAAAGTTGCTTTGGTGCAAGTGGGTCTATTGTACCAAATATGCAACAAATAGTTTCATTGAAAAGTACAAGGCTCATATTGTTGCAAAGATGTTTTCTCGGGTTGAAGGAATTGACTATTTTGAGACCTTTTCTCTTGTTGCTAATATGGATTCTATTCATCTTGTTCTTTCTATAGTTGCATCACAAGGATGGTTAGTGTATTAGATGGTCAATGTGAAGAGTGATTTCTTGCATGGGGATCTTCATGAGGAGATTTATATGGAGTAGACAATAGGTTTTTTTTTAAGACTCTTCACTTGTTTACATGATTTGACATTCATTGTATGGTCTCAAATATGCTCCGTAGGATTGGTATGAGAATATGGATAGTTTCTTGCTTTCTTCTAGGTACACTCATTTCCATTTTGATCCTATAGTTTATACTTAGAGATGTGGAGAGGATCTTCTCATTCTTGTGCTCTATGTGAATGATCTAATTCTCACAAAGAGTTCCATTTCCATGATTTAGACACTCAATGATCATTGATGGAGTGATTTGATATGACCAACCTTTGTTTTTTCGTTACTTCCTTAGTCTTCAAATTCATCAGACTTCTAAGGGGATATTCATTTTTTAGAAGAAGTATGCTCTTGATTTTCTTCAAAGATTTCGCACATGCATGTGGTTGATTGTAATTCTACCCCCTTTCTTTTTCAATAAGTTATTGTGTTGTCTACTGGTTGCATTACTCCTCCAATTGATCCTACCTTGTATCGGCAGTTGGTTGGTATTCTTTTGTACTTGGAACATAGTTATCTTGATATTTCATTTGTGGTTGGCCTTGTCTCTCGCTTGTCTCAAGAGCCTCATGAGAGTCATTGGAAGGCCGCCAAATGTATCTTAAGATACATTCAGGGCACTACTCATTTTGGCATTCATTATACATTGGGAGCATCTTAGATTGGGCTAGTGATGTCAATGATCAAAATTCTACTTGTGGCTTTATTTTTTCCTTGGTTCTAGTTCGATGCATTATCATGCAAGAAGAAGACTTCTATTGCATTATCATCGACAAAGGATAAGTATCGAGGTGGCGTTCTTGCTATTTAGGAGGTTTTTTGGATTCATCAGTTGATGACTAAGTTTTGATTTCCTTCCACTCAGACCACTACTCTTTGGTGTGATAACCAGAGTGGAATTCATATCTCTCACAACCCATTGGATCATCAATGTACTAAGAATATTAAGATCCACATGCACTTCATTAGGTAGCTCATCTAATATGGTGCTCTCAACTTGGAATATTTTCCTATAGATCAAAAAGTTACAAACATCTTCACTAAACCTTTGGCATCACCTCATTATCTTCAGTTGCAATTGATGCTTGCGTGAAGGAAGTTTTACTTGGGGGTTCTTGATGATTCATCCTTCCTTCTTTAGTTTTCTTTGTAGCTTTTTCTCTCTTTTGAAGGAGAGTTTTCTCCAAGAGGGTTTTTCTTCTTTTCTTCACTTGTGATAGTTTATTTTGTACATGGCTACCTCATCAAGCCTTGTTTTCGAGACCAATCTGTTGCATTAGGTTTTTCCTCCTTGATTTTCACTTAAGAGGGGATGTTGGTGTGAATAAAGTATTGTACCTAGTTAATTTTTTACTAGGGACTTAGGGGACTTAGTTTACATGTTAAGTTTACTTAGGATATAAGCTTTCTTCTAGAAGTCTTAGTTGTCTTATCTAGACTTTGCATTATCCTAGGTATTTATGAGTTAGTTTTCTCATGTGATAGGATTAAGAAACTCATCATGATCTTGTCTAATCCTATCTCTCACCTTGCCTTTATAAGCAAGGCATCTCTAGCATATTTTGTATCTTGATAGTCTTGATCATATTGTAATTCTTGTTTGGTTGAATAGAATCTTTCATTATTGCTTCTCTCTATTGCTTGTGGAGGTTCTTTGGTGTTGTAGATTGAAGATCTTATTTGTTCACTTCAACAAATATCTCTATAGGCATAAAGCTTCGCCTTCACACCAAAGGGTCTCCCACAAAATTTTGGAGGTAACCACCTTTTCTATTAGAGTTGTGAACTAGATTATTTAATTATTAATGTAGTAGAGGATGACCCCATGAGATTTGAACTTGGTTTTATGGATCTATAGGAAAAAATCCCCACCTTCACATAATAGGGTCTCCCTTAGATATTAGCGTCCATATTATAATTGTATCCTAAACCTTATAATTTTTGGTTCATGTGGTGAAAGAGGTTCTAAAGTACCTTGTTAATGTAGGCATAAACCTTTACCTTTATAACCATTTTTATGATGAAAAAAGAAACCTTTATCTTATCAATTATGTAAAGGTAAAGGGGGTAATGTAAAACTAATATTAGTATTAAATTTATATTTATAAAAACACTTACATCCTTAAGAACATAATATTTAAATCATCATGTGAATGATTAGGTGGTCATTCATAGGTAGTAGGACCATATAAAAAGGTGGAATCTTATATTTTTATCATGTACTTTATATTCCTAAATACATGGAAGCTTAAAATCAAGGGAACCCTAATCATCTCTAAAATTGAGATTAGGTGTGTAAGAAGAAGGGCTTGTTTGAGGTAACATAATGTATGAGATAATTAAGATAATTTAAATTTCCACACATTAAATCAAATAGATCAAAAACATCATTCAACAATAGACAAAAAAAAATTCAATACAATTTCCAATCCAAGATTGTAATGTGTAACTACCAATTTCTTGGTTCAACAAATGGGCAAATGAATTATTACAATGAAATAATGGAAATGGATTCATAAAGCCTTACAAGACAAAAAAAAGAAATTTGCAGCAGCAAATCAAAACTTGCAACAAAGCTTCTCCAACACCTGCACAAAAAATCACTTCCACCACTTAAACCCTTCAATCTGCAACACCTGGCAGTCTCTTTTCCTTGCAAAAACACTCTCAAATCTAAAAACACACCATTAAATCCACTCTTAGAGGTAAGCCATGACGTCCTCCTCTCTTCCTATGTTTTTCTTGTGAAAAACTACTCCATAAATGAATAAAATTAAATTTTATCAATGCTTGCTTTCCTAAAATGAAATCTCAATGCATTTCATTATGATTTGCTTTCATTCCAAAGGCATCTCAAGAAAAATCAGTGCCCTTCCCCAAGAATGGAAAATTAAATTCAAATTTAATATTTAAAAATGAATAAAATAGCAATCCCCAACTCTAGACTTAGCAAATATGAGAGATGGGCTTTAAATGGCTTTGATGCTTTCACAAATAAAGCAAAAAATAGATCTTTCAAACCTAGGTGCCCACCTCCAGGGTCCCTATTTTTTAAGAGCTGTGAGCATTTAAAATTTGAGTTACAAATGAATTTAATGGCTCCCAAAAACCCCTGCCATGTTCTAATTTTTTTTTCTTTTTTACTTTTAAATCATATTCTCCACGATCTCCATTCAACCATTTTCACCCAAACTGAATCAAAATTCAAATTCCAATTTCCCACATTATAAGAAATTTTGATTCACACCAAAATAAGAATTTCACACATCAAAAATTGTAAAATGAAATTGAAACCAATTTTTTGATACATGATTGCATTGGGCCATGGATGCTCCTGCATCAGACACCCACAATAGAAAATAAATTTTTCATGAGTACTTCATAAAACTTTGTAGATATGATGCTCATTTTGCACCCATATTGCTGCCTTATTCTCCAGAACCTTATTCCTCAGATGTCCCTACAACTTGATGTCTCTTCCCTCTTTCATTCTTCCTCCCTTTCTCCCTTTTTTCACATAATTCATCTCCCACCAACTTGCACTATGAAAATATAAAAATTCATGAACATCTACTACTTATCCTTTAGAAAAATAATAAAACTCATTCATTACCACTTTATCTTTTATTGCTGCAACTATTTGTTCATCATCAACCTTGGTTACAACATTGTGCTCCTTTTTCTCCATGCCTTCTAAAAGACAATTTTCAGCTAGAATCACTTCTTCTTCTTCTTCTTCCTTACTTTCACCCATAATAACTTCATCTACAAATGCACTCTTTGCTACAACATATTATTTTGCATCAATCTTATCATGCTCAATTAAATCATATTTTACCTCCTTTTTCCCCACTAAAATATGCACTTTACCTTTCTTGTGTGCAATCCACACTTTTGCAACTTGCATCAACAAACCAAAATCTGCATTATCATCCTCTTCTATTAACTATTTAACTCCATTAACCAAACAATTCCCACCTTTATTACATACCTTTCCTTCTTCCTTACTCAAGGGATTCAACTTGTGTTTGATTCCATCCTTCATCAAGGAGTATGTATTGGGATACCCATCATGCATCACACACCTGTCAAACTACCAAGGCATGCCAAATAACAAGTAAAAAAAATCTATAGAAATTATATCACATAAATTTTCATCATGATAATCACCTATCTTTAATTTCACCAAACATTGTTCGCTAACCGAACCTTCTTTTCATCTTGCAACCAAGCAATCCTATATGGATGTAGGTGCCTTCATCTTTCCAACTTTAATTTATTTACCATTTCTTCAAAAACTAAATTATCTATGTTTCCACCATCAATAATAACATTACAAACTTTACCTTCACACTGACATCTAGTTTTGAACAAGCTCTTCCTTTGATCTAGTTCTTTTCCTTCGTTCATCAAGACTCTTCTTGAAATGAGTTCCTCTCCATCCTCTGCCTATTCTGGGTGTGAAGACTTAGCATCTTCTCCATTTATGTTTGCTGCTCTATTCTGATTTTTAGTCCTTCTTCTTGGTCTTTGCTCTTCATGAGGACAATCATAGGCCCTATGACCTTCTTCCCCACATCTAAGACAAGTTATTTTGTAATTTCCTCTTCCAAACCCACTACCTGATCTTCCTCTTCCTCTAAAATTTTGATCAGGAAACTTGCTTGAGCTTTCACATCTTTCATCCTTATTGTTTTTAATGTCTCTAATCTGTTGCTCATCCTCCCTTTGCTGCACATAAGCTTTATTATTTCCCTTGTGTTTATTCTCAAACCTCTTCATCCTTTCTTCTATCTTCAATGCTATTTGATAAGCATCTTTCATTGTCACAACACTGACTAGTGTCATATCTTCTTAAATGCTTTTTCTCAGACCATTTATGTATCTTGCAACCTTTTCCTTAGTCACCTCTGAATGTTCAGTCCTTATGATAATTCTATGGAATTCTTTAGTTTACTCTTTATGTTGGACTAACTGCCAACATCTCCCTTTGGGTTCGCGACTTGGTTTAACCGCCTCCCATGGATCTTAACTGACGCTTGTATCGTGCATTGACAGGTTGATATTTTTGTGCAATGACAAGGCCAACAATTGGTATCAGAGCTGGTCATAGGTTTGAACCCCTCAGATGACGCTGAGGGGGGGATTGTTGTACTAACCACCAGTATCTCCATTCGGGTTCATGACATGGTTTAACCACCTCACGTGGATCTTAACTAATGCTTGTATCGAGCATTGCTAGGTCTATCTTTTGGTGTAATGACAAGGCCAACACTTTAATAGTCTTGTTTATTTTCTTCAAACCTTGCATCCTCTTGAGCAAGTCCAATTCATAGTCTGCAGGAATAAATTTTGTTTTTAATTTCTCCACCATTTTATCCCATTTGGTAATCTTATCTTTTCCTTTTCTTCCTCTTTCCAACTAAATTTATCTCCACCAAATTGAAGCATGTCCCTTCAATTTTTTCTTGGCAAATCTTACTCGGTCTGGGTCTCCAAATTTCTCAAATTTAAAATAATCTTCCATATCGTTTATCTAGTCTATCAATTCTTCTAGATTCAAATTTCCATTAATGGTAGAAACATCAATACTTGTTTTTTATTTTTTTTTATAAAACTCTCAATAATGGATCCCTTTCAAATTTTTAGGTCTCAAAAATGCTAGTTGGAAAACCTCAAGAGGTTTCCAAGCTCTTGGTACATTTTGGGTAAACGAATAAGGCCAATTGGTGTATTTGAACCTTCTTCTCTTAAGGCTCTGCCAAACCTAGGTGGGTATACCTAGGCACATGAAGCATACTTAAACTATGTGTTTCCTACTTGAGCAATCTATCCACAATGGAAATTGAGAGTGGAGAGATGTAATCCTAATTTTATATAAATTGTATAAGCAATATCAAGGTGAAATTAAATATGTTTAGTTAACAGATTTAAGATTTTGAAAACAAATTTGATAAAATTAAATGGTGAAATGAGTAAGACCACTGCCTTGTTGGGTAAATGGAGTCAAATGAAGATCTAGAATGAATGACTTGTATTGGCTATAATTCAAAAAAATTGGCACACTTATATTGGTTTATATCTTGTATAAACATGCAAGAAAGTGATTGAAAAACTCTACTTATGGATCCAACGAACACAACCAAGTTACTTATGATTTATCATAAGGATTTTAATCTTTTCTTGAAAGAACCAATTGAATAAATCACATAGGAACAATAGATGATACCAAATTGGAGACATAATGGAAATCCTAATTATATGGCTCTTCTTACTAATCCAAATAATATTTCCAAATTACTATGATTGACTAGAAGGGTTTTAATTCTTTTAAAGAACCCAATTAATCATACCACACAAGAATACAAAATGTGCTTTGATAAACTGAATATATCTTTGATACACCAATTTAAATAGCAAAGAAATATTGAGTTGGAGACAACCAAATAACTCTATATTTTCAACAAACAATTGATACCAATATGAAACCACAAAATTAGAGATCTTTCATTGATTTCCTTAAAATTATGCTTGCAACATAGTCTTTTAAAATGTAAACATCATGGAAGCCTTCTGCTATCTATCTATCCCTATTCACATCTACTACTCACTATATCCTTTTCTTTGGTCTCAGTCTCTCTTATATATATGAGAGGCAACAAGCTTCAGACCAAAAGACACGTCCTTTGATAACAAAACATGATTTTAAAACTAAGCATAATTAAGAAATTAACACAACTGTAGATGTGTGCACCAATCTGATAATCTTTGAGGAAAAGCCCATGATCACCTAAGACCTGTTCAAATAATTTACTATAAAATAGGTTCCACATCATCATTACCGACCGATTTTGACTGTTACTCAGTTGTGCCTAGAATTTCCACTGCTTGATTGATAAACATATCGAATGCTAAAAGGTGTTGGATGTATTCTTGTTATGTATGAGTGTTTGCACTGGATATTGCTTCCTTCATATCATGCTCCATGTACATGACTCTCTCAATTTTTTTATGAGTATTTTACGGACCATATCCTCATCATTTATCTCTTGCAATGTAGTCATTAGAAACCCTGTAAATTATGCTTTCCAATCATCCTTTTCTCAAAGATTCCTTGTATCATCATGGAGTGAAGGAACCAAACTAAAGAAACCAAGATCCTCTTTGAGCCTATGATGATATTGGCTATGAGATTCCACCAAATTGTTACATCTTTGCAGTGTTTTCCCTTTCACAATTTGTTTATCCAGAAGTTCCTCTTTTATCAATCATTTTTCTTTGCAATCATAAATTTTCCTCTATTGTTGATTTTATCTCTTGCACAAACTCCAATAATCATCAGCTTGCTTCATCACCTTATTGAACCTTTCCTTGATTATCTAAGACATAGTATTGTACTTAATGACTTTCATTTCTTTTTCTAATGCTTTGCACTTCTCCTGAATTTTCAAATGGGAAATTTTCCAATAAGATACATCATCTAATGCATCTAACACTCTTTTGTCCTTTTCAAGCCATGGGGAGTACAATTCTAAAGTAGAAGAGGAAGATGACATCTCTTTTTGATGTGATAGCTCCCTTTTCAATCTGTTATTTTCTTTAGCTAAATAATGACCAAATAAGTAGGGTATAATTACCAAATAAGTAAGGTAGCTTCATCTGGATAATATCCAGACCCTGAATACATCTTGTCACTAGCTTCCTCTATTATATTCATTGTTTTATCCTCTCTTTTTTCTAAAACTATCGAACACAATTGTAGAGCTAATGTCCCATCCTGGCAAAATTAATACCCCAGCCTCTTGAAGTAATTATCTACATCTCTCAGGGGTGATGGATTGCATCACATTGTCAATTTCCCTTTTCAATTCCTCTTAAGTAACAGCCTCCTTTTCAGGAGTAATATCTTGTTCCTGTTGTCTTATTTTCTTTCCCATATATTCATGGACAAATGATTTGGATTCAAAAGTTTTAACAAAGTCACCATTAGAAATGAATTCTTGACTAGCCTTGATCATAATGTCATCAGATAATTCATCTGATGCTTCAAATCTCTAAAATTTTTGTTTGTGAGGAGGTTCATATTGTATAATCACATGGGCTTTTATTTTTTCTACTTGTTGCTCCTCTTCACTACTCTCCTCATCACTTTCTTTTTCACTTTCCTCATCTTCACTCTTGTTAGTAGAAAAATATATATCAGGAGTAGGTTGCGAGGGTATGTGATCTAGAGGCTCCACATCTTCATCCTGTACTCTTGTATAATTTGCACGAGATGTATCAAAAACATATGAGGGCACATCTTTTACTATTTCATTCATATGAGCAAAAAGTTGCTCAATCCTGATCAAGGGATCCTGTATATCATCAAATTCTTTAGAATATTATGGTACATTCTTTCTCTTCCACTCCTTCGCGAGCATAACTTTATTATATGAGGCCATTCTATCACTGGTGGAAGCTTCATCTTAGTTCTGGATCACATCATCAACCGTAAACCAATGCTCATACCCACAAAACCATTGTGATGATCTTGCTTGATGAATAAACCCCTTTATGTCAAATTTCTTTCTTTCGTACCCAAGAGGAAGGTTGTAATGTGCTATTTTAGCATTAATTTCCTCATATCTTTCATTTTCAACCATTGTGAAATATCTGAAATAAAGAGTTTTGGGCATAAGTGATTTCTTACTATGACTCTTGAGGTGCTTAGCATCAGATTTTGATAATTGTCGTACAATCTCTAGATAAGAAAATCTATTAGGAATTATTTGGGGTAGAAAATGTGGAATCCCATCAAACCCATAAACTCTTATTATTATGTAGTTGGAGAAATCATACTAGTCTCCCCAATTATGGTTTACTTTGCCTCTCGGGTCATTCTTCTTTGGTCTTAGAAATATTTTCACCTTAGGGGATAAGTTGTGATCATAAGAATATCCAAGTAGCTTCATTAGTGGTTTAACAAAGAATTCTTCAAAATACAAATAATGAGACCTTTCACATCAACTATCCCATAGTGAAGTCCACATCTGGACAGGCCTGAAGTTTCCATTTACATTAGTATCTCTGATCCTCAATTCTTTACTCCACACATTTCTGGCATGCGCCTCATACAAAAGTAAATGCATTAACAAGGAATAGTGTGTTAAATCTATCCAGTTATTGTTCTTTTTTATCCTTTCAAGCCCTTGATTTAGGGCATTAGCTAAATAGCCTGCATAGTTGAATGACCTAGCATCCTTTCTCTATATATTTGTAGCTATATAACCATCAGTGCAATAGACATAAGGGGTGGGATCTCTATTCCTAAGACTTGGCCAACTATGTAATAGGTATACTAAAAGTATTCTTCAAACAAATCTACATGAAAAGGAGGGTTTTCATTGCTCGAAAACCTCCTGAGTTTCCCTTCCTCATTTTTTATGTCTATGCAAAGGTAGTTTCCATCTCTTGTAGTTGGTATCCATGTAGCGATATTCTATCAAGAGATCTCTAATCATGAATGGCACATTCATGTGAAATTCTAATTGAAATACATTGGAGATTAGGTCTTGGGAGATAACAAGCATATTGTCCCCACTCGGTGATTGGATAGTTATCTTCTTGGTGTTATACTAACTTGCAAGAGCCTTCACTAATTCTACGTTGACGAATATGTTTGTCACCACAAGTCTTGCTAATTTTAGTCTCCATGGGTTATAGATTAGTTAGAATCTAAATTTCTTTTTGTAGTGATACATGAAAATCCCGTACCTTCGATGTGGCATCCAAACATCCCCTAGACCCTTGTGTTTGTCTAATAATTTACTTTCTTGAAAGCTTCTCTTGGGTCTCGACCCCGACCCCGGATACTGGTCTATCAAATCTTGGTTTAAATTCCTCTTTTTGGTTTTTGGTTTCTTTGCCTTAGGTTTTTCCACATTTTCTTCCATTGAAATCTCTTGAACATACAATTTTCTAGCTAGTAGTGATGTACTTACTTGAATTTATGCCTCCCCTAGTTTTACTACATAAGAGATCTGAGCTTCATCTTTTCTGCTTCTACCCTTAGCATAATCCTCCTAGTTTCTACAATTGTATGATCAATATGTGGTGCAATTTACTTCTGCTCATTAATATATCACTTGTATCAGTCTTGTCATCGGGGGGAGAATTTATGTTAAATATCATGATGATGGACTTGGATGTCACATCAACTTGTATTAATTATTCATCATTGTATTGTTGGGGCCTTGGTTCATTTTCCACCAATGGCCAATTTATCCACCAATAAATGTCTTTCTTTTGGCCTATCGGCAGGACACCAAACAATGTTACCTCGATGCACTCCAGCTTCATTGATGAGTCTTATACTTTTGATAATATGTGGTTGTATCGGGCCATTGGGGGATCACAACCATTCATTACACTGATGTATTAGAGCTATAGTGATGTGATCATCTTTATTTCCTCAATCGATCTGTCGAGGAAACTGGCTTGGCAGTTAGCCTGATGGAATGAGGTTACATCGATGTAAAGTTATGAACTATCCTCATCGAGCTATCGGTAGAGTGGTGATGGGAACTCCACTGATGAGGTATTTTTAGGCTGATGATATTAATGGGACTTCAAATTCTTTTGTGGATGTGATTTTTTGGGTATGCTAGCTACAAAATGGATCTTGTCACACAAATCTCAATGATTCGTCCAAGTCATAATTTTAAGTGGTGAAATTTTGTAAGAATTGGGAGGTAAGTGGATAGAGGCTAATGAAAATATGTGGGATTTTCCAGTCCTAACACAATTGTTTCAACTTCTTCTCTTTGTTTAGTATCCAAACTAGCATCCTCTGAAACTTCTTCTTCTTCTTCACTTCTCGGGTCTGTCATTCTTGAAAATCTTCTCCTTATATTTTCTTGTAGAGTCTTAACCTACCTGCTCAAAAATCTAAAATCATCATCTCCGAAACACTTCAACTCACAAGCCCTAGTGTAAATTGCCTCTCTTTGGCGGTATTTTTACACTCTCAGGATCAACTTTCTCTAATTCCATGAATGTATGAGCTAATTAAGATAATTTAAATTTCTGAAAATTAAATTAAATAGCTCACAAACACCATTCAACAACACACAAAAAAAATTGCATTACAATTTCCAATCCAAGATTGCAATGTGCAATTGGTAATTTCTTGGTTCAACAAATGGGAAAATAAATTATTAAAATCCAATGATGGAAAAGGTTGCATTAATCCTTACAATACTCAGAAACAAAATATTTGTAGCAATAAATCAAAGCTTGCAACAAATCACTTCCACCACTCAAACCATTCAATATACAACACTCGGTAGTCTATGTTCCTTGGAAAAACACTCTCAAATCTACGAAAACGTGATTAAATCCCCTCTTGAAGGTAAGCAATGACCTCCTCCTCTCTTCCCATGTCTTTCCTATGAAAAACTGCTCCAAGTATGAATAAAATTCAATTTTATCAACACTTGTTTTCTTAAAATGAAATTTCAATGCATTTCATTATGATTTGCTTTCATTCCAAAGGCATATAAAGAAAAATCAACATCCTTCCCTAGGAATAGAAAATAAAATTCAAATTTAATATTTAAAAATGAATAAAATATCATTCCCCAACTCTAGACTTAGAAAATATGAGAGATGGGATTTAAATGGCTTTGATGCTTTCACAAAATAAAAAAAGATCTTTCAAACCTGGGTGCCCACCTCCTGGGTCTCTATTTTTTAGGAGCTATGAGCATTTAAAATTGGAGATACAAACTAATTTCATGGCTCCCAAAAATCCATGCCATGTTCTACATTTTTTTTTCTTTTTCAGTTTTAAATCATATTCTCCACGATCTCCGTTCAACTAATTTGATTCAAATTGAATCCAAATTCAAATTCCAATTTCCCACATTACAATACATTCCAATTCACACCAAAACATTAATTTCACACATCAAACATGAAATTCAACCACATCAAAATTTGCAAAATGAAATTGACACCAATTGGTTGATACATGATTGCATTGGGCCATGGCTGCTCCTGCATCATAACAATGAAGGTGTAATCAATCAATTAGGAGAAACAAAAATATTTATTTTTAGTAAACTAAAAATTTGATAAGGATTATCATCTACACATATTCAAAAACTCTTATTCTTATTATTAAAAGTTTAAATTCAATGTAGACTCAAAGTAATTGCAATCATATCATTTATACATTGATGACCCAAAAGAATATTATACACTAATTTCCAAGGCATCGTATAGAATAATATATCAATTTTAATAGGTCTAAAGGTAAGGAGTGAACTAATAATTCCAAGTGAGTTGTGTCCCACATTATAAATCGTTTACTAGTAACCTTAAATTTATGTAATTTTCATTAATCAACGTAAATTTTACCTAGGAATTGTTAACTAGAGATGTTTAAACTAGATCCATTATCAACTAGATATCTTTTAATTCATAAGCTCTTATATTTGACTATAATATACAATAGAAAGTGCTCTTGAATAACTTAAAATAGTAAATTTGTTATCCTTTAATGAAATCTCAAAATAATTTGTATAAATGGGCTCAATTATGATAGCCACCTCTATAGGATTAACATCAAATAGTTTTTTCTAAGAAAAATCAAAACATCTCTATATAGCTCAAAAGTGCATATGAAATCAAAAAGAAAGATTTTATAGGAGTATTTTTATGTCATTGAATTAAATCATGTCTCTTATGTACTTTTCTTATTAATTTAGGTGATGGAAAATCTATATTACTAGAGGGTAAAATTGGTTGATTAGAAATAACCTTTTGTCCCATAACCATTCTCTAATAAATATTTCTCATTTAATGATATCCTAAAGAAGTATATGTTATATTAAAATTAGGAGGGATGTGGCAAGGCTAATCCAATAGTAAATAAACTACAATAGAAAGATGAGACGGGGCCATCTATGGAATTATACATATGTATAAAATACACATAGCATTACTTCTTGGGTTCGGTTTCGAGTAAGTTGGAGATATTTGATATGTAGTTAAAAAGAGAATCCAAAACAAAAATTATAGAGCCTCAAATGAGATAATCCCACAAAATAATAAAATTAGACCCTATATGTCCAAGGGTTTAGTTGCTGAAAAATTAGTTGTTATGGTTATAAGAGGGGTCAAAACCATGTGCACTTATACAAAAAAACTATCCAATAAGATGAAGTGGGATACATAATCTTGAAAAAATTCACTCATGAAGACCAAGTTCAAGAGGGTTAATGTTGTTCATATAAATAATTCCTCTAGATTTTCTAGAAATTTTATGTTTGAGGTTGAGGTAAAACAAGATGCAATAGGGCTCTTTGAGGATAAGTAACTAGATGGTCAAGGTTAAAAAAATCATCTAAATAAGAGTTAAATAAGAGGCATAGGTTGGGGTACTTATTCCTTTACCTATGTTGCAAAGAAACTACTTTCAATAATATGAGAAAACAAGCTTTTCAAATAAGAAAGAAAAGAGGATATACTAGCAATAAGAAAATATTAAAAATTTAAATTTTTTCTAGTATGTAAGCTCTATAATGCACAAACTATGGTATAATTTGACACAAATAGTAAAATTATACCTCAAAATATTTTATGACTAATTTAAATTGATTACCAAATCAATTTTTTATATGATCATAGGCAATTAGTTCACAATAAAACAAATACAATTTGTCAAGTTGTTTTGACAATCATGAATGCATATAATCATAATGTTGTGAAGTAAGATCTCTAAGATGCTATAAAAAATACAATTTTTATAAGAATCAACTCAAATAATTCTATAGTGGTGTGATTCAAAGTGTTTATGCATATATTTGTGTCTAGGAAAATAGGTAAGATAGTCAATGGGGATTTTATAGAGGTTGTCACAAATATGCTTGTAGACATGTAAAATTGACCTAACACCTATCACACACCCTAAATAGAATTCTCACATCATTGGCATCATTATCATCAAACATCACTACATTTCACATCAATTGCATCAAAAAACCTAATTTCCTCTATTAATTAAATAATACATTATTTAATCAATTCTCTTTTTTCATCATTTTTTACTAATTAAATAAATTCCATTTATTTAATAAACTCCTTAAAACCCCATTTCTTCTATTAATTCAATAAAATGACATTATTTAATTATTTAATTAATTCACATTTCAACAATTTCGAACAATTAAATAAATCATATTTATTTAATAAAGTCCTAATCTCATGTTATTTCATCTTGATTAGTTAAAAATACCAATTATTTAATTACACCACTAAATCAAATTATTCCCCTAATTCAATTTAATTATTAAATCATAATAATTTAATTAACTCACTTTCCCTCCAATTTGAATAATTTAAATCAAACTATTTAAAACATCATCAAAAAATAAAATCAAACTAATGCAACTTTGTTTGCAAAATTCAAACTTGATTTGCATGTTCAACTCCAAAAAGGAATTAGTTAATTAAATCAATTAATCAATTGTCCTCACCCACTTTCTGATTGAGAAAATTACGATTGCTAACTGAACCATCTAGTTTGCTGACTAAGCCATCTAATTTCCTAACTAAACCATCTAAATCCTGACTGATCAATCTAAATCTTGACTGATCAATATAAATCCTAACTAGCCAATCTCTTCCTCAATCACACAAATTGTTCAATCTACTTTGCACAATCTATTCATGTCTAAATCCTCTACACACCTTTTGACCATCGATCTTGATCCAACATTCTTTAATCCTAATCATCCATTTCAAATCCCTTTTTCTATATAAAAAACCTCTTTTCTCACAAAAAGGATTGAAGAGTCAACATCATTTGCACAATGAAGTACTGCTGACATTCATAACCACCATTATAGCTTCAACATTTCTTTGATCAATTAACCAAGACATTGCACATCAAGCTTTTGTACATGAACTATTGAGGATTTGCAGTGATACAAGCAATCCAACATCAAGTGAACACACTCCAATACAGTATGGTAACCTCTCTTTGTGTTGAATTCAATTTCGTAATCGTAGGATTTCATTATATGTTTTCAATAGCTTAGAAATTTGTTTTGTAAGTGTAGGATTAGATCTTAGATTAGTGTTCTTGATCTTAGATTAGGTTATGATTTCAATTACATTTCTCTTGTTTAGCATCAATGATTTTTCCCATCACACATTCTAGCATGCTCAGTGGGACCATGGTCCCTACACTAACGTTTTTTTGAGCCATTTTTGAAGTTGCATGTTTTGAAATCGCTTTTGGAGAAGTTTTCACGCACTGTCCCAAAAAATTTCACACTTGTCTATCAAGAAAACTATGCACTTGCCTCTAAAACCTGTGTAGTTGACACTAAGAAATGCACACTTTCTCTTTTTTCATGCATTTGACTAATGATAGAGGGCACACTTGCTCTTTTTTAGCACATTTTCTCTCTAACAAAGGGCACACTTGTTTAGATTTTTTGCAACTTTGCTCAGACAGACCTGTCTCTGAGATCTACAGATTTCAAATTGATTTATTTGCTAAAGGATTCCTATTTTTGAATGTGTGATAGATGTTAATGATTTTATATGCAAGGTTTGAGAAATAGTAACACATTTTCTGTAGGGAAGATGAACAGTCAAAGAACTTTAGATTTACAAATACTTTTAAAGCTAGGAATAATATTTTTTGGTGCATTAAAAAAGAACAAACAAATTTTTTTAAGGTGCTCTTAAAACAAACCATTTCAAGCTTTCTTAAAGTAGGAATCATTATTTAGTCCTCCTAAAAATTGAATCATTTCCGTGCTTTCTTAAAATAGGAATCTTTTATTTGGTGCTTTAAAAAGAACAACACAAATGAACATTTCATTTTTGGTGCTCTTAAAATAAACCACTTAAAAAAAATCTAAATTAGGAATTGTCATTTCGTGCATAAAAAGAACAAAACATTTCAATTTGGGTGCTCTATAAATGAACTCTTACCAAGTTTTCATAATTAGGAATCTTGATTTTGGTGCATAAAAAGAACAACGCAAATGACCAAAATGATTTCTTTTTGTTGATGTACACTCGTATTTTATTTTTTGACCAAGTAAGACCAGGATCGATTTAGAAACACTGAGATTTGGGCTTAAAAATGAAGAAATCATTCTTTTTGTATCACACCTTTGCTATCTTAAGTGATTGATATCTATAATACTTCGTATTGGTCCAATTAAAAGGAACAAATTTTTATGATTTATTTACATATTTTTGGGGATAGCACCACTCGAGGTGCTTAAAAAGAGTCAAACTAATATGAAGTGTATGCTATGCATTCAGTGTTTGGCAAGTTAGATGGTTTTCTTCTCCCCTCACACCTTTTGGCAATCTTGGGTGAGAAAAAACATCTTGAGCTTCACATCTTTATTTTCAAATCAAACCTCTAGAGGGCCTGCCTATTGAGATACATCTTGCACTAGAGAACTCATAGGCAACCCAAGCGGTACTCTCATTTTGGACCGCTATATAAATTATTGTGGGTGTGAGGAAAGTTCATCATTCCATCGGGTGCTACTAGCCTATAATGATGTATTCTCCCTTGGTATCCTTGTGGTGTGTAAAAACTCACAAGGGCTAGGAGGTCTCTTAATTGAGAAAAATGTTGCACATATAGGGGTCTAAAAATAATATCTCCATAACATTACTAAGAGCTAATTTTTTTTAGAAGCTACCCCTTTATCCAAAAACATTCTTTGAAAGTGGTGCATCGAAATTTACTTCTGAGAAGTTACTTTCAAAGTACAACTACAAGCTCACACCATAAGTTGCATGTAAAATCATCTCTTTGGAGCATGAGACAAGCCTTCCTAAAATAATGGTTTCGATCCACTAGGGTTGTAATTGCTTGTTTATATTAAACTTGTCAAATACATTCAAAATAATCTTGATATTAAAATTATGTGCTTGATCTAAAAAGAACACATCCAAACAAACATTAAACATGATGGTTGAATTACAAACTCTTAGACTTAGTGTATTCTTTTAAGAGGAGCCCTATATTTTCACTCATTAAGGATTTCCTTAAAGGTTTCTGAATATTTAGGCTCTAATTTTAGGCTGCATTAGATCAAAGTAAACATTTGGAACCTATGGCTTGGGTATCATGATTTCATAACTTAAAACCATAGAAATGAAGGTCACACAAGTCCATGCTTTTTGAGTTAGTCCAGTGTTGTTGTATCACTTTCCATACTCTAAACATAGAGAAAATTGAGGAAAAAACCAACTTTAACCTTAAAAAATCCAAAGAAAGATTGTTCAAACTAGAAACAGAACACACAGAGACTGCCTTTGCACAAAATTCTAGCATAGTTGTCACATTTTCTAGTGCAGATGCTAAAAGTTCATTACATTTTCTCTCTATCCTAGAAATTTCACAAATGAAAATTAGTTGCATTTGATAGAAATTGCACACTTGATGTGGAACCCATGCACTTGCTTTTATTTGCTCGCACTTGCTTCTAAGAAACCAATGCACTTGCCACCAAACAACTCACACTTGCCAAAAGAAACTCACTCTTTCCTGAGTAGTCATTACATCTAACAAAAAAACACATAAGCAACACTTGCTTCTCCAAAACCTGTGCACTTGACATAATTTTGGCCACACTTGATAAATCCGACCGCGTTTTCTCATAGTTTTGTGCCTTTCCTCACAAACTAGTGTTTTTGCTCTATCCTACTAACAATTGGGAAAAACAAACTGAAGTTTCTTACAAGATCCTTATTAGAATGAAACAATTAGAAAACTAGATAAGTCATATAGTCCCTCATCCATTATTTCCATCCTACTTGTTAGAAATCAAAATCAAACAAACCACTAGGATCATTCCTTCACTCAAACGTCTAAGATATCAATAGTTACTTGGGACTCAAAGATAGTTCAAGTAAGATTTTCCGCAACATATCCTCTAGATAAGGAAGTGAAATATCGACCCTAGTCCTTCAAAATTTTAATTTTTGAAAATTAGCTCCATTCCAGAACAACACTCAAACCTTAGGGTCTTGAGCTTCATAGAAACCATCTCAAAACCATCACTTTATGACCATCTAGCGACCAACTACTACAATTCAACAAATGAACCTTGTAGCATTGATCTAACAACCTAGTATCACACACATTGAATGTGAACAAACTGATATCATTAGAAGTTTAAGAACCTTCATATTTGAGAAAAATGAAACACCCAACTAGTGGAGAAACACAACACAAATCTTAGATGAAGAGGAAGAGAAAGTAGACATAAAAGTTGAAAGACCCGTGCTACCACCACCTACATGGAAATAGATATACATCCCTCATGCTTTTCAGTAAGAGAAAGATCCTTAGGTCGAAAAAAAGAAAAATCCTTAAGAAAAAGTCCATACTCTACCTTCCAAAGGATCGCCCTATAAAAACATTCATCAAAGGGTTCATCTTAAGAAGATATTGCACCCGTCAAAATTGACTAGAACATTTTTATCTATGCTTTGCACCAATAGGCCAATTTTTTTCTAAAGACTAAGAGTCACCAAACTTTCACAAAATATTGGAAGTTGTTAATGACAACTACAAGATCACAACATAGGAAGAAAATGGAAGCAAGCAAGAACAACAACAACATCCCACCAGCAAATACCATGAATGACGAAGGAGGCCCATGCAGCTATAGGCCAAGTGACCTTGAAACACCCCAAAAGAGACCCATGTACAAAGACACATTCATTGAGGAAGAACTAAACCACAAAAAAAAGAGGCAATAGAACAAAACAACAAGGACCCAAACAAAGTGGTTGTAGAGGAGGTGGATACAGAGGAGGAAATAAATGATGAGGAACTATTTAAACATTCCAACAACCCCAGATTTCTCAAACTAATGGACAAGTTGTTGAGAAAATACCCAAATTCATACTTCTTCAAGTTAGCATAGAGTTGTGCTAAACTACCAATAGATTTTAAAAAGGAGGCCCTCAAGGATCCTAATCTTATTCCCTTAGGGGATAACTCAGTAGTGAGACAAATAACCGAACCCCTAGAGATGCCAAACATGCCACTTGTGTTCTCACAAAATAGTGGTCAACCCATGGAAAATCCCCTCTACAGAAAATAGAATCAGATCGAACAAGCAATAGTGGCACAACTGTATCAAGGATTTCCATCCCACTACATACTGCAAAACAACAATCCACCTCCCAAACAATATGTATCTCAAAAGACTTTGAATTTTGACCCTTCCCAAAACATGTAGTACTATCAACATAGTGCACCACAGGGTCCCCCTCCAAATCAGTATTATCAACAAAGTGGATCACAAGGTCCCCTTCCAAATCAGTACCACTAACAAGGTGGACCACAAGGTCCACTTCCAAATCATCAATACCACCAACAAGGTGGACCATAGGGTACCCTTCCATATCCATGCCAATAGAAAGGTGTGACACATGGTACCCTTCTTCAGTTGTCCCATCAACAAGGTAACCCACCAACACACCATCAGAGAAACCTTCAATATAGTCCCTCCCAATAGCAAGATGTGCCTCATGGTACCCTTCTTCAATTGTCCCATCAACAAGGTAACTTGCCAATACACCAACAAGGAAACCTTCAATATAGTCTTTCCCAACAACAAGGTGTGCCTCATGGTACCCTTCTTCAGTCATCCCATCAACAAAGTTACCCACCAATGCACCATCAGGGAAACCTTTAGTATAGTCCATCCCAACAACAAGGTGTGCCACATGACACCCTTCCTCAATCATCCCATCAACAAGGTAACTCACCAATGCACCATCAGATAAACCTTCAGTATAGTGCTTCCCAACAATAAGGTGTGTCGTAGGGAACCCTTGTTTAGCCATCCCATCAACAAGGTAACCCACCAATGCACCATCAAGGAAACCTCCAATATAGTCCTTCCCAGCAACAAGGTGTGCCTCATGGTACCCTTCTGTAGTCATCCCATCAATAAGATAACCAATCAATGCACCATCAAGAAAACCTTCAGCATAGTTCATATCAACAACCAGGTGGGCCACATGGCACTCCTCTGAATTCATCCTACCAACATGGTGTCCTACTAACACATCAACATGATAACCTTCAATATACTTCATCTTGTTGGTTCTCAAAAATGCAGGTTTGAACCACAAGAGGTTGCCAAGCTCTCACAATGCTTTTGGTCAACGTACAAGGCCAATTGATGCAATTGTACCTTCTTCTCTTTAGGTTCTGCTAGACCAAGGCGGGTGAACCTAACGAATGATGCATATTTAAAAAGTATTTCCTGATGCAACAATCTACCCACAATGGCAAAGGTAGTGGATAGATTAAAATCTCTACAACTAATCATATTCCTATTGCATAAATGAAAGGATTTGAATAAATTGTTTGATATGAAATTCTATCTCTGGGTTGAGGAAGATTAGTGCCTTCTATCCACATGGGCAATGGAGTCAAGAATATTAAGAGTTGAATGTATTTCCCTCTCTTTCTTAATTCAAATTGTTAGGCACTTTAAAAAATGAAACTATATGATTGGCATAAAACCTCATTGATTTATGACTTGCATAAATAAGGATGGAATGTTTTCTTATCAAATTCTACTTCAACAATCCAAAAGAAATCCTAAATCACTGTGATTTACTTGAAGGGATTTAATTCTGGCTTGTAGATCCCAGCAAATAAAAATCACACAAATGAATCAAACATATGCTTGATATATTGATTTAAATGATCAAAGGACTTCAAGTTGGAGACAATTAAATAAGAAATATATATTATTGCAACACAACAATTAACAATAGGAAGGTTTCAGCAATTCAAAATAATCTCTCCATTGATTTGTTTCACAGAAAGTCTGTACATTATTTGCACTCCTAGTCCCCTACTAGGAAAAATCTCATTCCTACCCTCTAAACCCCCTCTACAACTGATTTTCAAATCATTTATACATCACATGCCAAGGGTCGTGACCCTTCATATTACAGTTACATTCATTTACATTTTCATGTTCATGGCCATTTGTATTCGATTTCAAAATAACATATTTAATTAATGCCTCATCTGCAAATTAAATATTTTATACTATAGTCATGTTTTTGATTTTCTCTTATATCCCTTTCCCAAATTTACTTTTATTTCCTCTGGCTTTTATTGCTTTTCCACCCATGGTTGCGCGGTGACTAGCCTTTACTACTTCCTCGCCGTCTATTCCTATCCACTACAGTCACTGTAGTTTATGCTCTGGCCGGTTACGGTATGGCGATAACCGTCACTACTACTCGCTAATGGTTTACCGCACTACCGCGGTCATTGTTTTAGCAGCTACGATATCACGATAACTGCTACCTGTCTGCCACTTCGCTACCTCGCCGCTCACCATGATGGTTATCTCTGTGTCCACCATGCTACCGCGGTCACTGGCCGGACTGCCAGCAGTACCACAGTAGCCACTCTATAAACCACTAGCTGGCTGCTTCTGTCATTAATTCACCACCCATCCTCATCCACCGCGCTACCATGGTCACTGGCTTGACTGCTAGCAGCACTATGGTAGCCGCTCCACTATTTTCCACCCGTTCATTTGACCGCTTTCACCAATGACTAACGGTTTACCATGCTACCATAGTCAATGAATTGACCACGCACGGTAGCACAGTGAATATGCTACCTCACTATTAACTGCCTATCTTTCAACCACCAGACTATTTACCATGCTACCGCAGTGTATGACTTAACCGCGTGCGGTAGCACGGTAAGAACTTTATGCATGCCTGCTAATTGCTACCGCCATACCATGGTTAAATTTTGGGAGACCGCGGTAAGGCGGTAAACACATAGAAATGAAAATTTTAAGGGAGTAGTGAAGGTGTAAGGTGCATATGAATGGCATAAATATTTTTAAAGGAAAAATTAGTAAATGAATGAGTGTAAATGGGCAAAAAACCTTAGGGTTTTCATGGATTTTATGGAAAATTGTGGGGAAAACCTTAGGGTTTTAAATGGGAATAATGGAAAATCACTTAGGTTTTTTATGGAATTTATGGGTCCTAACACATCCCAGCAATAAGGAGCTAACCCTTCTTATACATAGCAAGGACCTAACCTGCTCGATGTTCAAAATAGCTTCCAAGGTCTGATACCCTCGTTATATCCAACTTATGACCAAAGTATGATATGAAAAAAAGGCTATTACATGCAAGGCTTGGAAAAAAAATGTACCAAAAATAGAGATGGAACTAAAACTAGAGGTCGTCACCCAACAAATAACAAACATGCAGGTAGGAAAACAAAAGAAGACGTACACCCTTCAAGAAATATGTCCATTCCCATTCGATCATTCCATCACTGCACTACCTTTTCCAAATAATTTTGAAATACCTAGGTTTGACAACAAATATAAAGGAAGAGGATATCTAGTAGAGCATGTACGAGACTTCTCGGTATCATGTATGGAGGTACAAAACAATGACGCCTATCTCATGAGAATCTTTCCATGCAACCTTACAGGTCATGCTATGGAGTGGTTCACCTGTCTGCAACTAGGAATTAAAACCCCCAACAAACTATCCAACAAGTTCATAAGCCACTTTTCATTTAACATGGAGCAAGACGTCACCATCACAAGTTTATCCACAATCAAATAGATTCAAGGAGAGTCTACCTCTTACTTACAACGATGGAGACACAAGGCTAGTCGATGCAAATTGACCATTCCTGACAAGGAATTGGTAGATATCTTCATCTCCAATGTCCCATCTAAGGTCAACTACCAACCTACTTTGTTATGCCCTGTGGAATTTGAAGAAAAAATTGAAAAGGGATTGCATATTGAGAGAGCCCTCATTGCAAGGGGAGTCCTTAAATTGAACAAATCAAAAGATAGTCCCTCTAGTTCCAATGATAAACATAAGATTTAGGAAAAGAACAAGAACATTACAAAAAATGGAGTTGTGGATGCTAGAGCACTATGGAATGCACAAAACACACCTCAAAACAAACCACTGGTGGCACAAATGAGCTATGTTCCAAATAACAAATAAAACAACCAGCTCACCTATCCCAAGAACAGTCAAATTGTCAACCAATAAATGAATCAAGGAGGGAAACAAAGACAATATGATCAACCCAAGAGGTAGTTCACTGTACTAAGAGAGTCACTTGAAATAGTCATGCGTGAACTGGTACAACAAAAACCTCATCAAGGTGAATGATCACCAAACTATGAGGAACCTAGCTTCAAGACTCCATGGTATAATGAGATAGACTTGTGTGAATTCCATAAGATCAAAGGACACATGATCAACAATTGCATGTGACTCAAACACATCATCTAGGACTTGATAGATAAAGGAGAAGTAAAAATTTAGCATCATCCCAGAAACAAGGATCTTCAAATATACTCGAACCAGATCCTGAATCATGCTAAAATGAATGAAAAAGGAAAGGAACAAGAGTACCAAAATTCTAATTATACCTATGGTGACACGGTTTTAGGTGTTAGAGTAAAGGTTTTAACTTAATTATGTTAATTAAGTTACCTTTATTCCTCTCTTAAGATTTCACTTTAGTTTGCATAATGTGACATTTAATAATTATATTAATTATTAAATGTCTTCCTATTAGGGTTACATTTAGGTTTTGCATGATCTCCTTTCTTAAGGATTAATCCATTGTATATTTTTATTCTCTTGTTTTGATAATATAATTTCTCATATTTCAAAGCTTCAAACCCTCGGTTGCTTTTTTCTCCATTCTCTTCCCTGTGGCAGGTATCCCTTTGCATGTAGGTATTCTTGGACTCTAAAGTTGGTTTTGAAAACTTCTACATGGTATCAAAGCATGGACCTGCTGCATTCCTAATCTTGTTTGAAGAATTTGGAGTTGTGAGGGTTTGATCAGGCCTTCTCAGTTTTTCAATGTGATCTTTTGTGGATCTGGGGGTCGCCTAATTTTTTGGGCATTTTTGGACAAAACGGACCTTTCCATTAAGTCTGCAACATCCAAAAACCCCTATTTTCATATAAAAAAAATTAATTTGGCCTCTGTCGACTAAAAAGACAAAAACAAAAATTGACCCCAAGGTCGTACGGCCCCAGGGCATGCTTCACGAGGTCAAAATTGGCAAAAAATTTTAATTTTTTTTTTAAATTAAAAAAAAAAACAAAAAAAAGTGTTTAAAAAAATGCTACCAGTTCAAAACCTGGCCACTGCCCAATGACCACCAAGTGGCCACCAGGCAACCAACCGATCGCTCAGGGAGTTGTGCCGCCACTAGGGGCTAGCCCCCAACGCCTAGCCTGTGGTCTCTTTAGCAATCGAGGGCTATGACTCTCCCACACCACTAGCCCTTGAGGGCTCTTCATGTGATCAACTGTTGCACCCAGGAGCTAGTCTACCAGCCCCCTAGTCATACACGTGACCAAGGGCCGAAGAATTTATTCTCTAAGGGCTGTGAAGAATTTTTTTTTGCCCTTTTTGTTCAACTTGCACGAAATCAGGTGTAAAATGCACATTTTAGCTCCATTTTTTGAATGAAAATAGGTGTCAGAAAGCTAGTTCCGAGCCCATTCTGATGGTGTAGGAATTTTTTCAAAATAATTTAGTTTGATTTCATTTTTTTGCATTCAAATTTAGATGATTTTTTTGCACTCCAGAGGGCATAACTTGGTCAATTTTGCTCCATTTTTCAAAAACGAATAGGCATCAGAAAGCTATGAACATGCTCTATTCAGATCTATTATTTTTTCCAAAAAATTACCAGGTACACAAGATTAATTCTGAAGCCTTTTTTTCTTTTTCCTACTTTTTCGTTGCAAAATCTCTATTGGGTTTTGGTTTCTTGCATTGTGGGGGGAGTTTTTTTCTTGCTTTCTGTTATTTACTTCAGAAAACTAGAAACTCTTCACATTAAACATTCATTAAACCTCTTCAAACATCACTGAAAACTCTTCTTCTTCACCATTATTCCAGGCAGATGGACATGCCCCACATAAGGGTCATGCATTATGTGCAACCACCAGTTCACATTCATCGAGACGGCTACTGGATTCAGGTGCTTCACACCATATGGAATCTTCTCAGGACATGCTCTCATCTTTCAAGGTTGTGTCCTCACCACACATATCGATGGGTAATAGCACTTATATGAGTGTATTTGGGAAAGGTTTTATCGACATTGATGATGGTACATTCAATGATGTACTATGTGTACCATCTTTGTCCACTAACCTTCTCTCCATCTATCATATTTGTCACAGTGGGATAGGGAAGACAGTTTAGTTCACACCCAATTCAGTGCACATTAGAGACATTCACACTATCAACATTGTTGCAACATGGACAATTGATCATTCTTCCCAATTGTATGCATTCACACACTTTGGTCCACCATCTCCCTCTCTTTCTAAAAGAGAGCATGTAGTATCTGAGGAGAAGTTTGGTCACTTGAACTTATGTGTTCTTCCATTTGTTCATGAGACTAGTGTTGATACTTCTACACCTCTTCCTCTTGTTGAGATGACATCTGTTCAGCAGGATTCCTCTTCAGCTGTGACTGAAATTGTTGCTCCACTCATCGAACCATCAAGTGCAGTTGTTGAGGCCATATCAAAGGATATTCCTTTCCTCACAAATGATAGATTCAACACACCTGTTATCCCTTCTTCATTGAAGATTCCATTTCAAGATCATTTTGAGTTGTTTGATTCACCATTTTGTTATTCTGACACTCATGTTCCAATTCAGTTCTTTAGTGAGCATCATCCAAGACTTCCATTTTCACCTCACATCTAGGGATTTTCTCTTCCTCAACTGTTGGATCTATTTCTTCCTCCAAGGAGACACATTGGTTTGATCATTGGCACATGGGTTCTTTCACTCTAGGGGCGCTTTGGAGTCTCCACTCTCTCTCATGGGGGGGTATCTAATTGTATATCTTCATATGTTCTTGAGAGAGTCTCTTGAGACATTCCATTTGTACTTTCTTTTTGCATCTCTTTTTGGAGTAGATTTTTTCCCATTAGGTTTTCTCTATTTCTCCACTTTACAGATTTGGTTGTATTCGGGTACCTAATCAAGCCTAGTTGTCAGGACCCTTGTTTGCTTTTATGCATTGTAGTTACTTTTTCTTTCTTGCACCTTTTTTTAGTTGCACTCTTGCTCATCTCAATGGGGGGTGTTAGACTAAAGGTTTTAATTTAATTATTTTAATTAAGTTACCTTTATTTCTCTCTTAAGATTTCACTTTAGTTTGCATAATGTGACATTTAATAATTATATTAATTATTAAATGTCTTCCTATTAGGGTTAATTTTAGGTTTTGCATGATCTCCTTTCTTAAGGATTGATCCATTTTATATTTTTATTCTCTTGTTCTAATAATACAATTTCTCATATTTCAGAGCTTCTCATATTTCAGAGCTTCAAACCCTCAGTTGCTTTTTTCTCCATTCTCTTCCCTGTGATAGGTATCCATTTGCATGCAGGTGTTCTTGGACTCTCAAGTTGGTTTTGAAAAATTCTACATTAGGAACCCTCTCACAAGTGGATGATAATAGGGAAAATGTAATGACAATACGAGGTTAAGACAACAATTGTAATATAACTACCTATCAAGGGAGAGTTACAACACAAGGAGCCCCACCCAAACCTACAATTAAGACAACGAATGGCTACAACATTGTAGACCAAATAAAAAGGATTCCTGCCTTAATATCAATATTAGAGTTGTTAAAATCATTACTCGCACATAGGGAAATGCTTGAAAAAGCATTGGAAGTGTCAGTCCCCAATGACCTCAATCCAAATCAATTCCAAGCCATGGTTGGAAAAATCATAGCTAGCAATCATTTAGTATTTTTTGAGACTTGACCTTCTGCTAAATTCATTTCACAACCAAGCCCTATACATAGAGGTTGGTGTCAATAAGAGAATAGTAAAAAGAGTGTTGATAGATAATGGTGCAGTTCTAAACATTTATACCTTAAAATTTATCAAATAGTTGGGGTATTCTGAAGACATGATAGATAAAGCAAGAAGTATCACCATCAGGGCCTATGATGACCTTGAAAGGAATTTTGAAGGAATAGTTAGGCTACCAGTACAGATAGGACCAACCACCATGGAAACCACTTCTTAAGTTCTTGACCTTGAATTGCCATATAACCTACTCCTTGGATGCCCTTGGATTCACACACTACAATCAGACCCTTCTAATTTCCACCAATGCCTAAAGTTTACTCAAGAAGGAAAATAAGTGGCTTTATATGTTGAACCTGAGCCATTCTATTTTTGTGCAAAGTTGGAAGAAAATTATAATAAGATCTTGTTGGAATGCACAAGACAATTGAGAGGTGGGGTGAATCTATTGTATCAAATCACTTTACTTATAAACTTAGTCTTTTCACTTTAACTTCAAATTTTTATTAATTGTAAACATGAAATGCAAATAATAGAAAGAAAACACCAGAGACACTAGATTTACGTGGAAAACCCAATGAGGGAAAAACCATGGTGAGGATTAACTCACAATATAGTAGTAATGCAATATTGAATAGAAAGGCTCATTTCAAGAGGGCTCACTGCCCAGATACAAAGGTTCACTGCTAACAAAGGAATCACTATCCAGAAGGAAGCTCACTCCCTATAGAAAAGAAAGGATCAATTAAGATCCACCACTAGGGTTCCACACATTCACAACTTGACCAGAAGATTGTAGACACCATCAACTCACTACTTTCAGGAATCTAACACCTTAAAGTACTATTGCCTCAATTCGCTATTCCACTCTTTTTTTTTCACACTTGTTCTCACACTTCACTTACTTGCTTGATCTGTGGATGGATGGATATCAAATTTTCCACAACTTGATTTTCTTTTATACCATCTTCAACCCTAGAAACATTCTCCTAGAAAAGCTTATACAATTTTATTTACAAATTCAAACTAGGTCGGCTACTCAACATTCCCACAGTGGATAAGAATGAGAGAGGACCAATTAAATATTTAATTTAGGACCCAAAAAACATCTTGGATCAATCACATGCTTCCTTAATTCAATGCAAAAAACTTAATGTAATGTGTAGACACCAGGTCGACCAAACCTAATGAAAACACCAATGATCTTTGAAGTACACACATCTCCAACAAGATGACCACACGTGGATCACTCAACACACTTCACCAAAAAATTTTCCACCTCTGAGAATGCCTCAGGTACATCTGCAATAATTACAAAAAACTTGATTCACAGATAACTCTTCACCAGTCCAACCGGACCAACCAACAAAAACACAAGAGCTCTAGAGTAGATCTTCCAGAGTGCCAAACCACAAGAAATTTTTTCAGAACATAGAAACCAATAGTAAGAATCATCTCCCAGATCCAGAAGACCTGAGACCAAATATCAAAAGATTGCAGAGCCAAAACATTTCTCCCAGTCCTCAACCAGATAGTTCTGCCAAACTAGTTCACACACCCGTGAACATATCTTTTACTCTTCATCAAGCCAAAAGCTAAAACTTGAGATATATTATCCATTGAAACTCATGAACACACTTATAGATCCACACAGGAATAGGATCAGTATAGATTAAATGTAGAGCACAATACTAGAGCATGATCAAAAAACACACTTCAACACTACCTTTATTATTTTTCAAATTTTCTCAAAAGCACTTGGTAAAAACACAACTACAACTTCATAAATATAGCTCCATGTACTCTAAGCACTTCTATAGTACCTCAACTATACAGGTACCATCTACAACCAACCTGAACTATGTTGACATCAATGACAACATTAATGACAACACCACCAAACACATCCATACTTGCAACAGATCCAATGCATACCTAGCAACAACATAGCCTTCCATTCATTCTCATATGATGAACTTCCACGCTTCCATCAACTTCAATCAAGACCACATCAAATGAGAAACTAAAAATGGAAACCAAGATACAAGTAATTGACAAGGATAATGGGAATTACCACTTTAACCAAGCATTTTGTATTGGTAGGCTCCCACCAACACCTAAAATCTATGGAGGTCTGAAAGAAATCAAGCCTACTTAGAAAATGCAAATGATAGTCAAACCCATGATTTTCACCAAGTGGGGAGACATGAAAGATGAAGAGATATTCAAAGAGGACTTCTCATCCATGATTTATAAAGAGGACCAAGAAGAGCTAGAACAACAAAAAATCCTTCTATTAGACCTTAGCAGTAAAGGCTACCAACTAGTTAAACAAATGGGATATAGTGGAACGGGTGGCCTTGGGCTACACAAGCAAGGTAGGTGGGAACATATCATAGTTGAACAGAGAAATAAGAATATGGGACTAGGTTATGGGCCAAAAGATATGGTTACTCCAAAAACCAGATGAACCTCTTGTAAGAAATACAAAACTTCTACAAGCATTAAAGCACTAGATATCTACCATATCATGGACAATGATTTATCTGTCGAAGACTTATTTGATAAATTTATCATTGATAGGTTCCCTCTCCAGTTTATCAAAACCATTCCCGATATCTATTATCAGTCTGCAACAAACTCTAATGAATATGAATGGGACTCCCCTTCATATATCACTAGGTATAGTTCCCCCACTTCTAGTAATGATAACCTAGACACCCAGTGGGAAAAAGATACTAGAGCCATACTGACCCTTTCACCAACCTTTGTAAGCTTTGCAAACCAAGATGATAGCCTCCCACTTTGTTACTTACAACTAATAGATTGGGACCAACAACAATAACCACCTATTCTGGATCAATTCTAGAACGATGAGGCAATCGTGGGGTTCATGTGACTTCAAATAGACATACTAGTAGGAGATCACAAAGTGGGGTTCAACATGGAGCTTGAATAGGATGCATACTTTTGTAGAGAGATTGAACCTTCTAGTCACAAAAATGAAAGAGAAAATGTAAAAATAAACATGAGGTCCCCTAGAGAAAACCACATTGTGGCTCTATTAGATCCAAAAAAGAACAAGATAATGGATGCATCTGAAGGTGAAAACCTCCCAAAGGCACCCGAGGATGGAGGGTTCAATCTCCCCATATCTGAGTACTAAGAAAGATCAACACTCCTAGTAGAGGAAGAAGAGTCCATAAATGTTGGCACCACAGAGAATCCAAAAATATCATACCATGCAACATTAGTTGATCCTAAAGAGAAAGAAAGATTCACAACATTCATCAATGACAGAAAGGTAAATTTCACTTGGACCCATGGTGACATGCCTAGACTAGATCTAGCATTAGTGGTACATCATCTAGCTGTAGTCCCTAGAGCAAAGCCTATCAAGAAAAAACTCAGAAAAATGCATCCCTAGATAGCATTATTGGTAAGGTAGAGATAAAAAACTACTAGACGTGGGTTTTATCAGACCCATTGATTATCCATAATGGATATCGAATCTAGTACCCATGTCAAAACCTACTAGGGGCATAAGGATCTGCATAGATTTTAGAGACCTAAACAACGCATGTCCAAAATATGACTTTCCATTGCCAAGTATCGACATGATCATGGATCTTATAGCAAGGCATGAGATGCTATCCTTAATGGATGGTTTCTTCGAATATAACTAGATAAAGATCTCTCCAGGTGATCAAAACAAAATATAATTTACTTGTTCTTAGTGAACCTTTTGTTGGAATGTGATGCAGAACAGGGGTGGAGATTTCCAATTTGATCACAATTCAACGAACTTCTCAATTTAGAAACCCTATTTTGGTGTTTTGTTCATAAATCCTTCATATCTCCTAGTAGCCCTCTAAATAGTGAATTTTCAGCATATCTTTTAGAGAAGGCTACAAATCCAAAAAAAAAATACCATTTTAGATACCCTTTATTCCCTTCTTTAGCATATCAAATTTGTGCATAGACTTATTTTAGAATATCACCTCCTAAAATGGACTGATACGTGAACCTTAAGCCCAATTAGGCCTCTTTTACAAAGCCAATATGTGATTTTCCTTCCCAAAATCACCAATCTTCACTCCAAGGCTTGAGACAGATCACAGGGTGTCTGAAACAACATTTTTACCAGTTGGAACATCTACAAACTCACCAACTATCAAAACCCTACCTCTACCTATCAATTCAAGCCTAATACATTCAGATATTAAGCTAGGGCTTGCACAAACAAGTCCCTACCTCCATCCCGTACATCTACAATCACTACCAAAATGAAAAAAATCCTAACTAAATCCATTCCATCGATTTATGGAGGTTTTCACCAATGGAATGGTTTAATATGCCATTTTCTTGTTCAAACCCTCTTAACTTAGGGTTTTCAGACCATTCTCAGTAAATTGGCTCTAAAAACCTTAAAACTCTATGAAATCAACTCAAATCAAAACCAAAACACTCTCAATTCATGCCACCATCAAATTCAATTCACATTATATCATTTAATGACTCTACAGAGCCGTACCAACACTTGTAGCAATAAATTTTAATGAAAACACATAGAAAAATGAAGTTTTCCTATTGCTTGTGCACCAAAAATGTATCCAAAGCCATGCCTCAAATTTTGTGAGGAATATTTAAACATCAAAACCCAAAACTCAATGGTTCACAATTGCCTTTTTAACTTGTGACCGTTCAACTTCCAACAACAAGCCAAAATTGCAATGTTGCATTGCAACATTTACAACAATTACAAAAACATGAAAACATTAACTACAATAGACCCCATGAGATTCATTACATTGAAAATAGTCTAAATAGACCTTATTACATCAAATATGACTCAAAAAACCAAAAAAATCAACATTGGACCATATTTACAAAATGAAGCTAAGTGCCCTTGCACCATACACTTGGGGACAAAAGAATCTCAAGTTCCACCTGAGATCAGCTCCTAGACTATTGTACCATGATTTTTAATGTCTTCCTCTATCATCCATGTTTCATATTCACGAGGGAGACCTTTCCCTTTCACTAGATATTCACCTTATGCATTGTCCTCTTTGCTTCCTTTGTGTCCAAAATGCTTTCAAGCTTCAATGGTTGACTTAGTGATAAGTCCTTGACCTAATCTTCATCTCAAACTCCTGATGTACCTACATCATCACCTGCAATCATAGATCCTTTGAAAGGATAAAGGTAAAAAACATTAAAGATTGGAGATATAGCCACTCTAGAAGGGAGTTCTATCTTATAGGCATTTGGACCACCTTGCATGGCCCAATCATTTTTATTTGCAGCTTTGTATATTTCCCCTCTATTAGCCTTCCTTTCCTCAAATGTGCTAGGACCAAGTCTCCTACTTTGAATTGAACATCTCTCTTCCTCAAATCTGCATGTTGCTTATATTTTTCCACTCTTTTGAAGATTCTCTTTCACCTGTTGATGTATATCCTTCATTGCAGCTGTAAATTCTTCACCTTCAACACTCCTCTCCATACCACTCAAATCTTAGAGTTCAAAGACTCCCCTAGGCTTCAATCCATAAACAATTTCAAATGGGTTCTTTCCAAAAATTCTATTGATAGAGTCATTATGTGCAAACTCAACTTGTGGAAGAATGAGATCCCATTGATGTGAATGCTCTTTTTTCAAACATCTAAGAAGATTCCCAAGGCTCCTGTTGAAAACTTCAGTCTACCCATCTGTTTATGGATGATAGGTAGAGGTAAATGTCAAGCTAGTTCCCAATTTCTTCCAAAGAGTCCTCCAAAAGTGACCTACAAGGAAAACTTTAAGAAATCCCCCCTCAACGTAGGTGTAAAATCCTGGCGAATCATGTATACTTCCCAATGAAAAATATTAATTTTATTGGCGATTTTTTTCGGTTTTCGAGAAAAAAAAAATCCCAATTGGCGAATCTTTTATAATCCCTAGTAGTTCATGGAAAATCTTGGTGAATTAAAATTTTTTTTAATCGAATAAAATATTTTTCATTGGCGATTTAAACCATTTTTCAAACCAAAATTTGTTTTCCATTGGCAATTAAAACCCTTTTTCAAAGAAAAAAATATATTTTCATTGGAAAATTAAAAAGAATCTCAAAATAATAAAAAAATCCAGTGGTGAAATAAACATATATGCCAATGAAAAATCATAGGGGTCGTTCGATGAATGTTCGATGGACAACAGTAGCTGCATTCTGGAAATAAATCTCTAAAGCACTAGACTCGAGGTTTGAAACCTCCGGAATAACACTAGAACCGTTAGATTTCTAGAAATCAATGGTTGAGATTTTATTACCATACAAATAGTTATAAAGTTATGTTTCTCAACAATTGGGTGACCTCGGCGGGATGCACAAATTTCGAAGTGTTAGCTCATTTAATGAATTATACGATGCCATTAAGGGATGTCTTCTCAAATGCTATCAAACACCAGCTAGATAGGTTTAATGTAATATTTTAAATCCTCTAAAAGGATAGATCTTAAATAAGGAGGTTGGAGAAATGGATTTAGTATCAGATTGTCACATCTTGCCGATAAAATTAAGTGAGCCTGCATACGAGGAAAGGTGGCAACATTTTGAACTCCATACTCAGAGTTTCCTCAAAATGATACTTCCAGTCGATATCAGGGTATGGGAAGATGAACCTGTGGCCATCATGCAACCAAATTTGAATTGGCTTGAAGAAGATCAACTTGACATCATTTCCCAGCTACATTCAGTGGTGTGGAAAGAGAAAACTAGCTATGCCAAGTACAACGGGGTGATTTTCATTTTAGAAGAAGAAGAAGAAGAACGTGTTGAATTTCATAATTTAGTTATGGAAATGCAGTTGGAACTGTAAAGAGTCCTGACACCTCCAACATTTTAACAAAATTCATGAATCCTTTTGTGCATTGTGAATTTGTGACATGTAATGATAAGGGGGCGCAGTTTCAATTTTTGAGCGCTTTTTGAATTTTGATTGTACAGGGTGTGGGGTGATAGGTCTGTGAAACCAAATTTTGGAATTAGAGAGATAAAATAATATATTTCTAAATATGTGTATTTATTAATGCTTCATTTTAATTATGAATGAATTGTGCTTCTTCATGATAATTGTTCAATGTTTATCTATTAGGTCAGATTTAGAATGCATATTTTTATCATATCTGAGACTTTGTGTTCAGATTAATTCATTTTTTAAAAGAGAAAATATCTCTTTTCTTTACTGATTGTCAGAAAAATGGACTTTGGGTCATTTGATTTAAAATATTTTGCATATAAACTTTCATGGTTAAAGTGACAACTCTGTACACCAACAAGAAAAAAAGAGTTGCATTCCAGAAGTAAACCTCTGAAGCATTAGACTTGTGAATTGAAACCTCTGGAATAACACTATAACCATTAGATGCAGACATGTGGTGAGATAAAGGCCCATCGCTCATCACTCATTCAGTCTTTTCAATGCCTCGATGTTGTACATTTCATTTAATTGTGATTCTCAATCTTTTTGAAGAAAGTGTGGTTGGAAGTGGCAGTGGTGGTGATTAATGCCATATGTGATATGAACATCCGAAGCAATTTCTTGGACAACTCATAGCTTTAATGAAACAAGATTTGTAATGATTTCATATCGTTTGAACTTTGAGTGGCACTGGTGAATCAATGATTTTGACAGCTTGTCAGCTTGAGGTACAGTTTGCATGTGGCAAGACGCCAATCAAATTAAACATTTTAATTATACAGGCTGGTAGCGGTATTAGTGGCCCATAAATAGGGATAGTGATTCAGTGAATAGTGGATAGTGCCATAACGGTTTTTATTTTCTAGGGTTAATAAGGATTCACGAAGAAGATGATGCAGTATTGGGGATACTGTAAATTCTCATACCTAGAGTTATGTAGTTATAGTGTAATCAGTAATAGATGAATTTCCTTCAAGTTTAGAATGGGTTGAATTGGAAAGAAGTTGATTTTGTTAACCTGACTTCTCAGACAGGTTTTGAACCAGGATGAGGAGCTCTGATGGAGGTAAGTGCTTTACCAGTTCATGGAAGCTGCATGCAAAAGATGGGAGTAGATTTGCTTCTCCTCTTGTATTCTAACAACTCCCCTTTCCCCAGCATGGTTGGCCAAGCAATCCCCATGCATTTGTTTTCAAAGAGATATTTGTATTAAATCTTCTGTATGACTCTAGTTCTTAAAGGGGATAAGTATATTTTGTATCTTCATGGCTCCCATTTCCCTAGGATTGATTAGAACCCCCTTTCCCCAGCATGGTTGGAAAATCCACCAGTAGAAGCTTGGAATCATGAATTTATTTTTAGAGCCACATTTGTATTATGTTGTCACTAGCAGTGGAATCATGCATTTATTTTTAGAGTTACATTTGTAGTAAGTTTTTAGTAGCAGAAGCTTGGAAATTGGAATCAATTTGTAATCCATTGTAACGAGCAACAACTTGGAATAAATTATTAAATTTTTTCTATGTAAAGTACTAAAGTGACACACTGACATATCTTATAAACATGAGCTACAATGCTACTCGTCTGTAAAAAGATATGTAATAGTGTGACATTGAAATTAAGTTACAATAAATGGTTGTGCTGTGTTATTCTTGAATCTTTGTTATTCATTTATGTTTCAGAGTAAAGAGTCGCTTTCTGAGTTCAGAACTTCAGTGTCTATTAATAATTTAATATATTCAAATTAGTTTTTTTCTTTTCAGAAATTAAGTAATATACTTTATGCAATATGCACTTGATAATTCATGGTTATATCAGACCATCGGGGGAATGCAATCATTCATTTCGTCGATGTTTATGTGCTACAACGATGTGCTTACTTTTGCTGACTGAGACTCTATCGATATATCAGGGAGGGCACCTTATGAGTTATGAGTCTTGAAGTCTTCCCCTTCGGGCCATTGATGGGGCTGTGATGGGGGTTCCATCGATAAAGCATTACTAGGCCGATGCCTATGGTATTGATTTTTGTTAGGAATGGGGGAAGGAATACGCATACCGGATGCAATGTAATTATGTAGGCTATAATAATTAATATGGATCTTGTCACACGAATTTCTATGATTTGCATTATGTAATATGTAGGCTATAATAAGTCCTTTGCAACATTAAGTTACTGGCCCCTTCACCTTGATGCCAATCCTAGCACACAAAAGTTAAAACAACTTTAAAACACATGTGTCATGTTTTTTTTTAAAAGTCAATATCATAAATTACTCAAGTTTCAACCGTTGGATGAACATTTGATGTATGGTTGTAGTTGCATTCCGTAATGAAATGCACAGAGCGATGGGCTTGCCAACTTAAACCTTTGGAATCACCCTATAACCGTTAGATTTAGAAAGATCAATGGTTAAGATTAAGAATTTGTAACTTGTAGACCTAAGCATTTCATTCACTTTAATGTTCCAATTTTGAGAAACAAAGCATTTAAAGCACTTTGTACTGCTAAGTGTCAACTGTCAAGTGATTAATGTTTATTTTTAAAGTTAATATCATAAATTACTCAAGTTTCAACCGTTGGATGAACATTTGATGTATGGTTGTAGTTGCAATCCGTAATAAAATGCATAGAGCGAAGGGCTTGCCAACTTAAACCTCCAGAATCACCCTATAACCATTAGATTTATAAAGATCAACAGTTAAGATTAATAATTTGTAACTTGTAGACCTAAGATGTGTCATTCACTTTAATGTTCCAATTTTGAGAAACAAAGCATTTAAAGCACTTTTTACTGCTAAGTGTCAACTTTCAAATGATTAATGCTTATTTTTAAAGTTATATCATAAATTACTGAAGTTTCAACCATTGGATGAACATTTGATGTATGGTTGTAGTTGCATTCTGTAATGAAATACACAGAGCGATGGGCTTCCCAACTTAAAGCTCTGGAATCACCCTATAACCATTAGAATTAGAAAGATCAATGGTTAAGAATTTGCAACTTGTAGTCTTGTAGACCTAACTCCCACTAACTCATTTGACCCCAATTTTCGATGAAACCTTCTGACGAAAGCTATATAATCAGATGTATCATTGGGCACTTATGCGAATTTTCATTTTTGTTAATTTTTATCCCTGACATTCGTCGGAACGTCAATGAACCTTTGTTTCATCAATGTTTCGACAAAGATCTTTCACCAAAATTGTGACAGACCTGCAAAGTTTGATTGTGGCGGGCATAAATTGAAATGAGCTCAACTATTTATTGCGACAGTGTTTTGCTCAACGGTTTTCTTGGGGAAAATTAGAAGAAACTCAAGAAGATATCACCAGGTTGAGGGTAGTCATTGTCTTTTTCCAGAATTCATTTGTGAAGTCAGATTTGTACTTCCAGGTTTGAAAATCATATTTTAAAGAAACATCTCATCAGATTTCATTTTTAGTCTTATGCAATTTTTGAATTTCATTTCCAGATTTTAGACCTGGCTTCACAAATTCTTTATAAGGGAATTGTTTATAACTGATGGAAAATTCTTGATGGATTTGGACAAAGATTATATTTGCAAGGTTTCAATTTTAACCCTAATGATCAACTTGCAGTAGATTTGGGAGTCATAGCTAGATAATATCAAAGGTGTTGGTTGTTTTTTACTGTAACCAAGTTAATCTTCTAGACACATAGCATATAAAATCTTAGATAATACTGCCTTACAATACCATCAATCTACATTCTAACCCAATACTACTTATCAAATCCTTATATGAACATAGTCACCTATAACCTCACTCAAGCATTTTAATTAATTCCTTGAATTAAAGCTAAAATGAGAATTACACACACCATAACACTGAGATGAATAGAATAACCCTTGATAATTTTATTCAAAATAATAATATATTCATACAATGGAGATACATGACCTTGAAATGAGTAATTTTCATTCAGATGTTAGTACTGTCTTGAAAATTAAGTACCTTTGAAACTAAAACCTACAACAAAATGACAAGAAACCTAAGAATAGTATTTTCACTATAATATCAGGCTCTTTACAAATTCACTCTGCAACTTCAGTTAGACTCGACCTAAAGATATCTAAATTGCTAACCCGTATTTCTGGTCCTAAAATCCTTCTTATAGGGAAAATGAAGGAGCAACAAGCATCGGACCAGAAATACACCTATCGCTGGTCACTTGGACCGCCTTATGACATTTCAAAAATTGGTTACAACAGTTGAGTCTTTGGAGAATCTTCTTGTTCATCCCGTCCATTGGAGAATAACTGGTTCATTTGCCAAACTTTGAAATCTTGCACCAAAACTGCCACCAAGACAGTCAAAATTTGTTATAACCATAACCGTTGAGTTGTTAACTGTCGGTTGTAGACTCTATCCTATTCTTTTTCAGTTAAGTACTTTTCTACCCATCCTTGATATTCCTCATCTGTTGGCCAATTAAAATTTACCACCTCATTTACCTTGGCACTGTAAGGTGTATACTTTACTGCTACTTGATTTGCCTCCCTTTCAAAAAATTCAAAAAATGTGCTAGTGTTAATGATTTTATCCATACTACTGATCAACATGTCATAATCTGAGTCATCACAAATCAATTTGATTTGTGCATTGATGATTTCATCTACCTTGTCCTGCCATTGCTGCAGTGATCTAACATTTCCCTGGGCATCTACAATATTTGGTAAAGATGTGTCACTCCAGTCATTAAAACTCTTTACCAACTCTTTAATCCTCCTGCTGAAATCATCAAGTAAGGCCTGGAAACCTTGTAGTGACTTCACAAAGTCTTGAGTAGGCCTTAATTGTTGAGGCCTATTAGCTACATTTTGAGAATTTCATTTCCAGATTTTATTGTGCAAGTTCAATATTCTGATTTTAGGAGTCTAATAGTTGGAAATCATAGTAAAATCAGAATTTAATAATTTCTGGAATTAGCATTTGAAATTGTTTTTTGGGGTCATTAACTTCAGACTATCTTCTCTTTTGCAGGGGTGGTTGCATGTCGAATTTTTTTGTTGTAAAATATCATAATTATTATATTTTGTTACCTGAGTATGATTAAAAATTATTGGAGTGTGAGTTTGATATTTTGTAAAGATCTAAATATTCAAGCTTGGTAAAGAAAAATCATGTCAAATAATATTAGTCCAGAACAAAATGAAGAGATAATTGCTAGATTGTGGGATATATTGAAAAGAAAGGGTGATGGGAAATGTTATTGTCCTTGCAATAATTATAAGGGCTTAAAGACGAGAAGACTTTTAATCACAATAGCTAAGAAACATTGTAGGTAGCATGGTCACTTTGAAGGGGGGCATGATTATCATCCATTGGTAAGTTGTTCATTATATGTGTTTATATTGATTGAATTTGCAAATGTTTATATTGTTTTAACATTTGATATATATATAAAAAATCACTTGATCATGATCATGGTTTATTTGTGTTTGTCATTATGATAAAGGTAGGGTGCCCTAGGGCACATGATATGAATTATCACGGCCTGAAGAATGTGGTTTTGCAAGCGGAGGAACATGGAGCTGTGAATATCGAAGATGAAGTTAATTATCCTATGGAAGAAGATGATCATGCACCAGAAAACACAATTGAAGATGATGGTACAAATACATTGATCCATGACACATGTAGTGGCACATCTGATCATGTTGATCAAAATGACTTTGATGATGTTCATGATTTACTTGTACTTGAGAAGGCATACAAGCCCCTTTATGAAGGCTCTCAAACAACTCTTCTCTTTGTTGTATTGTTGCTGGTGAACTTGAAGGTTATGAATGGTTCATCCAACATAGCAATCTCACAGATGTTAAGGTATGTCATATATGTCATCTTTTTTCATCTATTTTAATTGTTGGTAGTTCATTGCTAGTAAATAAAGGATGAAGTATGTACCATTAATATTCTTTATATTAAGAAATTATTTTTTGTTGTAGATTGATTGGTGAATTTTTGTTACAACCATCAAATATTTTAGCTCGCTCATACTGAGATTTATCTGGCATTATGAAAGATATTGGAATGGAGTATCAAGCAATAGATGCATGTCCCAATGATCATATTATATATTATAAACAACATGAATTTGCAATAGAATGCTTGGAATGTCATATCAGTAGATATCGAACAGATCAACTAATAAAAAAGGTGCCTCGCAAGGTTCTTCATTATATTCCCATTATTCCATGTATGCAACAATTATTTAGGTGTGAAAGCTTAGTGCAATTTATGGATTACCATGCACGTAATAGAAGTGGAGATGAGATTCTTCGAATGCCCGCGGATGGTTCTGCATTTAGGACATGGAGGAAAAATGGCCACACTTTAAAGAAGAACCTCGTAATCTCAGGCTTTCATTGGTAGCAGACAGTGTCAATCCATTTGGAGAGCTGAGATTTATTTACTCGGTGTGGACTATTTTTGTTATCAACAATAACATTCCTCCATGGATGTCAATAAAGAGGGAGCACATAATGTTGGCAATGATTGTTCCACGTATTTGTTTACATCAATTTTCTTTAACGTAGTAGCATCTCATTTGTCTTATTTGTTGCATAATGACTTATATGTTTTTTCATTTAATAGTCATGTACATGAATTTATATATATTGTAGTAAAATAGTTATAATAATTATGTAATGTTTATGTTCATTCAACTAGGCAAGTACCAAGTTAAAGATATGAATGTATATATTGAGCCTCTTATCGACGAGCTACTAAATTTATGGAATGGCGTCACTATGTATGACGTATCTAGACCAATAGGACAAAGACAGTTTCAATTCCATGCAATTCTTGTATGGACAATTCATGATGCCCCAGGGCTAACACGTTTTTCTGGTATGTTATAATGTTCGACTACATGACTTTAACGATATTTAATTTTATGAAGTAGATATCATGCATGTTTTTTAAGTAATATATTCATTATATATAATTATAAAATTTGAAATATTTAATCCAATTATATATAATTTGCAAGTCTTCAAACAAAGGGAAAATTTGCATGTCCAATTTGTGGTCCAAAGATGAAATCTCGTCATTCAGCAAGTTTAGGAAAGCAGGTGTTTGATGAGTATAGGCACTTCCTCCATAGAAATCATAAGTATCGAACTACTGAAAAACATCTTTTCAATGGGAAAGAAGAGACTACATCAAAACCATGAAGAATGACACCTCGCCTATGGAAGTTAGAATATAATAGAATTAATCGTTAAGGTTATACATTGGATCAAATCGTTTATCTATCATTTATGATATGTTTTGAATTTATATTTTTATATTGTGTTGTGTTTACTCATGTTGTAATTGACAATGATTATCGTTGTTAATTTGTTTAACTTATATGCTTCATGAAGGTCTTCAAGGCATTAATGGTTAGCTTCCACAGGGACTGAAAAGTTATCCCAGACAATTTAGTAGGTTTCCCTACTATTAGCAGCTACAAATTGTGCATTTGTTTGATACAATGCATATCGAAAAGATTCGGATAGAAACGTTATGGAAAAAATTGGATGGAAGGCATGACAAAGAAAAAATTGTCAAAATTTGTAGTGACATTCAGGAAGCCAGTCATGCAATAAAAAATGTCATTCAATTAAATAGCGATGGAGACCAAATTAATATAAGTGCCCTTCCTTGGTTATTAACGGAGCAGCAAAGCAATGCTATAAAACAAGTCATACGAAAAATTCGATTTCCCATAGGATTTGCTGCCAACATAAACAATATCATAACAAAGAAAGGTGAATTTGGGTCAGGGATGAAAATGCATGATTGGCATACCTTCATTAAGGTAATTATTCTGGTATATTATATATATATATATATATATGTATACTGCATGTACTTTTCAGTGTATTATGTTTACTACTTTTGGATAAATATTAATGAAAAGATCATTTTATAATTTTTGCAGTACGTTCTACCTCTATCTCTCCCAGACAACTTCGACAACAATGTCAAGCAAGTTATATATGATCTTGGAAAATACATGAGGTAAGTAGCAATATTTGTTCAATTCATTGTATATTTTTGTTACATCTCGTTAATATATTTGTGCCTTGAATCACTTGTAGATGGTTGTCATCTAAAGTAATCCATAAAGAAGATATAAATTATTGGAAGAGAAAAATTTCTTGTCTAATGTGTGAAATGCAAAAGTGTCTACCTTCGACATTTTTGAATGCACAAGAACACTACCTCATACACCAAGTTGAGGAGATTGAATTGTGTAGACCTGTATACACAAGGTCAATGTGGATGGTTGAGAGACACTTGAAATTTTTGAAGGCTTTGGTTAGACAAAGAGCACATCCCCAGGGTTCTATGGTGGAGGGATACATGGTATACCAAACTATGGTGTACATTACCGAATATCTTCCTAAGTTTGCAGCAAAGATCCATGTAGATCGCATTTGGGATCCCAACTCCATTAAAAAATTCGAAGGGGAGTACCTGATGGGGAAAGGTAGATTGAGGAAAGTGATAGGTAATTATAAGATGGTCATGGAAATTAATTAGAATACATTTTACATTTGGTTTTTATGTATATTGTACTTATTTAATTATTAATCTTTCAATGTTCTTCAATTATAAATTAAGGTCGTATACCATGGTAATTAACTAATTATACGTCGTTTGTGAATTTCATTTTTTTTTTATACAGTTGGTCGAGAGTGGGATGCACTACATTTGTATGTCGCAAACAATCTTGATTAGATGATGGTATGGATTGAATGATGTCAACAATCTGGTCGCACATTAACATGGGAAGGTGTGGCTTCATTGGTTAAAGAAGCTCATCATAATGGAGACTCCAATGTTACACCAAGGGAAATTGATTTAGCATATGGTTTAAGAGATACACAAGTATGAATAAATATATTAATCACCCATATTATTTAATTATTTTCAATTATATTGATGTATATATATGTTGAGATTTTTTTTTCTTTGCATACATTCGGCCAAGAATAAATATGTTTATCAACTGACGATATTGCAATAAGTTTTACATGTTTGACATATTGTAGGTGAAACACCACAAGGCTATGTGGTGCAATGGTCATACATTTTGAATCAAAAAGTTGGATGACATGAAGAAAACTTGTGATTCTGGGATAACTGCAGTCTTCCAGGTGACTAATGTTTCATCTGCAAGCGACATACATCCAGAAGTCTCAAAAAATCAATACTATGGGATATTGGATGATATACTTGAGTGTGACTTTAAGTCCTTCAAATTAGTTTTGTTTTTTGTCCTATGGTACAGGCTATGATTGATTGAAAATGATCCCGAGAGAACTGTTATTGAACATGATAATGGATTTACCATGGTTAATACAAGGTATTTTGAGCGAGCTGGAAATGAGCCCTATGTTCTTCCAAGCCAATGTGAGCAGGTATTTTACTTAGAGGTTCCAAGTAAAGCGAGTTGGTCATATGTTGTTAGACATGATCCAAGAGGAAGGCCGATAAAGTATAATGTGGTGGAAGAAGAAGATACTGAAGAAATAGAAGATGATGTAGATGATGATCAGGATCAATGGTTAGTTGATGATGTGCCTGACGAAGATGTCGAAGAGGAGGAGCTAGATCATGATGATGTAGGAGTTAATGTTCATGAAGATGATATCCGTGTGGATGATGACATTATCAAAATTGATATCAATGATGATGATGATGATATGACCAATCCTTACAATGTTGAATCTGGATCGGATGATACAAACAAAGAGTTGGATGAAGAAGAAGATCAACGACATTGAAATGTATGAGTTATGTGATTGTATTTTCTATTTGATATTAATTTCTTGATAGAATTATATTTGACTTATGTGGTTACATAATTAATTTATGATGTTTTTAATTTTAATTATATTTGAATTATATTAGAATATGTTCAGTTAACAAATGTAAAAAATAAAATGGATAAACCAAAAGATGAAAGCGTGAGACCACTGCCTTGTTGGGTGTATGGAGTCTAATGAAGATCTATAAAAGTGTAATCTATGATGGCAATAATTCAAAGTGTTTGGCACACAGATGTAGTTTATAACTTGTATAAATGTGCAAGTAAATGACTGAAAAACTCTACTTGAGATAGAATGACAATCCTAGTTATGTGATTTTTCTTATTGATCCAATTAATACTCTTCAGTTACTATGATTGAGTACTAGAAGGGTTTAATCTTTACTTGAAAGAACCAAATAATCACATCACACAAATATAGAAAATGTGTATCGGTAAACTGAATATATTTATATGCTTCATATATCAATTTAGACAACAAAAAAACATCAAAATGGAGACAACCAGATAATTGTATAATTCCACAAATAGCTTATACCAAGATTAAGCCACAAGTTTAGACATCTTCATTAACTTCATCAAAATTCATACACGCATTTGAGTCTTTTAAAGGAAAGTTTCATTGCAAACTATCTACTGTATCTTTCTCCTATCTGCTTATATCTGTTTTACATTATGAAACAAATATAAATATATCAAAATTGTGAAAGGGTGCGTCCTTTGAGAAATTTCTTTTGCTTAACAACAATAAAAAACTAGAAATTATGCTCTATTAAGCCATAAATAGATGTTTTGACAGATAATATCGGTAAGCTGGCCGCTTGTGTGTATCAACATCTGCGAGTGCATTCCTTATGGCTAGCTCCATTTCGAACATCTTCTCATTCTGTTCACATGCCTTGTCCATTGTTAAATCATTTCCTATGACTATCTCTAGAATTTTTTGCATCACCGTCTAGCATTCCTTCATCCATCCTATGGTAATAGACACTGTTTTACTCCTTTTTGGTTAAGTACTTGTCCACCCATCTCTGATACTCTTCATCCGTTGGCCAGTGAAATTTCACAACCTCATTCACCTTACTATTGTAAGGTGTGTATTTCACTGCAACCTGATTGGCTTCCCTTTCAAAAAACTCTAAGAATGTGTTGGTGTTAATTATCTTATCCATACTATTTACTAGCAAATCATAGTTTGAATCATCACAAGTCGATTTGATTTGTGCATTGATAACTTCTTCTACCCCATCCTGCCACTGTTGCAATGCCTTAACATTTCCTTGTGCGTCAATAATGTTTGGCAAAAATATATCATTCCAGTCATCAAAGCTCTTTATCAGCTCCCTAATTCTTCTACTGAAATCATCAGGTAGGGCCTAGAATCCGCTCAATGATTTTACAAAGTTTTGAGTAGGCTTCAATGACTGGGGCCTATTGTCTGCATCAAACCTAGAAGCTTTGTACATAATATCTAGATCATTGGCCCTAGGGATCCATTTCTCAACCAAAGGAAAAACTATTTCCCGATCCCTATTGATATTTTTTATTCCATCCAAGAATAAAGAATACAAAGAATGTACAGATGGTAATTTACCATCAACCTTTTCATTAAGATGCCTCAAAAATGTGTCAAGCACCTCAGTTTGTTTGGAAATTGCATCATCCTCACTTGCCTTTAAGGAAACCTACAATTATGTGATCCTATTCAACATTTGCTTCTTGGTGGGATCCATAGAATATTCAATTTCTTCTTCAACTGGCCCTGGTGTAGGACTAAGAGCAGGTGCCTAGATGAGGGACCCCAGAGTTGAAACAATTGGAGTAGTATGGGGGACTGATCCTGCAATAGAAGGTAATGCTCTGATAACAGGAACACTGGAGGATTCTCCCACTTGCCCATATTTCAACCTATCTACTTCAGATTGCAGCTCAACATTCCTTTGTTACATCCTACTATATTCTACAATTATCATATTGTATTTCTCCATCAGACTCTTCTTTTCAACCTCTTCTCTCTCAGCTGTCTTTTGGGCCAATTTGGCCACATTCACTGTCAAGCTTGTAGCTTCTGTTGTTGAAGTTTCAGAAGCTCTCTTGATGATTAACCCTCCCCTTAGGTGTGGAATAATATCAGTTACATTTGGCTTTCTGCCCTAGGGTCCCAATGCCCATATGGCCAGAGTTTCATACTCCTCACTGAAGGCAGATTCCTATAGAGCTACCTTAACCTCTTCTTCACTGTTTTGTATAGGGTGCTTGGACTGTAAGATAGCATTGAATGCAATTGCATCAGCTATGTCCCATTCAGGCAAAAGTAAGACACTAGCCTGAGTCACAAGTCTTCTTCCCTCCTCAGGAGTGATGCCTTTGAATTTTTCCATTAATTCAGCCTTGACCTCATCATCATTCTCTTGCTCAGACCTATCAGGTCTCAATTCTCTCCTACTCTTGCATTTGTTTTGGTACTCTTCTAGTTTCATCCTCCAAACTAGTTTCAAGAATATATGAGTCTTTACAAATGCATCATCGTCCAAGAATGCCTTGTAGGCCTCCATCCTAGCATCTTGTACACATTGCCCATTTACATCCATGTCAGAAAGCACCAATTGTGTTGATCTAGGAGGGGAAGGGATACCAACCTACATGTCTTGATCAGTCACAATTATCTCATCCATCAGAGTTTCTCATTTTTCCTCAACTCTTTTCCTCTTAGGGCTTGGCTCTGATGGTAACACTGCAGAATCACCTCTTGGTGGTGAATCTAAATCCACAATCCTTATCCCTTCGGGTGCTTTGATCCTTGGACCCAGCTGTGATGATGCTTGCATGACTTGTTTTCCCTTTTTATCCCCTTCATCCTCATCACTGCTCACATTCCTCTTTCTCTTGTATAGAGGCCTGTTAACTAGTCACTGATAAGCTGGCCTTATTTCTTCAGGCCTCACATCCGGTCTTTCTATACCAAAATCTACTTCCAAACTGACCCTCTTGGTCATCAAGGTGGCCATGATACTTTTGAAATTATCCATTAAGAAGTCTATTCTCTTGTGAAATGGAGTGAACCCCATTAATGGATCATATTTTGGATCCATTTTATGTATTATAGCCAGCAGCTTTTCATATGCAATCCATTTTTCTTTATTCAACTCCTGCCTATTCAAATCAAACTCATTTCTGATTAGGTCCTCAAGAAAGTTTAATTCATGTGCAAATTTTCCACCTTTAATTCATTGTCTAAACAATGCAAAGAATCCCTCAAGGTCATGTTGTCTCCTAGGACCATTCCTCAAATTGAAGTCATCAAAAAACCTTTCGAAGTGGACCCATCCTCCCTTGGAATAGACAAAATCAGAAATAACAGTGTAGTCAGGGAACAAAGTCCCTTTTTTGTTTCTTTGTTAGGTTGTCCTCATGAATACAACCTAGTTGCCACATTACTTCGGCAAACCCCATCCTTGATGGTACATTAAAGGGGAGGATATGAGGGGTTCCCTAGAAACCATACACCCTCAAGACAGTGATTACAGGGTACAAGATGATATCACCCCAATTGTGACACACTTTTAAATTAGGCTTCCTCACCTTCAGTTGGAGGAATTCATGCAAACATTCAGGGACTCTTGGCACATTTACCACCAACCGAGCCCTGAGTCTGGAAGCAAAGCAGTTATCAAACTGCACAAAGCTGACACCTCCCCTGTTGTAAGACAAATCTGCACTCCACACCTGTACTGGTAACCTTTCTCCATTCACCTCCTGCCTCAACTCCATATTTTTTGAGAAGAAAACAACATTCTTGTATAGGAACATATGCATCAACAGGGAGTACGATAAAAAAGGAGTGTCAATATCCCCCACATGCAGTTTCATCAAACCCTCATGCATCTTCTATGACAAGAATGATGCAAAGTCATATACCACAAAGAAGTTGGGATGCTGAATCTGGGCTCCCATAAACATGTACGCAATTGCCATCACAGTATTAGGGCTGAACCCTAGAATCTGGCACAATGAATAAAATGTTGCCAGGAAGTGACTGGCAAAATAGCTTAGCCTAAAAGGCTCCTAGTCATTTGGGCTGATATGAATTATTGAACTGCCTGCCCTGGCCAGGTGAAGAGGAAGCAACTTCAATCTGAAAAGATGCTTTAACCTTTTGTCATCCTCCTTTATCTTCTCAAAATCTATTTGGACTAAGAAAGGGCTATACTCAGTCAAATAAAAAATCTGCTGAATCTCATCTACATTTAGGTTTAGCAGAATTCCACCATCATTATCCCTTATGACCCTTGTCACGGGATCATACCATGCTGCCACTGCTCTGAGCAAGTCAACATCAGGGAACACATTTGGCACTGTTAGTTTCCACATGTCATATCTCCAGGCATTATAGAAGGGGTGAGGTAAGTTTTGCTATCCATACCATAGCCTAAACATTTCAAGACCAGTCATAGGAATCCTAGCATCCACAATGTTAGAATTTTTGCATAGTAGACCTTCGCCTAGGGTCTTTCCATTTATTAAAACCAAACCACTCTTCCTGTCATTTGTTGACAATGAGAGTTGATCGAGGAAGTCATCATACAAATTCCTCTTAAATAATCAACATGGCCAGAGTGTTGCTTCGGTGGTGCCATCTTAAACAACTAGAGCTTCTTTTAAAAAACCAAATCCTCAAAGAAACTAGGGGTACCCAGAACACAAAAATACAACACAACTGTGCAATTCCAATAATTCAAATGAACCAATAACCCTACGACAATAATTAACAAAACCCCTTGACCAACACAATAGAACCCTTCACAAAGACACAGTCAAATTAACCCAGTAATTTAGAAAATAACTCACAAGATTTTGCTCCTTGCAGAGAACCAAACTTCACGGTGATCACTCGAAAAACTTTATCTTTGGCTCTAAACTTCTTGGAAAATACTTGAATGCTTTTGTGATGAAGATAAAAAAAGAGTAGATATTTTATGTCGATTGAATTAAGGCAGTAGATGTCTCATCCACTATTAAAGCTCATTTGTATGCTGCCCCAACGACTCTAATCACATTTGATGCGAATTTAAACTTCAGCCATCGATCTTTTATTTTTGTTAGATCATCGAACAACCATCTTCAAAAGGGCTGATGAAATCTCCTTGTCAGCGTCGAGGGCCCACCGCAGAAGCAACGCCAAAGGAATACACATGGCGCCCACCCGTGATATCACAATCACTAAACATCTTGCCTCTTTGGATCATGCGATGGTGGGCAACTGTTGATTCCTACCATCAGCGATCGTGTTCACTCACAATAGTCAATAGCACCAAACATAACCATCGAGCAACTTTTTACCAATATTATAACATCATCGTTGATCTCGAGAATGTGCATCTCACAGTTGTTTTAGTAACCCACTTTATAATGTATTTAAGTCCGACACAAATATTAAACGCTTTATTAATCCCTTTTCGGCATCGGCATCTTGGGACATGTGGTGATCGCCCGTGATATCGCAATCACCAAAAAATCATCGGTGATGTCATCGCGAGATCGCGGGGAGCGATCAGGATCAATCGTAGGAAGATCGACGGTCATTAAAAACACATCAGTCAGCAGCACCAAACAGAACCGTTGAGCAAATTTTTATCAAGATTATAACATCGCCATCGATCTCGAGCACATGCATCTCATAGCTGTTTTAGTAACCCACTTTATAACGTATTTAAGTTGGACACAAATATTAAACACTTTATTAATCCCTTTTCAACATCAGCAACTTGGGACATGTGGTGCTTGCCCGTGATATTGCAATCGCCAAACAACCAGCGGTCAGGTCATCGCGAGATCGTGGAGAGCAGTCAGGATCAATCATAGGAAGATCGATGGTCATTAAAAACACTCCCTGCAAAATAAAACACTATTAAAAAGTCAAGCGAAATAACCTTTTTGTGTGTGCAGATTGTGCGGTCGTTGGATGAAGTGATTTCAATCTTGACCATTGCTCACAGACCTCACAAGGTTTCTGTTAACGTCACAAATATGGTGCGAGGCATGCGAGAGTCACATTTGATGGTGGGGACCAGTTTTGCTTGCTGATTGATTATGAAGGCTGATGCCGATAGCTATTTCCATACCAACGCATTGTGGTCATTCCTCGTTGACCTCATGCAATTAAAACTGTAGTTTCAATAATGTTGTGAGGTGTGCGATTTGGTGACACATGGACTCTGATGCTGTGCGCTGATAACAAAGGTGGGGCCCATTTCCATGCTGATGTGGTGCTCGGTAGGTGAATATCCTATCCGTTTGGTGACTGGAGGGAGAACGTGGCATTTTCAAACTATTTTGACTAAATCTGAGTCGTTCTCCTGGCCAACGTTGTGATTGATCAACGGCTCATATTTAAAAATAAACTGGTATTGTGCGATAGCCGTTTTATCTCATGCGAGTGAATAGTAATGGCCGAGTTCGACTCTGCCTGCATAATTAAATGCTAAAATTTGTGAATTACTATTTCAGTTTTGTATCTCTACATTGAGGAAGAATTGTTTGGTATCGAGTGATGCAAGTTGTGGTTATGATTTCTCAATTTTGCTGCCCTGGATGTTTTATGATTGAAACCGTATGTAGCATGTACGCCATTTCTTGTAAATTCAGAATATTTTATGGTTGCTTGCTGGGCAATTTGTGATTGTTTCCTGTCTCTGTTCTTGAAGAATTGATTGAATAGATTCACTTTTAGAGCTTGTCTAGATAATTGCTAGGGTTTTTTTAATATTGAAGAATTTTCTGTTAAGGCTAAAGGAGAAAATTTTAATTATTTGCTATCTGAAAATAAGCAAACCCTAGTTCCAATTATCATTAGTCTAGTATAAATGGCACCCAAGGCCCGAAGTTCTGGTTCTGAAACCACTACCAGGTCTTTATCCCAAGATATTGTTGATTTGTTACAACCCTCTACTAGCAAGAAGCAGGAGGGAAAGGTTTTGTTCTATGGGCCTCGAATCTTGGAAGGATTGACAGATAAGCAATGTGCAATTAAAGATGTCAAGTTACCATACACCTTGTGGCAGTTGTTCTCCAATTGGTTTGGGAACACGAATTTGTCGGTTCCTTTGTGTAACCCCTAGAGGTTAGACCTGGGTAAATTGGTGGTTCCTAATGTTTAAATGGATGTAGATCTCTTAAAGGACATTGCTGCTAGATATGACCCTGTCGCCCGAATTGTCAGAACACATGCTAGTGTGCAAATGATTAAGATAACCAAAGAAGAAATTGTAGATATTTTCAAATTGCACGAATGGAGTCGGGATATGGTTCCTGTCGACTTGGAGGTTTTCAGACAAGAATATAGAAATACTAGGGGTTTGTTCAGAACATCCTTCTTAATACCTCATTTGGCAGTCTCAGGAAGAGGAAAAAATTAGAAGAAGGTAGTAATTGGTAGGAATGAGCCCGAACCTTTTCCTATGGGCTATTTCACCAGTTATTTCAAGAAGACAGTTTGTGTTTTATGTCAAGTTCTAGGAGTAAGCTTAAAGAAAACCTTGCCTACCGATATTATGTATATGGCAGTAAATCTCCAGCACCCAAGTTTTAATGTAATATATGATTTTTCCACTTATTTGGCAGAGAAGATGCACACGAGTCTGGTAGCCCTAAAGGAGGGGAAGAATTGGGTTGGATTCAGATGGTATTCCTTGTTAATCCATATGTTTTTGTATAGGGATCAGGCTGTGTTTGAAAAAGATATGAAATTAAAGAAGAAGGAAGGAAACATTGAAATGCCTGTCTAATATTGGACTAGGATTCTTGACATGCATAATCATGAGTTTGATTATGTAACTTTCCATAATGTCTTCAGATCTAAATTAAGGGAGGCTCTGGTTCGTGACCCCCCAAGGATCCCAAAATAAATTCATGACTTCTTGAGGCTGATGGAGAGAAGGCCTGAATTGAACATAATGCACAATTGGGGAGACATTTTCCCCTATCGTAATACCACAGTTTTCAGGGTTTTTGGCACTAATGTCAATCCAAAGGTTCTACTAAGGGAGGTGCCCCTTAGACTTGGATTTTTGGAAATCATGAGGCAGTCGGGGGGCACTCAGGAACTACACTTGCTAGCTGAACAGAAGAAAGGTTCTTTCTTCCATAAATATACAACATTTGTCGATTTTGTTATGGCAAAGGGAGGATGGAAGGAGTTGCATCAATTACTTGGGCCTTATAGGCTAAGGATTGTGCACCCCAAGAATCATGATCCTGAGGGTTTTATCTCTCAAATGAAGGCAAAACATCAGACAGGAGCTTTTGTCCACAACTTCTACATTCCTGAGGACATCATCAGGAATATTTTTGATTTGGAATTACAAGATGATAGAAAGGCACTATACATTGTCTACTCTAAAATGGTAAAAAGTAAGTAGGAGAAAATACCTGGTTTCAATCCCATACCTAATGCTAAAGATGAGTTTAGCAGAGAAATATATGCTATTGGTAATTTTGAGAGCTTGGTTGGGGTTTTGAAAGATGAAAGGGTTGTGGAAGAAAGGGGAAAATAACAAACCATCGAGGAGTACCCTGAGCCAAAGGAAGAGGAGAGGCCTAATTATCAGCCCCAAAAGAAGATAAGGGAAGTAGGGCTCAAGATGTTGCTAAAAATATTGCACCATATTCTTCAAGGCAGTTAGTACCAAATGTTGTTGATTTGGATTCTCCTCCAAGTTTTTCAGAACAGGCTTGCCCACCATCACCAAAGAGGTAGAGGGTTGAAAGGGTAACGATTATTGACTGTGATGGTGATGAGGATGATGACATTATTGTCACTCCAGATGAGATGCATCTTGAGATGCCATTGGACCCAGTTGACATTGCAATAGGTTTAGGTATAATTTCTTTGAGGTTAGGAAAAGATGAAATCAAAGGAATAACAAGAAATGATGACTTGAGAATAGAAGCTTGCAGAGAGTTCATGATGGATGACTCTTTTATTCAAACCGGTGCTTTTAAAGATTTTGTGTGGAGAGCACATTTTGCATTATATACTGAGAAGGTGGCACATGAGAGAAGTCTGCATCCAGAGCTCCCAGAGAAGGTAATTCAAGCTAAGGTCGGGGAACAAATGAGAGAAAGATTCAAAGCAATAACACCAGAGCAAGGCCAGGAATTGGTACAAAAAAGTGGACTATTGCTACTCCCAGAATGGGATATCACTGTTGCTATGGTGTTTGACACAATAAGAAGGGCTAATAAGCCACTTCTTGCTACTGAAGAGGAGGCTACATTGGCACTCAAGGGATCGACCTTTAGTGAGGAATGGGATGCATTGGCTATCTAGTCCCTATCTATTGGCTCTAAAAAGCCAATTGTTGTAGAACCTTCTAACTTCAGTGGTCACTTGGTTGTGAGGAGAGTTGCTGACACCCCAGCACTGGAAGCTGTTGATATGGTCGTGAATGTTGCCAAATTCACCAGAGCAACTGTTGAAGATTTGACCAAGGAGCAGGATACTTTGAGAGGCCAATATAATGATATTATTATTGAATATACTAAGAGTCAAAAAAAGGTAGCAGAGTTAGAAACTGAATTGGCCTTATTGAGGCAACAAATGGATACCATGAGATCTCAAAAGCAAGCCAGTTCTAGCCACACTGTTCCTGACCCACTAGTAGAGCAGTCTCAACCTCCTACACAAGCACAGTCTTTGCCTATTGTTCCATATAATATGGGACAAGTGCCTATCGCTATTGAGATGGCTACTAGCCTTGGAGGGGTACTTTCTAGGGAGAAACTGATTCATCAGGTTGAAGAATATAAGGAGATGGTAAAGCAAATCCGGGATGCAGCAGGGAGAAACAATGCAGTGATAGTGGACACTATTTTGAAACATTTAAATAGAACGGTCTAGAGTAAGCTAAACAATGTTCATGCAAATTATGTCCTAATGTTGCAAGCACTAAAAATGTTTCGAAGGGATAAAGAATTGGCCATCTCATTGCTAAAAAAATGGAGCCCTAGAATGGAGAAGTTGAGATTCATGGCAATAGGGGCAAAATAGCATGGTGATAAATATCCTAATGTTATTGCAACATATCAATTGGTCAAGGGAATTGTTGAGCAGAAGTTTTAGGGATTTGCCGCCCCAATGGAATCCAAGATTAAATTGCTGAAAGATGTGTATGATGGAAAGGACCTGACCCCATTGCCTCATATTTTACATAGTCAGGATGAAGTCAAACCCCTGCAGGTTTGGAAGGAGCAAATGAACAATATAATGATGTCTCGAACACATGAGATATGCAAAAATGCTGACATCCGCATGCTAGAGAATACATTGGAAAAGTTGTCTTTTGTTATAATTTTCTTAGAGAACTTTAATAAAAAGGCCACATCGATAATGGTAAAGTATGCTCCCTATCAAAACAAGGTTGATCAAGTTGTGGCTTTCCAATGGCCTTCCGAGGAGGAGTTTGAATTATGGAAAAAGGTTTTCACTGATGAACTCGAATTATGAGTGTTATAGTCGAGAATTGCAACTTGGTTATTGTTATGATTAAGGGTTGTTTTTATATTTGGCTTAGAGTTGGGGTTAGGATTAGGACCAAGGATAGGGCTAGGCTTAGGTTTACAGATAGGTTTAGGGTTATTAGAGTGAATGCAACTAATTAATAAAAGAAAAAATATTTAGGGTTAGGTAATTAGGGTTAGGGTTGGGGTTAGAGTTTTGGTTGTGGTTAGGGTTATAAAGATAGGATAAAGGTGAGGGTTAGGGTCAAGGTTAAGGTTTTGAGAAAAAGGGGAAGGTTATGATTAGGGTTAGGGCTAGGTTTAAGATTTGGATTATAGTTTAGGGTGTAGCATTTTTCTTTAGTTTAGGGTTACAATTAGGGTTAAGGTTAGGGTGTAAGTTAAGGTTAGTGTTAGGGTTAGATTAGAATTAGGATCATGGTTTAGGGTTTAGGGTGAGAGTTATGTTTATGTTTATGGTTGTGATAAAAAGGATTTGGGTTATGGTTAAGATTATGGTTTTGAGAAATAGTGTTAGGGTTAAAGTTATGGTCAGGGTTACATTAATGAGAAAATGATGGTTTAGTTTCCAAGTAAGGGTTAGGATTAGGTTTATTGTCAGGGCTAGGGTTAAGGTCAGGGTATGAGTCAATCTTATGATTAGGGTTAGGGTTATGGTTAGATTAGGGATATGATGTTAGGTTTCAAGAAAAGGTCTAAATTTAAGATTAAGCCATAGTTGGCTATAATGAACATGAGAAAAAATGGATCTAATTTCCTTTTGGGGGAAAATAATCAACTACGACTTAAACTTAAATTTAGAGATTACCCTAAACTATAACCATAACCATAAACCTAATCCCAAACCTAACCCTAAAGAAAACACATAACCTAACCCGACCCTAATTGTAGTGTTTAAGGCTAGGCTGAAACACTAGATAACCTAACCTTATATAACCTAACACATAACCTAGCACTAGAAAAGAATTCTTCTCCCAAACAATCTCCTCTACTTCTATTCACGCCTACTGGAGTTGCAACATTCAACATTGGTGCTTCAACCATTCATTGAAAGCAAAGAATTCCAATAAGAGATTTCAATGAACTAGAAGGGACAAGACTTACAACTTTCCAAGAAGAAATATCACATGTCAGATACATATTGATAGATGAAATGAGTTTCTTTGGGGAGAGGTTGCTTGAAAACATAGATTCCCACCTTTAGCTTTGATAAGAATAGGGGTAGAGAATAGATTGGACTTTAAAATAAGAGAGCTAACAGAATTCTAAGAGAATGTAGCAAGGTGGACTTATGGAGTCTAAAAATTAAGCCCTCGTGTAGAGGCATCACAAATTTATCCATTAAGACCTCCTTACCAAAACACTTAAAGAGAACTTAGGACAAAATAAGGAAAACAAGCAATCTTATTATGTTTAAGATGGTCATGCAAGAAATGGTAATGAAAAACACATTTAAAACTACCTTCAACACTGAAGTACTTAATTGGCACTCTACTAAACTCATCATTCAAAACCATTCTATAATTTGATGAGTTCTCCCCTTTTCAAAATATGGTTAATGGTTTCCGTGTCCATCATTTTTCACTATTAATGACCTTCCTACCTTCAATATTCAACCTAGTAGCAGCTCTGATGGTTTCCTTTGAAACAAGAAATCTAAATCCACCCAAAATAACCTTTTTATCCTTTTATGAAGCGGAAAATTATTTTTAAAGGACTTGACCAGAGCAACATAGGGACTCAAAGTAGGGAGAAATTCTACCCTCTTAAAAAAATGTCATACTATGGCATTATTTCTCACCTCCTTAGGGGATGTGAGTTTAGTGTGGCATCATATATCCCCTGTAGTATCTAAATCCTTGCAAAAAATATTAAACTAAGAAATATACATTTGGAACTTAGTAGGAAGAAAACACAAGCATTCACCTAAGAGAATAGGCTTCGCAAAAATTTGAGGCTTATTCACTATCATGCAAAGCTAACCTGTTCATACGATCATACCATGGAGAAACCTCCCAACCATAAGTGACTTGATTGAAGTGACTATATTTTTATTTTTAAGTAAATGCATATTTATGGAAGCTTAGGCATGATAATTAGAAGGACCAAAATCACCAATACTAACATTATCCAAGCAACTTGCAAGGGGTTCATAACAAGACTATTTAATGGCATCAATTTGGTTGAAGGAAATAGCATCCATTTGAAGACTTCCTCAAACATAATCACAAGGGATAACAATACCCCTCTTGAGCCAAAGCAATATGATACATAGACACCAACAATTATCACTAGGGTAAAACTCAATAGCCTTCCCCAAGCACCCATTAAATGACAATTTCATTATTTTCATTAATAGGGTTATTGATAATACTTTGAGAAGTAAAGCAACTTCGTATAGACTGATATGGCCCAATGACATTAAAAATATCATCTATGCAATCATATAATAAGTCATTAATATAAAAAGGAAAAGATAAAAGCCAATAACTAATTAAGTAAGGATCATATAGAGATGTCATATTAGGAAACCTCTAACAAATTCTATGGTGCAACAAGCCATAGTATTATTAAACTCACGTCAACAACAAAGTGTTAGAAATGGGAAATCTTCCTTTGACAACATACCCTTTAGGTTCCAATCCATAAGCTCATATGCATGCCCAAGATTTTCCACTTGTTTAATCCATTTCCAAATGAGCAATTTTCCAAACGTGAAGAATGAAAGAATAAACCCAAAAACATGTATGATAGTAGAGGGAGTAGTTTATTTTGCATTTTCTCTTCATTACAATTCAAAGTATCATGTATTCCTTCTCCCATAAATGTTTTCATGGGAGGAAGGGAGAATATTTCTAGTATTAGACACATCTAGCCTATCACCATTTTTGTTAGAACAAAAGAGTAAATGCCAATGCCAAATCCAACACCATTTATCATAGTGACCCTTTGATGGACAAGGAAACACCAATGTCAATATTCACTACTCCAATCAATGGCTTCTATCCTTATTTTTTTCCAAATATAGCTTGTAGGCCACCTCTATGACCACCCATCTCACTATCAACATTGCCATCACTAGCCCAACTATTCAATGGTCATTTTTCTAATGACTCCTTTCTCACTCTCTTGGGGGACAAATGTGACATTATTTAGGATATTCAATGCCTAGATATTCTCTGGAAAGCTTAAAGGTCAAATATATAGTGGCATAAAACTCAATGTTATAGGAAATCATTCTTAGCCAAGCCCAATTGGTTCAATTCCTATGGATAGAAGGGGGTTGATCATAAGGAAGTGTTGAGATTCCTAAGCATCTCTTTTACCTTTTAGGTATCTCCTTCCTCTTTAAGGAAACATATCATTTCTAGTGCTGAGAAAAATTATCATATTAAATTATGAAGCCCCTTTCTTTGGCAAGGAGATTCCATGTGTGTTCAAAAATTCTTGTTGCACACGTGTCCATTACTCATGTTGCTAACAACCTTGCAAATCCTCATATTTGAATATTGAAAAATTCCAAAGGAATATTTTATGGCCTTCCTTTAACCAAGGAAAATGGTTTCACAAAGTATCCTAGGAGTTTTATTATTTCCCTCAAGACTGTAATAGGCTTGGCTTACTTTATATTCACTACTCTAAATGGCACCATAATAGGCTTTGCTTTCTTTATATTCACTACTCTCAATGGCGCCATAATTTTAATTTTAATTAACATACTCTAAGACCTAACTAAACCAGGTTGTAGCTCATCAAATTGGACAAGTGAAAGGTCAATACCAGCACTGAGGAAGAGTTTGGAGGAGTGAAAACAAGGTCAATACCAACGCCGACGAAGAGTTTGGAGCTAAAACAAGGTCAATACCAGCACCGAGGATGAGGTTGAGGGCACTCAGGGAAAATTGACGACCAAGGGACAATGAGTACTATAAGTTTGGCACCCCCATTCTCTTTAACCTGCAATTTAAATGCCTAGTTTCCAAAGATCTTCTCGTACATTGGCCCCCTCATTCTCGTAAAATGGTATAAGATAAGACAAAAAAAATAAAATAGCATAGTCTTTCACATTTTTATAGTGATTACTAGAGGCACATAGACCAATTCTTCGTAATAAAAGAATTTGATTATACTTTTCCAATGATGGCATTATTAGAAAACCTTAGGTTAAATGAATAATTCCTAGCTAAGTTCTTGAAATCATGTCCAACCATATAAGAGAAGACTGCTACTATGTGTACTTGGATAACATGGGGAAAGGCTCTTTGGGCTCTTTCATCAATCTACGTATTGTTAAATTTTAACACCTAAAAGTGAGAATGAATAATCTTTCCTACGATGGTGGCCAATTATGCTTCTCAACACCTAGATTACAAAATCCTTATCAATATCATTTCCATCACAATTAAACCTATTGCTTGAGTTATAGTCATAGAGGTAAACAAATTGGCTCTCTTAATAGTAGATACATTCTAGACAATTCAATCCTTGCATCGGAAATTGTTGAATGGGCCCAACAAACTACTCATGATGCCCTTACTATTAAGTTAAAAGTTTGACAAGGCATATAATTGCATCAAATGTCCTTTCATTTATAAAAGGCTCAAATGGATTTATTTTCAACCCTAAATTACTATCACACATTCAAAATTACAAAATACCAGATAATGAAGAACCTTCATTTGAAGGTGATGTCGTCATGACCTTTGAATGAAGAATCTTCATTCAAAAATGATGCCATGTCAAGACTTTCAAATGAAGGTATTTTTTATTTTAAATATTTCATGTCCAAAATACTTTATAAAAGGAACCTTGGCATGAAGGACCTTCAAATGAAGACCTTAATTCAAAGGTCCTTCATTAGAAGATCCTTCGTATGAAGGTTCCTTAAATGCCATCCCATTATAGCTCTTAGAGTTGTTAGAGATATTTTTGTTTCGAAGTAGAGATTGGACCATCAAACAGTGTCACCATGACTCTACCAAGATATCCATCAAATTCATAAACCCTGACTTAACAACCACAAATTCAAAAGAAAATTGCCCCTGTCAGCCCTAGGGCATTAATTCAATGCCAAGTTTCTTGCTTTAAAAGACCCCTAAATGCAATGAACCTCTATCATACCATGATGCACACCAATCCACCGAGTTACAGTTCCAAGATAGTGGGTGGATTGGTGGATGTCATTTCTATTTACCCCTCAAACCCTTACATAGGTAAAACAAGGCAGTCCCTGTAAATTTGGTAAAGACGTGCCACTCCAGTCATCAAAATTATTTACCAATTCCTTAATCTTCCTACTCAAATCATCAGGTAAGGCTTGAAAACCTTGCAGTGATTTTACAAAAACTTGAGTAGGCCTTAACGATTGGGGCCTGTTGTCTGCATCGAATCTAGAGGCCTTATACTTAACATCTAGGTCATTGGCCCTAGGGATCCACTTCTCCACTAAAGGAAAAACTAATTCCTAATCCCTAGTAATGTTTCTTATTCAATCTAATAATAAAGAATATAAAGAATAAACTGATGGTAATCTACCATCAACTCCCTAATTCAAATGCCTAAAAACTGTGTCTACAACTTCATTTTGCTTGGCAACTGCTCCCTTCTCACTTGTTTTTAGAGCTGCTTGTAGCTCTCTAATCTTATTAAGCATCTTCTATTTGGTGGGATCTATAGAGTACTCAACCTCCTCTTCAATTGGCTCTAATGAAGGACTAGGAGCAGGAGTCTGGATGGGGGACCCAAGAGTAGAAACCATTGGAGAAGTTGGAGGTACTGATCTTGATGTAGAACATTTGGCCAAGGTACTAGGAGCACTAGAAGACTCCCCCACATGTTTGTACTTCAACTTGTCTACCTCAGTTTGCAGCTCAACATTCCTTTTCTGTATTCTACTATACTCTCCAATAATGCTGTTATACTTCTCCATCAAATTTTTCTTCTCAGCTTCTTCTATTTCAGCTGTCTTTTGGGCCAATTTGGCCACATTTACAGTCAAGTTTGTAGCTTTTGTAGTTGAAGTTTCATAAGCTATTTTGATTATTAACCCTCCTCTTAGGTTTGGGCTAATATCAGTAACATAGGGCACGGGCCAACCTAAACTTAGGAAGTAATAAAGTTAGGCAAAATATTTAACTCAATTTATAAAAAGGTGCCCGGCCTAGACGAAACAATGAGACATAAGTCATTTTAATACCCACTCCAAAAACGTAACGAACGAATATATCTTACCCAAGCTTTTACATGGAACATTACGATTTTTATGAAAGCCAAGGTAAAATGTACCCAACCTTAGGTTCCTCCCAAACAATGTAACAAGCCACGACAAGGGAAAAACATAAATGGAATTCAAAGAACAATATTTGAAACTCCATAAAATCCACCATGATGCACACCAATCCATTGAGTTACAGTTCCAAGATAGTGGGTGGATTGGTGGATGTCATTTTTATTTAGCCCTCAAACCCTTACATAGGCACAACAGGGAAATCCCTGTATTTGATTGTTTAATCCCACAAAACAGTGATTGAGAACTTCAAAACAAATACAAATGAAAGGGAGCACATATATTTATCTACACCAATGATCTCAGAGCATTTCAAGCTTGTATGGATCCATACAACACAAAAGAACTTCAAAAAAATTGTAAAAAACACAGAAAATTGCTTCAAGAACGTGGTATCTGATATGAAATTTTGGTATCAACTCCTCCAACAATTGCAATGGGATGGGAATACAATATGATAGAAGTGGGATAAAAAATGCATCGTTTGAAGCATCAAACCAATATGCAAAGATGAAATAAAGTGCTAACCCCTTAAACTGAAAAAGTTTCTTTTAACTTTAAGTTTGTTGGGTAGCCAATTCCTTTAAGTTATCAAATCCTACCATCATACATAATCAAAATGTTGTTGTTTCAAATGACTATGAGCACTAACTTTCACTATTTGAAGATGTTGAAACCTTGTCATAGAGAATTAGAACATTGATAAACTTGTGATGACTTTACCAAGCCTAGTAGACACTCCCTCCCCATTCACCACTTAGACATATGGAAATTAAATGTAAATTTGTTGCTATTTTTAGTCATGTAGGTGTCCAATAAACCACTTGGTGGTGTTTCCCTTCAACTTTATTTACTTGAATGAAGAGAAAAATTCCTTTGATTACAATTAGAGAATACATTTGATGCCTTGGTTGTGTAACTGGTGAACCATAGTCACATTTAACACTTGTTACAAAGTTTTGGAGTTAAAACGTTAAGTAGATTTGATTTGTGATGGACACATTTGGACGGTAGTAACAATAACTTGCAATCTATCAAGACTTGATTACCTTATAACCTGTCAAATTCTAGCGATGAAATGATAGATTAATCGTCATGTCACCTTTGGATCACATCACCATGAAAGAAATTCATCCAACATCCTTATGAGTGCAGGTACCACCAAATAGGTATTTGTCAGATTTGTCTTCCTCGAGCGAGGGAAATTCAAGAAGAGAAGAGGAAAGTGAGACATGTAGTAGGTCTAAAAGAGGGAGACCAACTAGAGGTCAAAAGATTAGAAGAAAATTTCGTAAACGCATGGAATTTTTTCTTGCTGAAGGGGGGTCATGTTCTTATGATGATGAGAGCATAGGCGACATCGAGGTGCCCTTGAGGTACAAACATCTACGAAAATAATGGGTACCCAAGGAACTTCCTCCAATAAACACTGATCTTTGTGTCAACGAGAGGATATATCGCATAGCTCCATCATCATTACATGGTTTGGGCCTATTTTGCATGGATGGCATAAAGGTCTATTATGACAAATTTACTGAGTTGATGGAGTATGTTGGACCCTGTTACAGTTACAAAGACTAGATGCAGCTGGTTCGATATACACAAAGTATGCGTAGGTATGCACTATCAGCAAATTATATACAACTAAAAAATAAGGATCAAAATAAAGGAGTGGCCAGGTACATTGATGGGAAGCCAAAAGCATTAGGGAATATTGCATGGTTTATAAATAGTACACGACCTAGGTCAACAAATAAGCAACCCAATTGTATATTCGAGGCGCGAGAGGGAAACCATGTATTCATATGTGCGATAAAATCAATAACTGCAGGGGAAGAGTTGCTAATCAATTACAATTTGAATCACTTAGATACAAAGACAATTACTATGGGGGTGGTATGTACTATATACCATTTTACCCAACCTCCAATTAATGACTCCAATATACCATTTTTATTACTATGTTTTTTTTTGTAAGTCCAATGGTTTCGTTTCAGTAATGTTTTTTATATTTAATTTTTGTCACATCGGGACATTGATCATACAAGGAAGGCTCCGGCCCAGAGCACAGATCGCGATCCATCTTTAGGTGCTTCTATCCGATAGGTTTACCTCATTATAATTGTACAAATTAGATACAAGCAAAATGTTTTATTATTTTTTTTTTTCATGAGTTTATTGGGTTAATTTCAATTATGTTTTTAATATTCTTGTTGTAGTTGGCTGATCGGGGAAAGGCACCAACAGTACAGGAGAACATCCATATGGAGGTGGAGTAACTATTATGTGATGATGACATTGAGTTTTTCACAAACCCTGTGGATATGATGAGGAAGGCCCAAAAAAAATGCAATCAAGAAATCCTTAAGTTGGTATTCGTAGTGCCTGAAACAGATGAAATAAGAGAAAGGGTTAAACTATTGTCTGAAAGAGCACAAAACTTGTAAGTAAGCTGTCATGAGATCTTTAATTATAACATAAGTTCATTCATGGTTTTATATTTTGTACTCTTTTATGTCATGAACTAAAATATGTGTTGTTTTTATAGGATTATTTGCGTCCTCATCATGCTGCTGGCCATGATCAATGTACTGCAAGTGTTTCCTAGGAAGTACGGGATGGTACAAGTGTCAATCTTGATCTTCTTGCACATACAACACTTTATCCGGCCCCATCATCCGTGCCTATATTGTCAACTGAAATGTTGGCAACACATACCATGCAGGCATTCGGTAGTCCACCATCTGGCAGCGAACACATGCCACCACATGTGTCAGTACCTATGGACACAGAGCCCACTAGTACTGGTGATGTTTTAGTAGCATTTCCTGGATCTTCCCGTATTACTAGTATGAGAACATTTCTGGTCACCTTTGTGGTGACCGAGGATTTCCTTCTCATAAAGATAGAGAAGGTCCCAGGTACTTTAAAATGTTTTAATTATTATTATATATAATCCAATTGAAATTTACTTATTGATCACTCTTTATAGACTAATGATCCCATGATCATTTTGCAGGAAATGATTTTTTTTATAAACATATAAGTGATTACATTGGAGCTCTTTGAGCCCACCATATGTACATGGTGGAATGCCCAAAATCAAGATTTAAAGGATGAGCTCATTAACCATTTAGTTGTGTTGTTCGGTGATAAAACATTCAACCAAACCAAGGTCTTTAAGAAAGCTGGTACCTATCTAAAGTATGTGAGGGACCAATATAGGTCACATTTAGAGAAGAACAGAAAGTACAAGCGTCCCCCCATGATTCCGGAAAGGGAGTGGAAGGACTTGGTGTCGGATGGAAAGGAGAAGGCTGAAAAGAAGAAAGGAAAGACACCACCGGGCCAAGCAAGGTATGTGATACTATCAATAATTTAATTATATACTGATTACTCTTTCTTTTTACATAATCTAACGTATTTCAATTTTTTCATAGGCTTCCCGACACATCGAAGGAAACAAAGGCAAGACTAGAAAAACACAGGCAACACAAACTTGGCTCTAGTGGTTATATGAAAACAACCGCACGATTTGTAAGTATCAATAAATGAAATATTGCATCCAAATAATAAATTGCAAACAATTTTGGTTTTATCACACCATGGAAGCAAAATTCATGATCGCATGCAAAAATGCAGGGCTTTGATTTCAACAGAGTGCCCACAGAAGAGGACCTGAAGATTGCCTTCCACCAAGGCTATGGATCCCTGACTGAATAGCTAAGAGTCTCGACTAGGCAACACAATCTTCCACTGCATCCAACACGTAGGTAAATAAACTCAATAAAGTTTATTTCAAATTGAATACTTGCGCAATCTGTTCAATATTAATTCCTACCATAATAATGTGCCCATTTGTTTTACATAGATAAGCAATGATAATACTGCACATGACACTGGAATGCAACCTAGTGAGGGTGGAGCGCAACCTGCCGATGAAGGCCATGGTGTGCATCCCAGTAGTGGATGTATTCATGTGCTATAAAAAATGCAGTATGGATTAATACAATTAAACATCTTTAATTGCATTTGGTGTATTAGTCAATGTAACCTTTCGTGTTTCAACTTTAGAGCATGTAGAGCGTGATCAACATGTTGAGCATGATCAGGCTAGACAAGATCAGGAACATGATGTGGCTCCATCAGGTAAAGAGAACCACTCTAATGTTCTTTTAAACATATTTAATTGCAATTGGTGTATTAATTAATGTAATCTTTTGTCTTTCAACTCTAGATCAGGATTTAGAGGGTGCTCGGCATGTTCAACATGAGGCTATAAGACAATATCAGGAACATGATGTGGCCAATTCAGGTAAAGAGCACCACTCTGATGTTATTTTAATTAATGAAATACGTGTAACAATAATAATAAAACATATCAATTTAACATTTCTTTGCTATTGCAGCAGACCCACCCTTGTAGCCACGTCCACATTGTGATTACATGACTAGGCATACATTAAGATCATGAGCAGAGCTCAGAACAACTGAAGGGGGGACATATGATTTTGAAAATGATACCCCACTTCAGCTTTATTTAGCTGCAAAAAATAAACAAAAAAAAAAGTGATTGTAATCATATTATGACAAGTTGACAACCATATTTTTGATAATATGTAAAAACTGAAAAAATGAATGTTATATGTTAATCAATGAATGTGAATATGTTAATGAATAAATGTTATATGTTAATGAATGAATGCTATATTTTATTAAGGGATGAGTAAATGAATGTTATATGTTATTAATGGATGAATGAATGAATAATGTTATATGATCGGGTATGGGGAATTGAGAGTGATGTGAGGAGGGGGGAGGCGGGGGCCAAATGAGCTTCCACTTTCACATGGTTGGCCCTATTAAGTAGAGAATATTAAACTATTCTCAAAACAAAGAGAAGCTCAATAAGGTAAGAAATGCACTTTTCAATATAAGAAATGCATCGTTTGAAACATCAAATCAATATGCAAAGATGAAAGAAAGTGCAAACTTTTCACTATGAACATTGTGTTGTGTGTGGATTTGGATCATAATGTAATGTTTTTTATTTTTATTTTAGTGGTCTCTAAAATTTGACTTTTGTGCATAACGGGTTAGTGGAAAATTTGACAGCTCTGAAGGGTTTAGAGGCTCAATTGAGATAGATACATGGATATTTGAATTTTTTTGTTGATGGGAGGCTTCCACTTAACCATAAAATTTTGTACCATCTATAAGTATGCTAAAATATCTCTACTTACATTCATTCAACTTACTGTAATATAATATTTAATCACAAAAATCTCTTGTTCATTATACTTACATGGATTTTCATGCCCTGTTCCAAAGCACATGTTTTAAAATAAGAAAGAAGGATGCTGGCAAGGGTTAAGGAATTTGGCTTTACACCTACCAATTGCATAGTTTACTTCATTCATCCAGCATATTGCCTATGCGTTTCACAATTGTTGGAATCATATACTATAATTACAGAACTAATAAAATTAAAATATGTAAGTTTCAAATATGGCATTACATATCTTTCTATGAATTTTTGAAAGAAAATATCAAAATGGAGAAGTATTAACAAATTAATCTGCATAATTTCTAAGAGATTAGGGAATTTTTTTGCAGAGTTATCTTGAATATATTTAAGACAAAAGTAACTTATAGAGATTGAAGCATAATATCGATAGTCTAAAATCACAAGTCAACACATCTTAGTAGTTTCTCAATTCAAGAGAACTAGGTCCACTATCCATTAGCCAGTAAAACAAATAAAATCAATTCATAAGATTATTCTGTTCTAATAGGGTTGACTCATTGCTTCTTTCTTTTTGATTGTTAGGAAGTCATCAATATACACTTGGTTTTCCCTCCTTCTCTTGCCTCGTGGCCAGAGAGTTTCTGTAGAAGGCATCAAAGTAACCTTCAAGATTGACAATGGCAATGAGTACAAGGTCAGTATAACTTAATGCTAATTGGGTATGATTTTATTTGTTCAAGACCAATTTAGATTCATTTTTTGCTCACACTACTTTTATTTACATTTATGTTTTTCTAATATCCATTTTCCTTTACATTCATATTATTCTATACATATTGTGTTTACAATAATGTTTTCCTTAATTTAATCTAGGGGAGAGGACCAGCCAGTACCTGAGCAACTTTCAATGTCATGCTGTTAGGATTTACTATGAAGCTAATCCAAAGTTTTTAATTGCTGCTCAAAGCCATATTCTAGTGCTTTCTCTATGAAACCCACATGATCCCCATCAGGTATCTTTTTTTTTGTAGTCTTTAAATTTCTTAGAATAAATCAACAACCAGTTTGTCTAAATGTGGCTCCTTGTTTACACATTAATATCTCTTTTGGCAACAATGGATCAAATTGGATTCATGGGGTCTTAAAGAGAAGGCTCTCAAACATGAAGAGATCAAGAGTGGGACCAGGTAAAACCATTCATAATCATGCTCATATTTTTTTATTGACTATCTAAGAGCTAAGCATCCAGGATAACATTATGTATTTTTCTATTGAATTTCTAGAGAGAATAATTTTGGGTTTGCAATCCTATTTTTTAATACACTAGCTAAGTATCCAAGACGCACTGCAGGTACTCTTTCTCACCAAATTGCTCATTTTCCACAAATTTAGATTCTAGTGTGTAGTTTAATATTCACTAGTTTGATTTTTTATTTTTTAGCAAAATTAGAATCCAGTTCGTACGTTGTGCTTGTTGTCCATGACAGTCCCCTTGATCTCATGACTCATCATAGGTATTATATTTTGCTCCAATTGTTGATCAACATCAAATGTGGCCATCATAATATCATCCATAGCCTCCATATTCTACAATTATTCATTGCTCATTTCTCATACATAGTAACCAAATAATGCAGGCCTAGAGCTTGGACTGCAGATGTATGCAAAAAATGATAAATCCCTGCCTCTGTAAGCCTAATTAAACACAACAACTGACATGTTGTTTGATATTTTAAATAGTCATATGACTGTCCTTTTTCTACCTTGTAAACACTTACTCAATGCATACAATAATTTATTGAAATGCAAAGTTGAATGGTCTCTTAACTCTTGACACTAATGTCAATGCATTTGTCCAAACAGGGTTAATCATATTGTGATCTAAATTTTCATAATGAAGTCTTCCAATCTGAGCATTGATGACAATCCATCTTGTCTTTTACTACCCCTATTAAATGCTCATTGTCTTGGCACATCAACTTTATCTCCTTGATTGGCCTCTCCTTATGTCCTGTCATTATCCCTATGGATGCACTTTGGAGCCTCCTACTACTTTTATATATCGCCCAGAGTCACCCCGATATGCCTACATTTCAGCGAATAGTTTTTTTTTTTTTTTAAATTGCATTGTTCCATCGAAATTGCGATGAACCAAAAAAATGCCCAACGAACTTTCATCGTAATGACTTGCCTATTTCGTCGTGAGTGCGATGAACTTGCATCATAATGACTTGCCTATTGCATCATGCGTTTGACACTCTTATGTCGCACGTGCTCTGAGCACTGTTCGTCGCTAGATAAATGAATGTATGTCGATGCTCCGACGCTTCAGTGATGATATGCCGCACGTGCTCCCGGTACTGTTCATCGGTAGACTGACGATACAATCATCTCCACCCCAACGAATGTATGTTGATGCTCTGATGATTCAGCGAAGGTATGCCGCACGTGCTCCGGGTGTTGTTCGTCTCTCGACCGACGACTATATGTCGTTGCTCTGATGCTTTAGCGAAGGTATGCCGCTCATGCTTTGGACATGTTTCGTCGCTAGGCCGACGACACTTTCATCTTGGTTCCCTCGAATGTATGACGTTGTTCTGACGCTTCGGCGATGGTGTTCCGCCTGTGGTCCAGCCACTACTCATTGCGTGATTGACGGAATGGGCGTCGTTATTCCGACGAGTTGGCATCGGGAGGGCGATGTTTTATTGTCCATCGGGATATAGACAAAAATTGAGCAACGACGCTGATTTGTGTGATTCGTCAGTCGGTCGATAATAGATCATCGAAATTTTGATGAACTGCCATCAAAAATTGGGGTCAAATCCATTAGTGTCCTAAGATGTGTCATAGTCATTCACTTTAAGTTTTAACATTCCAATTACGAGAAAAAAAGTATTTAAAACACTTTGCACTTTGAAATTGTACCTCAATTTTTAAAGTCTTCACTCTTCAGATTGCTCATTGCAGTGCACCACCCTATTTTGGATTCCACAGTTCCACTTCCAACAATGCCATTCTAGTTTTCAAGAGTCGGGACTCAGAATCTGGGTAAGTGAAAGAATTCTTGTAGCTACGTTTCATCGTTTGACATTTCTTAAATCTTATTTTGTAAAAGTTTGATGTTTGGGTTTAGACTTTAGAGACTCAAGAATTCATTAAAATTAATGAGGACTAATAGGTATTACTTATTAGGGAATTCAAATTTCACAACTTCACATTTGTATAAGCATGTCTACCACCAGTACCACTGGAGCAATGTCCAATAAAAAAATACATTATGTAGAATTGCTTAAAACCCAAGGTTGCACCGATGGGTACCATGATATTTATGATCCTGAAATCTATGGTAGGCGTACCTCAGGACTTAGATTTTCATCTAAGAATAAGGCTACAAAGAAAACACAAGTTGATAGTATCAGTGCACCGTGGGTAACAAGATTAGGGCATATGATGTTACATGAAGTTTTCCCTTGCCCATAATTTATCATGGTCTGTGCCAAAAATTATGATGATAATAAAAGAGAAATTGTTAATAAAGATAACCAAGAAGAATTGTTATCCATTAATTCAGAAGAACTTGGAAAAGTGCTGGGGTTTACAACCAAATAATTTGGAAACCACCACATTGACCTAGACAAGCTTGCTAGTGATTATGAAGCAGTGGAAGAAAGGCTGAAAAATGATTTCTTAAATAAAATAGCTAAGAATAGAAACAAATTGAAAGGTGATCATAAGCCTCCTTATAATTTGGATATTTTAAAACCATGGGTTCAGGATACTATTTCCATGCTAGCATTTTTCCTTGGTCTGGATAGCAATTTGGAAATGGGTGCAAGCCTCCTTGAAATGGTATATAATATCCATTATGCTGATGAACATGTCAAATATAATTATACTCATCACATTGTACAATCCATGCATAAACAATTTTTAATGATTAAAGCAAGTTCCACGAAGACATTTATGTTCACAACCTACTTGTGCTATCTTTTTCTATTCAAATTTAGAGGAATGTTTCAGACCAACAAGCTTTAGATTCAACCCTATAGTAATGCAGAGGAAAATAAAATGGCTCTAGTATATGAATGGACCACTGAGATAAGGATGCATGATTCTCAAAGGAACTACAATCATTTTTTAGACTACTTTTTGGCTCCATTGCATCAAGTAAGTGCAAATACTCCAATGCCTAGATTGCCTATGTCATGTAGAAACTACATGCAACTAGGAAAAGAAATACAATTGGTTGATTGGTACTTAATGGAAGAATATACTGTGCTAAGATTTTATGGATTGGGAGTATAGCCATACAAACTTCCAATACATGTGATAGAAAGGGTTTTTGCATTGGAATATGTAAGGCAGGTGCAGAGTGCTGATGAACTACACTTTCTTAGTTAGCAAAAGAAGACCTTATTTCCTTCTTTACCTTTTTCATGTGGAGGGTTCACATTCAAGAGAAAAGCATTTAGTGTGGCACATAATCTTTTGAAATATTTTGACTTTGATACTATCTGTCACTAGCACTATGATCCATGTGACATCATTAAATAAATGATTGTGCCCAATAGGAATGCTACAAATAGAATTCAACATGAAAGTAAACCCTTGCTTGAAAACTTGAGAAACAAGGATTCTTGGGATGAGGTCAAAATAGCAATGGAGAAAAGTGTTGTTGAGAATGGTATTTCTTTGGAACAATTGTCAGTAGAAATTATGGCATTGTACCGAAAGGCAATCAGGACATACAATATTTTTTATGAAAAAAGTGATAAACCATCTAGTAGAGTAAAAATTCCAGGTTCTCTAGAGAAGGAAGTTATAGATAAAAATTGGTCACGATCAAAAATTACTGCCTTTTGGTCTATGAGGAAGGACCTAGGTGATCCAAGAGCTCTTATAGAGTATGGAGCTAACAAAGAAGATAAAGAGTTTAGAAAATTATGGAATATAGAGCATCTTGATGAACGTGGAAAAAAAGGAAGTGATGATGAATCTAATGAGGATAGTGAAGAAGAAGAACAAATCCATGCCAATTACAAACTTGGTTTAAGTGAGGCCACAAAAGAAGCATATGCTTCAACATATACTTCAGGAGCAACCATACTTGAAAAAATCAGTTATGAAGGTGGTCCTTTGGGGTCCAAAGGACAAGGCCCTTGGACAATAACAGGTGTTGAGCATAGAAAAATAGGTGATAAATTTGGCCTTGGGCTTGGAGGTGAAAAAATAGACCAAGGGCATACAAGTCAAACTCAATTTGTTAGAGCTTCTAATCCTCATCCTCATGGTCAGATACAATCACAACTAGGACATGCCCTTGGTGGAAAGCTTAGTGCAATTGGGAGTGCCATTGGTGGTGATGGTATGGGTATTAGTACTAGTAGTGGTCAACATGTGCTACAACAACAAATTACACACAATACTAAAAGGAAAACAATAAAAGATACCACAGAAACACCAAGTGATCAAGGTAATCAAAAGAGGCAAAGGATTTTGACAGGTCTGAGTCACACTATCAGTGGATCTGCTAGTATCACAAAGGAGTTATTTCTAGACACTCCCCCAATTCTAGTTAGTGCGGGTGCAACATCATTAGCAACTACAAGTACTCCTATTCCTTCGCCATTCAAGCATTCCATTATTCCTGCCTCCCCAAGTTATGATTTTATTGAAGAGTTTAAAAAGAAATCAAACTTGAATAAAAAAGAAAAGAAGCAACTAATAGAGAGTGTGTTTGCTATAACTTCAAAGCCTGCAACAACCATGGTATTAGCCACATTTGACACAAATAAAGAAACCATGGAGTACACAATTATTGTTCCCACGGTTCAAAACAAACCAACAAATCAGAAGGATCGATATGAATACCAGGTAACCAATTTTCAATTGGATTTTTTGGCTTGAAAAATATTGACAAAATTAATGTATCAAAGAAGAACAATGAATTGGTGTACACATCATTGCTAAAGCAAGATAGAGAGAAGAAAAGGTTTCAGACCCAAAATAAAAGTTACAGGTAGACCTAGCAAGTGAGAAAGGAAAGAGGAAAGCAATGGACAACAAGAGAAATGAATTAGAAAAAAGAATAATAAAATCTGCCTCTACATCAACAAGCAAAGAGGATAAATCAAATGAGAGAGAAGTGAATGACCTGAAGTGAAGGCTAGATGAGAGCAACAAGAAATATGATGAGGAAAAATCCACTTCAGAAAAATTAAGACTAAGCATTGTGAATGGAAATGCACAGTGGGAACAAAAATTGGATAAACAGAGAAAAACAATTGAAAGATTGGAGATAGAGCTGATGCAAGCAAAAGAAGAAATTAAGACTTCTCAAAATAAGTTATCTGCATTTTGTAGAGATATGGTGAGGCATATGAAGTAAAATATCTAGGATGAAATAATGCAGAGGTTTAATCATTTGTGTGACATGTTTCAATTGATTGATGATATCAAACAACATTATAAGAAGCTCAACAAATATTTAGTGGACAACAAAAAGGTGTTGGAATTAGAGAAATCTACAAATCAAATTCTACAAATAGTCTACAAAGCTAGTGACAATGATTTTAAATCAAAAGGGATTACTAATTGGATTGAAAACTCAATGAAGTTGTCATCTATCATTCAAAAGTGTTCGAGAATGTGTGGAACAAAAGAATATTTGCATTTGGTTGCAAAAAAGATGAAGGTGGTGGATAAAAAGGTAAGGAAGTTCACAAAGCTTGGTTTTCCAGAGGATTTTGACACAAATGAGTGATTCATTGGAAAGGATGGTTTCAGAAAGAAGATGGAAGGTGCAAGGAAGATTGATTTGGACTAGTTTCCTCAGATCCCAGATGTGAACTATTTGGATTCCATCAGAACACTGATAATCTTGAATTCAAAATTGACTGAAGAATTCAAGACAGGTTACACTTCTAATTACAATCATGAAATGTTAACAAAACTTCAAGTCAAACAACATCAGTTAGAACAAATGGGAATTCCATCACCTGAAGAGTGGAAGTTGCTAGAAAATGTGATATAGTGACTTGATTTTTTATTTTCAATCTTTGATAATATGAGTTTCCAAGTTCCAACTCAGCTCTGTGCAGACTTGTCTTTGGGAATTGGCAAGATTTTGCATTGGCATTGCCAAATTTTTGAAATATCATAGGGCGGTCCAAGTGACCGGTGACATGTGTATTTTTGGCCCAATGCTTGTTTGCTCCTTTATTCTCTATAAGAAGGATTTCAATTCTAGAAATACGGGTTAGCAAGATGGATAATTTTAGGTCAAGTCTAAGTAAATTTGCAAAGCAAATTGTAAAAGCCCTATTGTTTTAGTGAAGATGTTGTTTTAGATTTTGTGTCATTTTGTAGTAGGTTTTAAACTCATGAGAGTTTGATGTTTCAAGACAATACTAGCATCTGAATGGAAATTACTCATTTCAAACTCATGTCTCTTCATTGTATAAACATATCATTATTTTTAATAAAATGATCAAGGGTTATTTTGTTCATTTATAAGTTATGGATGTTGAACTGTTAGCTTATGTTATGTTTTGAATAAAAATCCTGATCAGTATCCACCAAGTTACACCTCACCCACATCCCACATACTACAAAAATACACTACATTTGATTTTATGATTAGCACAAATTGCAAAGATTTGTGTGACAAGATCCATTTTGTAGCCCACATGACTACTTGATCAATGATCATGTCCATAAATAAATCTAAAACCCCATGGTCACAGCCCCTATTCCTGAAGAATTCAAATTCAATGTACTAACAAATTAAATGTACTTCCACACACTCAATTTGAATAACATAAACAACCACTTTCGAGACAACCAAATAAGTTAATAACTTATAAGCATATGAATCCACAATAGTTGAACACTCGAAAGAAAATCAGTAAATATGTGTAACCTTCTTCATTTTATTGATCTTCAAAGTTCAAATGATATGCATTATAAAAATATTTTATGATATGAGATGGATGGGCGAATTGGTACAATCTATTATCTATCTGTTCAACAAAAACTGGCAAGCCTTTGCGGTTTTCTTTTTACCCTTGCGGTTGCACCTTACCTTTTCAAATGCTCACTACCCTCGGTGTGCTCCACGTGGCTGCCTCGTAAATCTTTATTCTTTTTATATTGCTTCGCTTTTCATCGGTCTCCGTCTGCGTGTTGCTTGGCTTTCTCTGGCTTCTTTCTGAACTAGGCCGTCCTTGTACTTTCTTTCGCTTGGTGCGGTCCACATGGCTGCCTCGCGAAGCTTTCTACTTTTTATATCGCATCGCTTTTTGACAAGCTCCGTCTGCACAACACATGGTGGCTGTTACTACGCCAGTTACCTTGGAAATGCTGCTACACTTTTTGTACTCACCTACTATCGCGTTTCTTGTTGTGGCACCGCGTGTTCATTTCTACTACTGTGTGGTTTTCTATTTCCTGTCATGGCTTCATTGGCATGCTCCTGGGTGATCGATGTTTGCTATGGAAGCTCGAGGTGATCTAGGCCATTGGTCTCTACTCGTGGTTTTTCTTCTCTTGGTGTGTTTCAGGCGGTGGGATGGCCAAATAAATATGACCATGATTCTCTTTATTTAGGTTGTTGATTAAGTTTGCAAAAACTCCTGAGCACTAGGAAGAAGGCCTTTGTAATAGTTTTATTCAAATTGAAGACTCCAGACTATGCCAAATAAATTTGGCCTTTCTTTTTTTCATGCATTTAGTGAGATTATTGGTCTATGTTGTTATCTTCTTTTATTATATGAATGCCTGTTCTTCAGCTTTCTGTAATCCCTCATAACTCAATAAATACAGATCATGTTTCTTTGACTCTTTTTTGTTAAGCTAAAAGTTATGCTAGGATTATGTTATGCAAATTAGAGGGTACTCTTACATTTTAAGTGCTTTTGAGAAAGTTAGCCTGATAAACAATAATTTAGTGGTGCGGGCCTTTGCATTCTACACTGTGCTCTAGTAAATTTGTTTAATATTTTGGCGCATAGTCTATAGTGTAGGTTTTATATTTATGATATATTTCTTACCTTTTACTACCCCCACTAAATGAAGAGTCAGCTTTGGTAAAATCCCAAAGGTCACTTAGCTAGCACACAACATTCCCCAAATAGCTAAGTTTCCCATGAGACTGCTGCTACATGCAAAATTCTGTGTCAACAGTTCTTTTTCTGGCACACCCGGTGGGACTGAGAACTAACACGTTCACCTGGTTGTATAAGTGTGTAAGCCATCGGCCTGTAACAAGGTTGTAGACTACAAGAGTCCCTAGCCAGCTCGTACCACCATTAGTTTTTGTGCACACAAGAGGTCGGCGAGGCAGCCCTTCACCTCCTCCATCTCCTTCATCATCTGCTCCTCCACCATCACTTGCTTCGCCTATGCCTATGGCTGCTAGGAATTATGTAGCCTAGGACTCCAGTAGTCTTTTAGTTGCCCTTGTGCCTCCAGCAGTATGGGCTCCCATCCTTGCTTTCACTCTAAAAGTTATCCCTAAGTATTTCGGGGATGAGTCAAAGACACCAACGAAGCATCTACAAGATGTGGCAGGCATATGTCTGGTACACGACGTATCAAATGAAAATGTAGCTCTTAGGCTATTGGTCGCCTCCTTCCGAGGAAAGGCACTAAACTGGTACAGCTTTCTCGAAGCTAGTACTATTGCAACTTGGGACCAACTCAGAACTTCGTTTTACGAGTGTTTCTCCAACGTTGGTGACAAATCTTCATTGTACCATCAACTGCAAAATATAAAGCAAGCTCCTCATGAAGCTCTGCTTGATTTTAGTGCGAGGTACCATTTGACCTGGTAGAGAGTACCTGTTGGCAGCCAACCACCTCTGGATCTGGCGTTCATGTCCTACCTAAAGTCGATCAATGTCGATATCTCCATGATATTACAAGCTCTTGGCGGAGAGACTCCACCCAATGCTTATGTCTTGGCTATCGCTGTGGAAAATAATCTGATCGTCGTAGGAAAGTTGGCACCGAGACCCATCATGCCATTGTTTCCTGAATGCAATGTCATGGAGACCGATGTTCCTTCGACTAGCGCATCTATGGTTTCCCCCCAATCTATGTATGTGTATCTCAGAAGTGCTCCAAGCGCAGCTCCGACAGTAGCTCATGTGCCTAATCCCTTGGCTGCCAAGATGAACAAGATGAGAGAACAGATGCGGGCCATGACTAATGAATTAACTACTTTGAAGTAGCAGCAATATAGTTATCAGAAGCCGGCTTACTAGAGTTACCAAGGTGGAAAAGCTTTGTACCAATCAAATCAATGGCAGGATAGGTCACGTGGAAATACCTCGGCTCAGCCAAGTAACCAGATGGTTCTGATAACCCTGCCGATGCAGACCATTCATCCTAGTTCGAATAAAGAGTGGGTGACTAGACAAAATAACTTAGTTGAAGATTTCAATTCATGGTGCTTTCCTTGCAATGATGCACACATCCCAAGAAATTGTTTGCGGGGAAACTTGCAACAAGATATCATAGACCAACGTAGCCAAGGTGGTGCACCGGACCCCAACAACCAATCATACGCCTCTCAGTAGATGGAAAATGTTGTCCTCACTGTTGAAATGCAAGGGGTGTCTATTCAGCAAGAGTTAGACATTGTTCCAGACCAAGCTCTCTTTTTCTGGATGGAAGGAGAAGAGTCGGCATTTCCGAACGATATCCCTATGGATAAAGTGCCCCGAGTGCAATCTGACTACAACATGCATTCAAAGTGTAGATTCATCGAAGAGTTCATAGCCTTGCCTACCAATGCATCATCACAACCAACACCTAGCCCAGCGGCAGACCTATTGCCAATCCCACCACAGTCTAAGGCGGTTATTCCTAGCTCTCCGAGTCCACTTCCTCTGAAGGAAAAGGCTCCATCGATCACCTCTATTATTGCCAAATAGCCAGATGCACCAGCCATGAAGCCAATGTCAACTGTGAAACCTAAAGAGCAAGAAAACGTGACTCACCAGTCGAGAGCACAGTTCAACATGGTGGAACAACTGAAGAAGTCGTTTGCCAACACTTCTCTATGGGATATCCTAGCTATTCCGGAGTAGAAGGTACTATTACAAAAGGATTTGTTAAGAGAGGAAGATGTGAAGGTACCTACTCAATCTAATGAAGAGAAAGTATCCAGGCCCGACCTAGATAAAGTGGTAACAATTCAACCGGAGGAGAAGCTCTAGTCCGAAAAAGAAAGTAAGCCTAAACCTAAGCCTTTCTTTCTAACACTTATTATTGGTGACAAGCTGTTACATAATTGTATGATCAACTCTAGTGCTAGCACCATTGTCATGCCAAAGCAGGTATTTGATGCTTTGGGTTTAAAATATGAGCCTCTGAACAAAGGAGTCATTCAGCTAGATGGAAATAAGGTTGATACCATCAGGGTAATCAAGGGTTTCTCTATGACTTTGTTTGCCTACCCAAGTATCACTGTAAATCAGGATATCGTACTCATTGATATTCCTCCTGTATTTGGGATTTGTTTGTCCTAGGAATTCACAGCAAATGTCAGAGGATATCTAGCACTGGACTGGTCACACTTGATTCTGAGGACCAAACATGGAGCCAAGATGAAAATATTGTCAGAAACTTTGCATTCTGAACATGTTGCTAACGAGGCCCTGCTCAACTTTGAAGCAGCACATACTTCAATCACTGGAGAAGAGAGGTTCAATTTGGAATTTCTAGAAGAAGAGGAGGTTACTAGCTCTCGTACAAAAGATGAAGAAAATTTGTTGAAAGAGTTTATTGATACAAATCCTTTTGGGAATTACCATGCAACTGGTCTCAGAACCTATGTCATACATGAAGAGAGGCAGATTATGCCCAAAGTTACTAGGGAGCCTAGAGGTGAACAATATTCAAAATTATGGACTTTATAGTTCGATGGTGCAAGATGTAGAATAGGAGCTCGAGTGGGGATTTGTTTGATATCCTCGTCCAAGGAAAATACCTTGAGGTCGTATCGCTTCTAGTTTGCGTGCTCAAACAACAAAGAAGAATATAAGGGTCTAGTCCATGGCTTAAGCCTTGCGAAACAAATGGGTACAAAGCATCTAAGTGTGTTCGAAGATTCGGAGTTGGTGGTCAACCAAATCTATGAAATTTTTGCTACAAAGAATATCCGTATGTGATCCTATCAACATAGACCCTGGGATCTTATTGAGAACTTTGAGGCATTCAATATTCAGGCTATACCAAGGGAGAAGAACTCTGAAGCCAACAAAATGGCGACTATCGGGGCTGAGTTTGAGTCGGCCTCTGAATTATTAAGAAATAAGCATGCGGTGAGGGTAATTGTAAGACCAACTATTCTACATAACAATCAAGATTGGCAAGTGTTCGATAGCGACACTCATATTGCGTCATTCCTCTAGTCATCGGGAAAATTCACTGATCAACTACAACCGAAGATTTCTAGAGCTTATGGGGATCAAATTATCCAGTTGAAATCCAATAAGCTTCTGAGAGGGCTAGTCATTCTGGAGAGCCTATTTGATTCTAATGATGCAATGAGAGACAAAAGGAAGCTTGTGGCTGACAAAGGCGATTACACCGATTTGCATATCGGGGAAGACAAAAAGCTCAAGGTCGAGAAAGAAGTTTCTCAAAAGAATAAGGATAGACTAAGGCATTTCTGTGAAGAATATCCGAGTGTAGTAGCCTGGTCATATGATGATCTTAAAGGATACGATCCCAAGATCATCGAGCATACAATTGAGTTGTCAGAAGGGGCAAAGCTAGTTCATCAAAGGCAGAGACCTATGAACCCAAAGATAGAGTCTCTCATGTCACAGGAGTTAAATGAGTTGATCGCATCATGAATAGTGTTTTCGATCAAACACAACACTTGGGTGTCAAACCTGGTGCTAGTCCGGAATAAAAATGTGGACATACGCCTATGCGTAGACTTCCGAGACTTGAATAGAGCATCCTTAAAGGATCATTACCCCCTACCTTCAATGGAGGTAATTCTGCAAACTGTAGCTAGCTCCGAAATTTTTTCAATGTTGGATGGTTTTTTTGGGCTACAACTAGATTCGGGTAAAGGAGGAGGATCAACACAAGACAATGTTCACCACAAAGTGGGGGACTTATGCATATGCCAAAATGCCTTTTGGACTCTCGAATGCTGGAGCCACTTTTCAGAGAGCTATGGATATTGCCTTTAAGGATTTGATCCATAAGATTATACTCATCTATCTGGATGATTTGACAGTGTTTTCAAAATCTGTTGATGATCATTTTGATCATTTGGAGCTTGTCTTCCAGAAGTGCCAAGAATTCAGGATTTTTCTTAAACCCGAAGAAATTTGTGTTTGAAGTTCCCCAAGGGAAGCTATTGGGATATGTTGTCTCTAAGGAAGGCATTTCCATTGATCCGATCCGGGAACTTCCGCTACCTATCAACAAGAAGGGTGTGCAGTCTTTTTGGAGTAAGGTCAACTTCATTAGCTGATTCATTTTGGATTTCGCAGGGACCGTTCGGCCTATTACCTTAATGCTAAAGAAGGACCAGATTTTCAAATGGGCAGCGGAAGTCAGAAAAGCTTTCAAGCTTATAAAGGAGGCTATTTCTTCTGCCCCTATGTTGGTAAACCCCGACCTATCAAAGGATTTTATTATCTATGTTTTTGGTGGTGGAAATAGTATTGTCACGGTACTAATGCAGAAGAATGATGAAGAGAAAAGGGAGTCCCCTATTGCTTTCTATTCACGAACCTTGAAAGAGTACGAAGTAAAGTATAAATTTGTAGAAAAGTGGGCCTTTGCCATTGTTAAAGGGCTTAAGAAGTTCTGAAATTTGATATCATATAACAAGGTGATTGTTCATCTACCACATCCTAGTGTGCGGGAGTATGTCATGGAGGAAGAAATCACAAAGAAGACAGCTAATTGGATCACAAAGATCCTAGAATATGATATTGAAGTTAGACCTATCAAAACTATCAAAGGAAAGGGATCGTGTGAATATCTCACTGAAAACAGTGAAACAACGATAGAACTTGAGGCTCTAGAACCTGTGTTGTTGAACGAAGAAAATTATCAGGGTGACTGGCTAGAAGATAGGATAAACTTCATGTAGACAAGAAGGTATCCAATCAATCTACCTTCTTTTAAAAGGTGTTTCTATCACTTGCAAAATAGTAATTATGTTCTCCTGGAGGGTGTCCTATTTAAAATAAATTTTAATGGCGTCTCGCTAAGGTGTGTAAATTAGGAGCAGGCCAAGTAAATATTAGATCAATACCACAATAGCCTGGCTGGAGGACATTTTTCTACAAGACCACAACAATTAAAGTTATATGTGCTGGTTATTTTTGGCCAACACTTTTCAATGATGCATTTTTACTGATTAAGTCTTGCAATGAATGTCAGTTTCATGTCAGAAGGAGAAAGAATGCTGCTATGCTATTAAGGCCTATAGTAGTAGAAGAACCTTTTGCTCAATGGGGTTTATATTTCATTGGGATGGTTAATCCTTTCTCCTTAGCTGGACATAAGTGGATATTGACAGCTATGGATTACTTCACTAAATGGGCAGAAGTAGTGCCATTAAAAAATGCAACATAAGTGGAGATTGTTAATTTCCTAGAGGAGTTGGTAGCTAGATTTGGCCTGCCCAAAACAATCATTTCTAACAATGCTAAAGCATTCCTCAGCTCAAAGATGAGCCAGTTCGCATTGAAGTATGGGGTTTTCCTAAAAATCTCTTTTAATTATTACCCCCAAGGGAATGGCCTTGTAGAGTCTACTAACAAAAGCCTCATCAAGTTAATAAAGAAAATAGGCTTGGAACACCAGAAAGAATGGCATAGAAACCTCCGGACAACACTGTGGACAAACCAAATCATACCCAAGTAGATACTGAAGACATCTCCTTATGAGATGGCGTACGGCAAGGAGGCATTGCTACCTATTGCCACATAAATCCCCACCCTGTAGTTGCTTAAATCTCTAGAAATTGAGCAAAATAGAGCAATGGAGGTGAGGTTTTCTGAGTTACTCGAGGTACAGGAAGAAAAAGAGCACGCCCTTGAGGTGATGAATAGCCGCTAGCAGGTGGTTAAGAAATGGTTTGACAAAAAGGCATCAGATCAAGGGTTACAATGTGGGGATTTGGTGCTCAAGTTCAATGAACGTAGAGCAAAGCTCGATCAGCATAGCAAATTCGACAGCCTCTAGGAAGGGCCTTTCAAAATTACCCAGTGCAAATAGTTCAACTCTTTTGATTTCGAAGACGAATATGGTAATGCCCTAAGTAATCCAGTTAATGGAATACATCTTAAAAAAATTTATTAATTCTACCCATGTGAAGGCTATGTAAATTGTAAATATGTAATTAATTTTTCTAGCTTTAAAATTTTGGATCTTCTTAGTGCTTTATGATAAAAGCATGATGCAAGAAATTAAAAGAACATTGTAAATGGAACAATATTTCTGAAAAAGCATATATTATATATATGGGCCAAAAATTTAAATTATATTGGGGGACCAAAGGCCTTGTATCGATATTTACATATGTCCGCTATAGCACGGAGCGTGAAAGGTGAAAAATCAAAAAATGGGGATCATCTTCATTCTCAAGTTATAAGTGGGAGGGACCAACAATCATAGCAACAGGCGGCGTGAGATTGGGGAACACGATTCTTTCAAAATATTTGTACCACTAGAGATTTTGGAATGGTTCATGTAATGCACACACATGAGGAAGTAGCAGCCAGCGCAGACCTTGGCACGATGCTCCTCATGAGTCTCCAACTCGAACCCGAAGAGGAAGGGCATGGTTGGAATAGGTCCTCCATGCAGTTGCAGTAGGAAAATGTTACGAACCAAGGGGATCCCATAATCAAATTGAGCCACGCACATGATCTGCTACAGGCCTTTGAGGTAGCATCGAGGGAAAACCCACTTCATCAACTTTAAGATTTTGCGTTTGGAAACGTCGATGTCTAGCAGCGAGGCGAAAAAGTGGGAGCAGATGCTAGTATTTACCTGATACTATTCCTCATACTCTATGCAATCTTTCCCTAGGACCCACTTAATTGCCTTCACATACAATAGGTTCTTCACACCTGTCATGCGCTTTAAGCACCTGCATCTTATTTTTCCTAAGAAGATAGCTTGAGTCTTCTTGCAGAGAAGCCTTACTGGCGTTTCCATGTCATTTGCTATTCTGGCTAGAAAAGCGAAATTACTCTAATAAAAAGCTTACTAAGCTAGGAATGCTAGAAGCTTTGTGATTTGCAATGCTGCCAAGGGTCTTATTAATAAACGAGCTAGGGTTCACCAGCCGACGTAGGCCATAATTATGACTAAGCCAAAGTGTGTCGCCAAGCCTCGGTTTTCAGTGTTGCGGTGTGTGAGGTGATGGGAATATGCAAGTACAGTTGCAACTTTCTCTATTAAGTTGCCACATTCATTAGAGATTGGCTAGGTGCTAGCACAAAGAGCTTCTATCCCATCTAAATCAAGGAAAAATCTTAAAGAAAGGTTGTTGGGTGACGCGCCCATGTACGTTCAATGAAATCAGTAAATACATAAAGCCTGCGAGGGGATTTTTGCAAGGTTGTCTTGGTTCGTCTTTCAAGAAAATCAAGCGCTACCACACGCGAGAGGCTGTCTCTTAAATGTAGAGAGCAATTTGGTAGGTTGGCGTTTCTTTCGTAGGTATGAATGGCTGGCACGTACCCTTTTCAGCCATTTTTCTCGAAGATCAAAAAGGCAGGTTAGGCATGTAGAAACACATTTATTGCAAGGAGTTACCTAAAGATAAAACTGCTAAGGCATTCATAAGAGAAATAATTTTTAGAAAAGCTAAGCTATTTGCGAAAGTTTGCAAAAATTTTCTTAAGAATACAAAAAATGGTTGAGATTGTAGAGAACCCAACACAGGTTCTGACCCGAGCAAGTCTAATCGAGCAAATGAGAAGGGCACCCTACATGCAGCTCTACGATAAGGAGTCTTATGGTACTCCAGGCATCCCCACAAATCCTTGTTGTTCGTTCACCAGTCAGGTGGACCAGAGAATACTAAATGCAATTCCTCACAGAGATCAGGCTTTAGTTGCAGAGGATTGGAATAACGTCTTTGATCCCGAGCTATCTCACAATCCTAAGAGCCTTAGGGAGGCTGCATGCGACAAAATGAAGAATGTTGCAAACTCTTTCAACAAACGTCTATGGTTCTGTGGGCTTCCATAGTACATGGTTCCTTCGGTACACCCTTGCCTAGAAATTGTGGCAGCGTGCGCAACACATTTTGACCCAGACACTGGAGTGATAAGCGGCACTAATTTTAGGGTAGTCATTAGCCCTGAAGTTGTTCAGGATATGTTGTGCATCCCGCTCCCCTTGACCTGGCAGGTTGAGATTTTTGAAGTGAACTAAATGCAACAAAAGTGGGGAGGGCTCCAAAAGGCGCAGCAATTTTACCGCTCTGAGATCAATTAGCCAACAAGTAATTCGATACCGCACAAGTTTCCTTTTAGTCTAAAGGCTCTGAAAGGTGGGTCTTCCTCTGTCGCTTCTATGTTGGCACTAGTGTGTGGTCTAGATACAGAAAAACACGTTTTTGAGTTTCAGATGTGCCTCAGCTTTATGTTAAAGAGGAATCATGAGGCTCCGCTCTTGGATTTTGCAAGAGTTATTAGTGATGGAATTTGGTAGTAGCTGTAGGAATTCCAGGTCGGCTCTAAGTTCAGGTATCCCTCCTTCCTGGCCTACTTGATTTTACATCAGAATCTAGATTATTTTTTGACATTTATGTCTCTAGCTATCTTTGATGAGGGCGGACTAAGAAAGCCAGTTTCGACATGGACTCCTATCATGTCGAAAACCTTTGATTATTATGCATTTTTGGATTTATTCTTGACCCCAACTCTGAGGGCTTTGGATGGAGTTGGCAACAATATGACCGCATGCATTTTGCCCCGACAAAATTTCTGGTTGGGAAAGCTGGTACCACCCTGTGATTGGTTCTTTGGCATGGATTTCACCATACTCCATGTACAAGGTTTCACCCGGGAGCCCTTCTGGCTCCCCCATTTTCTTTCGGATAGAGTGCTAGCCCTAGAAGCAATGAGGCAGCTATGTATCATTAACAATGATTACTAGGGGGGAAAAAACTTAACCTCCTATTTGTTGCTGCCAATCATGTTTAGCTCTGTGTCGCTGATCAAGAAAAAGAATTCAAAGATTGATACTTCATAGATTCTTCTTTCGAAGTTGGGTCATCTCGGGTTGGTCTTGATAAATGATTCTTGGCATTACAACCCCAACAATAATTTATCTGGGGTCGGCATCAAAATCCCATATTCACCTCAGCCATTCTAAGACCCTCAAATAAATGTTGAGGAGGGTAATCTAAATTTATATATAGGCCTTGAATATTTGCCTACTATAGATGAGCGACCGCCATGGCTGAACTTTTATAACATTGCGGGGAAGGCCAACCCAAGGTAGAAGATCAACCCATCCCTATGTACCCAATTGAATAAGCTCAATTGGACTTCCAAGAAGATTCAAGACTTTTGGATATACCAGCAGTAGACTCTGGCAGCTGACAAGCTTCATGAAGAAGTGGCCCTTGATGAAAGATTTGATGATATCTGGGAGAGGGAGCATCCAGACTTAGAAAATTCTCTGAACCATTCAACATCTGTGCAACATTACAGAAGGGAAGAGATTGCCATGGAGCCTGGGGAGGAAGTAACTCAAAATCCCCCTACCGTTGTCGGGAATCCAATGCATGAGAAGGATACTAGTAAACAACCTGCACAAGAGGAGGATTCACACACACAAGCATCAGAGCTATCCAACTCCTCTAAATCAAAACGGAAGTGGGCGAGGACTACCAATGGTCAAAGGCGAGTCATTCTTGACCTCGATGATTCTCTAGAGGAAAAGCGACAATGAAATAGTGAGTCTAATGGAGAAGAAGAGCGTTCGATGGAAGAAGCAGTTGAAACGTCTGTAGCTCCGCATGAACCTTAGGTAACATTTCCTCCCTCTTCTCTCTCTACAATGTCTCTAGTCTCTTCTTCATTTTCCCCAACTTTTCATCTCCTCCAGTTTTCTCTATCGTCAGATATCTCAGGCAGTCAAGTCTTACCCCTCTTGGTTTCCCACTTTCATCCTCTACATTTCATCCCTTACCCATAACACAATTTGGTGTAAGTATTGGGCTTGTAGGCCAACAATTTTTATCTCCGAGTCCCTTCTCTGAAGTTGGCACATCTCCGACCTTTCCCTACACCGCACTATCATCCCCTCTAAGCAACCAATTCATTCTGCAATTCTCCCTGGCCATTATAACAAGACCCAACAAAACTTATGATGCGTTGAGTACACTATCTTTTCCGCTAGCCATCCCTCAGGAGTACCCTTTTGTTGGTGGCCTGGGTATCCCTACCCAGGAATATTTTTTGCAAGTTGATGCAAACAAGAGCGCCCGCACCAACCAGATAAATAAAAAAAGACAAAAGGACGCAACCAGGCAGGTGGAGCCCCACTTGCAAACTGTATTCAATGGAAGTCAAAATTCCTTCATGTTTGCAAAAATCACTCCTAATGTGATTAAACCGGTAGGAGAAATGCTTTCGAGTGATTATTCTGTAAATGCTATCGAGCTAGACTTGTAGCAATCCCACCCACGAGATAAGGTTGAGCTAATGGAGGAGACCTAGAAAATAGTGACCATTGATTATCTCAAGCTCAACCGACAGGCGAAGAAAAAGGATGATTAGATATTGGAGCTCAAGGGTAAGGTCGACATCTGGGTAAAAAGGTTTAAAGCCCAAGAGAATGAAATAAGTCACCTAGAGAAGGAGAGGAGTGCCTTTGAACTTCAAATCAAGGAGCTTTAATCTATAAGTGCAGAGATCATTTTGACTCTCCAGCAGAATGTCGAGTAGAGTCGAGCAAATGAAGAGAAACTTCGCGTTGAGTCCATGCTGCTAAGTGAAGGAATGAAGGAGCTCCGACAGAACCCAAATGTTGAAATTAATGAAATGAATGCCAATTTGGAGTTGGAAATTCAAAAAGAAAAGCGGGCCAAATTAGCCCTGGAAGAAAAAGAAAAAAAGGTTTCCACTCTAAAGGAGTAGGTGTCCACATTGGATAGAAACTTGTCAGAGCTAAAGGCATTTTTGAGCAGTAGAAAGGCGGAATTGGCTACCCTAAGGACCCAACCTCTTGCACCCCAGATGAGCTCATTGGTGATTTCCAAAGATTTGTATGCATCATACTGGGACAAGGTGACGGCATTGTGTCTTACTCTTCAACCCACCTTAAAATTTATGGTGCAAGCGGCTAGCCTTTGCAGAACAGTGAGTGAATCAATACAATAGGTTCAAGAGTTAACTTCTAACAAGGTTCCGAAGGCTAGGATTTTATTGGGCAAGTTGTACACAACTTTCGATGAAGTTTTGAGTAGCATGGACATTGATGACCGAACAATAGTGGCCATGGGTGTAAGTATCCTCATCTCTATGCACGAGGTCATTCAACAGGTAGCAGAATGCAAGGCTCGGTTGAACTAGGTTACTAGTGACATGCGGGTGAAATTTTATCATTTAAATTAGAGAGGCCTTCCTTTGCCCTTCATTGTGGATCAGGCGGTAGCGAGACTGGAGCACATTGTTGCTATGATTGAAGAGAAGAAGCAGGACCTCTCTATCTTCCAATCTTTTGATCAATCTCCAACCGCCGAGGAAATCAAGGGGATCGTGCATCAGCTAGTGCAACTCTTCTTCCAATTGCAATTGGAAACGAAAGTATCAGGCTGATTTCCTTTCAAGGCAATTATCGATCTCAGGCTGGCTCATGAGAATCTGCGAGCTCTCTCTGCACTGTTGAATGAAGTATGGACCAGTCTGCAAGCCACCCTCTCGAGGTTGTGAGTAGTTTTGGGATGTTGAACCAAAGTTTCTGGGGTTCTTCATTTCGCGAGCGAAATGCCCCTATGAGTCGCCAAACTGTTCAATAAAAACTGCCAAGCCTTTGCGATTTTATTTTTACCCTTACGGCTGCACCTTACCTTTTGAAATGCTCACTGCCCTTGGTGTGCTCCATGTGGCTGCCTCGTGAAGCTTTCTACTTTTTCTATCGCTTTGCTTTTCACCGGTCTTCGTCTGTGTGCCGCGTGGCTTTCTCTAGCTACTTTCCAAACTGGGCCCGCCTTGTACTTTCTTTTGCTCAGTGCGGTCCATGTGGCTACCTCATGAAGCTTTCTCCTTTTTATATCACTTGGCTTTTTTTCAGGCTCTGTCTGCACGACACGTGGCAGTTGTTGCTACGCTAATTACCTTGGAAATGCTGATACACTTTTTGTACTCGCGTGTTGTCATGTTTCTTGTTGTGGCGTCGCGTGTTTTTTTTTGTTGCTATGTGGTTTTTTGTTTCCTGTCGTGGCTTCGCTGGCATGCTCCTAGGTGATCAATGTTGGTTGTGGCGGCTTGAGGTGATCTGGGCTATTGGACTTTGCTCGCGATTTTTCTTCTCTTGGTGCGTTTCAGGCAGTGGGCTGGCCAAATAAATATGGCCATGCTTCTCTTTATTTAGGTTGTTGATTAAGTCAAAAACTCCTAAGCACTAGGAAGAAGGCCTTTGTAATAGTTTTATTCAAATTGAAGACTCCAGACTATGCCAAATAAATTCAGCCTTTCTTTTTTTCATGCATTTAGTGAAATTATTGGTCTATGCCATTATCTTATTTTATTGTATGAATGCTTGTTCTTCATCTTTCTGTAATTCCTCATAACTCAATAAATATAGATCATGTTTCTTTGACTCTTCTGTGTTAAGCTAAAATTTATTCTAGGATTATGTTATGCAAATTAGAGCGTACTCTTACATTTTAAGTGCTTTTGAGAAAGTTAGCCTGATAAACAACAATTTAGTGGTGAGGGCCTTTGCATTCTACACTGTGCTCTAGTAAATTTGTTTAAGATTTTGGCACATCGCCTGTAGTGTAGGTTATATATTTCTACTATCTTTATTATGTTTTACTCCCCCCACTAAATGAAGAGCCATCTTCGGTAAAATCTCGGAGGTCACTTAGCTAGCGCACAATGTTCCCCAAATAGCTAATTTTCCCATGACACTATTGATACATGCAAAATTTTGCGTCAACACTATCTTCTTACTATTTTATACTCTAAATTCTAATTAAAAATGATGTGATGATCCATTGATCTCCTATTGGGGTCTTGATCTCTCTTATATATGAGAGGCAACAAGCTACAAACCCCTTGCAAAAACTCCTGACGTTTGAACTAAATATAACTCAAATTATAAATAAAACAATTTTGTAGGTGAATGCACCGATCCGTTAATCTCCAAGCAAAAGCTCATGACCACTAACCACCTAAGATCTGTTCAAGGCTTCTACTCTATGATAGGGTGCTCATCATTCTATCGGCTAGTATTCTTCCTCTCAATCTGATGGTTGTCTTGTTGGATCTGATTCTGACACATCTACAGTTTGGCTAATAAATAGATTAACTACAGAGAGGTGATGGATGTACTCCTGTTCAACATAGGTGTCCATGTTAGAGATTACCTCTTTCATATGATATTCCATAGACATCATTTTTTTTAGATGCTTATGAGTGTTTTGTAAAAACATAACCTCGTCATTTATTTCTTGCAACACAGCAGTTAGAAGCCCAGCAAGCTCTTCCTTCTAATCATCATATTCTCGTGGATTTCCAATGCCAAAATGAAGTGTTGGGAATGGGATTGAATCAAAGTAGTCAAAATCTTCCCTAAGCCTATTATGGTATCCATTATGTGATTCTACCAGCTTGTTATATGTCAGCAATATTTGTCCTTTCATGACATTCTTATCTATGAGCTACTTTTTTTCTCCATCATTCTAGGTTGCAATCATTCATTTTCCACAAATGCAATGCGTTTCTATTTGAATAATTTCCAATATTCAATAGCACATTTCATCATTTTGTTGAATCTTTCTTTTATCATTTCAAATACAATGTTATATTTGATGGTTTTCACTTCTTTCTCTGATTCTTTGCATTTCCCCTGGGATGTCAGATGGTAATTCTTCTAGTAGGCTGCATCAACCAATGCATCAAGCAATCTCTTATCATTTTCAATCCATGAGGAGTACAACTCTAATGTGGAGGAGGAAGATGTTTTTTCTCTCTGATTTGCTAGCTCCTTCTTTAGTTTTTCATTTTCCTTAATCAGTTTTTCAATCTGTGCTTTGGTAAATTTTTCCACATTTATGTTCAATTATGTTGTCTCCATAGGGTTGGTATCCACTACTCATTGAACCAAGAGATGACCAAACACTCGATTTGGATTACTAATTATAGCAGGTCTTTTATCATGGGGACACAGTGACCAAATAAGCAAGGTGGATTTGTCTGGGTTGTACCTAGATCCTGAATACATTTTGTCACTTGCTTCTTCTGTGAAGTTCATTTTTCTATCCCCTCTTTTTCTGAAGCTATCAAATACAATTGAAGAGCTAATATCCCACCTTGGTAGGAGCAACACTCCAACTTCTTAAAGCAATTCCCTACCTCTTTCAGGAGTGATGGACTCCATTTCCCTTTCTACCTCCCTTTTCAATTCCTCCAAAGTAGTTACCTCATGTTCAGGAGTGATATCCTGTATCTGTTGTCTCATTTTTCTGCCTTTATATTCATAAACAAATGATTTAAATTCAGAAGATTTAACAAAATCACAATCAGAAATAAACTGTTGTCTAGCCCTGACCCTCACATCATCTGATAGTTCATTTGATGCCTCAAATATTACAATATTCTGCTCTTGAGGGGGCTCGTACTATGCAATCACAAAAGCACTAATTTATTTGACCTGCTCACCCTCTTCATCACCATGCTCTTCTTCACTTATATCAATATCTATAGAAAAACATACCTCAGGAGTAGGCTGTGAAGGTATGTAATCCAAGGGCTCTATGTCTTCAACTTGTACTCCAAAATAGGTTGCATGAGGTGCATCAAAAACAATTGGGGGAAAATCCTTTACCAGTTCATTGACATGAGCGATGAGTTGCTCAATTCTTGTTAGAGGATCATGTATTTCACCAAATTCCTTTGAATAAGATGGGACATTTTTTCTCTTCAATTCCTCTCAAAGCACAATCTTTTTATAGGCGGCCATTCTTTCCTTGGTGGAAGCCTCATCATGGTTTCTTATGACATCTTTGATTGAGAATAAATGTTCATACCCTCATAGCCCCTGCAATAATCTTGCCTTATGAATAAACCCTTCTGCATCAAATTGTTTCCTTACATCACCTAGAGGTAGGTTGTACTATGCTAATTTACCATCAATTTCTCCATATCCTTCATTAGAAACCATTATAATTCTCCAAAACATAAGGTGTTGGGCATAATTGATTGTTTGCTATGTCCTTTGAGGTGTTTGGAATCATATTTTTCTAATTGCCTCACAATTTCTAAATAAGCAATTCGGTCAAGAACTACTTGTGGCATCAAGTGTGGAGCCCCTTCAAACCCAAAAACCCTTATCAATGTACAATCAGGGTAAGCATACCAGTCTCCCTAGTTATGATTCACTTTATTTCTCTAGTAATTTTCCTTTGGTCTTAGAAATCTTTGTACTTCTGGGGATAGGTTATAATTGCACGGATATCCCAATAACTCCATCAATGGTTTTACAAAAAAATCTTCAAAATAAAGGTAATGAGACCTACCAAATCGATTGTCCCACAATGAAGTCCACATTTGTACAGGTTTAAAATCTCCATTTTCATTTGTATCTTTTATCCTTAATTCTTCACTCCAGACACCTCTGACTTGTCCCTCATACAATAGCAAATGCATAAGAAAAGAATAGTGTTCAAAATTAATATTATCACTACTATTTTTTATCTTTTCAAGCCCTCGATTTAGGGCATTGGCCAAGTAGCTATCATAATCAAATGGCCTGGCATCCTTGCTTTGTATGTCTATAGCTAAGACCATTGGGGCAATCGACATGAGAGATGAAACCTCTACTCCTAAAACCCGACTAGCTGAATAATAGGTGTATCGGAAATACTCTTCGAACAAATATTCATGGAAAGGAGGGTTTTCATTGCTAGAGAACCTCCTGAGTTGGCCTCCTTCATCCTTGGGCCTATGCAAAGATAATTTCCATCTCTTATAGCTAGTATCCATGTGGCGATACTCTGTCAAGAGATCTTTGACTGTGAATGATAAATTAAGTGAACACTCTAACTGAAATACATTAGAAATGAGATCCCTAGAAATAAAAAGCATGTCACCCCCGCCATGTGACTAAATAGTTATTTTCTTGGGGTCATATCTGATAACAAGAGCTTTAATTAGCTCTATGTTCACAAAGACATTGGGCACCACAAGTCTTCCCAGGTTCAAACTCCATGGATTGCAGACTAGTTGAAACCTAAATTGTTTTCTGTAATGGTACATGAAGAGGTCATACCATCGTTGCAGTGTCCAAATATCCCCTAAGCAATTTTTTTGTCCCATAGTTGATCCATGGAAGGATTCATTTGAGCACTCCTCTTGGGTCTCAGCCCTGACCCAGGGCATTGATCTTTTAGGTCTTTATTTAGGAGTCTCTTAGGCTTTTCAATTTTCTATTTTTTAGCTTTGGGTTTGTCTGTACTCTCTTCCATTATTTAAATCTTAAGTTTTTGATGAAAATAGATTCTCAGCTGGGTCTGAAGTACTTATGTGAGTCTTTCCAAGTCACCTCCAAAGTCCACCGGTCTTTGTTGCGTTAGAACTCCAAGATTTTTCCTTTCTGCTTCTTCCCTAAGCGAAATCTTCCAAGATTTTGTAACAACTATGCGATCAACTTGTCATATAATTTACTTCAATTCTGGTTCATAAATGCACCTCAGCACTATGCCCCAAGATGTCACATCAGTCTTTCACCGATAGCCACCCTCTCCACTGATGGACACCTATCCTTCATTCTATCGGTGGGACGCCAGATAATGTTTCCCTGATGCACCATAGTTCCCCCGATATACTTTATGCATTCAATAATTCATGCCCATGGTTATAAATTTATAATTCATGGTTACTTTTGTTGAGTGTTAAAAACTTGAATCTATTGGTATATCAGGAGAGAACCTTAGGAGTTAGGAGTCAGCCCGATAGAGTATTGTTACACCGATACTAGGTTGTGATCTATTTTCATTGGGCCATCAACGAGACTATGATGGGGGTTCCGTCGATGAATCCTTGTTAGGCCAATGGTATTGATTCTATTGAGTTTTGTTAAGAATGGGGGAATGACTATGTCACTACGGAATTTCAAATTTGTTTAATATTTATGGATGCAATGTGAATGTAGGCTATAATATGGATCTTGTCACACAAATTTCTATAATTTGCATTCTTCATAAAATCAAAGTGTGGTATATTTTTTCTGATTATTGATGAAATAAGATAATTCATGCCCATGGTCATAAATTATAATTCATGGTTACTTTTGTTGACAACTTGACTCTATCAGTATATCGGGAGAGCACCTTAGGAGTCAGCGCGATAGAGTATTGTTACACCGATACTAGGTTGTGAGCTATTTTCATCAGCCCATCAACGCGACTATGATGGGGGTTCCGTTGATGAAGCATTGTTAGGCCGATGGTATTGAATTTTATATAATTTATAAAATATCATCAACTACAGTTTGAATTTGGCATATGATTCATGAAGTGCAATATAATATAAAATATCATGGAGACTTGGCATGCAATATAAAATAAAATATCCTGAACTTGAAGTGCAATGATTCACAATTTATTTGAATACAATTTAAAAAATCATCGACTACAGTTTGGAATATGATTCATGCAGTGCTTGAGTGCAATATAAAATAAGATATCATGAAGTGCAATGATTCACAATTTCAATGTTCATTGAATAGAATAGAAAATATCATCCACTACAGTTTGGACTTTGGAACAATGGAAACTAATTCAAGAAGTGCAGTAAAAATACCTAAAACCTACTAATTCTCTTCAATTTCCCAAATGGAGTTAGGGTCCTCAAACTGATGCCCATCTTCAGATAAAGTAAAAGAGTCATCTTGATTCGAAGACTGCTCTACACTTTCTTTGACCCGTGTCTCAAATTCAACATTGATTGTTTGACTTGTGTCAATATCAATATCATTATCATCTATGCTAGGCCCATTGCCACTGCCACTAGTACCACCACCAGTACCGGTGGCTATTGGAATTGGAGAGCCTGTGTTGCACAACCCAATCCCTCTTCTTTCACATGTGGACCTCCAGATTGCGAGTGCCCTTTCAAAAGGAATTCTTTTGACATTATATGCAGTTCCTTTCATCCTCAAGAAATTTTCTGAATTCTTGTCCAGTTTGTTTCTTAACTTTGATTTCAAAAACCCCAATGTACTGAAAACTCTCTAATCCTCCACTGACCCCAATATCATTGTTTGACATAAATCAGCAAGTTTGAAATATTCTGACATCGAACCACGCAATATTTCACTCTGACCTAAGCTTGTCCAAACCTTTTTTATTGATCTTGGTTCAAAGGCCTTCTCCTTGCCCATGCAATTATATTGGTCCCTCATAGCTGTTGCAAAACTCCGACATTGCTTTTTAAGCTTATTTTCATTTAAAATTCCTTCTATTGTCTGCTCATTGTATGTTACCTTTTTCGAAAGTTGTTCAATCAAGATTTTTACATGATCATGAAAATATTTTGGGTTATCTCGGTTTACCCAAAATTAAGGATACAAAATACCCATGGCTTCAAGTATTTCATGTTTAGGGAATCTTTCATGAATCTCTGAGGAAAGAGATTTTGCAATTTCCTTCAAATTATCACTAACAGATTTAACAATGTTGTTAAAATCTTCCTCGTTAATAGGTATTTCTTTTCTAGAGCCCCTAGTTGTCTTACAATGGTACATTGGTATCTCATATCCACGTACACAAATACATAAGTTCCCACTTACATTAAACTGTAAATAATTATCAAGATTATTCAAATCAGTAATTTTCTGCCACATCAAATAATTTGCGCCTGTTTGTGTTAGATCTAAATATAGATGATCGAGGACCAAGCATGTAAGTTTACGTAGATTGGCATATTGATAAATATACATAGTTCTATCTTGAGATTTCTTTGTTAGATTCTTCATCTCATCCAACATGGGGAGAAGATTAGCTAAAGTCAAGAGTGTCTCTATATCGCTTAACCTATATAAGAGGTCAGGAGCTTTGTGTTCTATGTTGCGATGCTCGTACATCACCCCAATCAAGGATTGATATTCTGAAAGAACTCATTACATTGGTCCATGCAGGGAGATCCATCTAGCATCGACATACTTGAGAAGCTTGTTTCTAGGTGTTATTCCCTCAGCAAAATTTTGAAATTCAAGGAAACATTTGGGACTTTGGTAGAAGTATGTGTGGATCTCGCAAACTAGATTTTCAACTTTTGATACTATTGGAAACTTGCTTACAATTTTAAATGCTAAATTCATTATGTGGGCCATGCAATGAATGCCAAGCATGTATGGTGCACAAGTATTTTGTAACTTTGTGCAAAGACTACTCCTTTGACCTTGCATCACTGCAGCTCCATCAACTCCTACACACACCAACATTTTGGCAATTGTCAACTCGTCCATACCTGCAATTTCATTCAAATATTTCTTCACTAGTTCAAATAGATTTTGCGATGTTGAATTGTCCTTCATTTTATGAACACAAAGAAGATGAGCCTGGTGGACATGTTGTTCTGCTGTAAACAAATGCATATAGAACCAAGAATTATTGTCTACCAAAGTAACTTCATCTAAAGATAATGAAATGAAATTTGACTCTTTTAATTTCTCCTTTAAATCTTTCTTTTCCACTGCAGCAAGACAGTTCTCCCATTCCCATCCAGCGTTTACTGACCAATGTGAGAAGGGAAAGTGGGAAATACTCAAATAAGATAATAAATCAAAATATTTTGGGTATTCTATCATAGGACGCTCCCTGGACAAAATATGAAAAACAACACTCATCTGAACAGTTTTTGACAGATTTGTTGCTGCCATGGCTTTTCCAAAATGAGCCTCAAGTGTACCTTCACATTTTTTAATCTTCAGGATTGTATGGTTATGCTCTCCATAATCCGTGACATACTTAACATGAATACATTCTTCCTTTGATTTCCATCGTATGACTGATTGTTCCTTTCCATCTATGATTGTTTTTTCATAAACTTTTCCAATATGTTTTTCTATAGTGTCAAGCTTTAGGTGCATCATCTTGTCTATTCCACATTTCAACCTACAAATATTACATCTTACCTTTGTTGCCCTTTCAATATCATTTTCGTTTGATACCCCCACTGGTTCAAGGAATGGGTACTTTGAAAACCAACCAATTTGAAAATTCCTTGTCATTTCCCACTCATGCCCCAATTTTTCTTTGCCTTTTCTTTTCTTGCTACCAACATCATCCTCATCCAGGTCAATTATCTCATTCTAGCTATCTAGGGTATCCCTTGGAACATCTTTTGCAGTATTGCCATCCTCATTTGATACATTTTGATTTAACACAATGACAATCTCACCTTGACCTTCCTGTGGTGGAAGAGTTGATGATGTATCTCCATCTTCAATAACATTTGGTGGAAGAGTTGATGGTGTAGCTCCACCTTGATCTAATGGATTAGAAGCTTTTCCGATTCCAAAGTAAGACTGTATGCTACCTCCCCATTTCGGGCATTTTGATGGCCTCCCAGTCTCTTCATTACCCTCCTGCTTAGGAGTCTTACCCTTGCTGCTTGACATATTGATATCTCACTTCGAATAAAATCTGGAAAAAAATGTCTTCTTGTTTAAGAAGGACAGACCGACAGAGAATATAGATCCCATTACCTACTTAAAATTATGTTTAAGACTGAAGCAATAATGGAAAATAGATAAAGAAATCTTATTATTATAACTAATAGTCTAATAACTAATAACAGTATGAAGAAATGATCACTCACGTTTGAGTCTATGTTTTCGGGTTTCGCTGACTTTTGAATCGAAAAGTAGAACCTCAAAACCGAACAAAAGGTGTAAGAATAAATAACAGTTTCAATTGTATTTATATCAATCCATATTTGGCGAATTCTGTGGGATTTTGAAATGGAATGTTAAAAATTTGGTGAATCTCACGTGCTTATACAACAATACCTTGAATTTTTCAAGGTGAAATAGGTCCTCATAAGCAACTATTTATAAATTTTAATTGGCGAAATGGGTCTTCACAAGCAACTATTTGTAAATTTTAATTGGTGAAATGGGTCCTCATAGAATGTTGTATTAGTAGTATTGGCGAATATGTTGGTGTTTTATGACATGCTCCTCGGGATTCTAGGTGAAAATATTAATCAATCCATTGGAAACGCATAGTCTGTTATGGCGAATTTATTGCCTAAACATGCCTCATAAAAAAAACTGCTAGCGAATCGACATGCCTTGGACTGATAGTTCATGAAATCCTAGCAATTTGAACACCCTGCGGATATGGTAAATTTTCCAAATTCGAATCGCTCGATTCCTAGAATTTTCCAAATGGCAAAGATTCGCCACTAAAGTTATCCCTGGTGACCTACAAACTTGCTATCCTTGTCAGAAAAAATTGTCAATGGTAATCCATGAATTCTAACTACCTCTTTGAAAAACAACCTAGCAATGTAAGAAGCATCATTTGTGCATTTGCATGGTATGAAATGAGCCATTTTAAAAAATCTATCAACAACAAATACATTATCAAACCATCTTTGATTTTTGGGTAAACCCAACACAAAATCCATGTCAATGGATTCCCATGGTTGATTTGGAATTCGCAAAGGCTGGTAAAGACCTGCATTAGTGATATCAATTTGCATATTTGGCCAATGATAATACCTTTTTACTTGATCCAATGTTTTATATACACCAAAGTGACCCCCTAAGCTTCCACAATGCTTCTCCTTGATCAAATTAGTCCTCATAGAGCATTTAAGAATACACAACTAAGCACCCTTAAACAACAATCCATCTTGTATCAAGAAATCAAAATATTCTTCATGGAAAGTGCCATCAAACTGATTGTAAACAGAATAAACATCCTTGAAATATTCATCTCCTTCATACATACTTTTCAGAGCACCAATACCCACACTTTGAAGTTGAATTTCTTGCACCAACATTTTCCTTCTTCTCAAAGCATCCACCAGCTTGTTTCACTTCCCTTTTTTGTGTTTTATGCTGAAAGTATAGGTTTGTAGGTACTCCACCCACTTCACATGTCTGTGGATAATTTTGTCTTGGTTATTCAAGAAACTCAAAGCATGATTGTAGTAAAAACAATAAATTCCTTTGGAAGGAGATAGTGTCTCCACTTTTTCAATGCTTGAACCATTTCATACAATTCTAAGTCATAAGAAGAGTACTTCTTATTGGCCTCATTAAGCTTCTCATTGAAAAATGCTACAGGTATGCCCTCTTGACTCCAGACTACTCCAATTACATACCCACTTGCATCACATTCTATTGTGAACACCTTATTGAAATCAGGCAATGCTAAGATGGGTTGTTGTGATATCTTTTATTTCAAAATTTGAAAGCTTATTTCTGCCTCATCAGACCATATAAACCTTTCCTTTTATCCCCTTTGATTGTATCAATAATGGGAGAGAAAATATGACTGAAATTTCTAACAATTTTTTTGTAGAAACTAGCCAGACCGTGGAAACTTCTTACCTCACTAACTGATTTTGGAGTAGGCTAGTTCAAAATTGCTTCTACCTTGTTGGGGTCCATCTTCAAAGAACCCTTTGAAATCACAAAGCCAAGATAAACCAACTCCTCTTTCATGAATTCACACATTTTCAAGTTAATCAAATTTTATTTATTTAGCCTCTTCAGCACCATGTCCAAATGTTGTAAGTGTTCCTCTTTAGTCTTACTAAACACAAGAATTCCATCCAAGTACGCAACTAAAAACTTACCTATGAAAGGATTCACACTTCATTCATTAGTCTCATAAAATTCCTAGGTTCATTTGAAAGCCCAAATGGTATTACCATCCATTCATATAGCCCCTCATTGATTTCAAAACTAGTTTTCCACTCATCCCCTTCTCTTATTCTAATCTAGTGGTAGCCACTCTTAAGGTCAATCTTTGAAAATTAACAAGCTCCTCCTAAATAGTCCATCAAACCCTCCATTCTTGCTATGGGAAACCTATACCTTATAGTGATTTTGTTAATTTCTCTTGAATCAATGCACATTCTCCAATCTCCCCCTCTTTTAGGAGCAAATATAGTAGGAACAACACATGGACTTAAACTTTCCCTTATGAGACCCTTATTTAGAAATTATTTTATTTGTTTCCTTATCTCTTCATTTTGTTGAGGAATCATTTTGTATGCAGCCTTATTGGGTAGGTTTTCTCCTAGTATAATGTCAATATGGTGGCTCACATCCCTTACAGGTGGCAAAGAACTAGGGAGCTCATCTACAACTATGTCTTGGTACTTGTTCAACAAGGTTTGTACTTCTTTTGGCACACCTTCAAACTTTTTTGTTGTCATTAAAAAATTGGGTCTAATTATGATTGTATACCCTTCTCCACCTTTCTCTTTCATCATTTTCAAGAATTATTTTTCCCCAACCAACATGACACTCGACCCAACTTGAGTATCTACATTTTCATCTTGCAAAGGGGTGAGGGTAAATGAAACTCCATCTTTTTCAATCACATATGTATTTTTTTCCCATCATGCTTTTCTTTTTTGTCATACTACTAGGATCTTCCTAATAGAAAATGATAAACATCCATTGGGATGATGTCACGGAAGATTTTGTCTTGATACCCCCAATGTTAAACTCAACCCATGTTTGTTCATTAACAAATACTTGTTGACCCTTATTCAGCCAAGAAACCTTATAAGGTGTGGGGTGTTGGATCCTTTTCATCTTTAACTTTTCAACCATCTCCAAAGAAACCAAATTATCAGTTGAACTAGAATCAACAACAACCTTGCCTTGATATTTGCAAGTGGTTCTAAAAAATGAATTGGATCTTCTTCCTCTAGAACCACCTCTTGACTCCAAGCCTTGATCTTGATTTCCACTTGAATCTCCTTATGCTTTTTGTGATTGTCCTCTTCCACCAAAGGATCTCCTGCCGCTGAAGTTCTTTCCTCTGCCTCTACTTTTTTTTTCTTTCCTTATTTTCATCTTCCCCTCTACCCTAATAGCCACTCTTCCACCGTTCTAGGGGTGGCAAGACTCAATTCATCTTGAATATTGAACCTTAACCCATTTATATACCTTGCTATCTTTTCAACTTCATCCTCAACATGACCAGCTCTAATGCTCAATTTATGAAACTCCTCTATATAGGTCATGACATCCATCTCCTTTTGTTTAATATTTTGCAACTTCCTGAATTTTTGAATTGCATAGTCACCAAGAAAAAATTGACTCTTGGCTTTGCACATCATCCTATCCAATGAATTGATTTTTTCTTTTCCCTTTTTCGCTCTCTTCCTGCACATAATTCCACCAAGTTAGGGCAGGGCCTTTTAACTTAGTTTTTTCCTTTTTTTCATCTGCTACCTCCTTGTATTCAAAATAATTTTCTAGTACATCAATCCAACACTTCTTCACTATCCATCTTCCCACCATACATGGGAAATTCCATTTTCACCTCAATAGTATCTCCTCTAGTAGCCTTCAACATCTTAACCATCCTTCTTTCATTAGGATCCAACTCATCATTACCTTGGAATCCTCTTTGAGGGTTTTCATTCTCACCCTCTTCCTCTTCCTCTCAGTAACTCTCATCTACAGTGGCCTTACCTCTTCTTTGGTTTGTTTCTAGTGTTGCAAGTTTAACTAAAAGAGCTTCCCGAGACTCCTTCATCATTCTTATTTCCCTAGAAATAACTGCACTTCCCTTTGGAAAAGTTGTAATTTTAAAGGATAAGATTCCTCCAACTTCTCAATTTAGAAACCCTAATTTGGTGTTTTGTTTAGAAATCCTTAATATCTCCTAGTAGCCCTCCAAATAGTGAATTTTCAACATATCTTTTAGAGAAGGCTGCAAATCTAGAAACCAAGTGCCATTTTAGATACCCTTTATTCCATTCTTTAACATATCAAATTTGTTCAAACTTGTTTCATAACATCACCTCCTAAAATGGATTGCTACATTGCCCTTAAGCCTAATTAGGCCTCTTTTACAAAGTCACTATGTGATTTTCCTTCCCCAAATCACCAATCTTCACTCCAAGGCTTGAGATAGATCACATGGGGTCTGAAACAACATTTTTTACCAATTGGAACATCTACAAACTCACCAACTATCAAAACCCAACCTCTACCTATCAATTCAAGCCTAATACATTGAGATATTCGGATAGGGCTTGCACAAAAAGGGCCCTACCTCCATCCCCTAAATCTAAAATCACTACCAAAATGAAAAAAATCCTAACTAAGGCCATTACACCAATTTACAAAGGTCTTCACTGATGAAATGGTTTAATATGCCATTTTCTTGTTTAAACCCTCTTGACTTAGGGTTTTTAGACCATTCTCAATAAATTGGCTCTAAAAACCTTAAAAATTTATGAAGTCAACTAAAACAAAAACCAAAACACTCTTAAATCATGCCACCATCAAATCCAATTCACATTATATCATTTATTGATTGTATAGAGTCATACCAATGCCTGTAGCAACAAATTTTAATGAAAACAGACATATAAATGAAGTTTTCTTATTGTGTGTGCACCAAATATATATCCAGAGCCATGCATCAAAGTTTGTGAGGCATATTTAAACATCAAAAACCAAAAATAAATGGTTGACAACTACCTTTTGAACTTGTGACTATTCAACTTCCAATAACAAGCCAAAATTACAAAGTTGCATTGCAACTTTTGCAACAATTATAAAAACATGACAACATTAACTAAAATCGACCCCATGAGACTCATTACATTGAAAATGGTCTAAATAGACCTTATTACATCAAATATGACTCAAAAAACCAAAAACTCAACATTGGACCATATTTACAAAATGAAGCTAGGTGCCCCTACACCAGAATGTAATGCCCTTTGGTCTAAACAAAGTAGGAGAAACATATCAAAGAGAAATGACAACCATATTCCATGATATTATACACACCACATGGAAGATTATGTGTATGATATTCTATCAAATTTTTTTGAAAGGGAATATCACTTATCAAATCTTGCAAAGGTGTTTGATCAGCTTGAATAATACAATTTGAGAATCAACCCTAAGAAGTGTGTGTTCGGAATAACATCTGAAAAGTTGTTAGGATACATAGTGTCAAGAAGGGGGATTCAAGTGGATCCTACAAAATTAAAATGTATACTAGAGATGCTTCCACCAAAAACACTAAAACAACTAAGAATTTTACAAGAAAAGTTGTAATCCATTAGGCGATTTATCGCATAATTGGCAGATAAATGTAACCCCTTCACTCATCTTCTACACAAGGATATCACCTTCAAGTGAGATGGGAGATGTGATCAAGCATTCCAACAAGTCATGGAGTATCTACTTACTCCTATACTCATTTCACCTATCCCAGATGAGGAAATGGTGCTCTACATGTCTACCACACAAGCAACGCTAGGAGCTCTCCTAGCCCAGATAGATGATAACAACAAAGAAAGAGTAGTCTATTACATCAATGGAACACTGGTGGGTTATGAATTGAACTACTCACCCATTGAAATATAATTTCTCTCAATCATATTTGTGACACAAAAACTAAGACACTACATCTTAAATAGGAAGGTAAAGCTAATTTCAAAAGTAGACCCTCTCAAGTACTTACTAGCAAAGGCAGCCCTAATAGGCCGAATTGCCAAATGGGTGAGATCCTAAGTGAATTTGATATAGAATATGTGGATAGAAAATACATCAAGGGATAAATCATAGCAAACCAGCTAGTCGAAGCACCCATAGATGATCACAAGCCTCTCATAGTGTACTTTCCATATGAGATTATCTTGATGACAGAACACACAGGCCATTGGATTCTATACTTTGACAAGTCCCACACTCAACATGGCTCTAGAGAAGTTGTTCTATTTCTCACACCACAAGTAGATATCATACTCAAGGCATATAGGATCACTTTTCCATGCACAAACAATATCTTAGAATATGAAGCCTTGATCACAGGGCTTAAAATGGATATAGAATGGAGAATAAAAGAGCTACGGGTCTTCAGAGATTCTCAGCTAGTGATCAGATAGGTGAATGATGAGTACCAAAAAAAATGACAAGTGGGTGCCATATAAAAGGATGGTGGAAAGCTTCAAGGAACAATTTTTCACAATAACCTTTGAGAAAATTCCTCGAATCAACAACAAAGTTATCGATGCAATGGAAACAATAGGATCATTGCTTGATATTCCATAGAATGTTCCTAAGTATGATTTCCTCGGTGAACAACTGCTTGTCCTGAATTAGAATTGGTATGTGTTGTTGTTGGTTCTAACTTCCCATGGTACCAAGATAATTTTGACTACATACAACATGGTATCATGCCACTTGACCTAATGACTATTCAAAAGAAAACCTTCACCCATAGAACTTCCCACTTTACAATCCTAGGAGATACCCTATACCATCGTAGTCTAGATGGTATGTTACTATGGTGTATCAATCCAAAAGAAGCACAAACAACCATATAAGAGGTGCACGAAGTTGTTTGTGGGTCCCATTCTAGTAGACCTAACCTAGTCCAAAAAATTCTCAAAATGGGGTATTCTTGGCCCTCTATGGAATAAGAATGCATGCAGTATTCTAGAAAGTGTTGCCAATGCCAGTAGCATAGTGATCTGGTTCATGCACCAGAACAGGAATCGAGACCCATCACAACACCATGACCTTTCTCCCAATGGGGATTAGAGCTAGTAAGCAAGATTTCACCTACTTCATCCAATGGACACAAGTTCATTATCACAACGAAAAAGTATTTCACTAAATGGATAGAGGAAAATCCATTCACCTATATCACCAGAGAAAAGATCAAAATTCATTTTGAAGTATCTAATATGTCGGTATGGAATTCCCTAGATGATAATAACAGACAATGGAACTCCATTCAAAAATCAAGACATCCAAGAACTCTGCTCCCAATTTTCTATCCAGCATAGATTTTCCAGGCCCTATTACCTCGAAGGAAACGGTCAGGCTGAGGCATCTAACAAAACAATCCTAAAAAACTATCAATGATGTTAGTCATGATTGGAATTTCCAGCTAAACCCAACCCTATGGGCTTATCGAACCAACATCTGAACACCTACTAGTGCCACACCATTTTCCTTGGTCTACAGATAAGAGTTTGTCTTGCCTATCGAGGTTGAAATCCTTTCATTGTGATTCTTATTAAAAGGAATGGCCAGCAATGAAGAATATAGGGCATCTAGGCTAAATGAATTAGAGCTCCTATATGAAAGATGTTTGAGTGTGTTAAACCATCTGCAAGTTTATCAGAATTGGCTCAAATGAAGCTATGAAAAGAAAATTAAAGACATAAACTTTTAAACTGGAGACTTGATCCTCAAGTAGGATCAAAAGGTACAACTAAATCAGGACGACAAAGGAAAATTTGTACCCAACTAGTTAGGCCCATTCGTCATCAAAACAAGCTACGGCTTTGGGGCCTATCAGTTGGCTACTCCTGAAGGAGAACCTTTAGCTGAACCACTAAACAATAGCCATCTCAAGAAGTTCTACACATGAAGAACATCATAATACCTTAGGAAAAAGGGTAAAAATAAAAAAAATCAAAAAAAGATCAAAGAAAAAATAAAATAAAATTGAAAACTAAGAAAAACAGTAAAGAGAAATAAAACATTCCTTGAGTGAAAACCACTTTGTGGCACTCATAGAATAGGTACCGTAGTGAAAAATTTTGGACTCAAGGCAACACTGAGAGGGGGGTGAATCAGTGTTCTGCAAATTTGAACTTTATTAAACTGATATTTAAACCATTTCAACATTAACCAAAGGAAAGATGCAAGCACACAAAGTAATCATCCACAACACCATAACACAAGGATTTTTACATGGAAACCTTGTTAGGGGAAAAACCACGGTGGAGGTTAATCCATAATTTGAGTACTCAAATATAAGTTTCACAAAAAGAATGCAGTTGCATTTAGGCACACTACCTAGAGGTCACTAGTCAAAGTAGAAAGGATCACTATCTTACAAAATTTTCAGATTAAGACCATTTGAAGGTTTGAACTGAAGTAATAGCATCCACTCATGCCAGGTTACAGTTCGGTTAGGCTCATAGATCAGATTTTGGACCTTCTATCTAATTATGCACTTTGCTCTGCTTTGCTCTACTCTACTCTTCACATCACAAATCCATACATAAGTATATTCACACCACTATCCTTTTGAATTTCATGCCACACACTAACATACTTTGCATCTCATATGATTTGATATCCTAAATGATACAACCAATCTCTTATATATATCTGCAGCCAAATATTTGATCATCCATATGTCAGCTTTCATAAAACATAAAATACTTCTCATGCATCGGCTAAATCCACAAATTATTCTTAATGTGTATTCTCCAAGGCCGGCCAAAGAATAGAGAGGACCTAAAAAAACACGTTCAAGCACAAAATCATTTAACCAATCACACCTTAAACATCCACAATGGCTATATCTACCAAGTCGGCCTTCTAGCAATGATAACCAGAAAATCAATGCACCGGATCTCCTAGATCGTGCATTAGTAGATGTGCACCTTGATACTTATTGATTAAGGTAGTAAAAACATCAACATACCTTTATCTGAGATCCACAACTCAAAATAATAGTCTGATGAAGTATACAAATCGACATCTTTACTTTTAATCGGATAGCCTATTCTTCATTTTTTTTGTCAGTATGAACAAATACTGAAGTGGACTGGATCAATTACTTAGGTTTCCATCAATGAAAACACTAAAATCATATGCCAACAATCTCCCCCTTTGGCATTGATGGCAACACTTAGTGAAAAATGACTAAGTGTCGAAACCAATATGAGTATGCTACCAAACTTCAAAATTTCAAAACATAGCTCCCCTTGAGATTGATGAGGCATTTTTCACTGCTCTCTCTCGCCCTTTAACATCAATGACAAAAAATATATGCCAACAATTCAATGAAAAAAAATGTGTTCAATCTCCCCTTTTGAAATATGACCAAAACTTCAAAACTGATTCAAAATTTTAAGGAACAACTGCTACTTGAGTTAGAAAATTATCTTGTGATTTTCTTTCATCTCTGGAAGAAATTTCTTCCAAGCTTCTATTGCAATCCCAATGATTATGATAATACTAATTTTCTTAGATATCTTGTTTACAATCTTGATGAGAGATTCTGGGATTGTGATTGCATCTTGTAATTTCTCACCTTTCCTTTGTATTTCAACCATTTGTTCCAATCTACATTCAGTCAGGTCCTTCACTTTCCAAAAAGTGTCCACGAGTATATTTTTAGCGAGTTGAACTTTTGTGTGCTCAAACTATAACTTTTGAATCCTTTTCTTGAAATTTTTTTTTCCAATCCCATTTAGTTTTGTTTCAAATTGCTCCAACTTCTCTTTCTATTTCCCAACTGCTTGAGGCCAACAAATGCAATAGTTGTAGATGTTATTTGTTGCACTTATGCATTGCCTCATTTCATTCATTTTCTTTTTCAGCTTGGTAAGTGATATCCTGAACTGCTCCTTAAAATGTAGGATTACTTCTCCTTCTTCTTTTCTTTGAAACTCAGAGTCCATAGTTTCCTTAATGCATTCAATCAATTCTTTAGGTAGAATGTTCTACAAACTTTCCAATTTGATTTGGTTGTGCACCACATGAGCATTTAGTATGCTTAAGATCATATCTTGATCATATGAGGGTCTGATAAACCATAATTTGGCAATTTTCTACATTCCACCTTCCTTATGAATAAGATGTAGTAGTTTATCTTTTGTCAAGTCATATTCTTCTTTACTTGCTTCTGTAATTTCCTTTTCTTGTTTTGGTTTGGTTGATTCCAGTTCTTTTATGTGTGTGTCCTCAGTTTCCTCAACGGATTCCTCATCTGGTATATCCACGATCTCTCGTTCTTTCCTTTTTCTTCAATTTTTGGAATCTTGCATTCCAAAGGAGTACAAACAACGGTTTCTTTTTCTCTTTTATTCTTTCTTTCCATCTCACCGGAAGAGGAACCAACTTCAAGTGCTCTTACCAAATGATAAATACCAACCGAGCCAAAATTTTCTAGCAAACTCTTAAAGAAATTTCCAAATTATTGATCACAATTAGCCAGAATCTTAGAGTGTGCATAGATTTGTTTGCACATCAGTTAATTTACTTTCCATATCACATTGTTGTTTATTGGTAAGCAATTCAGAAAGTACATTACTAGACATACAACCAGAGTACCAAACCTAAAAGGGTAATTTATCTCCTTTGTTAATTGCACGTTCTCCAATAGTTGATCCTTTAGCAAACCACATAGGTCAAAGTCTTGACCTTTCATTATCATTTTGTGTGAGATGTAGACCACACCTGCCAAAGTAGACCATTCTCTATTTCTGAAGAAAATTTTGTATGATACTCCATGCACAATGTACCTTGTCACAGGGTTTTTGATTGTCAAGATTATTAGTGCCCTTTGATCTCCAATAACTCTGGTTAGGGTTTCGACTTCTTTATTCCAGATGGATTTCTTTCTCGTTATATCCCTAATTTTGCATATTCCAGTCAAATTTCCAATTACTTCCTTCAAAATGATGTAGGGTTTGTCCATAATCAAAGTGTCATCATTCAATCTGCTTAAAATGAATTTAACGATTTCTGTGTTCTCGAAGTAGGGAAACTCATTCCAAATGTCCAAATTCTTGTGTTTGGCTTCTCTCACCCATTTCAATTCATCGGGTGACAACAAATTTCTTACGACTCTAATATTCTCACTATTGTATTCATCTAAATTGATTAACCCTTTTATTTGTTCCATTTTTCCTTTAGTACAACCACACAACAAATTATATGGAAATTCCAAAAACAACTGAAATACCTAATGGATTTCGAGATTTGTCGCTGAATTAACTTCACTCCTTTGAAATTATGCTATCGAGTGCTCTTTGTCTTCTCTTCTTTGATGCAAAGTGACAAATGAGAGTTTCAACTTACCTTTTATAGCCTACACACTTGTAATAAATGTCTTTTGCCTAGGTGTTCCAAATATTTTTCTTTCTCTGAAAGAGAGAGAAAAATTCTTTTGCGGACCTATGATTTCTTTAATTTCCTTTTCAATGTTTTTTGAAACCTCTATAGATCATTAATACAACTTTATAAAAATCTCACATTTTGGTACCAGCTTACGGACAGGGGACAAAGGATTTTCTTGAATAACTTACCCTAGGCTAATGGCCTGAGATCAATTCTCAAAGGAATTACTAGAAGCAGGTTCCAGTGTAGAACCATTTCTAGCATCAGACTCATTCTTCCTTACCCATGTCTTCATCTGATGTCTTATTTCATTGACAATCATTTTTCCTTTTTCTTTAATGTCATTTTGTGTATTTCTACTTTTGTATGCCAGACCTCTTTTATCCACATTTTTGTTTCTATAAAATCTTGCAACATGACCATATCTGTTGCAATTGTAGCACATAGTATTTACTTTTCTAGAAAAATCATTCCATTGATTTCTTCTTGATTTGCATTGATTATCAATATTCCCAAATCTTCCACAAGTATAACATTCAACATTCCTTCTACTGACAGAATAGTTTGACACATTTCTACATTTAATTGATTTGTGACCAAACTTTTTGCAATTGAAACACTAACCAAAAAACTACGAATCACTCGATTTCATTTTACTTCTACACTAAGTAGCCATATGACCAAAATTATTGCAAGAAAAATAGTATCCATTAAGCTTTTGAGCATTAGGTTGTCTTACTCGATACCTTCCACCTTTGTTCATCTGGTTACCCTACCTGAAATTCTTTTGTCCAGATCTAGAGCTTTCTCCTTTTTCATATCCAATACCTCACTTATCATTTCCACTCTTATTTCCTTGAGTCAACTCATCAAGTTTAACTGAGCTAATCTTAAAATTCTCCTTGTATTCATTTGCAGTTGTAAGTTCATCCTCGAGAGTAACAATTTGTTTTTCAATTTCTTCTTCATTGTTTTTGGATTGTTGTAGTTCACTCTCCAACTAAATGAATTCTCAATTTACTCTTCCGCATTCATCATATTTTTCTTTTAAAGACTGAGCAAGATTCTCCTCATTCTTCTTTCTTTCTTCAATTTCTTTAGTCAACTTCATTACTATAGATTCCATCTCATGCTTTAGGGTAGAGTTGTCTCTAGCAAGCTTTTCACATTCTTCAGTTATTTTCTTCAATGTTTGATTTAGGTGAGCATCATCCATGTTTTCACTCTCTTTTTGCTTAATCTAATCACAAATATCCTTCCTCTTTTCCATGGATTTAACAATCTGATCCTTCAATGTTTGAATGAATTTCTCAGCATCTTTAAGATTCACTCTCAATTCTTCGACTTTTGCTTTAGACTAATCAAGGTCATCTAGTTCCACCAAAAGCTACTTCTGAAGACTATCAGATTCCATTACATTCCAAGATCCGCCTCAAGCTGCTAAACTCCTTCTGAGGAGCTAGGCTCTGATACCAATTGTTAGACTCAAGGGAACACTAAGAGGGGGGTGAATCAGTGTTCTACAAATCTGAACCTTATTAAACTGATATTTAATCCATTTCAACATTAAACCAAAGGAAATATGCAAACACACAAAGTAATCATCCACAACACCATAACACAACGATTTTTACATGGAAATCTTGTTAGGGGAAAAACCACAGTGGAGATTAATCCACAATTCGAGTACTCAAATATAATTTTCACAAAAAAGAATGCACTTGCATTTAGGCACACTACCTAGAGCTCACTGCTCAAAGTAGAAAGGATCACTTCCTTACAAAATGTTTAGATCAACACCATATGAAGGTTTTAACTGAAGTAATAGCATCCACTCATGCTAGGTTATAGTTCGGTTAGGCTCATAGATTAGATTATGGACCTTCTGTCTGATTCTACACTTCACTCTGCTCTGCTCTGATCTTTGCATCATAAATCCATACACAAGTATATTTTCACCACTATCCTTCTAAATTTTTAACCACACACTAACATACTTTGCATCTCATATGCTTTGATATCCAAAATGATACAACTGATCTCTTATATATATCCGCAACCAAAGATTTGATCATTCATATATCAACTTTCATAAAACATAAAATACTTTTCATGCATTGGCTAAATCCAAAAATGATTCTTAATGTGTATCCTCCAAGGTCAGCCAAAGCATAGCGATGACCTAAAGAAACACATTCAAGCACAAAATCATTTAACCAATCACACCTTAAACATCTGCAACGACTATATCTACCAAGTCGGCCTTCTAGCACTGATAACCAGAAAATAAATGCACTGAATCTCCTAGATCATGAATTATTAGATGCACACCTCGATACTTCTTAAATAAGGTAGTACAAACATCAACATACCTTTCTTTGAGATCTACAACTCAAAACAATAGTCTGGTGAAGTATACAATTCGACATCTCTACTTTTAACCAGATACCCTGTTCTTCATTATGTTTACCGATATGAACAAATATTGAAGTGGACCAGATCAATGACTTAGGTTCCCATAAATGACAACACTAAAATCCATATTCCAACAAAAACCTATTAAATAGGCATTATGTTTGAATAAAACTTGCATCATTATCTATCGGTACTGTCCACAACATCCACCCATTCATAATAAAGCATGTATCCAACCATGGCATGGTACTAATTTAGGAAAGTGGTCTTGTCTCAAACTGGAGAAAAATTCCTGAATCTAGTCATGGTTTAGATCTTTATGCGTCCTATCATGTTCAGAAAATAACAAAATCCAAAAACATCTAAAAAACAACAAAAATAAAAAAACATTTGAAAAACATCAAAAACAAAACTTCATTGGATTATTCCTTCACTCAAATATTCTAAGATATCAACATTTTCTTGAACCCCATAGAAAATTCAAGTAGATTTCCCACAACATATCCTCTAGACATGGAAGTTGAATATCTATCCAAGTTATCAATGTTGTTTATCCAAAAAAAAACTTTATGCTTTGAGTCAAATGCTCAAAATACATGGCCTCTATGTGTATAACATAGGAAAGGCTTAACAACCCCTAAGACCCTAGGTCAATCTCCTTAGGTTTCTATCATGCTTTATTTTCAACTTAGTCAAAAAATAAAAAATTCAAAAACAGTCAAAAATTTCAAAATCCAAAACCAATCACAAAATAGAAAAGATCAAAAACATTCAAACCAAGTGAACTACGAGCCTCTATGTGTATAACGTAGGCAATGCTTATCTTTGATAAGCCGTCGAGGCCCTAGGTTAGTCCCCTGAAAAAAAAACAAAAACATCATAAAACTCAGGAAAATCAAAAAGTCCTATCTCCATCATCACAATTCGCAATAAACTTTTCACCCATATAAAAAAATCATCACACTCACCTTTTGACAAAAAAAACAAACAAACAAAGAAAACACCAAAATCTATAAATTTCAAGCAAACAATCACAAAGCTCCGACTATAAACAGATGGAAGCAATGTGAAAGTATGAACTACCTATCTTTTAACATTTCACCAAAAACATCCTGACATATTCCTTAATGGATTCATTCCTACGATAGACATGATCAACAACGGATAATAGTCTTGAAACCTCAAATAGATATGAAAAGTGATATTGCAACTTTGTTTTTATCTTTTTATAATCTTATCTTTTCAATTTATTTTATTGACTCATTCCTAGTATCTCTTAAGGATGTCCATAAGGATTTAGAGAAGAAGGAATGGGGGAATTGAGCGTCATTTTAATTTTCTATTTGTAATATATTCTTGTAATATTACCATGGAGAATACTTGCTTTATTGAGTGTATAAGAGTTGTATTGAAACAATTCGTGAAGCGGTTGAATGTTAGGTGTTCTAGACCTCTCTGTGTGAGTGGTCCGAAAAGTTTTTAACACAACCCAACTATATAATTTAAAAAAAGTTTATGTATGTTTGGTATGAGCAAGAATACTCTTTATTTGTAGATTCAAAGTCCATGCAATGGATACAAAGTCACCTTGGTCATTAATACCTTGGTGCACCATATTTGTTTGCTACATCAAACAAGATTTTTCAAAACTATGAAGCCTCAAAGTAAAGAAAAAGCAACATCATCAACTACTAACAACATAAAATTTCTATCCATCATCATAAATTTCTTCTAAACTAACATCCATTCTGCATAGCAATATCATTAGTACCATATCCATCTTGCATCCACATTGTCATAAATTCATATCATGATGATAATAAAGAAATTAAAACATCATGTATCATGAATAAATGAAATGCATCCATCATATCATCAACATCACATAAACATCATATATCAAAATGATATATTGATCATCCATAATAAAACATCATATGAAACAATATGTGATCCACCCATCCACATCATATGCATACATTAGAAAAAGCACAAAAACATACAACATACATCACCATACATCATCATACATCATCATCCATGATCATCACATAAACACATAATGAGCTGAAACGAAGAAGGTATATCTCATATATATCATCATAAAAAAAGGGAGAATATCATAGTACACCATCATCATGAAACAAGTGTGATAGGATAAATAAAAAATAATACATATATATGAGTCATCAACTGGGCTGATGAATATATATACAAAATCATGTCTACAATATGTCTCTGAGCAATAAACAAAATGATCAAATACAAAAATAACACTACCTAGAAGGAAAGAGAACCACTCTATGGATCAAGCCATGGATCACCATCATGATCTGGTTGTCTACTAGAATGACTAGTTGACTCACCACCACCTCCTCCTACAACACTAAGCTCCCCTAAGCATGGACGTCGAGCAATCTTAGGAATAGTAGCATCATACAAGGTTTTATAATATGTGGAAATCTAAAAAATCCAATCTCGCGCAACTTGTATACAATCACACTCTACCTTGAGAGTATCTCTCTTCATTGTAAGCAACTACGTATGAGCCTCTACAACATGCCACCACCCACTCTTACTATCTCTCTTAGCTGTCAAAATATCCCTCTCTTCGATCAAAGTACAAACTTGAGCCTTTGTGTCCTGTCGTCGCACTATCTCTATGTCTCTAGCAGTTTTTATCTGAGCTAACTATATACCTCCATTCCCAGGTGGTGGAGGGGGACCTAGAACCTATCCATGACCCTGTTCCTAAGGCATATGCTCATCCTAACCACCTTGTTCCCCATCATGTTAGGCTCCATCCAGCTTCTCTACAAGAACCTCAATGCATTGTTGATCCCCATGCCAACCTGTAATATATTCTCTACCTAATGTAGGATCACCCCTATGATTTGTGAATCTCAAAGGCCTACACCGTGCTCGCCACTGATCAAAATTAGGTGTGGTACCTAGATTTTCTAAACCAACTAGCCAACCGCATCCAACTAGGGAAAGTGATCTGAATGTAGCAATAGAAACATCTCTATCTACCTAGTGACCCCATACACGAGCCTCCCTAGTGGTCTGATCGAAATGAGCCTCATACGTATCAGGAAATTGGCCTTGTCTCTCTCCAAACTAACAACATAATTTATCCGATAAGTAATGCTCTAGCAAAGAATGAGATTGACCAATCAACCATTTGATCTGCCGATAGTAAAATAGATGCTTTGGATCCTCTGACCATGCCTCACAATCCATGTATGGTCTCTAAACAAAACTTGGCATGTCATCAAACACACAGTGCCAGTACATAAGATCTCCAGGCAAGGTGTAGTATAAGAAATACTCATAATGATACAAGTATGGATCCTTAGTAGTACGATCTTGTATCCCATTAGGCTGAGTAACTGTAATGTGCTCCGAGATCGATATGTGAAAAAGTGAGACACCTATAGAAATAGGTTTCCTCGCCCTGATATACAACCTCATGCATATCTCTATAGAGGTGGGTAAGAAGACACAGACGCCATGCATATATGGTCTCATGCTCAAACATACCCTTAATGAAAATAACCCATCCAATAGGGAATTTATGAACTCTCCTATCAAGAACAAATAGTCCCAAAATCAAACCACAAAGGACAAGAGAAATAGGGTATCCACTGCCAATGAACTCAAACAAATCAATCTCAAATTGTCACACCTCCAAGTTTTTGACATCTAGAACACATCGCATGTCATGAGTACCCCATCAAACATGGTATGTCATGAGCTCACCATGGATAGGAATTCAGAGAATCCTCCACACATCCTTGAGTGTGATGGTGGCCTCTCTTGTAGGTAAATGAAATGAGGACATCTCTGAATTCCACCACTCCACAAGCATGGTCATCATCATTGTATGAGTCTGGATGGGAGGCATGTAACAGATATGGTGAAGCTTGACCACATCTAGAAAATATTTCTCCAGAAAATTGAAACCAGTAATCAGATCAAACAAATCCCGAGGTTGTCTCTCTCTCTACTATAGTGTTTTTAGGAACACCTACAATCATTTTAACCCACAATGTTAGGGTTTCACTTTGAACACATAAAACGACATAAAAATGATGAAAAACAAGATTGAGGGTTCCAAATAGGAAAAAGCTACCAATATTTAGCAAAAGTGAAGAAATAATAGTAAAAGTGATGGTTTAAGTCAAAGGTGAAGGTTTAGGTCAAAGGCGAGAATATCAAAAGCGAGAAAGTTTGGCAAGTGTGAAGATCTAAAGCAAAAGTGCAGGAAACATACTAAAGAAAAAAAAAGTGAAGAAATAGAGCAATTGCTAATTACAAAGGTGAAGATTTGGGTCAAAAGCAAGGGTCTGAAGCAAGTGCACAGGTTTAGAGCAAGGGTGAGCTTCCTAAACTATCAAAAGTGAAGAAAATGATACAAGTGCGTAGAAACTCCTAAAACCTCTCTATTGAGTCAAGGAACTTTGTACATGAATTATGAGAACATGACAAGATGAAAACAAGAAGCGAGAAGGTACATATCGGGCCACCGACACTTATGGGCTATCCAAACTCTCAAACTAGGTCTGAATGATGCAGGGCTCCTTGAATCCTTAGCATTGCTCCTTGAAAACTAACAAAATGGGAAATCCAGAGACAACAATTTGTTATAGGATCAAAACACAAATGAGCCTATTTGAAACCTAATTACCTATATTAACCCTAGAAAAACCCTAAATTTTACTTAGGGAACCTTCCTATGTTCAAATTAGGACTTTCTAGAACATTGGAACAAGCAACAACAGACCTATAGACCTAATTTTTTGTCCTAAACACATCTGAACTAAAATAGAAAAGTGTCGTGAGACTGACCTCAAAATTGAAATTTTCGGCCAACCTCTCGAGGGGGTAGCACATATTGCTACCATCATTCCACTAAATGTTGGGGCATAGTGGGGCATAAATTTTTTCAAAAACTTGATCTTAAAAAATAAAATCTTTGAAACAAAGCAACCAATACTTTGTATCAAAGAGGGGCAAAATGTAGACATGTGAAATTGACCTAACACCTGACACACACCCTAAATGAAATTATCACATCGTTGGCATCATTATCATCAAAAATCATTGTATTTCACATCAATTGCATCAAAAACCCTAATTTCCTCTATTAATTGAATAATACGACATTATTTCATTAATTCACTTTTTCATCATTTTTGACTAATTAAATAAATTCCATTTATTTAATAAAGTCCTAAAAGCCCTATTTCTACTATTAATTGAATAAAATGGCATGATTTAATTAATTCATGTATCATCAATTTCGACCAATTAAATAAATCACATTTATTTAATAAAGTCCTAATCTCACATTATTTTGTCCTGATTAGTTAAAAAAATACCAATTATTTAATTGCATCACTAAATCATGATATTTCCCTAAGTCGATTGAATTATTAAATCATAATGACTTAATTAACTCACTTTCCCTCTAGATTTGAATAATTTAAATCA
>CM021101.1:81601846-81694369 GCA_007115665.2 Sequoiadendron giganteum
TTTGAGAAATTTGGAAGTATGATAAGGTTAGACTGTATTTACTTATTCAACACATCATCCATAGGTTCCCCTAAGGGAGTGAATTTTTTGTTTAGGAGCACTATTTATTCTTTGTGGTCCACATTGAGTGTTTGTAGAATTGATCATTGGTTGATTATTTGGCAGTTACATGTTTGTTTGTTGTGTGTTCATGGGTTGGGTGGTTGCTTGTCTAGGAGGATTGATTACTACCTTTGCATCAATGACACCATCACTAGTTATATTCTTGTTCTTAGCCCACACACGAGGTTTGTCATAAGAACTAGTAGATGGTCAGTTGTCTTTGTAATTTATGTGTTCCCTTGTGCAATAAGGGCTCTCTCGATGTTATGGGCCCTAGGGATAAGATCTTAATATGTTATGACACATTGTATTTTTAATTGAAAAGATACATTTGTGTCCACATTGGCAATGATGATTCCTATGTGTTGCTCCTCAAGAATAGGCCATTTTCTCTTACAAGCTCTTTGCCTCCACCATTGTAGGAAGTTTGCAAAGGATTCACCATTGTTTTTTTGAGCATGTATAGCTCTTTAAAGCTCACATCCATGTCTAGGTTATAGGATAAATGATCTATAAACCTATCAATTATCTCTTGGAAGTTTTGAATTCCTGGAGCCAACTATGAGAACCAATCAATTGATGGGCCTGCCAAACTATGTGGGAAAAGGCACGTCAAGTAGGAATCATTGTAAGAAACCTCCATACGCATTATGTGAAATTATTTGATATGATCCACTAGATTTCCCCGCCCTTTTTATTCATCAAATTTTGGGACTTCAAAATTGGGTGGGAAAGGTACCATCGCAATGTTCCTATCGAAGGGGTATGGACACAAGTTCTACTACACATGTGGTTTCTTTTTTTTCCCCATTTGAATGCCTTGGATTTTTTGTGTGAGCGCCTTAATTTGCAATGCCAAATCATCTTGAGGATTTGGTAGAGGTGCATACATGTTATATTGTGGGATGTTAGATGAGTTGTACATCGGATTTTGATATGGGGTGTATTATACCTCTTGTAGTGTTTATTTTTATATTGTGTAGGTGATCGTGATAGTTGTGGAGGTGTGTATGCTCCTTGCCAAGTTGGGTTCAAGACATTTTGTGGCGTGTTGGCATATTGTTGGGGGTTGTAGTAAAAGCCTTATTTTTGTTATTATGTAAGCACTTGTTGTTGTTGGGCATATTGTTATGCTTGGAATGCTTGTTGTTGGGCTTGTTTGTGTTGTTTTGCAATGAATGCTTGTTGTTGAGCTTTTTGTGATTGTAGGGCTTGAGCTTGAGCTTTTTTTTGTTATAATGGTTATCGATAGGATTATTTTTCTTGTTGCAAAGCTAGAGCTTGAGATTTTTTTTCTTGCAATGCTTGTTGATAGACTTGTTGTTGTTTCAATGTTGTACTGTATTGGGTCACAACATTTTGATTTTGTGGCACGTGTGATGGATTTTGAGGGACCATGGTGTGAGTGATTTGAGTGTGAGGTGGTTGTTGGGTGATGATATTTTGGGGGTTGTTTTGTGTTATCATTCCTTTTAAAATTGTTGATTGGGGTGAAGGAATGTAGGTTTGGGTCCCATTTGATTTTTCATGACTTTAGGGACCAATGGTAGTGATGGTGCCACTTGGTGTTGTGATATCAATGGCACATTTTGACTTTGATTCAATAGATTGGAAGGGTTCCCTTGTTGTGTTGGATTTGAGGCCAAGGTGTTACATTGGTTGATGGGATTCATGACAAGTGGGTTTGATGTGTTTGGTGGGTTGGTTTGTGTGGTTTGTGGAACCACTTTTTTGATGCGTCAATTTGGGGTTCGATGTAGATGGACCTTTTTGTGTGGATTTTTGACCTTGCATCATGGTATTGACTTTTCCTTTTTGTTCCACTTGGGGTACTTGGCTCACATTACTTTGTGTAATATTAGGCACACTTTGGGTACCTGTGGTGGTGGAAGAATATGGTTGGGGCCTAAATGTTGGTGTCCAAATTATGTTTTGTGGAAAGGTGGTGTCTTGTGTACCAAAAAATTGTGTTGCCTCCTAAATTGGGAGTGAGACCAAGGTTGGTTGCAATTTTAGTTGCAAGACTATTTTTCAAAGGTTGACTTGGTGTGTGATGATATTGGTTGAACTATGGATTGAGTCACACCTTGTGTCAAGGTTTGTGTGATCGAAGCTAGAGGAAATGAAGCCACATTTCCTAAGGGTTATTCCTTAATCATGTTGAAATTTAATGTCAAAGAGAATTTAGCCTGTTCTTTTATTAAAGCTAGAATGTTTTGTGCAGGGTTCATTTTCATCAAAGAGTTGATGATATGACTTGTTTTACGATCTTGGTGATATTCAATCAATTCCTCTACGGTGAGCTCAAGGGGTTTTTTTGTGACATCTTCTACCTCATACCCCGTGTCTAATGTATTTGGTGGTTGTTGTGATGGGGTAGAGTGGCTCCTAGGATTGAATTATTTTTGGGTAGTATCATTTGTGGTAGATGTAGTTTTGGTTTGCTCCATGTTTTTCTTGTGTTGTGATCTCATTGTTACCATAAATTGTGGATCAACTATGAGAGAGGGGTGTTGAGATTCATATTTTTGGAACTCTCTAGTTGCCTCAAATTTTGATAAAAGGGAACCTCTAAGTTGTTTTGGACCAATGGTGTGAGTGGATGATGAAAAGGGTGAGTAAAATGGGGGATGAACTTTCTAAACTTTTGGAAAACACTTTAGACTAAAAGGTTTGAAGTTTGATGTTTTGGATAAAATTTTCTAATGAACTTGTAAATCTAAAGGTAGACTTGTTCAAAATGATAATGACTAACTCAACTAAGTGTATGGAAAAGGATTCATTTACACCGTTTTAGCTAATTTAAGGGATTGATTTGAGGATAGCCTAAGTCTAAAATGATGATGTGTCCAAATTTTCTAAAGTTGTTTGTGAAGTGGGATTTCAAATGTGTGAAGATGGATGAGATGTTTGACCCAAAATTTGTTTGCCTAAAAGGGACCTTTTTTTACAAGACCAAGGTAGTGAAAAAAATGATTTACCCCTAAAGTGATAATAGCCTAAGAACTCAATATTTTGATAATAAAACTTGGATCCAATGTTTGGCAATACATTTCCTTGTTTTACTTTGTTACTTGGGATTCAATGTGTTTTTAAAATAAGCCTAATGTGTGGTGTGTTCATTTGGTTTTAAAATTTGATTTAGTGAGATTTCTTTATTACCACATTCAAATGTCTTGATTATATTTGACTCTAAATGTCTATAACTAAGCAACTTTTATTCCAAAATTCCAATATGGGAAAATCAAGATGCTAAATCCATAGTCTCCTATGTTGAATTTGGAAGGTGTTAATTGAGATATAAGTCCAAATATTTAGAAGCCTCTAAGGATTAAATCCTTAGGGAAAAGAAACAATATAGGTATTTTCAAAAGTATTCACACTAAGTCCAAAGGGTTTGAAATTTGAAGAACATGTTGATTTTTGTTTAAATTGTTTTGAAACCAAGCATGTGTCAAACTAACTCAACAAGAACAAGCAATAAAAACCCTAGCTCAAGTAGGTATGCACTTCTTGGTAGGCTTACCATCATCCCCTAATAAATGATTAATTTGTGAAGATGGAGTGGACAAATAGGCTATGTCAAGCAAATGTACCATCTTGACATACCAATAAAAAGAGTCCCTTCCCTATTTTTTTAATTTCCTCAACCGAAAATGGACATGGTAAGTAACTTCTAGGAGTGGTGTGCCTCCTATACACTACTTCAAAGTATGTTTCAGAAAAAAATGATAGGTTACTAAGACAAGGTGTTTATGAAATTGTGAACATCATGAGGTTTACGATGCCTATGAGACACTAAAGTATCTAGCTTCCCTTAAGTGACCCATTCATTCACATGAGAGTTGGCACAAGAAGTATCCATTCATGAATACAAGTTACTTGCTTTGGAATTTCACAAGATTTATATAGCCCACTAATAAATGGGCTTGAGAGCCACCATGTGTTCTCCATTGAGGGATGCAACACATGGTAGGCCCTCTCTTATAATAAAATGCTACTTCTCATTACCCAAGATTGCACAAAGCGCGAGGAAGTAGATATGTAACAATTTCTTGGGTGACCAAAAAAAATTTGTACAGTTGGAGTGTTTCTCTTCACCCAAGATCGCACGAAGCACAAGGGGAGTGGATACGCACTAAAATTTTACACAAGCAAAGAACTCACGCAATACACTCATTCTTTTTAAATCCTCAAAGGAAATGATGACTTCATTTTAAATAGCACCAAACTGAAGTATGAAGTTGTATTTGTTCAATTTTAACCAACATTGCAATGGTGAGGATATATGGCTAAAACATAAAATGAAGGAGCATATGAGGTGTTATATCATCCCCTAAGTGTTAAAAATACTTTTACAATATTTATTCAAGTGATAATATGATTCTTTACTTCAAAATTTCTCTCCTTTTCAAATCTACAAAACTAGTTAGCCTAAAAAAAAAACCCATAAGTCAATAAATGATCAGAGAGTGGATTAAGTTGAAAAATCAAAGCAAACATGAAAATATTGCTCCCCATTTTACCTTTCAAAAGCATCACTAGACCACAAATATGTCACTCTAGTAGAAATCAAAAGTGTCGTTGTTCCACAAAAGCACCTTTGTAATGCAAAAGCATCGCTTTGGTGAAATTCAAAAGCACCTCTCTGTGAAAAACCAAGGAGGTCAAAAGCATGGCTATTTTGTAAAAGTGTGGCTATTTTGCAAATGTGTGGCTATTTTGCAAAAGTGTGGCCATTTTCCAAAAGTGGGTCTATTTCAATTTTGCAAAAGCATGGCTATTTTGTAAAAGTAGAGCTATTTTGAAAAAGTAGAGCTATTTTGTAAAAGTGGGGCTATGTCGATTTTGTCTAACTTATGTAAAAGTTCCTCTAAAATGTAAAATCATTGCTCTAGTAAAAACAAAAGCAACTCCCTACCTATAACCTTCAAAACATGAGAAACTCAAGAGAAATTAATAAAATTTGGTTAGTTTTTCCCTCCCTCTAGCACCAAAATGTGACTATAATGATAACATGACATAAATATACCATATCCATATAAATTTAAGCTAGATTAAGTTAGTTAAACTATAATCCCAATGAAATTATTAAAATCTTCAAACCAAGAAACCATTAAACAAAACATGAAGAAAACCATAAATGCATAAAGGAAACCTAATTTAAAACTCTAAACCTCATCCCATTGGGGGATTAGTGTTGCATATGATGTTAAGTGGTAGCCCTTTTCCAATCCCAAGATGGAAACAAGCTTTATAATGGATAATATTGATAAAATTTGATGAATATTGATGAAAACCTAAGCTAAACATGATGCTAAAGGGATGTGAAAGCTAATTAAGATGATGCTAAAGTGCTAAATATTTCTCTAAATTTCACTATAATAACTTTACTCTAAAAAGTAGATCCCTATTTTATAGAAGTGAGGTCTATTTATAGGTAGAGTTGTCAAACCAATGGTCAAGATTGATTAGCCTAATCAAGGGATGAAAATAAATGAGAGGATTAGGCATGGATTGAGGATTCCAATCCATGGTCAAGGTTGAAAGTTGACAAGGATCAAACAATTTAATCAATGGTCCTAATTTTCTATCAACAAACACACTTCCTAAGAGTTAGGAAGTGGTTAAAATATTTTCATTTTGAATGAGTGCATAGGGAGGAATATTCCATAGGAATATTCCCTTTTGGAGGAATGTGCAAATGAGGAATATTCCCTTGCAAGTGGGAGGGTGAGGATAATTATGAATTTGATAATTAAAACAAAGCTTTAAGTGTGAAAATTAGAGGAATTTAGGATTATCATTAAATAATTTATTTATTTAATGAAAAGGGGGGTTAAGTGGCATTTAGTTAAATGATTTAGATTGTTCAATTAAATGAGAGGACATAAGGGGATTTAATTTAAATAATTTTCATTATCCAATTAAACAAGATGAAACATTAGTTTGAAAGGGGGTTAATTAACCTAATGAAATTAATTATCAGATTAATAGATGAGAATGATGCATTTAATTAAATAACTAGTATTCTTCAATTGAAAAGTTGAAAAAGGGGGATGAATTCAGGATGAAATGGTGTTAGTTATCAGAATCAAATGTGTAATATCAGTCGAGACATTTTTAAAATGTGAGATGTCTTAGGGTGGAGTGATGTGAAAATGAGGTGGAAGAGAAGTACATGAGGTGGATCTTGGGGGATGAGAAGATTCCTTGGAGGAATAAAAATGAATTAAAAATTCACAATGATTGGAAGAATCGAGTTCAACATTATGGGGGGGGTATTATACTGTTCACGCTAATTCTTCCTTGGTTTCACCTTGGAAGGAATCTTCCATTCTTAGTTGATCAGTGTTCTTCAGACTATTGGTACTTGTGCCATTTGTATCTTCATTCTAGGTGTTTGCCTTTGTTTTCCATCTGATTCGAGTAGTGTCATTTGGGGCACTCATGTAGATTGTTGTCTTCTTGATCCTGATCATCCTATCTTCAAAGCAGATTCTTCAGCACCATAGCAGTCATCTTTTGACAGTTGTTTGTAGCTTCTTCTTCTTCAATGATGTTCCTCATGGCTTTCTGCATCTCTTTTTGGAGTAGATCTTTTCCCATGTGGTTTTCTCTATTTCTCCACTTTACAGAGATTTGGTTGTATTTGGGTACCTGATCTGACCTAGTTTCCAGGACCCATGTTTGCCCTCTTGCATTGTAGTTACCTTTGCTTTCTTGCATTTGTTTGTAGCTTCACTTTTGCTTATCTTAAGGGGGGGTGTTAGAGTAAAGGTTTTAACTTAATTATGTTGATTAAGTTACCTCTATTCCCTTCTTAAGATTTCACGTTAGTTTGCATAAAGTGACAATTAATAATTATATTAATTATTAAATGTTTTCCTATTAGGGATTCTATTAGGGTTTTTCCTATTAGGGTTTGCATGATCTCCTTTTTATAAGGATTGATCCCATTGTATTTCATATCAATTCATTCTCTCATTCTCTCTGATATATACATTTTCAGTTTTCAGAGAACCCTTGCTTGTTTGTCTCCATCTCTTCTTTTGTGACAGGTTATTTGCATGTAGGTGATCTTTGGGGTTTGTGGTGTTGTATTTTCTCAACTCCTACATAAACATTGGAAGAATAAAAAGGAATTAAAAATTCCTTGGGGGATGGGGAGAGTTGACCAAGGTACTAATTAGGCTAATGACCTTGATTAAGGTTGTGTAAACACAAGTTAGGATAATTAATGAGGGATTAGAGGCAAGTGGGAGATTATGGAGGATGTGACACTAATCTTGATTAAGTGGTGCACATCCTAATCATAGATTAATTAATTTAATCTAGATTAAAAGAGGATTATGGAGAATGTGACAAGGAGAGAGAAAAAGAGGGATTAAAAATTGATTTTTAATCAAAAAGGTTAAGTGACTAAATTAAATATATGATCTTATTTATGTAAGGTAAAGTATTTAATTATTTAATTACATACTTTGGGAACCTTAGGCAGAAAATAAAATAATGATTAAATAAATTATTTAATCACTATTAATGAAATAGATGAATAAAGTAGATGATTTTGATCATATGGAAGTGATCAAATTTAGATGTCTACATTTTGCCCCTCTTCAAAGTACTGTTAGAATAACCGTGCTTCGAAGAAAAGAAAATGCAAATGACTCTATAGAGGAAGTAACCGGGAGATGATGCCCCAATGTGGGGAGGAGGACCTGAGATGTCCCATTAGTGGGGGAATGGATGAAGATTCTACAATCCCGCAAGGGAATGACTTTGGAAGGGAAAATGGATAAATGTGAAGGGTATGCCCCCTCGAGAGGGTGACAGGGGAAAAAGAGGGGTCCTGGGAAAATTCTCAATAGGAAGAATGGGTGGTATGGTTGAAAAGAACATTAAAAATTAGGCATTTTTTTTTTTTTTAACCAAGTCAATTGGACAAACAGGGTGCAAATGGTGGCCCCGAGAAGAAAAAGGAAGAAAAGACCTGTAGAGGAGCGGGTGGGAAAAGAAAAATGGGTAGGGAGTTAGAGGATGGGGGGAAAATATGAGAAAGGGGATATGAAGATGATGATGTAAGTTGATGATAAGTGATGGGAGATAAAGGTGAGCACAAATGAAGTCGAGGACACATATGATGTTGCCTCAGTCAAGCTACAAGCCAGGTTGGGTGGATGGTTGATGGAGTGTTGTTGATGAGGACATGATACATCCCAAAACAACACAAGGATAGGGAAGGATACATCCTGATGAGGATGAGGATGAGTGTTGTTGATGAGGGAATGATACATCCCAAAACAACACAAGGATAGGGGAGGATACATCTGGATGAGGATGAGGATGAGGATGATTGTTGTTGATGAGGGAATGATATTTCCCAAAAAAACACAAGGATAGGGGAGGATACATCCAGATGAGGATGAGGATGAGGATGAGTGTTGTTGATGAGGGAATGATACATACCAAAACAACACAAGGATAGGGAAGGATGCATCCCGATGAGGATGAGGATGAGTGTTGTTGATGAGGGAATGATACATCCCAAAACAACACAAGGATAGGGGAGGATACATACAGATGAGGATGAGGATGAAGATGAGTGTTGTTGATGAGGGAATGATATTTCCCAAAACAACACAAGGATAGGGGAGAATACATCCGGATGAGGATGAGGATGAGTGTTATTGACAAGGGAATGATACATACCAAAACAACATAAGGATAGGGAAGGATGCATCTCAATGAGAGCGGTGTTGATGAGGGAAGGATACATCCCAAAAAAACACAAGGATAGGGAAGGATACATCCCACAAATAAGGATGATGATGATGATGAGGATGATTGGATCAAGGCTTGTAGCAAGGCTAAGACCAAGAGTGTGATTATATTATTTGAATGGACGAGGATGGGGGAGATATGCAAGATAATGGAATGGAAAATGAAATGCAATCTTAATGCAATTTGCCATCCTTAGAGCAATGATTTTTTCTATAGCATAAGACATCAGGCATCATGGTATGTAAGCCAAGACAAATCAGTGTCCAATGCAGAAAACAAACACAACAGACAAGAAGGCTATCCCAATACCCCAGAGTCATGATGACTTTGGTCGGACCGGGTATTGGGATAACCGCAAGCACAAAATGATGTCCCAACGTAATGCAAGACCATAGGGGTCTTGGTGGGTACTACGTGGGACAACCAAGAAGACAAAAACATAAAAAAGAGATCAATCTATGCCCCTATGTTTATGAGTCAAAGCACACCATGATATGATGGATCAAGGTGACCATGACAAGTGATGATAGAGAGATCAAATGATAAACGAAAGCCAAAAGCATCAAAAGATCACAATCAATTTCAAATGTCCTTAGGCATAGGATCAAGATGATGGATGGGGTTGATGAGATCTATTAGGAAGGATACATCCTATTGAGACCGATGATGGATAGTAAACTAAAAGATTGATATGACGCAGGATACTAGAAACCGATTGGATCTTGTGATACAAATGACCGTTGTTTGTAAGCACCAGCTAAGATAGGGACATAGTTGATGACACAACAAGATGACAGGATGAAAAGACACAAGAAAACAAAACCTAAAAAACCTAGGGGCTTGAGGGTTGATCAAAGATCAACCTTGACTACATGAAAGCGCAGAGCCCTCGTAGTTCGATAAAATACCATGGATAAAAGCGGGGAGAGGAAAATGAAGATCTCGATGGATGACGAAGATCGAAAAAATTCCCTAGGGGCAGACCAAATGATTGACCTTGTCTACATGAAAGCGCAGGGGCCACGTAGTTCAACACAAGGCCAAAGATAGATGATGGAAGAGACAAGACAAGCAAAAGATAGAACCCCGAGGGAAGATCAAATGATCGACCTTGCCTATGTGAAAGCATAGGGGAAACGTAGTTCGACAAGAGATAGACGAAAGACAATGGATAAGGGATGATGAGATGACCAAGATAAATGGATGGAGTGGATATGATGAGATGGGATAGGCCTTGTAGATGGGATGGTCGATATGTTGGATGTGGGTTATGTGAAGCTCAGGGATGGGATAGTGATCTAGATTATTAGAAGATGAATTGGGAGGATGAGAGGATGTATAGATGAATGATGAAGAGTGATAATATATCAAAAATATGTAGGAAATAGATAGGAGGGATGAGTTAGGATGTGAATGGAATTGGAGTGCATGGGGGTAGCCTATAGTGAGATACCAATGACAAGCGATGATGAGATAGGAGGAAAATAAAGGGAAATGGATGGATGGATAAGAAGATGCTAGGATAGGTGGATAGAGGGATAAGGAATTGGAAGGATGGAATGGATTAGTGGATGGATAAATGGATGGGAAGATAAGGATGAAAATATGGAAAATGAATAGTAGATGAGAGTATAGGAAGATAAGGATTGGGAGATGGCAGGGATTACTGGATGGATAAATGGATGGGGGGTAAGGATGGGTAGAATGGGGAGATAGAGTGGATTCCCTGGAGGAATGGATGTATGATGTCTCAAGGAATCAATCATAAATAAGTAGATGCTCCCACTCTAGATGTGTTATGCATGATGAGGCAAGAGGGATAGGAGGATGGGTGGATAAGGGAGTGAGATGGGAAATGGAAGATAGATAGAGGTGGATAGGATGCACAGATAATGGAAGATAGAGAGAGGTGGATAAGGAATATGATAGTGTATGGATGAGGGTAATATATGTCAAGAGGTGTCCAAAGCATGTATATAGGTTTTCCCCTACATTTATCAAGATCTCAAGGAAGATGGAGGGAGTGGGATAAAAGGGATAGGATGCAGAAGATAGGTAGATGTAGGAGATGGAGGAAAGGAATGCATAAGTGGATGTTGCCCCCAATCATGGAAGGAGACTAGATGAATGATTTTAAAATGTCAAGTCCTAATGTGAGATGCTAAATGAAAACTAATAATGCAACAAGAGGAAATAACAAGACAAAAAGGCACCTCAATGATTAGCCGAAGAAATAGATAACATGAGAGCAAGATAAACAAATTGATTGTTGTTTGTTATACCTTCTATGCTGCTCTTTCTTTGGTTGGCCCTTGATCTTGAAGAGTTGTGTGCTCCTTGGATGACAAGCTATGTTGAATATGCAAAATGATATACAAAGTGGATGAGGATGTGATGATTATGAGATGAGATTTCAAATGGAAATTTGATAAGAGTTTGGTAGAAAAATACTTCATCCTCAAAATGGGAGAAATGAGGGGGTATTAATAGGATAATTGGAATTCTCTAGAGAATTCAACGGTTGAGATTGATCCAACAAGATCAAGATGAAGGGCTATGGTGAGTTGAGGACTCACAAGCCCTCACATCTTGACATGTGGAATGTGAGATGTCTTAGAGTGGAGTGATGTGGAAATGAGGTGGAAGGGAAGTACATGAGGTGGAAGAAGGACAAGTACCTTGGGGGATGAGAAGATTCTTTGGAGGAATAAAAGTGACTTAAAATTCACAATGATTGGAAGAATTTAGTGGATAAGAGAGGGTTTCCAAAAAGCTGGAGATTTGTCACATGTGGGTGATGTGACAAGTCCAAGGTTCTAGAAGCCTTGGGAACATGTAAAATGACAAGTCACATTTGCATGGGGATAGGGTAAACCTTGGAAGAATAAAATGTGAGTTAAAAATTCATACAGGGAAGAGAGGAACCTTGGTTAAATAAATGTGAATTAAAAATTCACATGGGGAAGAGAGTCAATGCCAAGAAAGGCAAGTGGAAAGGTTGACCAGAAAAGGTAAGCCAAATGTGGCTAATGATTTTGATTAAGGTTGTGCAAACACATGATTAGGATAATTAATGAGAGATTAGAGGCAAGTGGGAGATTATGGAGGATGTGACACTTAATCTTGATTAAGTGGTGCAAATCCTAATCACAGATTAATTAATTTAATCTGGATTAGAAGAGGGTTATGGAGAATGTGACAAGGAGACAGAAAAAGAGGAATTAAAATTAGTTTCAATCCAAATAGGTTAAATGAATAAATTAAACAAATTGTCTTATTTATTTAATTTAGAGAGGAAAAGGGATAAGGTAAATTATTTAATTTATTTAATTACATACTTTAGGAACCTTAGGCAAAAAATGAAATACTGATTAAATAAATTATTTAATCACTATTAATGAGATAGATGAATAGAATAGATGATTTTGATCATATGGAAGTGATCAAATTTGGATGTCTACACCCCCTGTGCTAGCCAAAATAGGGTTACCTTTAACTACACCATCAAAGTTAATTTTGTGCCAATATTGTCAGGGGGTTTCCAAATCATTTTAAGCCTAGCCAAAGCTTTAGAGTTGTCAAATGAGTTCAGATCCAAGTTATTGCTCCAGGATTTAGCCATATTGATATCTCTTACAGAGGGAGGTTTGTCCAGAGGTTTCCAGACATACAAGGATACACTCTTAGTGATAAGTCTAAGACCAATACTAAATACGTCCCTAGGAATTTTTAAAACATTTCTAAAAATCTGATTATTCCTTTCTTTCCACAAACAACATAGAATAGGAGGAACCTGTCTCTAAATTTATTTAGGAAGAGGATTATGATAGGGGCTGATCGAAATATTAAAATAGCTCTTGAGGCCACCATTCATAGTCCAAAAAACACCCAATCTTTCTAAAGTAGACTCCCAGACTTCCATAGAAAATGAGCAGTGGAGTAATAGATGAGGGATAGTCCCTTCATTTTTCTTACATATCATATATCTACCCAAGATTTGAAAACCCTTTTTCCTTAGATTGTCTTGAGTGAGTATATTGTTATGGCTCACTATCCACTAGAAAAATATAATTTTTAGTGTAAGCTATCTAAAATATATTTTTAGTTGTTTCAACATGAATAAATTAGTTTTTAGATTTGAATTAAATGGTTTCTCTTTGTTTAATCTTTGTGACTTGTGAGCATGTGGATTGGGGTGATTTTTTTTTGAATCAACAGTATCAGAGCTAGATTTCCTGAGTGTATAGGTAGAGCATCGAATGTGAGATAGTTTATGCCAGGACCTATAGGTGGAGAATGAAGTTATAGGATTAGAGTGTGTAGATAGATCATCGAATGTGAGACAGTCTATACTTGAGAGGATAGGATGGATTATGAGGAGGCCCATGGTAATTTTTTTTTGGGAACAATATTAGGAAGTCTAGGATTCCAAAATTAAACCCCATGAAAAAAAGAATAAAGGTTTCATGGGGTCGGATCATTTCAAAGTTGTTAAAGGGATCTGTGAGTTAAAAAATACACCCACTAAGAAGGATGGAAAATTTCCCACCAAACCCAAGACTAAACTGAAAAAGGAAAAGGGCACCACTTTCCATGTGGAGGAACCTTCCACAAATGAAGAAGATGAAGACTCTGCTGAAAGCGATTCTCAAAGGGATATGGTGATTGCTACAAGTATTATCACTGGGGCTGAGAAGACAAGTGTGCGGGTCTAATAGACTGGCACAACATAAAAAGGAGGTTTATTTTGATGATATTTCCAACAGTTTGAACCAGGATAATAGAAAAGAGGAGAGCAAGTAGGAACTGTGGAGGAGACCAAAGAGCATGTCGAAGGACCAAGTATCTTCCTTGAGTTAAATAGGATGATTCAGGAGGAATCCACATTGGATTCCTCCAATTATTGAACTTGGGTGGAGGAGACTACTAGGGTGGAAGCTACCAAAGACAAAGACCCCCAAAACCTAACTACCCATGTTACTAAACTGGAAAGAAAGTTAATAAGGTTGAATCAATTCATAATCAAAATCATCCATTTCTCTGTTGTTACTCAATCAACCATGTTGAAAGAGGAGTTCGACAAGAAGACTTTCGAGGCTAAAACCAAAAACAATTGGGTTGGGGATGATGTGTTGAAACTCCTCATGGAGGAGTGGGGGGGAATAGCTAGGTTATAGGGGGTGTGGTTTCCTGTCAGGTGGGTTGTCTTTATTATGGATGTTATGTTTTTACTAGTTTTTGTTTTTTTATCTAAAATTTGGCCCTTGGGGCCCCTTGTGTGAAGGGTACCACACCCTATAAATGTGACTTATATTATCAAAAACTAAAAATTTATTCAATATAAATTAATAAACAACTCTTCTCAAGAAATGAAAGTTTCCAACTCTTCTTGTAGCTCTTCTCGCTAATCCAAAGCTCTTTTCATTTCTGTTCAAACCTTCATACAACCCCTTGATGTAGTGGACTTCTTTTCTTTCTCTCTTCCACCTTCATTTTTCCTACTATGCATTCATAGACTATTGTCTTCTTGCATTCCTATTATTGTTGTTTTTGCACAACCACAAGAATTGGTTGCCTCTTCCCCAAGATATTTTGCACCTCTCCCTAACTCCACACTACACCTCCAAATATTTTTCCCCAACCTCCTCTCTCCCCATGCCACCTTTTCTTGTTATTTTTATTGTGTTAATAAAAGGTCTAAAATAGGGAAGCTAACTCCCCATTTCCCATGCCCCCACTACTCCTTCTTATGGTGTGGCATATATGCCATACATAGGCCCCTTAATTTTTCATTAAGCTACCTTTAATGAGGCATTATAAACCTGTCTTCTTGGCTTTCAAATTGTAAATTAAAAAAAAAGGAAAATGACACGTAGAAGATGCCTCCACATAGCCTCTAAACAGTCAATTGTAAATGGGTCATAATTTGGATGAATTTAATTTTTGAAAAATGTTAATTTATTTGCATCACATGATCCAATTAAATTTTTAGGAATGACATTTCAAATCTGCAATAACAATTTGGTGAAAATTTAATTGATGTGACTGTAACAAAGAGTGTCAAGTGTGGACCCAGGTGTCGATAGGTGAAAAATAAAAGTTTTCCTTTTTCCCAAAATTTTCTACAAATGAGTATTATAACTTCCTCGAGTCTCCTACAAAAGGATTTCACCCAAGCCTTCAAGAATTTCAAAATTTTAACTTTCGCCAAGTCACTAGCGTAGAATAAAAATAAATAATTTCTCTAAAACCAAGAAGAATATGCCACAACTAAATCCTCTCAAATGAAATTTGATGAAGGGAAATAAGAATAGATTTGGGGCCAAGTGGTCTCTTCCCCCTCGAGGTAGGCTCAAAATGAACTTTGACGGCGCCTCACATGGGAATCCAGGTCCCTCGGGTGTCGGGTTTGTAATAAGGAATGAAGATGGAGCAATTGTATGGGAAGCTTCGTTAAATCTTCCTGAAGGAACAAATAATGAAGCAGAGGTTGTTGGTCTACTTGAATGAGTGAAATTTTGCATTGCAACAATCTAGGGATGATAGATATTGAAGGTGACTCTGAAATTATAACAAGAGCAGCAAGTTATCAGATGGCTCCAAGTTGGAAACTCAAACACTAGCTCAAAATGATTGGACCTATGCTAGATTCTATTGGTGATTACAGCCTTCGGCATGTGTTTAGGGAGGCAAACCAGGTGGTGGATCTTCTCTCCAAAGAAGGTATTGATCAACAAGTCCTGCTTAAATGTGCTAACAATGCGGCCCCTTGGTGTAATGTAAGCTCATTGGTTATGTCTGAATGCAACATGGATTGGGTCTCATGATGTACAACCTTGAAGGGTTTATTTCTGGGGATCTTAACACAGTGTATGCAAGGGGTGAGGTGATCAGCAGGGTTGTAGAAAACAAATCTATGTAGTGGGTGGAGTGAATGGTGTTTCAGTCCAACTCTGAGTAAGTTCGCAGTGAATCATACCCATTGAGTTTTTTGTATAAAATTGTAAATCTATTTTGGAATGAATGAAAAGAGAGCTACCCTCCCTGGTAGCATTTCGCCAAAAAAAAAAAAAACCAAGAATAATAAGACCCTAAAACCTTCACCAAATTTTCTAGAATGCATTCAAAAATATCCATGTAAAAGGATTTGCATCCAAACCTCACAAATATTCTTGAACAATTGTTTTCATGAAAATTTCCTATTGTGTACTCAAATCATCAATAGGCGAAAACTAGTTTCCTAAAAATCTAACCACTCCAAGATCTTTCCAAACCCAAGAGATGCTAAATGAACTCCAAAACACACCAAAATTGAAATTCAAACCTAAAGCTTGATTTTGGTTGATTTTGATTTCTAGTTTGCTTGGATGCTCTTGCATCACTATGGATAGAAATAATTACATGAAGTGGATATCTATTTTTTTTGGTGCATAAAAAGAAATTTTATGGTGATGTCTCATCATAATACTTATTATTAGGATACATGAAAGAGACTAAATGCTACCATAACCTATCACATAGGACTTGCATAACCTAAGGCCGACAAGGAAGATGGAGTAAGAGGTACCCTTTAAGGGTCACGTCGAGCTCTAGGATACAAAGTATGAATATAGGTATGTAATAAACATAAGAGAGATAATATCATATTAGGATATGAGAAGGGAATAGAATATAGTGCAGATTAGAAACTAAGAACTACTATTGTATCTATTATATGAATATAAATATATGGAGTTATAAGGATTGAAGCAGTAAATGTGTTATGAATGAATGTTTTCTTTATCTAAGTTACATATGAAATGTTGATAGTTATAGTTTCCTACCATACTTACTCTTTTCTCTCACTGTACCCTCTAGGGTATAAATAGACTACATAGGGGATACTAGGGTATATATATCTAGATTGTAATACGCAATTTCCTCTTTCCAACATTGGTTTCATTGTTGGGACCCTAGAGTGAGTAGTGAAGAAAATATAGGGTAAAAAAATAGAAATGATAGTAATAGAGGAGAGGAGAGTAGCAGAAAGAATTTTTTTTACAGACACGACCCTTAGATACTACCCTTGTGAGAAGGGGGGAAACACTTAAGGGATGATAAATGTAAAGGGGGGAATCTAAAGAGATTCCTGAAAAGAGGTGATTATTCAAAATAAAACTAACCATGGGAGATATATGGATTAAAGGAAATCCATAATAGAAAAACGAATGGCACAAGGAGATAACAAAAGGAAAGTTGAGATTATTAAAAGAATTAAGTTGGAAATAGAACTGAATACAAAAGAGAGAATATTGAAATAAACCTAGGATTGACAAGAAAGATACCACTGAAGGATGGGTCTGTGCACGATAATGGGGGGCCAAATAGTGGTGATGCAACAAAAAACTGTGACATGAGGAAGTGAAAATCATGGAATTCATGTTTGACCTTTTAGTTGGGTTGGTAAAAAGTACATTTGCTAAGGTAAACACCAAAGCAAAACGGATATCCATTATTAGAAACTTACAATTTATTTGAGACCGAGCACATGTATATAATATAATTATATAATAATATAATAATATAATATATTATTATATATTATTATATTTGATAATAATAATGTAATATTATATATTATATAAAAATATAATATATATTAATATTAATATTAATATTAATATATAATATATGATACATATTATATATTAATATTATACATATTATACATATGATATATTATATTTAATCTATTAATATATTATATAATATATTTATATATATAATAATATATTATATTATGAATATCTCAATATAATATTAATATATATTAATAACATATAATATATATTAATATTAAATATCATGTCGTATTTTAAAAAATTAAAGTGCTCTTTGAACAAAGCTCTAAAAAACAAATATCTATTTTTACTGTATAAATAAAAAAGATATTGTTTAAGTCATTTTAATAGTGATTGTTTGCAAGCAGAGAAGTAAAATAGATATCTGAGAAAATTGATATTCGTTTTCACCTCCAAAACCAATTTCTATTGCTTGCTTTCAAATTTATTAGCAAAAAGCATCAAAAGGTATGTTAAAATGCATTTTTTGGATTATTTTAATTGTTTCATATTTTTTAACAAATATATTAGGTTTTTTTGTAGATGTTTTAGGAATTAGTTGGAAATTATGTTAATTTCAAAAATTGAAATTTATAGCAGGGTTTAAATGAAACAAGATTGAGCAAACCATCCAACAAACCCTCCTCCAACAAACCTTCCTCCAAAAAACCCTCCAATTCAAGATCTAATTGAAATAAATAGAACTAAATTGAGAAACATTTTTGAGAGATGTTGTAACCACCAACATTTGCAATTAGTCACACAAAATATAGAGGCCATAATCAGTCATGTTAGGGACATCACTAGTCAGAATTCTTCATTTCAGTAGTGGAGAGATGCAAAGAGGTTGCAATATGCAAATGGTTTGGGGTATGATGACATTAAAAAATTAAAAATATCTAAAGCTGATTTAGCCCAATATTTTGTGAACTCAAGAACAGGGCAACATGTTGGTTTACACAAACCAATTTTTTTCATAAAATGGTGCACCCATTAGGGCATAGTTGCAAGATTTTGGGATTTTTGGTGGATGGTGTTTTATAAACCACCCAACAATAATCTCTATGTCTCTCTATATTTTCTCTACAAATTATATGCGAAATTTGTTTTAGGCAAACATGTCAACTATTTTGATTTTAGGATTTTTTTATGGAGTGGGTATGGGCATGCCCCAAGATAGACTTGGGAAATATGTATGATGCAAGGTCCCTATGTTCCCCCTCCTCATATTCCTCCCCCACCTCTAGAACCCCATCCAAACCTTGTTGATAATGCGACCTAGCAGTATCTTGGCCATACACTCTTTGATCAGTCATTTGATTACATAGTCATCACAATTCACCCAACTAACTAATAGTGATGCTCCTCGTGCTTCAATTGATGATGGTGCATCATCGTCATCTAGGAATATTTGTGTGCCTCATCAATATAGTACATGTAGGAATACATGTCTAGGTCCTATGGGAGATATGAATGAGCCTCCCCTAGACACATCTAAGTATGAGTTGCATGATGTGTCACTTGGAGGAGATGAGACACCAATAAATACTATAGATGCAATGGAGACATGTGAGGGAGGAATAGATGTAGTTTCATCCACCATTGGAGATGAGGGTCAAAAAGAGCAATCTTTTGTAAAGGTAAAAATTAAATTAATTTCATAGTGCTTTTCATTTAAAATTATTATAACAAATAGTACATGTTACTAATGTATATTTAAGTGGGATCGAATAGTTGATGATAGAGAAAGAGATTATAGATGTGTAGAATGGAACTCTTGTGTCCATTGACTTTGGCCTACACATATTGTATAATTTTTGTATATGTAAAAAAATTTTATTATACGTATATCATTTAAATCATGACTAATTAAATACATACTAATTTATATCTTGATCTTATTTACTTTTGTAGTTTACTCCAAATGTGACTGATGTGACACCTTGTACCATGATTATTTCTCAATAAATCTCAGTTGTATCACCAATTCAAGTATATAATTTTAATATCCAGCAAATATATAATTTTGTAGATATATGTTAGATAGTTTAAATTTTTTTTCAGCAATTATATATATATATATATATATATATATATATATTTCTTCTTATAGAGTATGCCCCCATCCACGTCCATGGATCCAAAACCAAGACAATATGATAGGACTCATGAGCATCCTAAGGGACCATAATTTCTTAACATATGTCAGCTAAAGAAAAATGCTTGAGGTAATGAAGAATTGAATTTGACTTTAATTTATAGTATAGTATAGTGATTAGATGTTACTTTGAAAGTTATAAAAAATAGTAGATAATTTTCTATTTAGTAGTCTAAGTTATTTAGAATTGAGAGCTAATTAATCTAATTTTTGGTTCAAATTATTTTTGTGTTGAAATGTTCTCATCCATTAGGTGGTGTGAAGAGGCTACGTTTTGGTGATCCACCACAAGATTAGGATTTTCTTGACATGGCATAGCCATTTGACACAACATTGTATATATAGACCATGAGATGGCATATGCCACATTTTGTAAACATTGTTTTTAGTTGGCATATATGCAAAATGTTTATATGTATTACACAATTACTTTACACTTTTTTATATATATAAATTGATATTCAACATATTTTGTTCATTGTGTGCATGGTTTCCTATTTTGAAACTTAAAATTTGAATGTATAATCACTTTATAATTGTTGAGATATGATGGATAACATGTTATATAGATATTTATTTCTTTCAATCTTGCACTTTAATAGTTTATGAATTACATATCATTTTCACTCATGTTGTAATACTGTTAAATTTGGTTTCCTTGGGAAACTTCACCAAATTTGATCCCTTTATCATTAGTTTCGATAGTTACAACATCATTTAACCTTTGATTCCTTGATCCATTGACATCCTTAGTCTATATAGTTTCATTTCAGTATTTATCCTTTTAATAAAGCTAGATTTCCCCTTTAGCAATGATGGATATTTTGAAATTTGAATTTTCCTTTTAAAATTAGTGCATCAAACAAAGGACATATGTTAGGGTTACTATACCTTTTCCTAGGTTGGGAACAAACTCTTAAAGTTGATGAGGGAATAAATATTCTCTAAGCATACCAAATTATTTCTCAAGAACGAGGATGGGATTGGTACGAATGATAATTCCCTCTTCTCACAAATCATGAATTATGTTTGGTCTATACCCAATGCGCGTCAAAGGGAAAGGGATGCACAATAAGATTATTTTATTTTTTGATAGATATTTTTGGATTTTGTAGTTATTTTGATGCCAAAAATTATGGTACCAACTATGAAAAGAATTTGTGTACAAGAATGTAATATTCTATTGTTTTCTCTTGATAAGATGAATGAAACTAGGAATACAAATATTTCCTAAACGAACTTCCTTGAAAGGTTTTCACTAATACAAGTTCACTAATTTACATGCTTTTAATAAGACAAGAAAATAAGCTTCACAAATAGAAAAGTGAAAAAGATAGTTTGCAAGGAAACAATATAAAACTATGAAATTTATAATATGCCTAGTATGCAAGCTATGTGATGCACAAACTATGGTATGAGTTGATGGAAGAAATGAGGTCAAGTAATAAATATGATATAATATGATATGATTGAGTCAAATCAAGCCTTACAAAAATTACCACCCAATAGAAATATTAAAACATGAGTTTACATTGATCTAGCGACATGAACATGAGCCAAAGAACTCAAAGTAATATATAGACAATCAAGAAAGAGCATGTTTTAAAATTGAGTTGTTAAATAAAGTGACAAACAAGATAAGAAATGAAAAAAAGTGAGATGAAATCTTGTTTCAAAATAAGATAATAAGAATGAGATATTTTTAAAACCATGGGAAGTCAAAAATCTTTGAAAATAGGCCTAGAAATATGAGACCAATGATTCTAGGAGCTTTGCTAGTAAGAAATAAGGTCAATTTAAGGTTTGAGAGGATACAAATGGATATTATAGCTAAGTGTCTATCCCAATATTATGTAAATAGCTTGGAAATAATGAGGAATTATAAAAATGAATCCCAAAGGACACTCCCAAAGCTGATCAAAAAGTTGTTGCAAAGCTACATAAAAGTATTCAAGACATTGAAAACTCTATCCAAGAAAATGGATGTTGTTGTCCTAAGGGCTGATGAGGGAGCAATTGCTCCAAAGCTTAAATTAAAAGATATGAAAAATAATAAAATATTTTTGTTGTCCTACGGGTTGATGAGAGAGAGTTGCAATCTAAAAGATAGGTCCAAAATCTTCCACATTGCTTGACTATTAAGTAGGTTCCAATATGAACCAATGTAGGAATGTGTGAGTGATTTTGATGTGAAAATATATACACGTGACATTCATGAACATACATAAGTAGGTGCATACGCATTATATTTGTTAGTGTATGCATATTTTCATCATAATCATCATTAATTGCATGTGTTGGACAAACTTGATCATGATTACACAAACATGTGACATTCTTCAACATACACATGACATTCATAATTATCATAAAACAACATACATTCTACCATCAATATAACCAATAATGCTTGTATCATATTTTTCATGTCCTCATGTACAAATACATCTCATATCATTTTTAAACCATGATAACCATCAATACAACTAATAATGCCATATATTTTTATCAATGTCCTCATGTATAAATACATAAATGCATCTTGCTATCAAGCTATCATAGATACACAACTAATAAGTCCCCCCTGATACCCTCACCCCATAACACACATCTCAAATCATTGCTACTCTCACAGACACTTGCATTGAAATATTACAAAAACTATTAAAAATAGAAAAAACATTGTGTAAAAGTAATTGAACAATGAAAGCAACATGAACTCCAATGTTGGATGCATTTCCATTGAACCTCACATCCTACTCAAAGCTTGTGTTGAGCAATTCCTGCATATAAATATTAGAAAATTATGGATTATAAACTGCTTGAAAAATAAAGTAAATTGGTCTTTCTTTGAAATCAAATGCAAAATCAAAAATCAAGAGATTAAAGTATATGAATAAGATACCTCCTTATGAATTACATTGAATGTGTCCTCAATGTTGAAGCAAAATGTTATAACTTTTTTTCTGAGTCACTTCTTGATGCAATATTATTGTCCACCAAAATGACCTACATTTGTTAAGAATTTTTAAGAAACATAGACTTGAATCTACCATTGACTCAACAATGGTTAAAATTAAACATGAATATATAAAAATACAAAAATTATAATTTTTTTAGTAATTTTAATAAAGGGGTGATGTTGAAACATTGATGTAGGACTTCAAATACTAGGTAAGGTATCTTTTTGTTGCAGCTCAAGTCACCTGATTATTCAGGCGTTCCCTTTTCTAGGTAGTCTCTTAAGAGCCCTAAAAGCCAAAATTATCAATCTTTGACAAAGTCATTTTGAGATCTTGTGGCATGAAGGAATGCTTTTATTGGACCTACACATGGATATTGAATTCCTTCAAACTAACCTCTCTCAGTTTGGGTCAACTCAACACCATTTGTGTGTTCTAGTGTCAAATGCATTCTTGCAAAAATTGTTAGTGGAAAGCAGTGCAAAAAATGGAAAGAAGCATTTTTTGTTTTGTGCATAATGGAGTGAAACCAACTATACTAACATGTCAAGGTGGGAAATCTAATGCTACAAAAGGCCTCCTTTTGTCACCCAATTCCCCCATGATTCCAAAGTGCACTAATTTGAGGTAGACTTAAAAGTGTCATAAGAGAAAAATATTCAAAATTGTTAAATTTTTAGTTTTTTTAGAAAATGGGGAGCATGGACATGTCAAGTAGGTAGTTAAATACAACGGAAGGTCTCTATTCATTTTCCAAGTCACCTGATCGTTCTGAGGTGCTCTTTTTGGGGTAGTCTCTAAAGTGCCTTAACAACATAAAATGAATTCTTTTTTAGTTTTTTAGTTTGTTAATGAATGGGAAGTGAGGACATATCAAGGTAGGTAGGTAAATACTACATAATTACTTCCTTCATTTACCAAGTCACTTGATCTTTCTGGGGTGCTCTTTTCGGAGTAGTCTCTTAAGAGCCCTAAAAGCCAAAAATTGTCAAAATTTGGCGAAGTCGTTCCGGGAGCTCATCGCACATAGGAATGATTTTTCTAGACCTATAGGTGGATATTAAATCTATTCAAACCAAAATCTCTCAATTTGGGTCAAATCAACAATGTTTGTGTGTTCTAGTGTCAAATGCATTATTGCAAAAATTGTCTATGGAAAATAGTGCAAAAAATAGAAAAGATTTTTTTTGTTTTGTTCATAATGGAATGAAACCAACCATACCAAACACATCAAATTGGGTAGTATAATTCTATGAAAGGCCTCTTTTTTTCCCAAGTCCCCCCATGATTCTAGAGTGCACTAATCTAGGGTACTCTTGAAAGTGTTGTAAGAGCAAAAAATGCAAAATTGTTAAGTTTTCAGTATTTTTGATAAATGGGAAACATGGGGACATCAAGGTAGGTAGTTAAATACTATGTAAGGTCTATATTTGTTTCCCAAGTCACCCAATTATTCTGGGGTGCTCTTTCTCAGTTAGTCTCTAAAGAGCCTTAAGAACACAAAATGCAAAAAATGTTATTTATTAGGTAATTTTGGCGAATGGGTAGAATGGACACATCAAGGTAGGAAGTTAATTAATATGGAAGGTATATTTTCATTTCCAAAGTCACCTAATCAATCTGGGGTGCTCTTTTCGAGGTTGTCTCTAAAGAGCCTTAAGAGAAAAAAATGCAAAAAATGTAAAAAAAATAGTAATTTTGATGAATGGACATCGTGGACACATCGAGGTCGGAAAATAAATACTAGGGAAGGTCTATTTTTGTTTCCCAAGTCACTTGATTGTTCTGTGATGCTTTTCTTGGGGTAGTCTCTTAAGAGTCTTAAAAGCCAAAAAATGTCAAACTTTGACAAAGTCATTCTGGGGGCTCATGGCATGTAGGAATTCTTTTTTTGGACCTACGGGTGGATATCGAATCTCTTCAAACCAAACTCTCTCATTTTTTTTCAACTCAAAATTGTTTGTGTATTCTAGTGTCAAATGCATTCTTGCAAAAATTGTCAGTGGAAAGTAGTGCAAATATGGAAAGAAGTATTTTTTGTTTTGTGCATCATGGAGAAAAACCAAGTATACCAACAATCAAGGTGGGTATTCCAACGCTTGGAAGGCATCCTTTTGTGGCCCAATTCCCCCCGTGATTTTGGAGTGCACTAATTTGAGGTAGTCTTGAAAGTGGCATGAGAGAAAAAATGTAAAATTATTAATTTTTTAGTATTTTTAACAAATGATCAGCATGGATACATCGAGGTACGAAGGTAAATACTAGGGAAGGTCTTTTTTTCTTTCCCAAGTCACATAATCGTTCTGGGGTTCTCTTTTTGAGGAGACAAATATGACAATAAATACTTAGGCATGTTATCTTTCTAAATAAGCATTCCACAATCATTAGATAATGAATAAGAGTCTTAGTAAGTCAATAATTATCATGGTCATTCAAGGAAGATCAAAATGCATTATTTCCAACTTTCCCTTCGATTTTAGAAAAGTACACTCTGGATCAAATGATAACTAGAATTCTCTACTTAGGAGTTAGATTTTTAAAAGTTATGAGAGCATTTATTTTTCATTCCAAAAAAGAGGCCAACATTTTGGTAGTGTGAACATAAAAAAAAATTGAAAATAGGAATAGGAAACTCCATTGAAAATATTACTTTTAGAAAAATGAAATAATTTATGTTATGCTAAACAAGATGCAACATAAGAATAACAATGAAACATTGAGAACAATCTAAAATACCAAATTTTTTAACACTATTAAAAACAATGGAGACACTTAACAAAATAAGGGATTGGAGCAAGTGTACAAAAACAAAATCACCTCCAAGCAATGAAGATGAACAATATTGGCCAATAGTAAACCTCCATGAATGAAATAGGTTGAATAAGAGCTCCAATTCTTCAAGTTAAATAATAATACCTTCAAAAATTGAACAATTGAAAGAATTTTAGAATACTCATTAGAAATGGGGTCAAAGAAAAACCTACATATAAATAGAGAAAAATTGTTCAGTATAAGCAACATGAACTACAAAGTTTGAACTAAACGTTCTCTCAAATAAAATATGTACCTTCAAAATATATTGATCTACATGATCTACAGTGGATGTTTTGATCTCAATCACTTGAAACATACCTTTGTTCTCTAGAAAACCTACATTTTTACATATCACTTATTTTTTATACAAACATTTAATGTAATTTTAATCCAACCCATAGAAATAGCATGAATCAAATTAAAATGAATAATATCATACCTGCCCCATACAACAAATGATTTGCTACTCAAGTGTTTCTGAAGGGTCATCTCTTACCTTTAGAGTATCGAGTATTGCATCATGATCAACACTAATAACTATCCATAGTTCCTTTGTTCTTAGTTTGGTATGATGTCTCAATACCTTGACATTTGTTGCTATAACAAGGTGCAAATACATGAGAATGGTTTTGTGTTTCCCATAGTCTTCAAATGTAGGTATGTCATTCTTTCTAATCATATACATTCACAACCAAGATTCAGAAACAACAAGTGAACCTATAGGATACATGAACCCATCATCATTTTTCATCAATTGTGTTTGCTTCTTCTTTCCTTGTACACATTTTTCCAACCAATAGTATGATCCCTCTTCATTCCCCTACCATGCAAAAATTGCATAGACACATATCTTGGTTGTACAAGATTTAAAAGATGGTCATAGTCAAGTGAACTTTCCATTTTACCTTCTAAAGAGGATTATGTTGCAAATAAAGGGGTTAGATACAGTGGAATCCATGTATCTACCCACTCACTTGACTCACATTGATCCCAATCACATTGAATACAATTTTGATAAAACAAGCCAACTCTCATGTCCATATGGTCCATGCACCTGTATTTGAGCTTTGAAATGAATGCCTACCTTGAAGATAATTTGACATACCTCTTCTTTACTTAAAGATAAAGAGGAGCCTTCTCTTTCAAAAATGGATATTCATTCTCTGAAGCTTGGTATATTAATATAAATAATATAATTTTATATTTATATATTATATAAAATATTATATTATTTATATATATTAATATATTGATTTTAATATATGAAGCAAAAAAATTACATCAAACAAAATGGGTATGTGTGTTGTCAATAATAGATATCCCTTATGCATAGCTCAAAACACGTTGAGCATGTCTACAGAAGCTATCCTACACAAAACGGATATCAATTTTTTAATAAAATGGATATCCTCTATATGAAACTTAATAAATATATTGTATATTACATATTATGTTAAATATTATATATTATAGCTTATATATTATATTATATATTATGTATTATATAATATATTGTATATATATTACATATTGTTATTTTTTCTAATATATATTATATTTATATATATTAATGTACATTTTAATATATATTATATATTGTATTATTATTAAATATCTAGATAAAGAAATGGAGATAGGGAGAGAGAGGTGGAGAGTTAGGGAGGAAGGCAGGGATAGGTAGAGAGAGGCAGGGTAGGAGAGGTTGGGTGGGAGGAATAGAGGGAGAGAGAGAAAGACGAAAGGAGGAAGAAGGGGATTGATAAGGTGGGAGGGAGAGAGAGGGAAAGAGGGAGATATCCCTAATGCTCTCCCTCCCTCTCTCCCTCCTTCTCTCCCTAACTCTCTCTATACCTATCCTATTGGAAGTTTGGAGCCTAGCAACATGAGCATGATGTGTACCTACATTGGTTGATTTGATTATTCCATTATTATCATTGATGTCAACATTGTGGGAAGCATATTTAGTGTACAATACCATTTATACCAGAAGTTGATCTATCAAAGGTTTGGTTATGTGTTCCTTTCTTGTCCAATTTATTGGTTTTTGGGTCTGAACTTCATTGCAATAAGAGATGTGACTCTTCTATCCTAGTCATATTGTTAACTCATTCATACATCTATATTCAATATTTTGAGAAGTTTTGTGTTGTGTACAAAAATTTATCAATGACTAAGTTCAACTCTATATACTACAGTCACTTCTCTATTCAATATACCAATATTTTGCATTTTCTTGAGAAGGGTGTTTTGATGTTGCAGTTCTAAAGTTAGTCTCCTTGATGTTAATGTGAAGAGAAACTGAAATAATATTGGATTTGGAAGGTGTTTAGTTTGAGAAGTGTGTGTTGAGGTCCTATTCTCGGCCAACCTAATGCATGATGCATGTTGAGAATATTGATTATGCCTTATGGATATTAGTTGAATTTATTTCAGGTCCACATCGGCTTGAAATTAAGTATTACATGTTTTGTTTGAGCGAAAAGAATTTTTAAATCTTGTATGGTGCTGACATGAGCTATTTTTTTATTGTTTTATTTACATCTAATTAGGCCGACCTAATTGATGTATGAAATATACTTGTATATATACATGAGACATTTTGGAGTATGTGTGAGTGTGTGGAGCATGTGTGAAGAAGCATAAGTGAATGTGTAAGCTTAAATTATCTATCAAATGTGAAGTTAAAGATCAAAGAAGAACGGTTGTGCTACTACTGAGCAGTGTAGTACTTCATATTCAAAGCCTCATTAGGACAGAGCTCTGCACATAGAAGGTGCATTTTATTAGTTCATACTTTTGGCAACGAGCCATATCATTTTGTATTTACTTTAGGTTGTGAGCCTTTCAAGGATATTCAATCCTAGAAGTGAGCCCTGTAATATATTGTATTTGGATATAATATATTGTGAGTTAACCCTCATTGTGGTTTTTCCAATTTTGGATTTTCCACATAAAAATATAGTGTTAATGTGTTATGTGGTGTTATGTTCCTTTCAATGTCTTCATTCCTTTTTTCAATTATATGTGCTTTGATAATTGAATGGTTTAAAACTAAATTGTTTTATGGAATACTAATTCATCCCCCCTCTCAATATTATAGATACTCAACAATTGGTATTAGAGCTTGGTTCCTCTAAAGAAATTTAATAGCTTGGGGAAGGTCCTAAAATTGGAACATATGGAAGATAAAAGATTTCTTATTCCTCTGAAAGAGATCTCTATTGTGTATATAGAAGAAGATGAAGATTTGAAGGATAAACTAAAGGAATAAAATGAGTGCATTAAGAAGATGAGAGAAAAATATGGAGAATTCAATGATCTATTGACGAAAGAAAATGAGAACATCACCAGACTGAAAGAACAACTGAAAGAAAAAGGAAAAATTGAAGAGTGTCAAAAAATTGAAATAAAAAGGAAGATGAATGAATGCGCAAATCTTGAACAAGAAATGGTAATTCTAAGATTAGAATTGGAAAAGGCTAGAAGACATGAAGATAAATTTGTGAAAAGATCTACAATGTTGGATAAACTGATTGCAGGAAAGAGACCCTCTAAGGATAGAAGTGGTGTGGGATTTGAAGAAGGAAAGTGTTCAAAGGAAAATAAACTCCTCGACATGAAGACTCAAAGAAATAGTGGAAATACGGTCAGAAGGATTCCTATTAGAAAACCTAATACTCAAATGTACATACCCTTTAATGGTGTATGGTATTCTTGAAGTAATTTCAGACATAGGGCAAATATTGTGAAAGTAAAATGAAATGGAATACTTTATCATTCTTTGGTCAATGTTTTGAATGTAAGAGGATTGAACACAAAGCTAAAGAGTGCAGAAATTAAAAGTTGAATAAGATGATTTATCCATTCAATGGGTATTGTTATCATTGCAATTTATTTGGACATAAGGCTAACAGTGCAAATATAGATTGAATAAAGGACAATTTGGATGGAAGAATGTTGTTTGTTATAATTGCAGCAATCTAGGACATTTTACAAAAGACTCTAGAAGTGAAATATGAGAAGTAACAATCTAGTAAAGATAGATGAACTAATCATTAAGTTTGATCTGGCAGAAGTTAAGTAGGAAATGGAGAGGATCTAGAGAAAGGAATGAGAATTTGAAGAGTAAGTAAAATTAGAATTATCATTTTCATTTGTGTCCTCCTCCGGTACAAATACTCTTGTCAAAAATTAATCTAGGCAATGGCTAAGGGGGAGCAATAGTCAAAAAATTTAATAAACCCCTCTTCGATGTATGATGTCATATCTTGATAGAAGTGCATTTATTAAGGTTACGAATTCAAGATTTTATGCGAAAGGAACTTTCAGACACACATGTGTGAAGAATGAATTCTAAAGAATTTGAAAGGATGGAAGTGTACATGAATTTTGAGGTGATCTACTTGCGGTTTGGAGCATTTATTACTAAAGAATTTGGGATTAAGGATATAAATTCAGACATTCATTTGATGAATAGTATGTGAAATAATAAAAGTGTGCAGAGGAAGTGCACTCGAGGTGTGCTCTAGAAGTTGAAAATCAAAATCTTGTTCTTCACTAGAGAAAATTACTGAGGTATTCTTCTTAAATAATTATGTTGTAGATTTTTCAATTTTAAATGCAATGGATGGTTCTGAGGTTGTCAATTTTTCAGAAAAATTGCAAATTAAATTAAAGAAGTATTCTCTAAAAATTTTGTCGAAAGATTCGACAGGTGCATTTTTTGGCATTCCTCTTAGAGTATTACCTACTGAAGGTATTTATGCATATATTTATGGAAAAATTGAGGAAATGTCACTGATTCAATTAAGTATTTTGTGGAAGAATGAATTGGAAGAAAATTAGGATGCATGTAAAACCCTAGTTGAAAAGAAACTGGATATATGGTGAAAATTCCCTTTATTTGAATTCGACAAGAATACATACTAATGGCATTAAGCGAGATTCATAGTGAATATATTTGGATTGATAGTGCAAATTTGATAACCAGAGAAGCTATAAGGGATGTAATTGGTTTGTGGTCCTCTAGACCAGTACCAAGATGGAAGACTATCAATGTTCAAGAGATAATAGAGATGACTGGCGTGGCTCTTGAAGGAAAATAACTTGTCTTGAGTACAGTTGAAGATCCGATCATCCGATATACTAAAATGCTTATTGGACATTAAATTTGCATACCTAGTAATGACTATACAATTTCTATTATTGTTTAACACATTGCATTTGACATGGTTAAGAATGAAATGGACTATGATCTTTGTGAATTGCTTCGACAACACCTATTGAAGAATTTGAAGGAAATTAAAAAGAATAAGAAGAGTACATTTCAATACAACACTTTAATAGTTTGCCTACTCTTTTACTTTATAAAGGAGTTACTAGTAATTGGAAAAGTTGAATGGACAAGAACATAACCAATAGCTCACCAGATAAGGAATCTCATGAAAAATATTGGTGGTTCGGATGCTCAGGAAATTGATCTTGTAGCATTCTTTGGAATTTTTCAAATGAAGATGAATAAAAGAACCGAAATTCATAAAAGTGTGGTGGAAAAATACTCTGAAGACATCAATTTCATTTTCTCTACTGATTTTTGTTACATGGAAGCAACTGAATCCAAAATTGTGTGGATTTCTAAGTTGGATTATGAAGTAAATGAGGAAGAAGTTGATCAATATGTAAAAGTGCTTCTAGAAAGCCCCAAGAACCCTAACATAATAGATTTAAAATAAATATCTATGATTGAAGCCTCTGGTAGTACAACTTGAGAATAGGAAAGAAGAGAAAAACTGTTATCATCAAGAAAGAAAGCACAGAACAAGAAGGAAGTCAATTTGAGATAGCCCAACATAAGCATGAAAGCGCAAACATTCAAGACCTAGATGAAGCATTAAAATTGTTACAGGAAGTGATTCTTGGTTCCAAATTTAATTCATCCATATCTACTTTGGAAAATCTTAGGAATATGATTGACTCACTAAAAGCGTACATCTCTAGATTGGAAGGGAAAACAGGAAATGGGTCAGAATCAAGATTTGTAGAAGAAAATCTATAAGGAATTAAGAAGATATGTGAAAATTCACACCATAAAGTCTTGAAGGAATTAAAGTTTGTTTAGGATTGTGAAGAAGAAGCTCAGGATTTAGTATCCTTTTGCCTGAATTGGTCTAATCAGACACTAAATGCAAGAGATGAAATGAAATAGAATGAAATTCGGTTGAGCACTCAAGCTGATGTTTATAGCTTGGAAAATGACATGGACAATTAGAGATGGTCTTGCATTGTGCAACTTCAGGATAAATTCTTTTTCCTGCAAAATTAGAGAACAAAAGTGATCAAGCAGTATGTGGCACTTAGAGATTTGATAAAAATCAAGCATATTCTTGTATCTAGTGCTCTTGACAGTGTTGGAAGTCTATCAGAAATAAATCTCTGCCCCAAAAATATGAAAAAAGGTATAGAATCTTTAACAAAGCTTGAATTACTCTACAAGACTCTTGAAAGTGAAAAAGGATCATGGGAAGAAGGAAAAGCTTCATGGCAAGATATCTTGAATAATCTCAAGGGTTCTTCTTCTTTAGGTTAACATTTTCATATCTCCTTTTGATCAATTTTTGATGCATACACATATTCAAGAGAAATATACCAAACCCCTCGAATGACCTTTTCCATTGATGTCAAAGGGGGAGAGATAGTTAGTATGAAGAAAAAAAAATCTTTGTAAGGGGGAGTAGTATTTATTTGGTTTTGTATTGGGATAAAAATGTTTCTGATATGCATGTTGCCATCAATGCGAAAGGGGGAGATTGTTGGAATTTTGGAGCCTAGCAACATGAGCATGATGTGTACCTACATAGGTTGGTTTGGTTGTTCCATTGTAGTCATTGATTTCAAAATTGTGGGAAGCATATTTAGTGTACAATACCATCTATACTAGAAGTTGATCTATCAGAGGTTTGGTTATGTGTTTCTTTATGGTCTAGTGTGTTGGTTTTTGGGTTTGTACTTCACCACAATAAGAGATGTGACTCTGCTCTCTTAATCATATTGTTATAACTCATTCATACAACTATATTCAATATTTTGAGAAGTTTTGTGTTGTGTATAGAAAGTTATCAGTGACAGAGTTCGACTCTATATACTACAATCACTTCTCTATTTAGTATACCAGTATGGGAGACTCCACATTCTCTTGAGAAGGGTGTTTTGATGTTGCCGTTCTAAAGTTAGTCTCATTGATGTTAATGTGAAGAGAAACTAAAATAATATTGGATGAAGGTGTTTACTTTGAGAAGTGTGTGTTAGAGTGGAGTTTTCGTGATTAGGTCCTATTCTCGGCCGACCTAATGCATGATACATGTTGAGAAGATTGATTATGCCTTATGGATATTATTTAAATTTATTTCAGGTCCACGTCGACTTGAAATTAAGTATTACACATTTTTTTGAGTGAAAAAAAGTTTTAAATCTTGTATGGTGCCAACATGAGCTATTTTTTTATTATTTTGTTTACATCTAATTATTTCGACCTAATTGATGTGTGAAATATACTTGTATATATACATGAGACATTTTGGAGTATGTGTGAGTGTGTGGAGAATGTGTGAAGAATCATAAGTGAATGTGTGAGTTTAAATGATCTATCAGATGCAAAGTTAAGGATCAGAGCAGAACTATTGTGCTACTGTTGAGCAGGGCAATACTTCATATTCAAAGCCTCATTAGGATTGAACTCTGCACATAGAAGGTACATTTCATCAGTTCATACTTTTGGTAGTCAGACATATCATTTTGTATTTACTTTATGTTGTGAGCCTTTCAAGGATAGTGAGTCCTAGCAGTGAAACCTTTAATATATTGTATCAGGATATAATATATTGTGAGTTAATCCTTATCATACTTTTTCCCATTTTGGGTTTTCCATGTAAAAATTTGGTGTTGATGTGTTATGTGGTGTTGTGTTCCTTTCTCCAGTTATATGTGCTTTAATAATTGAATGGTTTACATCTAAATGGTTTTATGGAATACTGATTCAGCCCCTCTCAGTATTTTTGATGCTCAACATATCCCTCTCACCCTACCACTCCCTATCTCCTTCCTTCCTTCTTTATATCTCTCCCTTTATCTCCCCACCCTACCACTCCCTATCTCTCTCTACCAATCCCTATATCATTGTCTCTCTCCCGCTCCCACCCTACAAATCCCTATCTCCTTATCTCTCTCCCTCCCACCCTACCAACCCCTATCTCCCTCGCACCCTACTAGTCCCTATCTCCCTCCCCTCTCCCTCCCTCTAACCCTACCAATCCTTATCACCTCTCTCCTCCCCAACCTACCAATCCCTATATCCCTCTTTCCCTCTCTCTCTCCCTCCCACCCTACCAATCCCTATATCCTTCTCTCTCTCTCCCTCCCACCTACCAATCCTATCTCCTCTCTCCTCCTCCCATCCTACCAATCCTTATCTCCCTCCTTCCCTCTTTCTCTCCCTCCCCTATCCCTCTCTCCCTTCCTCCCACCCTACCACTTCCTATATCATTATCTCTCTCCCTCCTTCCCTATTTCTCAGCCTCCCTCTCTCCCTCCCACCCTACCACTCCCTATCTCCTTCTCTCTCACTCACTCCCACCCTACTAATCCCCATCTCCTTCTATCTCTCTCCCACCCTACCACTTTATATCTCCTCTCTCTCTCTCCCTCCCACCCTAACAATCCATATCTCCCTCCCTCCCTCCCACTCTACCAATCCCTATCTCCTTCTCTCTCTCCCTCCTACCCTGCCAATCCCTATATCCCTCCTTCCCTCTCTCTCCCTCCCATCTTACCAATCCATATCTCCCTTATTTCCTCTTTCTCTCACTCATACTCCTCCCACCCTACCTCTCCTACCCCACCTCTCTCCACCTACCCCTCCCTTTCTCCCTAACTCTCTTTATCTCTATCCTTATCTCCATTTCTCTATCTATATTTTTTAATAATAATACAATCTATAATATATATTATATATTATAAAAAATAATAATGTAATATATATACAATATATCATTAATACATAATATATAGTATATAAGTTATACTATATAATATATTTCTTAAGCTTGAAATAACGAATATATGTTTCATTAAAGAATGGTTATCTATTTTGCATAGCACAGGAACCTCTATATTTCTAGGTACATGGTGGGTTTGTTTTGAGCTCCACATAATGGATATTCATTATTGAAAACATGAGTACACATTTCATTCTGTGTAAATACTTTTCTTTCCATTTAAATTTTTATTTATATATTAAAATCAATATATTAATATTTAAATATTAATATTAATATTATGTATATTAAGATGTTCTTGTGTTTATTCACTTTCCAAAAGTTGTACATAAATAAATGCACCTCCACTATGGTTATTTGCTTTCCATACCTAAATATTGTTTGTTGGTGAAACAATAAATGTGTGCAATGCAATAAATACAAGATCTATTACACCCATACAACCGCCAAGATGCACCAAAATAACCCATACTATAGGATGGTATAATATTGTAATATTTATAATTAAAAAAATGGATATCCTTTCCATCAAATATTTTTATAATATATTATTATATATAGTATTATCTTATATATTATATATATTATTATATTATATACTAATATATAATATATATCAATGTTAATATTATAACATCTTAAATTTTAATATATACTAATTTTTATATATTAATATTTTTGGTTTTAATAAATGGATATCAATAACTGTAAATAATGTACATTTGTTTTTCTTCGGTATTGCTTCAATATTTGGCTTGGGGGTAACCAACATGAAAATTAAACATCCCCAATGTGTTTACAAGGGTTGCAAGAGTTTTTTTGAACTTCACCCTTCGTGCTAACAACTTTTTCCATCCAATTTTGATGAAACAAAAAGGGTTTTTTCAACAAATTGACAACATTCTATCGATATAAGATATACTTTATTTTGAATTTAATAGGTAATTATTATTGATTTTATGCATGCACTATGTGTAAAGTCCTAATTGATAAGTTGATTGAAAAACATTTATAACTTTTAAATAATTAAATATTTTTTGAATCTAAAAGATGCTTCCCAAATTATAGTTTAAAAAATCAGAATGTTTTGACCAAGTTAGGGTGGCCAGACAAATGGGTTTTAATAATTTTAAAAATTCCTACTAGAAAATTCATAACTGAATATTTACTTGCAAAAAAATACAAAAAAATATGTGTCACATCCAGCATGTGTCCTCTACTTATATTAAAAGATTCAAAAAAAAAAAAAAAATTTGCTCCCCATTAGGGTGGTCAGACAAACACCTACTTTTTCCCCTAAAAATTACTACTGCATTGAAATTTCAAATTTTCACCAAATAGATTTACTTTTTTCCAAAAAAGGACTAGTAGCTTAGAAACTAAATTCAATTTGCTACAAAAAAATTTCTAACATATTTTTCAAATTATTTTAATAACCTATTCAAATTTTTATGTCAAGTTGTGTAACTTTATTTTTCTAAATTTTCATTGCCACTTAGGGGCCTAGTTTGGAACCCCATGATCCTGCATTGACCCAAATGGAAGAAACAAGAAAGAAAGAAAGAAAATAGGACTTAGAGTTAGTGGTAGAAAATATGAATGAAGAAGAGGAGCATGTCAATGAGGGTTTTGTTGAGTGCGTCATTGTGGGTGAAGCCAAGTAAGTAAGAAAGGAGATACCAAAAATAAGTTCTAGCATGGAGAGAATAAATCAAATTATACAAAACATAGAGGGAGAAATTGAATATTATATAAAACTTAAAAAGGATCTAGTGCAAGAAGTTACAAGGATTACAACATCACCCATAACCAGAATATCAACTACTTATCCAGATTGGACAAATATTCAACTAAGGATAGATGAAGATTACTTATCGGTAGTGACCCCTATACAAAATATTTGGACAATAACACTTGATGTGGAATACTTAAATGATTTAGTAGATATAAGTGTTCTAAGAATACAAGGGGAAGATGTAGTAGAAAATAAATGGGATCTTGTAAGTTTAACAACCTTTAATTAAGTGGCCATTAACTAATCAATGACACTTACTAACAAACAACCATCTCCAAGGTGAAAATAGAATTTGAACTGACAAAACCCCTAGACCAAGAGTCACCCTTAATTTCATTAAAGTCAAGAAGAATTTCCACATAAGTGATAGAACACATTCAAAGTGAGCAAGACATGGGAGAACAAGAAGGTGAGAATAATAACATAGGAGCTATGGGAATACATCACTTCAAATTAGGAGACAAATACAGTAACTATGAAGAAGTAGATATGAATACCTCTAGGAAGCTAAAAAAATTTGGAAAAGACACCAATGAGGCCACAAAACATATCTTTATTCTAGAATCAATGTGGTAGAGACAAAATATAACTAGGGACAACACAAAATTATTTGATTTTATTGGATCCATATGAGGTGATACCCTCAATTTGTACTAGAAAACTTATCTAGAAAATGACAAGGAGTGGGATATAATAAAACAAGAGTTCTTAGAGAATTTTGACACTTTGGAACTACCTACGAAAGAGGTAAGAAAAATGTGAGAACTTACACAAAATAAATATGAAACCAACTAGAGAATTGGAGAAACTGTTAATTGAAAAATAGAAAATTGAGTGGTTCATATCCTCCGTAACACAAAAAATCAAAATGGCCCTAGATGGAAGAAAGCTTCATACATATTTGGAATTAGTCACTTTGGCTTTCCAAATTGAAAACTAATCATAGTGAAAACTAGAGAAGGAAAAAAAAAACAAGGAAATGGAGAAATTAATATTGGAAGTCAAATAACTAAGGCTATGAGAGAAAATTATGGCAAAACAAGATATGTTGGCAAAAAGACCTACAATTCAGTGTACCTATTGTGGATGGGAAGGTCACTTAAGAAATGAATACCCAAAAGAAATAGGAGAAAACAAAGAAAACACACTAAGGGTAAATTTGAGGGCACTACCTAAATCATGGACATAGTATATTATGGAACTCATAAAGAATTGGATGATCATGAAACAAAATATTTTCCATCATAACTATTTTAGTTAATAGAATATCCAAACATAGAAAACCATAATGAATGGCCAATAAAGATCAGCATATATAAAAGGTTTGTTAGAAAGACCACTTTACCTGCTGGGCCATGGCTATAAAGTACTAAAATGGAAAAACTAGAGAAATATAAACTCCCTACAGAACCAACAAAATTAGAGATTGGATATAATGATAGAGGTCAATTTCAAGGAGAAAGAGGCCAAGACAGAGGAAGAATAATGTGAATAGATGCCACTTGCTTCAATTGTGATAAGAAAGAACACTTTCCAACAAAATTTTGGAGTGATAAGAAGAAGCCATGTGGATTTTATGAAATCATAGAGCATAATATATTCAATCATGACAAATCCCAAACATATTATAAAAATGTGATACTGCAATCAAAAAATGATGAGCTCCAAAATTTAAATACACCTAGAGGAGAAAGACTATTAAGGAAAATACAAAAGAAACAAAAGGAAACAAATAGGAAATTCTAAAAATTAGAAAAAATTAACATTGACATTGTTGATACTAGTGGCTCAGAAGAAGAACATCATACCTATAGAGGAGCAAACAATAAAAACAAAAACAAAGCAGCAGTAGGGTCATCCCACAATAATAGGTCCCAAACTTGGGGCATCCTGATTTTTTCCTCAAATCACATATTTTCTATAAAAAAACTAATGATTTAGGCTTTGAAGGATTCCATTTAAAGGGTTTTAATTGAAGAGGATTAGATAACACCCCCTTAAATCAAAACCCCTTAGATAAAACCTATCTAGTCTTAAATCATACCCACAATGGAGTCTCCTTCGTGTTGAATAGGACAACTAAAGGGGGGGGAATCGTTTGTCACAAAATTAAACTTTTAATTCAATCACCGGAGCTAAATCTTAATGTTGCTCAAATGATCAATCATCAAATTTCAATGCAAAAACTTAAATCCAACACATGAACACAGTAACACCAGAATTACATGGAAAACCCAATAAAGGAAAAACCACAATGAGGGTTAACGCGCACTATAGAGAATATCAAAACCAATTACAAAAGCCTCACTACCAAAAAAAGGACTCTGCCTAGAACAAGGACTCACTATCCAACAAGGATAACAACTCGAAGGGCTCACTACCACAAAGATAAAAAGAAGACAAAGAAGACTTGTTATAGAGAGACTAAAATCCCAGTGCAACAAAGGATTCCACCACAATCACTTGTAGACATGCATGAATGATAGAGTTCACCTTCTGCTCATTGAATCCAAAAACTCAACATTAAGCTTCACATTGATCTTCCACACTCACATCACACATACTCACTGAATAGAATCAATGTCACATCTAACTGCACTTTATCTTTTCTCTTATCACTCCTCTTCTTTTCTCTTGTATATTTCTTCACCACTAACTCATCTTGTATTTATACCATCTTCAACTTTGAGACATATCCAAAGTCGGCCATCCAAATCCAAATTCAAATTAGTTCGGTGCCAAACATCCTAGGGTGGAATAAGAATGAGGGTAACCCAAACACATGCTTCAAAGGATCCAAAAATATCAAACATGCTTCATCAACCTTGAAAGTAGTATTTCACACAAGGTTGGCCAAACTAGTGTAAAACACATAGAACCATTAAGCACAAATCTTCCAGATGTCAAAAATATCTTCAATATAATCAAAGCAACGCAACTCTAGAACCGCAAGTCATAAGACTGAATCAAAGAGAAATCCAAACCAACAACATTTCTCTCGGATCTCAACCAGAAACATAGAAAACCATAGTTCACAACTGGTGAACACAACTTGCACTGTACAACGAATCAACAACAAAAAATTTGGATAAAGAATCTTCTAAAAACCATGAACAACATGTCTAAACCACACAAACATAGGAGCATATTTGGACCAAAACTCAGAGCAACCATTGAATACCTACAACATATCTTCATTACAATTTTCTCAATATCCTTGACATATATAGCCAACAACAACTAGTTGACCAGTTGAAATCAATGAAAACACCTTCAATCTTTCCATTCTTGCAACAATCTCCCCCTTTATCATTGATGGCAACACATGATGTGAAAATCCATCAAAGACAACATACTATCTCTAAATACACTTTTATTTATCCCCCTTAGAAGATAATCTCTTTTCCTTTTTCACGTGCTTCTTCTCCCATTCTTCCTCTCCTTTTTCACATGCTTCTTCTCCCCCTTTGACACCAGTGGAAAAGGAAAAAGAATATTGATTTCTCCTTTGACATGAAAAATAGAATACTTACAATGGAAACACCTGATACTACCTACTCCCCCTAAGAGGTAGCCACCAAAACATTAGTCCAAAAGAAAGATAGATCCATAGATCCACCTAACTGATGCATCTCCATATGCATCTAGTTCAAGAAAGGAGGGGCAATAACCCCTAACTTCTCCTAGAGATACTCAAAAGTATCTTTAGAAAGAGCCTTCATGAAAATATAAGCAATCTGATACTTCTTTGAAACATACTCAAGCTTTACTTCATTCTCCATGACTTTATCTCTCAAGAAATGATACCTGATAGATATATGCTTCGTCCTTGAGTGCATTACTAGATTCTTTGAAATGTTAATTGAACTTGTATTATCACAGAAAATAGAAATGGGGTCATCATATACCATTGTGACATCTTTCAATGTATTTTTCATCCATAGAACTTGTGTACAGCAAGATGCACCAGCAATATACTCAGCTATAGCAGTAGACAAGGAGACTGAATCTTGTTTTTACTCAACCATGCCACCAATCTGCATCCAAGAAAGAATGCACCACCACTTGTACTATATATGTCATCTACACATCCAACCCAATCTACATCTATATAGGCACTAAGTGTAAATTCAGTATCTTTAGGATACCATAATCCATAATCTGGAGTACCATTCAAATATCTGAATATTCTTTTAACAACAGCAACATGTGTTTCCTTAGGATCTTCTTGAAATCGAGCCACAAGATAGACAACATGCAAGATATCCATTCTAGTAACAAGCAAGTACAATAGACCACCAATCATATATCTCTACTTGCTTTGATCAAACTTAGGTGAATTATCATCTTTACCCAATTTTCAACCAGTCACAATAGGAGCACTTACCAATTTGGAACCATTCATCCCAAACTTCTTCAACATCTCTCTCACATACTTAGACAGTGAAATAAAAATTCCTTTCTTTGTTTGATTAATCTATAGCCCAAGAAAGAAATTCTTCTCTCCAAACATAGACATTTCAAATTCTTTTTGAATCTCTTCTACAAACATCTTGCACATATTTTCATTTCCTACAAAGATAATATCATCAACATACACAACTACAATCAAGATTTTGTCATTTTCAATCTTAAAATACAAATTACTATCTGCCATACCTTTGTTAAAACCTTGTTGAATAAAATACTTGTCTAACCTCACATACCAAGCTCTAGGATCTTGCTTCAATCCATATAAAGCTTTCTTCAATCTGAACACCATATTCAGTTGATCTGTCAACTGAAATCCTTCTGATTGTTCCATGTAGACTTATTCTAGTTTACCATTTAGAAATGTTGACTTGAAATCCATCTGATAGACCTTAAAGTCTTTATGAGCAGAAAATGCCAAGAAAATACTTATAGCTTTGCTATCAGAGAAAAAAATTTCTTGAAGATCTATGCCTTCTACTTGTGAGTAACCCTTACACACAAGCCTTGCTTCATTTCTAACCACTTCTCCATTCTCATTCAACTTATTTTTGAATACCCACTTCGATACAATGATGTTTTTTTCTACCAATCTTAGGACCAATTCCCAAGTTTTATTCTTCTCAATTTGCAAAAGTTCTTCTTTCATTGCTTCCTTCCAATGTTCATCTTTACATGCTTCACTTAAATTTTTTGGTTCAATCTCATAAAGTAAACTTAGATTCACTTCAGCAGTAGTGTTGCTTCTAGTTAATACACCTTTTGTCTTTTCTCCAATAATCTAAATTTCTAAATGATTCTTCTATACATATCTAGGTGTCTTAGGGGACATCACCGAAGCATCTTCTTCTCTTTCTTTATGTTCATCCTGTTTCTCTTGCTCATTGTTTTCCTGTTCTTTCACAATTTCTTATATTCTTACACAATCATGTTCATCATATACATATCCATCAATGTCAATATAATTCTTCATTATCTCATCAACCTTGAAATTTTAACTCTCTAAAATCTTTCTTAGTCTCTTATTAAAGCATATGCATGCCTTGCTTTTAGTAGAATATCTAAAAATCTCTCCTTGCATCAAAATTTCCCAAAGTTTCATCTCTTTTGATATAACGTTTGCTTCTGAATACCTTAAAATATTTAACAGTAGGAATTCTTCCATCTCATAGCTCATAGGGAGTCTTTGTACTATTTTCTCTTACTTTAACTTGATTGAATACATAATCAACAATATGAATAGCTTATTTCCAATAGAATTATGGAAAACCAACCTCAGTAATCATTGATCTTGTAGCCTCTTGAATTGTTCTATTTTTCCTTTCAACAACTCCATTCTATTGAGGAGTTCTCAGAGTTGATAACTGTCTTTTTATTCCATGCACTTCACAAAACATATTAAACTCATGGGAGGTTAATTCTCCACCTCTTTGAGACCTTAAGAATTTTATCTTCAAGTTCTCTTCATTTTCAACCATAGATTTGAATGTTTTGAATCTATCTAATACATTTGATTTCTCTCTAAGAAATGTAACCCATGTATATCTAGAATAATCATCAATTAAAATCATAAAGTATCTTTCACCAAGTAGACTTATCACTCTTGTGGGAGCACAAAGATCTGTATGAACTAAATCTAGTAGTTTGGTAGTAGACTGTTCCTTTGATCTGTAATGATTTCTCGCTTGCTTTCCAAACTAATAATTCCTACAAATAACATTAACATGCTTTGCAATTCTCGGTAAATCTCTCATGACCTGAACAACACTAATCCTTGCCAAGTTATCAAAATTCATGTGACACATTCTCCTATGCCATAAACAACTGTCATTAATCTGATTCATGAAGCATCATCCATTAGCACCCTTAAGTTGATAGATATTTCCTTTAGATTTCGTTCATATAGCAATCAATGTTTTGGATCCTTTCCAAATCTCACATCTCTCATCCTTAAAAAAAGATCATGTCCTTTTCTACACATTTGGCCAACACTCAAATGATTATGCCTTAAACCCTTAACATAGTAGACATCATCAATATGATGCTTGCCATCAAAACTCATTGAACCTATCCCATAGATTGTAGCACCAATATCATCTCCAAACATAACCGAGCCTCCATCATATTTTTCAAGCTTAAAAAACTTATTTTTATCACCAGTCATGTGATGTGAACAACCACTATCAACTACCCAATAATTTTCTCTTGTTTAGCATGTAGGGAAAAAATAATCGTGCCTTCATTTTTCTCCTTCTTCAGAGGGCTTTCATTTACCTATTTTTCAGAATTAGTAGAAGTAGGTTCATCCTTAATCACCAAGAACAAGCATTCATTGTCATCAAGATCTTCATATTTTAAATCCTCATCAGATATACTACCATTCCCATTCACATAGTAAGCATTGTGAATCTTCTTTCCTTTCTTTTCTTTCTCATATCTTTGTTTATTCCTTTTAGCTCTTTCCAGACACTTTGCAGCATAATGACCTATTTCGCCACAGCTAAGACATTTAAAGGACAACTTACCTTCATACTTACCAAATCTTTTCCTCATCCTTCTTAGAAAGTTAGCTTCTATTTCATCAAAGTTTTCTTCATCCAGATCTTCAACTTTTGTAGCTTTAAAAGCAGTCTCTTATTTGCATCCATTCCTTAGGCTTGGCTTCTTCATCTCATAAGATGTCAAAAATTCTAACAACAAATCCTTAGTACAGGTCTTATAATCTATAGTCTATTCAATAGAACTCACCTTCTTGCTATAAGCATTAGGAAGAGTTATGAGAATCTTCTTTACAATCTTGGTTTCATCTATAGTAGCACCAAGACCTCGCATTCCGGCCACTATCTCATCCAATCTCTATACATAAGCTTTAACATTCTCATATTTAGACATATGTAGAAGATCAAACTATCTCCAAATTTTGCAATTTCACCTCTTTAACTCTTTCATCACCATCATGTGCTCTTTCCAAAGCATCCCAAACCTCCTTAGCAGTCTTCAAATTCTAAACCTTAATCAACTCAAAATGTACCAGACTATTCTTCAAGATATTTTTTTCCTTATTGTTCACTTCATGTGCTTTGATCTCATCAAGAATTGTCAAACCATTAGTAGGATGAGTGTAAGGATTCTTGTAAGCTTTCTCAACATCATATCCATAATACTCCAAATATTCTTCCATAAATACTTTTCAGATACCATAATTACTTTCATCGAGCCTTGAATGATCATAAACCATTTTGCCAGCCATCTCAAACCTTCCTCAAGCAGTTAAGCTCTGATACCAATTGTTGAATAGGAAAACTAAGAGGGGGGGATCATTTTCCATAGATTAAAATTTTAATTCAATCATCAGAACTAAATATTAATGTTGTTTAAATGATCAATAATCAAATGCCAATGAAGAAACTTAAATCCAACACATAAACATAATAACACCAGATTTATGTGGAAAACTTAATAATGGAAAAATAATGGTGAGGGTTAACTCACACTATAGATAATATCAAAACCGATTACAAAATTCTCACTACCTAAAATAAGGCTTACTACCAAAACAAGGACTCACTGTCGAGAATAAGGACTCACTATCCAATAGGGCTAACAACCCGGAGGGCTCACTACCACAAAGATACAAAGAAGACAAAGAAGACTTGTTACAAAGAGACTACAATCCCAATGCAACAAAGGATTCCACCACAATCACTCGTTGACATGCATGAATGATAGAGTTCACCTTCTACTCACTGCATCCAAAAACTCAGCATTAAGCTTTGCACTGATCTACCACACTTGCATCACACACACTCACTGAATAGAACCAATTTCACATCTATCTACACTTTCTCTTTTCTCTTATCACTCCTCTTCTTTGCTCTTGTATATTTCTTCACCACTAACTCATCTTGTATTTATACCATCTTCAACTTTGAGACATCCAAATTCGGCCATCCAAATCCAAATAAAAATTAGTTCGGCACCAAACATCCTAGGGTGGAATTAGAATGAGAGTGACCCAAACACACACTTCAAAGGACCCAAAAATTTCCAACACACTTCATCAACCTCAAAAGTAGTATTTCACACAAGGTCAGCAAAACTAGTGTAAAACGCATAGAACCATTAAGCATGAATCTTCTAGATGTTGAAACTATCTTCAATAGAATAAAAGCAACTCAATTCTAGAACTACAAGTCATAAGACTTCATCAAAGAGAAATCCAAACCAGCAAAATTTCTCCCAGTCCTCAACTAGAAACACAAAAAGCCATAGTTCACAACTAGTGAACACAACTTGCACTGTACAACGAATCAACAACCAAAAATTTGGATAACACATCTTTTAACAACCATGAACAACATGTCTGAACAACACAAGCATAGGAGAAAATCCGAACCAAAACCAAGAGCAACCACTGAATACCTTCAACATATTTTCATTACAATTTTCTCAATATCCTTGACATATACAACCAACAACAACTAGTTGATAACCAGTTCACCAATTGACATCAATGACAACACCTTCAATCTTTCCATTCTTGCAACACTTCGCACCTATCAAAATGTTGGAAAAAAAAAAATATTTACCTTTTGAGGGATTAAATAAAGTCATTTAGAAATTATATTTTGTAAGTATGTAGCTCTTATTATAAGTTTTCCAAAAAGTATAATTTTAAATTTTTTAAATTTTATTATTATATTTGTATTTTATTTCTTGTGAATGTTTTTTTTCATTAAACATCAATGTATTTGTTACACATGCGAAAAAATAGAAAAATAGAGAAAAAAATTCTAAAAAATATGTGTGCACTATGTATTGATGTTCACCTATGTCCAAATTAAATTACTTTGACTTCAAAAACTAGATAAAAAAAATTATGCAACAAAAAATTATTTAAAAATATTCATGCACTAGATATTGATATTAAAATCTATATTTTAAAAATTATAATTTTATCCTTCCAATAAAAAATTTATGCGTGACATAAATGTCATTTTTTAAAAATGTGTTTTACTATTAAAAAGTTATTAAAAGTTACGTTGTAGCATCGTAAATTTTCACCCATGACAATTTCACACTATGTTTTTCTCCCCCCTAAGTGATTGGATCTAATTGTACACCTAATTTCCTAAATTATGCATTGTATAGCCCATTTGGGAATGATCACTAAAACCCAGGTAGAAAACCAATGCAAAAATTTAATATTTTGTCCTTGACACCTTACATCCCACAAAATAAGGCTAGGACTAAGTTGCTCTAGGCAACTTGATCCCCCTACTTTGCCTCCAAATTTTAATATGTCAAAGTCAGCATTTTATTATTTGAATTTCAATTGTCAAATGTCAGCTATCAGGATTTAATTTTTGAGAAATTAGATTAATTGCATATAAATACCTAGTCATTACATCATTTGAAAACTAATTTGCAATCAAGCAAGTCAAGAGTATTCAAAAGCAATCGAGAGAAAATTTATTGCAAAAATTCAATATCAAAGCATCATGTCAAAGTATATGTGAGTTTGTTCATGTTTGTGTTATCATATTATTTGTGAGATCTAACCCTTGTAGGTCTTTAATAAAAATCAAGTCAACAACAATCAACCCTTGAGGAGATGTGCATGACTTCAATCCTTCAAAGAAGCCATTTTTGAGTGGTGAGTTGTAGTCCATTTTTTATTCATTATTCATTTATCATTTAGCTACTATCCTTCAAAAGGATAAGCTTTCTTTCATTCGCATTATCATTTTGGAGGTGAAAACACCAACACATGGTTGGACCAGGACAAGCCCCTATATGACATAACCCTTCCTCTCTCATTGAATGTGTAGGTTTCAAATTTGAAGAATATTAGGAAAATCTTGAAGGTCAATTATTCATTATTGCATTCAAACCCTACACCTTGAAAACATATGAAAACTTAGTTATCTTGGCACCTGACGAAGATCCAATAGTAGACACCTAGGGAAACAAGGCTCTAATCTAGCTCTAGAGGATGTGAAATCATATCTAAAATTCAATCACAAGGACACTATCACCCAGGGTGACTTAGTCCTCCATTTTCAGCCCCAAATTTATATGGCAAGTGAACAAAACTTTTCTTAGTCTATTTTTAAAGTCTGAATTTATCTGTGACTTTTCAGATCTATTATTTTTGCATCAAAATAGTTATTTGCACCATTAGCCTAGTCATTTCATTCCAAAATCCATCCCAAGTTTGGTCAAGGAAATATTGACTCACCTTTCAGGTTGTAAGTCAGTCTTATACCTTTTCCAAATCCATCATACCCACACTACCTCAAATCCTAAATGAAATGTTTGGATAAGTGCCCCAAAACCCTAGGGTTCCATTTTTCCTTCATTTCATATGTAAGAAAATCACAATTTTTTTTATTTTTTAAATATATTTTGAATCTACACAAATAAATAGTTCACATCATCTCTAAATTATTAGTGGTTGAGTTGCAAAAAGTTTCATAAAGTGAAATTTTATTTTAAAATACTGATATTAATGTCTAGCTCAATAGTTACCATAAAAAGAATAAATACTGCAAATAGTAGACATGTAACTACAAAAGAATAAACTAATATAGACGATGAATAACTTCATCCAACTAAGAAACAACATGACCACTAAAATGATGAAAAATAGGGGATTTGAAAGGGGGGCTCACCAAAATGATATAGATGTACCTACTTTCCTCTATTTCATTAGGAAATGAGATCTCCACAAAGAATTTACTAGCAACCCTTAGCTGAATCAAATCAATGTGAGAATCTTCAAATTTCCTTATGCTTTGAGGACGAGGGTCAAGGTCAAAACAACACTTTTGGGAGAAAAACTAAAAATAGAAAATCAACTCCAAAATGCCAATTCAAACTTGAAACAACACTATTAAGCTCAATATTAGCAAAAACCAAAAAACTGATTGCATATTTGAGAAGGGAAGAAAGGTGTTTACAAGTTACCAAAATTCAGTTTCCAAAGACAAACTAGGACTCATTCGCCCATGGGTGAATGGGTCTATTTTTCGGGGTTTTCAGAAATGTTTTGGGAGCCTCAAATGTTGATTTGTAGCTTCTAATTTTTCTAGGTTTCAATGTCGAAAATCAGATCTATAGGTTAGATTCGATGATTTGATGACAACTTTTGCAACTTGATAACTTTTCCAATCTTGCACATCAAGAGGTCTTCAATCCTTCTTCAACCTAAATCTGAAATCACACACACAAGAGAAAAAATTTACTTTTTTTTCATGAATGGGGGTTTGCCTTGGTCAAACCTCATTTTGGTAATGAAAGCTTGAACTGAAATAATGCATGAAAGAGGGAATGAAGAATGAACAAAGCTATGTTACCACTCAACAAACCCTTGAATAAGCCTTCGTAATGGAGACCTTGGAAGGTTTGCAACTTGCATTAAATGGATTTAATGGATGTGGATCTTGATGCTTGAATAATGCTTTGAATGCTTGAACTTGATTTTGAAACCTACATCATAATGTTAGCTCCAACAATATGCATGATGCAAGAAGACTTTGATATGTTGAATAGATCTTCATTTCTATAATAAATCTCTAATATATCTACTCTTCAATACTCTTGATAATCAACTTTAATATTGTGAAATTTCTCTTGAAATGCTCATAAAATTCTAGGTGAAACTTAGTAAAATAACCTTGTATTTATAGGTATGTATCTTTAATTTCTCAAAATTCAGATATCACAAGCTAACATTGAAATATAGATTTTGGGACCTTAAAATACGATCAAAAACATGTTTTAAATTTAGTTCCAAAGGTCTAAGAAGGACTCATTCTCCCATGGGTGGATGAGTCACATGTCCCTATTCCTTGGGGTCCCTATTCCTATAATACACATTGCTCAAGATAAAGTGTTATGTATTGGCATTAATTATTGTCGGATTTCCCCTTTGAAAAATGTAATTTATTAGGCTTACAAATGAATAATAGGGCTTATTAAGGCATAATTAAGCTCAATTTAATTAAGAGGGTCCAAAAAGTGTGAAAATGTAAAGGGATGCATTTTTCAACACTACATCAAGGCATTATTAAGTCCATTTTAATTAGGAGGGACCAAACAAGTGTGAAAATGTAAAGGGATACATTTTTCTACACTATAGCCACATATTAGAACAAACAAAGAAAATTATCACAAACAATGTCAATAGGAAGAATAGAATGACTATTTTTCTAAATAAGAGGTGGGAGTATTGAAACAACTGATAAAAATGTCCCAACATTCCAATCTACTAGAAAAACTAAAACAATTTTGTAAGTATTAGAACAAAAAAAATAAAGCACCACAACTAAGAATGATAAGGAAGAATGATAAACAATGGAAGACATGACCTATCATGATTACAATTAGAATTGACCATAAGAAAATAACCAATATGATGGTAGACTTAGAAGTTGATCTAAACATGTTCCCAAAAAGAGTGTGGGAACAAATAGGCAAACCAAAACTTGAACAAACACCCTATAATATTAGCTTTGCAAATGGCATCGAGATGAAAACATTAGGAACTTGAAAATAAGCATATATTAGTATGAGAGGAGTCAAACAAATTGTAGATTTTGAGGTAGTTATTATCAAAGAAACCTTTGATTTATTTAACACATTGCTAGGACTAAGGTGGTTCATCAATGCAAATGGAATTGTAGACTTAAGGAAGGAAGAAATATTATTTTTTGATGAATACAAAATCATCCACATTCCACTAGGAAAAAACCAAAAAGAATCATACATAAAGGAAGTAAACATAGAAGAATATCATGAATTTGAGAACAAAAACCTCTACACAATCTCACGGTTAACACTAATTGACACTTTTGAAGAACCAAATTCAAAAGGTGAAGTTGAAAGAGAAATCAACAATTATAGCACAGATAGCAAGGATGTATTAGATGTGTGGATTCAAGAAGAACCAAAACTATATTTTCATAGGATTACTGGATTCTGTAAAGCATTTATGATTAGGAGGATGTTGGAGAATGCTCCACATTTTACCATAGCTACAAGTAATGTACCACAAAATCTTTGCAACAACATACAAGATAGTAGAGATAACACACCTAAAATATTTCACCAAATAAATCACATCTCCTGCATTATTTCACATATCAAACATCCCAAGTATTCAGGAGTAGGAGATCTATTATCATTTATTACATAGATCTAGAAAAAAAATTCAAAAATGAAGAGTTGAGACTTGACATATTAAAGGGTAAAAGTACAAACTTGTGTCACACTTTTATAAAAGAAATGACCAACATTGATCCAACTTTTAAACTTAAATCATTAAAAATTGGCATATATGTTTTGAAATTTGAAATGATGTAAACTAATAATATATTACTATATTATTTTTAGGAAAAAGGCATTAAGCCTATATATATTACTATATAATAGTAAGAGTTTTACAAAAGAAGAGTAACATTTGTTCTTGTTAACTAGATTTGATATCATAACTGCTTACATCTAACAAAATTTTCATAGCCCCCATGTATGCACTATATTGTATTTGACTAATAATAATAGACTTCCCCAAACTAAATACCCTGTATATCCATGAAATACATATGCAAAATTTCACTATATTAACCCTTTACAAAATATGTGCTTCGTGTTATAAACTTCCTATTCTTCCATTTCCTCGGGCCAAATTTCATTCTCTCCCTGATGTTCTTGATAATCAAGCACTGAAGTGTGCATCGCCAAGGAAATATTGAGGTTAGGAACATGAGGTTGGCGCAGAGAAATTGAAGAGCTGACATGGTTTGGTACATTCACCACAGGAGAAGCTTGGAGCACCATAGCATTAACATATAGAGGCACGGGAACATGAAGAATATTGTGTTCCTCGGGAACAAATACAACCATAGGTTCATTATTCACATGTGCAAAAAGATTCAACAAAGCATTGGTTTTCCTCCTAATTCTTTCTGCCATATCTTCACTGATTGCAGCAATATGCCTATCCAACGCCTATTGCAGATATCTAAAACTCTGCATTTCTAAAGTATTCTTGATGGCATCTAAAATAGAAATGTACACATTACCATTGAGCAGGAGATGGCATGGAAAATGACCACTAGCCTGACCTTGACCTTTCTAGAAATCATAATCTTGCACCCCCTTAAGAAGATTATTGTCTTGTAGGAAAACTTCCTTGAATACTTTGTCAGCAATTAACTGAAGCTCAACAAAAGACTATAACAAATCATATGTATTTGAAATAAATATTGAAACTAGTTGTGAAGGAAAATTTTCCCTTTGTGCCTGTGGGTACAAAATCTCGTCCCCAATAATCTTATATGTTATTTTTCTATTTAAAAACAAAAAATTAAAATTATTTGAATATAGTTTTTTATAAATTAACACTATAATTTAGTTGCTAATAAAATGCCGAAAAATGAAGTTACATGAGGCGTCAATCTTTATATAGTAATTTTTTTCCTTCAGATGTTTTGTGTGTATTTATAACTTGAAATTTTAGTGCATGGATATGTTTTCTCTAAATTTGATAAATATGTATTTTAAATAAATGATAAAATATGTGTTTGTTTTGTTACCAATTTTCACTTCAGCTCAATTGGTAGAGCTAATTACCTTGTTTTATTCTTAAATTGGAAGTTTCGTTATCTTCTGAATGTGCATTAAGTGTTGTTTGCATTTGATTTATCAAGTGGTAGTTATGCATTGTTTAGATGAACTTAGTTTCAAGAGTTATTGTTCAATGCTTGCAAGTGAAATGGAATATAAAGCTAAACATACAAATGATCAAGCATATCAATTTCTTTCATTATTTCACAATATTGTTATATTACAATATTTCATTTGATTGCGAGAATACAAATGATTGTACATTTTTGCATTTTGATGCATTTCTTTTCAGAATGAAAAATAGGAAGAGAAATTAAAAGAATCCACATAAGTCGTGGATGTAATTGTCACACTGCATCATAAGGAGCATGCTAAACTATTGAAGATGCGAGAAAAGAAAACACATAAGCATGCACATAATCATCATTGCATGTGCTTTTGGCGAATGCAGAAGTGGTGCACCATCCTTCGTCCTCGAGCTCTGATCGACCTATAAGAAAAGTGAAAGAGCTATTAGAGCTTTGATTATGAACATCCCTACATGAACCACCAACAATAATGTAAAATTCTGCTAACAATACATTGAAACAGTTGAGAAAATGGGAGATGGACAGAGAAAAGAAGGAAACATCATAATAATATATTGTTTTTGCTAACATTGGTTGTTTCCTATGCAGGTATAGGAAAATTCATGAAGCTGATCATCTTATGAAGACATAAAATCATGTGGAGTAAAATGGGCTCCCAAAAGGGTAGAGATCAGCATGCTACCCCTTAAGCATAAAAGTGGGTTGAGTAAAGAAATACAGTATCATGCTCATCCAAGCCATTCATGAAGGAGTAAAACAAAATTTTAGTCATCAAAGCATCAAGTTTATTGTTCATTCATAACAATCAAGTCTGAGTAACAAATTGAAAGCTACAGGTGGACAATGAACTTAATGGATTCAATTCAACTGAAATGCATCAATCTTATTCTAGAAAGTTTTAAGTATTGCCATATTAATTGCATTTTGTTGCCTTGGGTTTTGTTCTTGTTTATTTATGTTGTTTCATAATTTTTTGTTCTGGAGAAGCAAGTGTTTCGTGTCATGATGGTGATAGTGAGAACGCATACATAATGCATTATTAACAAAGCTTCTAACAAATGATGAAAGCACATTAAGAAGCTTTATTTTATGAAGTTTTTGAGTTGAGAATGCACTCTTTTCTGAAGTAATTTAAACATGAAATGAGTGATGAAGAGTAATCTACAGGAGTTGCAGATAAAGGAAAGAGGTGTTGTTTCTTTTCCCCAACGGAAGAACATGAAAATTAAGTACATAGCAAAGTGGTGTTACAGTTTTTAAAGCAATTATGGGTATGGTCAATGAGTTGCATATATAAGAAAGCATTATGAAAAACAACAGTAAAGTAGAATCGAGTACAGGTATATTATTCATTGCTATTGTTTACAAAATCCATATCATTGTGTCCTCTTTTTGTTTGCAATCAAATCATGATATTGGAATAGCCAATCGAGATCCATAAAGATATAGTTGTAAGTTGTACACATGAGTAGTGAAGCCAAGTACAAGACGATAGTGGTTTTCAACATTTCCATTATCGGTCATAATATTAATTTGCTACAGGAAAATGAAGAGTTTCTGAGTGTTTTATTCAACATAAAAGTGAACCTAAATCTGCATATTATGGAGGTATAACAAGCTCACTTTATTAAAAGGAAATTTTAGAAAATTACATGGTTTCATCATAAGGTGAAGTTTTCATTTCAAAATGTAGAGAGTTCTCTTTGTTTTAGTTAACCCACATGAGGGTTTTGACAGAAAATCAGAATGCATAAAATACCATGGTGGGTCGAATTCAAGTTTTGAATGCATACAAAATAAACAACTTTCTTTCAAAATATTGAGTATCCATGTTGGGTTTTCAACAACAAATACAAAAATAAGTAAATTTATTTCAGAATAAGGAGGACCCACATGGGGGTTGAGATTTAAAATACAGATTTATCCTTGTTATAGAATACCCACATGGGGATTTTGGTTTCAAATGCAGTTTTCTCCATGTTCCAACTAACCCATTCGGGGGTTTTGATGGAGAAATACAAAATGTATGGTTTTCTTCGAAATGCAAGTACCCACATGGGGGTTTCATGTTACAGACATAAGAGTCATCTAAATACACAGTTTTAAGCTTTAAAGCTTTTCAAAGTAGTGAGGGAAAAGCATATTGGTCGTGGCCATAGAGCTCAATGAACCCATGAAAAGAAACACAAATGCATGAAATATATAGCTGAGATTTCTTCTTAAGTCTTGAAAAAATACATATGACATTCAAGGTTCAAATTAAGTCCATACATGGTGCGGCCTGCAATGGGTCTGCATTTTAAAAAAAAATAGCAATCATTCTTTTTCATAGAATCTTTTATAAGCTTTTGTTTGACAGAAAAACAATGGAGAAAGGAGAATATACCATTTCATGGTTGTAGAAGAGCATACACATGGTGGCCAAGCTCTCACAGAACACTAAATACATAGCTTGAGCTCACTCTAATGGAATCTAGCAAGAATGGATATAAAGCACAGAGAATGGAAACACAAACAAAAATCAGGAATATACTCATACTTGGTAGTAGCCTTATGGCCATTTTTTACTTTCAAAATGCGGAGAAGAGACTATAATGAAGAATGAAGCTAACTCACCCTGCTCTTTCATCGAGATTCGACCAGCTGAAGGCTTCAATGGTGCCTCATAAAGTCTGAAACCCTAACTTTCCTCATGGTGGCGGCTAGAAGCAAGAGTTCACTCTCAAAGCAACTAAGTGCAAATGAAATGATTTTAGGGTTTTCAATTGAGCTTTGTTCCATCTTATTCCCTAATTCAAACTATGGGCTTTTCACTTTTGATTAAATTAATGCCTTAGTTTTATCAATTGATATTTCATACATTCCCTAAGTCTAATCTTTTGAAGTCTTCACCAAATTTCATGCCTAAGTCTTTAGGTTTTGTTTTGACAAAGTATTCCATGGTTTAAATACCTTAGGTATTTATGTAATGTTAAGACTTGTGGCTTAGTAAAAAATGGAGGGTAATTAAGTGTCTTAGGTTATTTTTAATTGATTTTGAATAAATCAATTAAAATATAAATGTTGAGATTACTCATGCCTTAGATAAGAATTATGTCTTAGGAATTTGTTTGCAATTCATTTTATAGAAATCAATTAAATCTTGGAGAATTATTGTCTTGGATAAAATTTCATGTTTTAGGAATTTATTTTCAAATTGATTTTAAATAAATCAATTAAAACAATGATGGAGATGGCCTTAAGTTTTTATGATTTTTTCTAAGAAAAATCAAACTTGTAATGGAGAGATAAGGTACTATTTTTGCAAATATTTTTAATCTTTATTGCAAAAAATAAATCAATTTGGGGGAAAAATAAAAATTGCACGTTTTGTAAAGCAGAAGATAAAACAATATCCTATAAATTGTTTTTTCTTCTTGCTATTTTTAGTAGTTTGTAAGGCAAAAGAGAGTTTACCTTTTCTTGGTCGGATTTGAGCTATATGAAGAGGAGATGAAGTGTTTTATTTGTTTTTAAAGCATATTTCACCTATTTTTAGAAGCCTTGTGGGATAGACATGCAAAAAGTGTGAGTTTTCCACTTTTATGCCACATTTTTGAGCAGTTTTAGATTCTTTTTTCTGAGCTTTCTTCCTGAGCTCGGATTAGGGTTTTGGGGATTTTATTTTAAGAGAAAAACTTAGGGTTTTTCTCAGTTCAAATTCATTGTTTCTTCCTCTCATGCTAAAACAGAGAGTTTTGTAAGCAAAAATTTGTACTCAGACTTTGATACTCCTCCAGTTGAATAAAACAACATTCCTATTTCCCAATTTTTGTGCCGTTTGTAGTTTTAGTTTGATGCTATATTATGATTTTTGTTTACAAATTTTTTTTTATGTCCTGAAATTGCAATTTTGATGCATAAAGTTCATAAAATACAAGTTGCATGTTGTATTTAAACCTAAATCTTCATGCAAATCAATTATGTGTTAAGTATTCATGAGAGATTGTGAAGTACTATTGTTTTTTTAGAGTTGTTTGTGGGTAAAAAACTAGAGTCATCTTTAAGTTCTGAAAATCACTTTAAATTTTAGGTTTCATTTCAATTATCTTTCTAACTCTTTCCCTCAGAAGATCATTTAGAATAGAATATATCATTCAGAGAACCAACCCACTCTGGAGATTCCTTCTTCGTTCAGATCGCCCACATCTGAAGAAGGTTTCCATGTGTCAATAGATAGTTAAATTTCTACAAATCTAGCATAGGGTGCATATCTTATTGATAACATGTTTAAATATAGTTGTTTCCATTCGACGTCAACTTTCATATTAAATATTTATATATAATAGAGAAAAAAAATACCATCTTGATATAGATTATGTTATCTAGTGCATTATTTTTTTTTCAAATTTTATTAATAAGTGTTAGTATTTTTCCTTGACATGATAATCAACCTAATATTTTGCGTTAATAGTTCCCAATTTTAATAAAAATAAAAAAGTAAAATATAAATAATAATTGAACTATTCATATATATATATATATATATATATATATATTTGAAAAGTACACTTATGGATCTACAAAAGAGTATTTTTATATTTTTTTTAAATATTATTTACATGAGTAGAAGTTGTTTAAACATTAAGTTTTTCAAATACTTCTATTTTTTGGTAAATTGGTCTCAAAGTGGTGCTACATATGCATTTAGAAAATAATTTTAGTTGGAAAATTTGTGGACATATCTAACTTAGCTAGAATAAGTCTTACAAGATCATATGTTTGACCAAAATTTATTTTTAGTTATAAATACTTAAATTCACTTGTGTTGATAAGTTGGATGAAAGTGTGACACAACTGTGTACTTTTACCCTAAGCACACACTCATTTTCAATACCATGAGTTGGCGTAACACACATAACAACCAACTAACCAAATGGAAAATATTTAAAACCTTAATAAAAATAAGATACCTATAAGAAGAAGGAGAATGCAAGGACATACCAAAATATAATGGGAATATCTTACTAGAGGATCATTTAACCACTTGTATCACAACATAAAAAGTAGGAAATGAGTATAATGAATGATTATGCATACAACTATTTTACTAGACACAAACACCAATTGCACAAACTTGGTATATAAACCAAGAACATTAAAGAGAAACAAAATATTGGACAAAAATAAAAATGGATTTTATACAAACCTTTTCTTTTCCAACAAGGATGAACATATACATACTACCCTACATAAAATGAAAGATAATATTCAAGCCAGATAAAAATAGTGATGTGGTGATAATAAATACCTCTAGACCACCCCCATAATTAGAAGGTATATGGAAATATATTGAATAGCTAGATAGAGAATATACATAATCAAAGAAAATATGTTGTCTAATGCAATAGGAAAATGATGACACACACAAACTAGATATAGAAGTAAACTAAGGAGAAAGGGAATTAGCGTCCCTAATAGAAGCCAAACAAAAATATTACAATCAACCACTCAAGCTAAGAGAAGCAAATATTTCCAAAGAAGGGGACCCTAAACTTTCCAAAATAGGAGATTATTGGGATGACAAAGTAGTTGCACAAGTTATAGAGATCCTCTTATAATTTGAAGAATTATTCCTTTTAGAAAATTAATAGACCTAAAAGGAATAAAAGAAGAAGCAGGATTTATGAATATTCAATTGAAAGAAGGAACTAAACCAATACAAAAGAGACCTTATAGATTGAATCCAAACATGAAGGAGCAGGTGCAAAAAGCTAGGGGGCCAAAAGGTGGCCAACCTTTTTAAAAAAAACTAAAATCTATAATGCAAGTGAATTATAACACGCTCATGTTATGGGTTAGGCTCGGTCACACCGAGCCTATAATGTGCTCACGTTACAATGCGAGCGCATTATGAGTTTTTATAAGAAAATAAAAATCAAATCCAAATCATTTTAGACTGTCATATTTCTTCATATGCGGCCTGCAAACCCTTCTAAAGTGTTCTCACATTGTGGAGACCTCAAATTCATCATTTTTCTTCATTGAATCATTGCTATTTCTTTGCAAAAATTCCACCACGTTGATGGGTAGCTCCAAGGAGTAATTTTTTATTGTTTTTCTGTGAATTTATTGTTAAATAGGTAGATTTAATAGGTTTTTTATGTTAATTTCTTTAATTATTAGGAGTTGAAAATCCACCTAATTCTCCTCCTCAAAATCCTTCTCGTCCTGATGAACAAGCAAACCAACAAAATCCTGATGAACAACCACACCAAAAAACTCCTCCAAAAATTCCTCAACATCCTCTTGAAACTCAACAAAATTTAATGGGGGGAATTGAAAACAACAAAACAAAAATTGAGTTAAATTGTGAGGTTGAACGATCCTGTAAGTTCAACCTCGGAAAGAACCACTCTTGCAAATTCACTTCAAATTATGTTAACACATGTAGATGCAAATAGCAAAAAATTAAGTGGGTGGGCGGATAAGAGGCGAGAGTGTAGAGATTTTTATGTAGATAAACTATCCTACAAACAAGAAAAAAATGAAAAAATTACAAATATGACCTGTGTTCACTATTCACTAACCCACGTACAAATAAAACTCTTGACCTTACAAGCAAGAGGTTTCCTATCCATTGGTGCAACCACTAAGGGATAAAGAACAATTTTCGGAAGAGATGGTGGATGGTTTTTGACCATCGTCCATGCAAAAATAACAAGGTCCCCCAATATTCCTTGAGAAAACTCTACTGCAAGTTTTTCCTCAATAATATCCCCAACTATTTTGATATGTGAGACTTTCAGGGGAGAGACCTAGTGGGTTGACATAGGATAGACCAGGTGCACATCTCAATCCTCAACAGCAAGTGAGAAGAGCACTCACTACACTGGCTTATGAGCACATTTTTATCCCTTTTGTCATGAAGTAGAGTGTTGAGGTGGACACTCTATAGTCTATTAGTTCTCTAACCTAGATTATTATCTAGCATGTGAGTCATGCAGTACAATAGCAGCCGAGGGAGACTTTGAGGGGTAAGGCTCCACCCCATACTTTTCGGGTTTGTGGGTTGGCCTATATATATGACCCCACAAATAGTCAAGAGGTTGGTGCGTAGCCTACGTCTATAGCTAATCAGTTGGCAATGATAGATGCCCTTTTGAATGAGGCTTTCAGCCTCAATACTAAGGTAAATATTAGCATGTTCATTGAATTTAATTTATTAAATTTCATTTTTTAAATACAAGATTAACTAATTTAGTTTAATGATTGTAATAAAATTTTAGGGTCATAGTGTTCATACTGTTTTCACCGGCCCTCCACCTGCTTTTTACTCTACTGCATCTATTGCCAAGGTATGTAACTAGTAAACAATTATAAATATTACATGTGTATAGCATTGTTATATGGACGGTATTCTAATATTTAATTTTGGATTTTGAGTAAGCTAATATTGGAGATTTCGCAGCAACACCTCCCAGTGGTAGTGGAGTTCAAACCTTCACTCAGGTAATAGAATAAATATTTTAACTAATGAATTGTAATTAATAAATTTATGTAGTTTATATTCATATCATTGATTAAATTGCATTGCACATCTTTCAAACTCAAAGCATTACTTCACATTTCATAACTAATAACTAGATGTTGCAGGATGACAAATTTTCAATTATAATATAGTTTTTTAGAAAGTCAACATAAGTAGTGATGCAATTACTTCACATAGCATAACTAATAACTAGTAGTTCCAATTACATTCTCTTGTCACGGCATTCCATTAGACCATATTTTATTGATGCATTTTGTCAAATAATTCACTTCCTTATCTATGCTATGGATTCTTGGAAAAACTCTATCAAAATGTTATAGTAAGAAATAGCATAGACAAGGCAATGAGTTGTTTGAAAAAATGCCTCAAAGAAATGTGGTCTCATGGTGATTGGAATTTCAAATAGCTCACCACCTTGCCTATGCTACCACATTGTCCATGCATGTCTACCAAATAATTTTATCAAATAGTTCACTTCCTTACTGATATGGCTAAAATCCTAAAATAGGTGCTTTCCAACAAACTATGAATGCTTGGAAAAAATTGATCAAAGCATAATAGTAATAAATAGCATAGACAAGGCAGCGAGTTTTATAAAAAAATGCCTCAAAGAAATGTGGTCTCTTGGTGATAGAATGCCATTCCATCACCATGAGACCACAATTCTTTGAGGCATTTTTTCAAACTTGTTGCCTTTAGAATAGATAACCCTCTTTAATCAAATCAAATCATTTTAAGGTATTGGATTTAATCCCCGAATCTAATTCCATCCTCCATCATGATCCTTAGATCCTATTCTTCCAATCCCCAAGTTCATTTCTAATCCATCATCCTAATTTCCATCCTCGTCCAAAATCAATACCAATCTTTCTTCCAATCAATACACCATCGTTTCTAACCATCTAATCTATTATAATCCAACTTCATCCATCCCAACCAACCCCAACCATATAGATGATGATGAGGATAGCCTTTGTGTTCAAATAAAAGTACCTCTTCCACTCCATTGTATGATCGCTCTCGAAATGTGATCTCAAAGTACACCTTCCACCCCATCTAATGATCCTCTTCTCCTCATGATGAAAACACCCCTCCCTCTTCATTTCATGATCCCCTTCCATCTCATAACCAAGACCACACTATACCATCCACCCCATCCTAGCATAATAGCATAGAGAAGGAAATTAAATGTTTGAAAAAAATTCCTCAAAGAAATATAGTCTCATGGTGATGGAATGCCATGACAAACAAATTTTTCATGGATTCCATCACCATGAGACTGCATTTCTTTGAGGCATTTTTATGAACAAGTCACTTCCTTCTCTATGCTACCACATTTTTCGTACATGTCTACCAAAGCATTTTATCAAACAAATCACTGCCTTGTTGTTATGGAAAAAATCCTAAAATAGGTTCTTTCAAACAAGCTATGGATAGGGAAAATAGTAAGCATAATAGTAAGAAATATATAGTTCACTAAGTACTCAAAATTTTGTTGATTATCTCATACATTATAAGCCATAACCCGCATCACTATTCTACTTTTCATTATTGAATAATTTTTTGTTTTAATTTTAAATGATGGAAATGGAATCACATCTAGATGTTGATAGAGTAATGGAGCAAGGTGTATCTTCTATAATAGATAGCTCAATGACTCTTACGGGGGTATGAGGCAGATTAGTAAATTTCAAATTACTTTCTTTGTTATAGTTTTTAGTTAGTGAAAAATCAAATTATTATTGGTTTGTTGTTTAATTTTTATTTAGATGGTTTCTATAGGACCTGGGCATGCCACATGATGAGCGTGTGAATCTTTCTCTTAAGGAGAGAGATCGTCTAGTGATGGTAAGTGATTATTTTGTTAAATATATCATTTTTTATAATGTAATTTCTATATATTAATGTTTTTACTTGTTATTGTAAAACATAAAGTTTGATGAGGAACTAAACCCTAGGAGGAGTAGCCCTCGAGTTCAAAGTAAATGATTGTCATATGCATCACCATACACTCGACCAACAAAGGTCACCCATTTGTTTCATTCACCTAGAGGGAAATGAATTTTGATTGGGGTCCTTTAGTGTATGCCTATATGAAATTTTTGGACATATTTTGTATTGCATATACTTGACATTGTATGCCTATATGACATTCTTGTAAGCCTATATGGCTATTTTGTATATATATTATACTTATATCAACATATATTGATGTATGCCTACATGGCTATTTGGTTAATACAAATCTTTTTTATTCATGGTGACCATATTTGCATTATAAATCCGTGCTTCAATAGATATTTTTAGATGGTTTACTTCAAATATTTAAAATCCAAGTGTTTCCCATGCACTCTTCTTTTCTATAATTGTAAATATAAAATAAAGTTTGAACATTATTCTCCTCTAAGATTATTGAACATTAAATCAATCATATGAATGTAGTAATGCTTCATGCTTCATGTGCTTCACGAAGGAATTTGATGTGTATGCTTCATGATTTATATCATCTACCATTCCACGTGTATGCTTCATGCTTCATGTATTACATAGATAAATAAAACATCATAAAACTTCAAAAAATTAAATGGAAAGTAATAACTAAGTCTCACAAACAAAAACTCAAGGAATGCAAGTCTTATTAAAGATCATGAGGGAATTGGATTATTCAAAAATTAAGAGACCACGAATCAACCTTTCCAACAACAAACTACATAGATATTCATCATATTTCTAAACATGAATTTGAACCCAATAAATAGAAGAATGCAACTTTAAAATTTAAAAATGCATGCTTACAATAGTCAATAAATAGCTTCAAGAGATGTGCATGACAAAAATAGAACCAGCTAAAATTTCAAGAATTGCCTTTTCCCCAAGCATATCTGAAAAGTTGCAAATAAATCAATTTAGGATCTCACCAATAGTGATGATATGAATTTGGTTGTGACTTTTCAAAGGTGAAAATTTAAGACCCTTCGAATAGGAAAGACTAAAAACCTTTTATAACCAAGTGTGGTGACCATGCCTAGTGTAGATGTTCCCACCTAGACGTGTTGGAGCTGATTTTTTGGCCCCATGAAGAAAAAAACAAAACATAGCCTACCTTGCAACTTTACACTACGTGCAACTGACTCATTTTCCATCAACTAAAATCTGTTCACCACGATAAAATGACTTGGAGCTATCAAAAACCAAGAGAGGTTATTGTAGAGGGGCCCTACATGATATTGTAGCCTCAGATAGAGTGTTTCCAAGTTCCATGACTTCTGAGTAATCGCTCGTCTAAGTTTTCTACCCTTTTGCACTTTGGTATTTTAGGAGACTTCACGGGTAGAATGTGGCTCAGACTGTTTCGACATGTTTGGGTGTGAAATAGGGCATTTCCTAGCATAAACCCATCCATCTGGACATGTTGGAACAAACAGTTTGGTCGTATGACGAACAAAATGAAAGTTACACCACTTTCCAACTTTACACTACATGTAATTGACTTGTTTTCCATCAAATGAAATTTTTTCACCACGAGACTATCAAAAATTGAAATACAAGAATGTTCAATTTAGCTAGCACAACACCCAGTAATACCCTACTGACATTGAAATGTAAATTGTAATGCATATCTAGTGTTATTCCAAAAGACCTTTTCAAGTATCCATGTACAAAAGATCTCTCATAGAGTAAAGAATAAAAACTTATAGGAAAAAACCCCTCCAAAAAAGAGAAAAATAAAATTAGAGATGTACAAGTGATGGAAGGACTCAACATAACCTCCCAAGGATTACATCTATCACAAATATTCAATCGATATCTCTCCCATAGGGGAGAAAGAGTGAGACTATAGATCCCCCCCCGCCACCTCCCACACAAAGAAGTAGCTCTTGTGTGAATGGTAAATACTTGAAGATATAGGTTGAAGAGTGTCCAAAATCAGCAAACAACACTTCTTCCCTTGGGAAGAAACAAATCCAATGGTATATGTAGAAGAAACTTTCCAAGAAGAGAGACAAGGGAAAAATTCTTATGATACATGCCTTTGAAACATACTCAATTGTCTGCATATAGGAACCAAAGAATGTCAAGAAACAAATCCAATAGTATACATAGAAGAAACTCTCCAAGAAGAGAGACAAGGTAAAAAGTCTTATGATACATGCATTTGAAACATACTCAAGTGTCTGCATATAGGAACCAAAGGATGTCACAATTTAACGATTTGAAACCAATCTAAAAACTTGTGAAGATTTGTGAATTAAGTTGGTGGGATAATAGTTGTATTGTAACTATCATAAAAAAGGAAATGGATATCCTCAAGTGTATTCAAATTTTCAAGATGGGACTCACAAATCACATTACATTACATGTTGGAACAGTCGGTTTGGTCATATGAAAAATAAAATAAAAGCTACACCACTTTCCAACTTTACTCTACATGCAACTGACCTATTTTCCATCAACTGAAATCTGTTCACCACGGGAAAACAACTTGGAGCTATCAAAAATAAAGAGAGGTTATTATAGAGGGGACCTACTTGATCTTGTATCCTTGGATGAAGTGTTTCCAAGTGCCATAGTTTTTGAGTAATCGCTTGTTGAAGTTTGCTACCCTTTTTCACTTTGGTCTCTTAAGAGACTTCATCGGTAGAATGTGACTTGGACCATTTCGACATGTTTGGTTGTGAAAGGGGACCTTTCCTAGCATAAACCCACCTATAAAAATATGTTGGAACAATCAGTTCAGTCATATGTCAAACAGAATGAAAGTTACACCATTTTCCAACTTTACACTACATGCAACTAACTCATTTTCCATCAACTAAAATTTGTTCACCACGGGAAAACCACTTGGAGCTATCAAAAACCAATAGAGGTTATTTTAGAGGAGCCCTAAATGATTCCATAGCCTTAGATGGATTATTTTGAAGTTCCACAATTTCTGAGTAATCGCTCCTCAAAGTTTGATGCCTTTTTACACTTTGGTCTCTCAAGAGACTTTGCTGGTAGGCTATGGCTTGAACTATTTCGGTGTGTTTGGGTGCAAAAGAAGACCTTTCCTAGCATAAACTCACCCATATGAACATGTTGGAATAGTCAATTTAGTCATATGATGAACATAACAAAAGTTACACCACTTTCCAACTTTACACTATATGCAATTGACTCGTTTTCCTTTAACTGAAATCTGTTCACCATGGGAAAATGACTTGAACTATCAAAAACTAAGAGATATTATTGTAGAGGGTCTCTATGTGATCCCATAGCCTCAGATAGAGTGTTTACAAGTGCCACAATTTTTGAGTATTCTTTCATCAAAGTTTGTTGCCATTTTGCACTTTGGTCTCATAAGAGACTTCACCGATAGAATTTGGCTCGGACTATTTCGACATGTTTGGGTGTGAAAGAGGACCTTACCTAGCATAAACCCACCCATATGAATGTGTTGCAATAGTTGGTTCAGTCATATGATGAACAAAATGAAAGCTAAACCACTTTCCAACTTTACACTACATGTAACTAACCCTTTTTCCATCAATTGAAATCTATTCACCATGGGAAAATGACTTAGGCTATTAAAAACCAAGATAGGTTATTGTAGAGGGGCCCTACGTGATCTCGTAGCCTTAGACGAAGTGTTTCCAATTGCGACAATTTTTGAGTAATCATTCGTCAAAGTTTTCTACCCTTTTGTACTTTGGTCTCTTAAGAGACTTCGCTCGTAGAATGTGGTTGGACCATTTCGACATGTTTGGGTGTGAAAGAGGACCTTGCCTAGCATAAACCCACCCATACGGATGTGTTGGAATAGTTAGTTTGGTCATATGACAAACAAAGAAGAATCTACACATGCACTTTCCTCAACTTCTTGAGATCAGGAAGAATCTCTTCATTGAATACATTTGTATCTCATTCAATTTGGTCTACTTCTTTTTCTAGTGGTTTTAGAGTAGACAAACCTCCATTTCATTGATGATAAAATCTTCTTGTCTTTTAATTCCTTTTCTAAGTGGTTAATTTTAGTCTTCAGTTGTTTTTATTCAATTTCAACACTTCCAACTATTGTCTTTGCATCTACAACTATTGTTATCATCTTTGGAAGTGTCTTTCTACTTATAGAATGCAAATGTTTCTTTTAACAAGTTCTTTAAATAACTTCTCTACCTTTATAGATAAGACTTTCAGGTGTCCACTGCACTGATTCTCCTTTTTTTCACTTACATTTCATATTGCTTCTTCCTTATCATCTATTTCTAGTTGGATTTTCTCCACAAAAGTCTTAAATTCAAGAATATTTGACTTCATTTGTTCATTTATCAATCTACCCATAAAGATTGGAATGATTGTAGGATATCCCAAAATGGAAAATGTATGGAAAATGTGGTAGCATCTTCAAGGCAATGAGTTGTTTGAAAAAATTCCTCAAAGAAATGTGGTCTCATGGTGATGGACATCACCATGAGACCACATTTCTTTGAGGCATTTTTTTCAAACAGCTCAATACCTTGTTTATGCTTTTGCTTACTATTATGATTTTATAGATTTTTTCTAGGCATCCATAGTTTGGTACAAAGCACATGTTTTAGGCCTTTATCCATAGCATCAAGGGGGCCTTGGAATGGGGTATGACATCTATCAAACATAAAAGGGGATATTTTCATGAGTGTTATGGTTGCAATTTCCCTAGTAGACACATACAAAATATGGATGCATAGACAAGGCACATGAACTATTTGAAAAAATGCCTCAATGGGATATGTCCTCGCGGTCAATGTGGATGTACATCACCATGAGACACCATTTCTTTGAGTCATTTTTTCCTACAATTCTCACTACCTTGTAAATGCATCCACATTGACAAGGTACTGCGCTAACTACCTTTCCAATGCTACCACATTAACAAGGTAGTGAGCTATTTGAAAAAATGCCTCAAAGAAATGGGGTCTCATGGTGATACCACATTGACAAGGTAGTGAGTTGTTTGAAAAAAGAACCTCAAAGAAATGGGGTGTCATGGTGATGTATATCACCATGACACCCTATTTCTTTGAGGCATTTTTTCAAATAGCTCACCACCTTGTCATTGCTACCATGTAGGAAAACTAGTAAAAAGACAATATGAGAACAATATAGTCAAAGTTAGAGTTTAGATTTTTAATGTAAAACAATGCATTTACATATTGTTGGTGATTTTTTATGAACCAAACTTAATCTCAACCCTTACCTATGGATCTACCAAAACTCAATACTCAACAAAGGTGAGGATTGGCCAACAAATGAGTAAGGTTTCTTAGGCCCTTACTCCTACTCTTCGGGCTCCGTGAAACCTAGGAGGGTAATCCTTATCGTGCTCATATGATCATATTTGATCAATAACACATCCATACATAGATAAATTTTGATAAAGTGCTAATAGACCACATTCATCAAAGATTTAGATGACCTTTAAACAAATACTATCTATTGCTAAGAATTAGGTGGTTCTCCAGATTTGTACGTTGTAGTTGAAACTATTTTAAATGATTTCATTCTTCTTCCAAGCCCTTGGTCGGATATATGACTAACTCATTCATCGTCAGAATAACACGATAAAAAGATCAGTGCCTCGTCTTTGGAAAATGGATTCATACATGCAACAACCAGTAATACATTAGCAATTCAATCTAGTCATTAGTGGACCATTGATATACTACCTTGTAATACTCAACTCCCTATGCTTGAAACACAACTACTTATCGATCATATGCCCTTTCCTTGCAAACCGGTAACCTTATTTTAGCATTTAATCAATTCTTTGAATTGAAGAAAAAAAAAACTCACTCATTCAATTAAAAAAATCAAAGACAAATGAAAAGATCATTAACCATTTCATTCATGATCTGAAAGAAAAATACATAGGAGAGCATATATTTCAAAACTGAATTTTTCTTCTATAACAATTGCCATTGTAAAACTATTTTAAGATCATTACATGATAACCAAACCCGTGGCTCCTCACTAACCTATTTATCAGTCCAAGTATTTACCATCTACCCCCTTTTAGCTTCATTTTTCTACCTAGACCATTTAGAGACTTGAAATTTGAACCCCTATAATTAGCCATGAAATCCATTTTATAGAACAAGCGAGCCACAAGCAACTGCGTGAATTATAGTTACATTTCATTTCATTTCAAAACTAATTTCACCTAAATGTGGGATATTTTCCCAAACGGTTACATGTAATCATTTACATAAAGGGGGGAAAAAAAATTTCACACAATTCTTCGAAGAAGAGGAACGAGCCCACCAAAAAGCATCTTTTATTCATTGTAATAGCCTTCAAACCCCCACATCCATGTCGAACAAAAGATTCCCCATCAAACCAACCTGAAGTCCACCAAGGCAACGTTATCATCAAAGAAAAAAACTAGGACCAAGATGCAATCTTGCTTAGTCAGCACCAAAGTATGCACGTCCACTCCAAGTCTTTCCAGAAACTAGAGAAACCACCACCTCGTCTTCATTAGATTCCATTAGATTCACCATGGTAAGCAGGTACTAGTGGTAGCCTGAATCTGTTTCATCATCACTGCCCGAAGCACTATCCAGGATTTTAATGGGATAATTGTGTCATCCCATGTAGGCCCAATGATACTTATTCTTCCTTTTTCCTTCCCTCATAGAATCCAAAGACTCCTCTTTGGACTTGGCCAACTCACCCACAACAACCTTGTTCCTCATATGGTAAGTGCTCCCAACACCACCTTGCACAAATTTCTTTCCACAGGCACTTCTCTTGCCCTTTTCCTTTGGAGCTACAAGAACTCTAGGTGTGCCTTGTTCACTCTTAGGGATATCACCAAGAGACTAAAAAAAATTGATTCTCCTAGATCTTTTGACTAGGGAGGCAGATACATTTGGATTACTCATCTTTAGTAAAGAAATATCAGAAAATCAGGAAAGAATTATTTAGTGCCCCTGCAATTCCTTCACATAGTCACTCATGTCACATTCACTTGGGCCTAAGCATCTAATCACAATTATGCAGGAAAGATGACCACCTCCTCCCATTTATCAAGTAACTTGAGCATGTCATCCATTAATGCTCAAGGTAAACCAACATGAGCGAGCAAATGATCAACAACCACACTTCTAATCACAATCGTTAATCACCTAGATGCTCTGAAACTTGATTATCATGTTCAATCATTACAAAAAAAATAATCACTCACATGCCTCAAGATCGGTTTTGGGTAATCCTGCAAGTGTATTCTACCATTACTACTCACTCATGTGAAACAAAATAGCTATCATGTCTATATATTTTGATTTGAAATAGCATCCATTGATCTCCATCAAAGATAGCATGTGAGACGACTCAGATTGAGCCATTAAAGTTTTATTTTTTATCGCCATCGGTCACCCTTTCCTCGACCAATGAAATTATGCTAACTGGATGCCAACACATCTGCCCTGCATGCGCCACCATCCTCTTCCAAGAAAAAGAATAAAACAACATGTCACAATCTCGCTAACCCTGCTGCTTTTCAGAAATTAATATTTTATTCTCGTAGGGTGAGTGGGGAATGGCTGATATCAAGCCTCAAAAAGAGATCTCGACCATCGGTTCCAAGCTCATAGTGCCTAAAACATTAGTGGGGATCGGGCCCCGCCTCTTTAATATGGACAAGCGTCCACACCCCACTGACCCCACTGATTTTAATAAAGCATTATTTTATTTCCGCGGGGTGAGCGGGGAACGGTTGAAATTAAATCTCAGCACTACATCTTGATCATTGATTTGAAGCCTTAAAACATTTGATATGACAGTGGAAACCAGGCCCCACATCTGTAGTTGTATACATGTCAGTAGCCTTCTGACCTCGCTACTTTTAGAAAAGCATTATTTAAATCCCATGGTGTTGGTGGGGAACGACCATAATCTAATCTTTAGATCAAACGGTTGGCAATCTGCACATGCAATAAATGTTAGTTTTAACAAAATGGGGCCCGACTAGGTCGATGGGAATTAGACCCTTGGGAATAAATGACTTAAGACATAATTCATTTATATGAAATATTTCCACCCGACTTAGGAAGAATTAAGGTGATGGAAATATACTCAATGACCGACAAACCTAGACCAAGGGGCTGATAAAAAATATGTTTGTGATGGCTCGGGTTATAATTAAAATGACTGGTAACTAGGTAGAAAATCTCAACAAAGGATTAGAACATCCAAAGGTGTAAGACCATAAAAATTTGAAACGAGGGTTTTTAGACCAAAACCCTAAACCCTACCCTTGGGCACAAACGTAATAAACCAAGACAAAGAAAAGGACCAACTTAAATTTTACAAAATTTTAGAAGCTCTACCAATGGCTCATGCTTGGGGACATTACCCCTAGTGGGTATGGTGAGAATTCAAATCTCATGGTGAAGAAAACCAACACAAAGAAACCAAAAATCGAGGAGCCTCCCCAGACAAGGAAAGCAAACGCAACTGAAAGAAAACACACCATACCTATATACACTAATTATAGGACTATACAATGTGCCTTCCTTTTGAAAATTTTAGAAGCCTCTTCTGGTGTGCAAACCCTTAAGCCTGCCTCATGCAATTTCATAAGTTTCAATCCTTAAATTGGTGGCCTTGGGCCCCCAAAACTTAAAACCAATTCTTACCTCTGTCAAAGACCTTATTCTCTATTGTTTGTAGTGGATCAAAAGTTGTATTGTGCATTTCCTAACCATCAATTCCATTATTATCAACATAATCAACCATAATTGATTGAATTGAAAGGTGAAACATTCATATTCAACTTGGTCATTGACATCATAGACTTTGACATCATATTCAATTTTCACATCAAACTGAAAACTTTCATAAACACTTTGTTGTGTACTATGCACACAACCCCCAAGTACATCAAAAAGAAAAAGTGCATATTCAGGAGCCTCCTTGAATTGGGCATCATGACATAAGCACATGTTCAAACATTCTGATCCATTTTTCATATCATCATCTAGCTCAATGCAAAATACTTCAATAGTAGGCTCAAATAATTCAACACCCATAGGGTCATCAAAGAGACATTCATGTGCAATCGTAACTCCATGTGCACTATCAAATAAACCAAAAAACCCTTCAACATTATCAACTGGTAATGATTTTGATTCAAGATCCCTATTCTCGTCACAATTTACAACTTGATCATTCAAAAATAAACTCCTTTCATCGATGTGCACATCACTATCCTCTTTATGTATAGCTAACAATTCAATCTTTGCTTCATGTAAGCAATCATGAATAGCAAGGACATGAGCATGTTCATCAACATTTTTTTTAGTTTTAGCATTGTGCTCGGGATCAGCATACTGAGCACATACATTCTTATCTTCAGATTTCTCATCATTCACAAAATTAGCATGCTCCATTGATGGAAAACCCGAATTACATTCCATTTTTGCATCAAATAAAATTTATTCATTCACTTTCAAACAAGTGACTTCAATAATATTCATATCATTTCATCGTTCATGTGAACTAAATACCTCCATATTGTCTTTATAAGAGCAGTCATAAACCTCAAAGAAACAATCAAAAACTTCAATCTCATCTTGATCCTCAATCTTACTTGCAATATCTATGTCAGATGTAAAATAGCCAGAGGCAATGCCCTCAAGGAGCTCACCAATGTGTTGCCTTGTCTTCTCAATTCCACACTCTAACCCTGTGTCAGATGCATCATCAAGATTCTCAACAAAGAGTGGGTTATCTCTACACCAATAAGGATCATCATTTCTATTAACTGATGGAGATGGAGGCTCATCAAATAAGGGGTTTTGCCGTACATTCATTATGATCATAAAATCTCTTGCCTCCTTAACATGAAGGTCTAGATCTTCCATATCATCATTGTATTCAAAATCATTATAATCACTAGAGGAGCATACAAATTGATTTTCAACTTCATTCATATCATCAGTAGTTAACATCTTCGACTCACATTCTGAAAACTCTTCACAGGAAGAAAATTGTTCCTCCTCAAGCAAACATACATTCCCACCATTATCAACATATTCCTTATTTGAAGCAAAGGATTCCATCTCTACTTGATAAGGATAATCATAGTCAACCAAGGAATGACCATACTCAATTCCATCATTGTTACTACAACTAGGGGACCCATCAATACTGATACTATGTTCAGGCTCTTCAAATTGAATACTTAGATTTATATCTCCAATATCTTGATCATTGATTTGCAATGAAATATCAACAACACATGCATCATTGTTATGTTGATTTGCATAAGTGTTCCTTGTAAGCTGACTACAATCAATGTCCTCATCCAAACAAGATGAGTCTTCATTTTTTGATATACTCTTTTCATCCATGTGTGTCATGTTCTAATCTATCTCAATTGAACAGCTGCAATCTTTATTTTGAGAAACCATGCCTTTTGTCTAATCACATCAGTTTCCTTCAACAATTTTTATCCAATAAAGTACCTAGTTGAAACTTTGAGGCTTCAACTCCTTTGGCAAGATACTCAGCCCGAACTCATAGATTTCATAAAACAGATCAATGCACATTGAATCCTTAGGTCTAAAATTTTCAGGGACCTCCAACAAGGCATCCAAAATCCTTGAGAAAATATCATAGGGTGATTCTCCCTCATGTTTTTTCATTTCATACAATCTTTGAACAAAAGAGATTTGATCAACATTGCTCATATTTTGTTGAGGTTCAACTTGCAACCCACTATGATCAACATATTGTGGTGATTGAGGAACCCAAACAACAAGGGCATTATCATCTTGACAAGCATTTTTTTTTTTTATCCATGAATTGTGCTAGGACAACAAACACTTGTAGCTATATGTCCTTTCATCATTAAATATTTTCAATTATTTTCAATATCCATGGAAATCTAATATGCCTGATACAATGTTGTGGGTTCTTTATCTCTTAACCAATAGCTCATCTCTTCCTCAAATGCACCTAAGTACACCATCAAACATGTTGCATCATTTGGTCTTAAATTTTCTGGAATATCCCTTATTGCCTTTGCAAATCTGAGATTAAAAGCATCATCTTCCTTAATGCTCATAATTTTTTGTCTCATTGAAATGGGATCAAACCTTTCACCAAATTACCCCATGAATACTACTTTAAACTCCTCCTATGAATAGATGGAGGATGTTGGTAAATAAGAGAACCAATCTCTTGCATCTCCTTTCAGAGACTGAACAAAAAGCTTCGTAACAACATCCTCATAATCGAGTTCATAGCCTCCCATCACATCTACAAACTCTTGCAGATGCCTACTTGCTGATTTAGACTTTTCACCATTGAATCTTCGTATCTTGTCTCTGATTTTAGATGGTATGGCATTTGGGTAACCCAAAATTCCACTGAAATTGATGGCTCTATATCTTTCAGTGCTGAAATTTCTTTGGCAGCCTGTTGGGGCTGATCACAAACCATGGTTGTATTAGGGACCATACAAGGATGCATATATTGATGCATACACTTTTTTACACCTTTACAAGTTTTGTTAGATCAACCTTGCAGTTACACAGGGAAACTCAAATTTCCTTTGCAATATGATCTTAAGCATTTACAATACAAATTTTCTAACTCTACTTGCTTAAGACCCTTCAATGGGAAAATTCAAAAGATAAACATATTTCTTCATCACAATACAAAAACTTCAAATTACATCTTAGAAGTATGTAAAGTTATCACTACTACTATTCCCTTTCTTAGTGTTATTTCACCTAATAGGGAACCATTTTCATCCTAAGTCTTAAATACTTCTCATAAACTTCTTTTAAACATGATAATACTTTGTTTAGATTTATGAGAATACCCAGAAACTTGTAGCAGTTGTTAACCTTTCCTCTTCGTTTGAAATACTAGTAGATCTGAAACTTTCTTCACATATTCATCAGGTTCTTTAGATAGAGTCACCACCTCTTTTCACATAGGACTTAACTTCCATCAATATGAAGCTCTTTCAAAGATAAATTTCATTCTAGGTCTTCTCCAAAAATAGAGTCACACATAAATTCTTTGAACTTTGCTGCAACAAAACTCTCTCCAAATCCAAAAACTTTTCAACATCTGAACCATACATTCAGACTTCACCAAATACTTGACTTTGAGATCTGACAATCTATAATTGGAGATTCAAAATTCTCCCCAACAGAGTCGCCAATTTTGTTGGTGATTTTTTATGAACCAAACTTAATCTCATCCCTTACCTATGGATCTACCAAAACCCAATACTCAACAAGGGCTAGGGTTGGCCAACAAACAAGTAAGGGTTCTTAGGACCTTGCTCCTCTTCAGGCTCCGTGAAACCCAGGAGGGTAATCTTTATCATGTTCACATGATCATCCTTAATCAAGAACACATCCATACACAGATAAATTCCTATAATGTGCAAATAGACCATATTCATCAAATATTTGGCTAACCTTTAAACAAATACTATCTATTGCTAGGAGGGTAATCCTTATCGTGCTCATATGATCATATTTGATCAATAACACATCCATACATAGATAAATTTTGATAAAGTGTTAATAGACCACATTCATCAAAGATTTAGATGACCTTTAAACAAATACTATCTATTGCTAAGAATTAGGTGGTTCTTCAGATTTGTACATTGTAGTTGAAACTATTTTAAATGATTTCATTCTTCTTCCAAGCCCTTGGTCGGATATATGACTAACTCATTCATTGTCAGAATAACACGATAAAAAGATTAGTGCCTCGTCTTTGGAAAATGGATTCATACATGCAACAACCAGTAATACATTAGCAATTCAATCTAGTCATTAGTGGACCATTGATATACTACCTTGTAATACTCAACTCCCTATGCTTGAAACACAACTACTTATCGATCATATGCCCTTTCCTCGCAAACCGGTAACCTTATTTTAGCATTTAATCAATTCTTTGAATTGAAGAAAAAAAAAACTCACTCATTCAATTAAAAAAATCAAAGACAAATGAAAAAATCATTAACCATTTCATTCATAATTTGAAAGAAAATTACATAGGAGAGCATATGTTTCAAAACTGACATTTTCTTCTATATTGTTGTCATTGTAAAACTATTTTAAGATCATTACATGATAACCAAACCCTCTACTCCTCACTAACCTATTCATCAATCCAAGTATTTACCATCTGCCTCATTTTATCTTCGTTTTTCTACCTAGACCATTTCGAGACCTGAAATTTGAACCCCTGTAATTAGCCATGAAATCCTTTTTATAGAACAAGGGAGCCACAAGCAACTGGTTGAATTATAGTTACATTTCATTTCCTTTCAAAACTAATTTCACCTAAATGTGAGATATTTTCCCAAATAGTTACATGTAATCATTTGTAGAAAGGGGGAAATCAAAATTTCACACAACTCTTTGAAGACGAGGAATGAGCCTGCCAAAAATAATCTTTTAGTCATTGTAACAACCTCCAAACCTCCCATCCACATCGAACAAAAGATTACCCATCAAACCAGCTAGAAGGCCACCAAGGCAATGTTATCATCAAAGACAAAAACTAGGATCAAGATACAATCCTACTCAGTCATCACTAGAGTACACACATCCACTCCAAGTCTTTCCAAAAATTGGAGAAACCACCACCTCATCTTCATCAGATTCCATTATATTCTCCATGGTAAGCAAGTACTAGCAATAGCCTGAATCTATTTCATCCTCACTGCCCAAGGGACTATCCAAGATTTCAATGAGAGAATTGTGTCATCCCATGTAGGCTCGGTGATACTTATTCTTCCTTGTTGCTTCCCTCACAAACTCCATCAACTCCTTCTCTTTGGACTTGACCGACTCACCCACAACAACCTTGTTCCTCATAGGGTAAGTGCTCCCAACACCACCTTGCACAAATTTATTTCCATGGGAACTTCTCTTGCCCTTTTCCTTTGGAGCTACAGGAACTCTAGGTGTGCCTTGTTTACTCTCAGGGATATAGCCATGAGACTCAAGAAAACTGAGTCTCCTAGATCTTTTGATTAGGGAGGCAGATACATTTGGATTACTCATATTTAGTAAAGAAATCTCATAAAATCGGGAGAGAATTATTTATACCCCTGCAATTCCTTGACACAGTCACTCACGTCACCTTAACTTGGGCATAAGCATCTAATCATAATTGTGCAGGAAAGACGACCACCTCCTCCCATTTATCAAGCAACTTGAACATGACGACCATTAATGATCAAGGGAAACTAGCAAGAGCGAGCAAACGATCAACAAATGGACTTGAAATCACAACCATTAATCATCCAGATACTCTAAAACTTGATTATCATCTTCAATCATTATAGAAAAATGATGACTCGCATGCCTTTGGATCGGTTTTGGGTAATCCTACAAGTGTCTTCTACCATTACTGCTCACTCGCACAAAATGAAATGGATATCGTTTCTATATATTTTGATTTTAAATAATAGTCGTTAATCTCCATCAAAGATGGTGCGTCAAACGACTCAATTTGAGTCATTAAATTTTGTTTTTTTGTCACCATCGATCACCCATTCTCTAGCCAATCAAATTTTTCCAACTAGATGCCAACCTGTCTACCCTATGGGATCCACCATCCTCTTCCAAGCAAAAGAAATAAACCATGTGTCATGATCTCACTAACCCCGTTGCTTTTCATAAATTAATATTTTGTTTTCATGGGGTGAGCAGGGAGCACCTGATATCAAGCCTCAAAAAGATATCTCGATCGCCAGTTCCAAGCTCATAGTGCTTGACACGTTAGTGGGGATCGAGCCCCACTTCTTTGATATGGACATGCATCCATAGCTCGCTAAACTCGCTTCTTTTAATAAAGCATTATTTTATTTCCATGAGCTGAGCAGGGAACAGTTGAGATTAAATCTCAATGTTGCATCTTGATCATTGATTTGAAGCCTTAAAACACAGGATATGACAGCGAAAATTGAGCCCCACACCTATAGTTGTATATGTGTCAACAACCCATTGACCCCACTGCTTTTAGAAAAACATTATTTAAATTTTGTGAGGTTAGTGGGGAACGACCACAATCTAATCTTTAGATCTAATGAATGGCAATTTGCACATACAATAAATGTTAGTTTTAACAAAAGGGGGCTCAACTAGGTCAATGGGAATTAGACCCTTGGGAATAAATGACTTAAGATGTAAGTCATTTATACGAAATATTTTTTCCCAACTTAGGAAGAATTAAGGCGATGGAAATATACTCGATGACCAACAAACTTAGACCAAGGGGTCGGTAAAAAATATGTTTGTGATGGCTCGGGTTATAATTAAAATGACCAATAACCAAGTGGAAAAGGTCAACAAAGGATTAGAGCCCCCAAAGGTGTAAGACCATAAAAAATTGAAACGAGGGTTTTTAGACCAAAACCCTAAACCCTACCCTTGGGCACAGAGGTAATAAACCAAGACAAAGCAAAGGACCAACTTAAATTTTGCAAAATTTTAGAAGCTCTACCACACATTACTAAATTTAGGATGTTAATTAAAATGGTATAAAATGTAAGAGGAAAGGGCACAAACATACATTTTTAAAGAGATCAATCAAACTCATTTTTTAAAGGATCTAGTGCTAGAGGTTAATCATTGAGTAAAATTATTAATTCTCACAAAGGTATACAAAATCAATAAGATGAATGATAAAATAAGATGATGAATAAAAAATCAATTATTGAAAATTGACTACTTAATCAAGTGGACCAACTTCTATTGAGTCAAATAATGAACTCATAACCAATGAATTAATAGCAAAGTCGCATATCTATAAGTGGGGTTAGAAGTAATATTGTTTGAAATATTGAATAGAAGGTAGTGAGTTGTTTGAAAAAATGCCTCTAAGAAATGGGGTCTCATGGCGATGTACATCACCATGAGACCTCATTTTTTTGAGGCATTTTTTCTTACAATTCTCACTACCTTGTCAATGCGATAGCAATGAGAAGGTAGTGAGTTGTTTGAAAAGCTACCTCAAAGAAATGGGGTCTCCTCCATCACTACGAGACCCCATTTCTTTGAGGCACTTTTTAAACAGCTCACTACCTTCTCATTGCTATCGTATTGACAAGGTAGTGAGCTTGTCAAATTGTCAATGTGGTAGCATAGAAAAGGTAGTGAGTTGTTTGAAAAACTGCTCAAGGAAATGGGGTCTCTTGGTGATGTTTCTCATTGCTACTGCATTGAAAAGGCAGTGATCTTGTCAAATTTTCTATGCGATAGCATAGAAAAGGTAGTCGATTGTTTGAAAAAATGCCTCAAAGAAGTGGGGTCTCTTAGTGATGTACATCACTAGGAGACCCCATTTCTTTGAGGCATTTTTTCAAATAGCTCACTACATTTTCTATGCTACCACATTGACAAGCTAGTGAGCTCACTAGCTTGTCAATGCAATAGAATAGACAAGGTAGTGGGTTGTTTGAAAAAATGCCTCAAACAAATGGGGTCTCATGGTGATGTACATCATAGTGAGACCCACCATGAGACCCCATTTCTTTCAGGCATTTTTTCAAGCAGACCACTACCTTGTCTATGATGATGTGAGACCCCATTTCTTTGAGGCATTTTTTCAAATAGCCCACTACCTTGTCTATGCGGTAAGCTTGACAAGGCAGTGGGTTATTTGAAAAAATGACTCATAGAAATGGGGTCTCATGGTGATGTACCATTGGCTTGTCAATGCAGTAAAATACCTCATAGAAATGGGGTCTCACGATACATCACTAAGAGACCCCATTTCTATGAGGCATTTTTTCAAACAGCCCACTACCGCATTGGCAAGCTAGCGATGATATGATATATCAATTGGAAATGAGAAGACAATTTTTATGCCCCAAGTGTGGTCAAAGGATGAGATGATGAAATTTGAAGGGCCACTATGAATATGGAGAGTAGATCATGTGATTATGGAAATGATGATGATTACATAAATTACAAATAATAATGATATTACCATGATTAGGCTTACCTCATAAGATGGTGGATAATTTCTAGTAAATTAGTGAGTAATTAAATGATGAAGAATAAAATCACCTGGTAGTTGATTAAAGAATATGAAAGCTCACATTCCTATCTAATTAAAGTTATCCCTAGTAGTATTATTTGATAGTAACTAAATATAAATCATGATTCTCCAATTGATGGGTAATAGGTTGTGGTTAACATACATACAAGTAAATAACAAGGAAGAAAGGGATGCCCAAAAATAGAAATTTGAAAGGAAATAAAGAAAAAATGATCAATAAAATGATAAAACTATTCTTCCAAGACATTGAAAATTAATAATATGGACCAATGGTAAGTGACTATATATGATTTTATACATCAAGTTAAACAAGGAATTTTCTAGTTGATTCTCCATTTCTTTCTTAGTTGTTTGGTGAAATGGAACTTATATACTATGGTACATGTGGAAATTTGTATGGGGTTGTGGTAAAATATGGTAGAATTGACAATGTAGTGGGTTGTTTGAAAAAATGCCTCATAGAAATAGGGTCTCATGATGATCTCATATATTGCGGTACATGTGGAAATTTGTATAGGGTTGTGGTAAAATAGGATAGAATTGACTAGTGGGTTATTTGAAAAAATGCCTCATAGAAATGGGGTCTCATAGTGATGTACATCACTGTGAGACCCCATTTCTATGAGGCATTTTTTCAAACCCACTACCTTGTAATGGGGACCTTGGAATGGGGTATGACATCTATCAAAACATAAAAGGGAAAAATTTTCATGAGTGTTATGTTTGCAATTTCCTTAGTAGACAGATATGAAATGTGGATGCATAGACAAGGCACATGAACTATTTGACAAAATGCCTCCACAAAGATGAATAAAAAAGTGCAATAAGAACACAAGGGAAATGGAAAGCTATTTTTTTTAAGTATTTCTACCTTGCAAGAATTTATTGAGTGTGACTTTTCTTTGTAGCCATTTTCTAATGTATGACCTACCAATATAATTTCCACAAATAGACATGTATGCAAAATGTGGTAGCATAGACAAAGCTCGCATGAATATTTTGATGGAATGCCTTAAAGAAATGTGGTCTCATGAAATGCCATGATTGCAAGATAAGCACAAAATAGATTTTTTAAAATACATTACAAACTTTCAAGAAGATACAATTGGCTTGAGTATGAATCCAAACTCCACAATTTTTTTCAACATCCTATCTTTAGAACAAGGTATCCATGCATCAATCATATCATTGGAAGAAAGGGGGATTGTTTTGAAAAAATGTTTTGGTAGACGTGTGGAAAATTTGGTAGCATAGACAAGGCAATCAAATGTTTGAAAAAATGCCTCAAATAAATGTGGTCTCATGGTGCATCACCATGAGACCAGATTTCTTTGAGGCAATTTTTCAAACATTTGATTTCCTTGTCTATATTGTTTGATAAAATGCTTTGGTAGACATGCATGGAAAATTTGGTAGCATAGACAAGGCAATCATCTATTTGAAAAATTTCCTCAAAGAAATGTGGTCTCATGGTGATGTGCATCACCATGAGACCACATTTCTTTAAGGCATTTTTTTAAACAGTTGATTGCCTTGTCTATGATGTTCGATAAAATGCTTTGGTAGACATGTATGGAAAATTTGGTAGAATAGACAAGGTAATCAACTTCTTTGGTAGAATTTTTTGACAAAATGCCTCAATGGGATATGTCCTTATGGACTATAATGATTGTAGGATACGCACAAAATGGATTTATTAAAAAGGCTTTAGAAAATTTCAAGCAACTACAATTTCTAGGTGTAAAACCAAACTCCAGAGCATTTTCCAACATCCCCATGCCTATACCAAAATGGAAGCTTTGGAAAGGGGTATGCACATCCATAGAAAAGGATTGAGAAATGATTTATTATATTACATATTTATAACTACTCTCATATATATGTGTATACAAAATGTCGAAGCATGTACACAAGGTAGGTCAATTATTTAACAAAATACCTCAAAGAGATGTGGTTTAAAATGTAATTGGCAAGTGTAAAGAATTGTGTAGTTTAAAATGTGCCAAGAGGGGCTAAGGTTATAATGACAAACAAATAATGATTAACATGGAATATGCATAATAACAAAATCAAAGCATTGTATTAAGCATGTATGATAAGGGATGATAAAGAAACATAATAGAATTAAGGAAAATGTAAAGAAAATGTATAAAAAATTCACATACTTAAAAAATGAATATTTGAATGGAGGAGTTCTACCCAATTATGTAGTCTTTGTTTCTTATTGCATCAAACTCCTCAACAATTTGAGTTTTTAACAAGCTTGTTTCCTTTTCAACATTCAATTTTATATCACTCTTGAATAGGATTACTAACAATAATACAAATAACCAATGTATAATGTTAAATTCCTACATTTCAATCACAATTAACATTGCAACACTAAAAAAATAGAGACTTGAATTGATATATACCAAATTCGATGTGAAAAATCTCTTATTTCCTCCTTCCTAAGTTGGAAAACAATAAAAAGGTGGTGGAAAGTTCATGCAAAGGTGGTAGAATGTGAAAAAATTGCATGAGCACTTCCCAACAGCATCAAAAAGCTTCCTTTTGTTAGAAGATGCACATAACCAAGATAAAAACAGAGCATGTGGGCCTAGATCATGGGTGTGCTGAATTTTTTACCATTTTTAATGCAAGCCAAAATGTGCTCGTGTTATAATGTGAGCACATTTTGTCTTACTATACAAAGTAGCTATATCTAAAATTCTTCAAAACATGCTCACATTATGAAAAAGTTGGTTTTCTAAAGGTTTCCTCTCTCTCCTTAGCCATCCATCCCTCCTTAGCCATCTAGGTATCTCACTTAACCCTAAACCCTATCCCTAAACCCTCAACCCTGGACATTATGCCTTAAACCTTAATCCCTCAACCCTATACCCTTAAACCCTAATCTCTCTCTCTCTCTCTTTCTCTCTCTCTCTCTCTCTCTCTCTCTCTCTCGGGTCTTTCCCTCTGGCACCATACCTAGATAACTCTCTCTCTCTCACTCCCTATCTCTCCCACTCCCCCTCTCTCTATATCTCTCAATTCTCTCCCTCTAGCACCCTACCTAGATAACTCTCTCTCTCTCCCTCTATTTCCCCACCCTACCTAGATAAGTTTCTCTCACTCCAACCCCTTCTCTCCCACTCCCTCTCTCTCTCCCTCCAACCCCCACTCCCTCTCTCAAGTCTCTCTCTCTCTCTCTCAAGTCTCTCCCTCCCTCTCTCCCTCTCACCCTACCTAGACAACTCTTCTCTTACAATTCTCTCTCCATCTAAATACATACATACATATAAGTAGACATACATACATACATGCAGGCATGTACATACATACTTACATGCATACAAACATACATACATGTGTGCATACATACACTGATGCATACATACATACAAGCATGCATACATACATACATACATGTCATACGAGCATACATGCATACAAATATATATATATGCACATTTAGTAGACTAGAATTTAACACAAAGAAAGACATAGCATGCTCATGTTATGTCTTGCTTAGGGAAATCAAACACAAACGCAAAAAAAAATGTCAAAACTATAAAATAATGTGAGCTTGTTATAACGTCCTCATGTTATTTCTTACACTAACTCATTTGACCCCAATTTCCGATGAAACCTTCTGACGAAAGCTATATAATCAGATGTATCATTGGGCACTTGTGCGAATTTTCATTCTTTTTTAATTTTTACCCCGACGTTCGTTGGAATTTCGACGAACCATTTTTCCATCTACGTTTCAACCTGCAAAGTTAAATTGTGGTAGGCATAAATTGAAATTAGAATTTAACCTACGAACTATTTATTGCGATAGTGTTTTGCTCGATGGTTTTCTTGGGGAAAATCAGAAGAAACTCAAGAAGATATGGCCAGGTTGAGGGTAGTCATTGTCTTTTTCCAAAATTCATTTGTGAAGTCATATTTGTACTTCCAGGTTTGAAAATCATATTTTAAAGCAACATCTGATCAGATTTCATTTTTAGTCTTGTGCATTTTTAGAATTTCATTTCTAGATTTTAGACCTGGTTTTACAAATTCTTTATAAGGGAATTATTTATAACTGATGGAAAATTCTTGATGGATTTGGAGAAAGATTATATTTGCAAGGTTTCAATTTTAACCCTAATGATCAATTTGCAATAGATTTGGGAGCCATAGCTAGATAATATCAAAGGTGTTGGTTGTTTTTTTACTGCAAACCAAGTTTATCTTCTAGACACATAGCATATAAAATCTCAGATAATACTGCCTTACAATACCATCAATCTATATTTTAACCCAATACTACTTATCAAATCCTTATATGAACATAGTCACCTATAACCTCTCTCAAGCATTTTAATTAATTCCTTGAATTAAAGCCAAAATGAGAATTACACACACCATAACAATGAGATGAAAAGAATAACACTTGATCATTTTATTCAAGATAATAATATATTCATACAATGGAGATACATGACCTTGAAATGAGTAATTTTCATTCAAATGCTAGTACTGCCTTGAAAATTAAGTACCCATGAAACTAAAACCTACAACAGAATGACACCAAACCTAAGAATAGTATCTTCACTATAATATCAGGCTCTTAACCAATTCGCTCTGCAACTTCAGGTAGACTTGACCTAAAGATATCTAACTTGCTAACCCGTATTTCGAGTCTTGAAATCCTTCTTATAGGGAAAATGAAGGAGCAACAAGCATCAGACTAGAAATACACCTGTCACTGGTCACTTGGACCGCCTTATGACATTTCAAAATTTGGTTACAATAGCTGAGTCTCTAGAGAATCTTCTTGTTCATCCCGTCCACTGGAGAATAACTGTTACATTTTCCAAACTTTGAAAACTTGCACCAAAACTGCCACCAAGACATAGCCAAAATTTGTTATAACCATAACCGCTGAGCTGTTAACTAAGCCATTTTTTTAAATAGTTCATTGTCTTGTCTATGCTATTGCTTACTATTATGCTTTGATAGATTTTTTGCAAGCATCCATAGCTTGTTCAAAAGCACTTGTTTTAGGCTTTTAGACATAGCAGCAAGGCAGTGAACTGTTTGATAAAATGCTTTGGTAGATATGTATGAAAAATGTCGTACCATAGACAAGGTGATGAATTGTTGGAAAAGATGCCTCAAAGAAATGTGTTCTCATGGTGATGGAATGCCATGACAATCCATGGCCATAGGCATTCATCATGGCATTCCATCACTATGAGACCACATTTCTTTGAGGCATTTTTTCAAACAGTTCACTGCCTTGTCTATGCTATTGCTTACTATTATGCTTTGATAGATTTTTTCCAGACATCCGTAGCTTGTTTGAAAGCACCTGTTTTTAGGCTTTTAGCCATAGCTGCAAGGTAGTGAACTATTTGATAAAATACTTTGGTAGACATGTATGAAAATTTCGAAGCATAGACAAGGCAATGAACTATTTGAAAAAATACCTCAAAGAAATGTGGTCTCATGCAATGCCATGACAAGCTATTGCAATTGGCAGCTACTTCTAGTTATTAGTTATGCAATGTAAAGTAATTGCATAATTGTTTAGGTTGACTTTGTAAAAAACTATATTGTAATTGAAATTTTTTCATCTATCAGCATCTAGTTATTAGTTATGCAATGTGAAGTAATGCTTTGAATTTGAAAGATGTGCAATGCAAAGAATGTAATCAGCTATATGAATATAAATTTCAAAAATCTATTTTCTACAATTCATTAGTTAAACTCTTTATTTTTTTTTCTCTCTATATCTCTATGCTATCGAAATCGCTTTCAATTTTTTTTAAAATATTTTATCTCTTGTTCTACATTTTTTTATGTTTTTTTTAAATCTGATTTTTTCATGATTTTTACTGCTATGATCCATACTACTCATCAACATGTCATAATCTGAGTCATCACAAATCAATTTGATTTGTGCATTGATGATTTCATCTACCCTGTCCTGCCATTGTTGCAGTGATCTAACATTTCCTTGGGCATCTACAATATCTGGTAAAGATGTGTCACTCCAGTCATCAAAACTCTTTACCAACTCTTTAATCCTTCTACTGAAATAATCAGGTAAGGCCTGGAAACCTTGCAGTGACTTCACAAAGTCTTGAGTAGGCTTTAATGGTTGAGGCCTATTAGCTGCATTTTGAGAATTTCATTTCTAGATTTTGTTGTGCAAGTTCAATATTCTGATTTTAGGAGTATAACAGTTGGAAATCATTGTAAAATCAGAATTTAATCATTTCTGGAATTAGCATTTGAAAGTGTTTTTTGGGGTCATTAACTTCAGACTATCTTCTCTTTTGCAGGGGTGGTTGCATGCCGAATTTTTTTGGTGTAAAATATCATAATTATTATATTTTGTTACCTGAGTATGATTAAAAATTATTGGAGTAAGTGTGAGTTTGATATTTTTTGAAGATCTAAATATTCAAGCTTGGTAAAGAAAAATCATGTCAGATAATAATAGTCTAGAACAAAATGAAGAGATAGTTGCTAGATTGTGGGCTATATTAAAAAGAAAGGGTGATGGGAAATGTTATTGTCCTTGCAATAATTGCAAGGACTTAAAGATGAGAAGAATTTTAATCACAACAGCTGAGAAACATTGTAGGCAGCATGGTCACGTTGAAGGGGGGCATGATTATTGTCCATTGGTAAGTTTTTCATTATATGTGTTTATATTGATTGAATTTGTAGATGTTTATATTGTTTTAACATTTGATATATATATATATATAAAATCACTTGATCATGATCATGGTTTATTTGTGTCTGTCATTATTATAAAGGTGGGGTGCCCTAGGGCACACGATATGAATTATCACGGCCCAAAGAATGTGGTTTTGCAAGAGGAGGAACATGGAGCTGTGAATATCGAAGATGAAGTTAATGATCCTATGGAAGAAGATGATCATGCACCAAAAAACACAATTGAAGATGATGGTACAAACACATTGATCCATGACACATGTAGTGGCACATGTGATCATGTTGATCGAGATGACTTTGATGATGTTCATGATTTACCTGTACTTGAGAAGGCATACGAGCCCCTTTATGAAGGCTCCCAAACAACTCTTCTCTCTGTTGTATTGTTGCTAGTGAACTTGAAGGTTATGAATGGTTTATCCAACATAGCAATCTCACGGATGTTAAGGTATGTCATATATGTCATCTTTTTTCATCTATTTTAATTGTTGTTAGTTCATCACTAGTAAATAAAGGATGAAGTATGTACCTTTAATATTCTTTATATTAAGAAATTATTTTTTGTTGTAGATTGATTGGTGAATTTTTGTTACCACCATCAAATATTTTACCTCGCTCATATCGAGATGTATCTGGCATTATGAAAAATATTGGAATGGAGTATCAAGCAATAGATGCATGTCCCAATGATCATATTATATATCATAAACAACATGAATTTGCAACAGAATGCCCGAAATGTCATATCAATAGATATCGAATAGATCAACTAACAAAAAAGGTGTCTCGCAAGGTTCTTCGTTATATTCCCATTATTCCACATATGCAACAATTATTTAGGTGTGAAAGCTTAGTGCAATTTATGGATTACCATGCACGTTATAGAAGTGGAGATGAGATTCTTCGAATTCCTGCAAATGGTTCTACATTTAGGGACATGGAGGCCAAAATGGCCACACTTTAAAGAAGAACCTCGTAATCTCAGGCTTTCATTGGTAGTGGACGGTGTCAATCCATTTGGAGAGCTGAGATCTATTTACTCGGTGTGGCATGTTTTTGTTATCAACAATAATATTCCTCCATGGATGTCAATAAAGAGGGAGCACATAATGTTGGCAATGATTGTTCCAGGTATTTGTTTACATCAATTTTCTTTAACGTAGTAGCATCTCATTTGTCTTATTTGTTGCATAATGACTTATATGTTTTTTCATTTAATAGTCATGTACATGAATTTATATATATTGCAGTAAAATGGTTATAATTATTATGTAATGTTTATGTTCATTCAACTAGGTAAGTACCAAGTTAAAAATATGAATGTATATATTGAGCCTCTTATTGATGAGTTACTAAAGTTATGGAATGGCGTCACTATGTATGATGTATCTAGACCAATAGGACAAAGACAATTTCAATTCCATGCAATGCTTTTATGGACAATTCATGATGCCCCAGGGCTAACACATTTTTCTGGTATGTTATAACGTTGGACTGCATGACTTTAACAATATTTAATTTTATGAAGTAGATATCATGCATGTTTTTTAAATAATCTATTCATTATATATAATTATAAAAATTGACATATTTAATCCAATTATATATGATTTGCAGGTCTTCAAACAAAGGGAAAATTTGCATGTCCAATTTGTGGTCCAAAGATGAAATCTCGTCGTTCAACAAGTTTAGGAAAGCAGGTGTTCGATGACTATAGGCACTTCCTCCACACAAATCATAAGTATCGAACTACTGAAAAACATCTTTTCAATGGGAAATAAGAGACTACATCAAAACCATGAAGAATGACACCTTGCCTATGGAAGTTGGAATATAATAGAATTAATCGTCAAGGTTATACATCGCATCAAATTTTTTATCTATCATTTATGATATGTTTTGAATCTATATTTTTATATTATGTTGTGTTTAATCATGTTGTAATTGACAATGATTGTCGTTGTTAATTTGTTTAACTTATATGCTTCATGAAGGTCGTCAAGGCATTAATGGTCGACTTCCACAAGGACTGAAAAGTTATCCCAGGCAATTTAGTAGGTTGCCCTACTATGAGTAGCTACAAATTGTGCATTTGTTTGATACAATGCATATCGGAAATAATATCACAGAAACGTTATGGAAAATATTGGATGGAAGGCATGACAAAGAAAAAATTGTCAAAATTTGTAGTGACATTCAAGAAGCCAGTCATGCAATGAAAAATGTCATTCAATTAAATATTGATGGAGACCAAATTAATATAAGTGCCCTTCCTTGGTTATTAATGGAGCAGCAAAGCAATGCTATAAAACAAGTCATACGAAAAAATCGATTTCCCATAGGATTTGCTGCGAACATAAACAATATCATAACAAAGAAAGGTGAATTTGGGTCAGGGATGAAAATGCATGATTGGCATACCTTCATTAAGGTAATTATTCTGGTATATTATATATATATTTGTATACTGCATGTACTTTTCAATGTATTATGTTTACTACTTTTGGAAAAATATTAATGAAAACATCATTTTATAATTGATGTAGTACGTTCTACCTCTATCTCTCCCAGACAACTTCGACAACAATGTCAAGCAAGTTATATATGATTTTGGAAAATACATGAGGTAAGTAGCGATATTTGTTCAATTCGTTGTATATTTTTGTTAAATCTCATTAATATATTTGTGCCTTGAATCACTTGTAGATGGATTTCATCTAAAGCAATCCATAAGGAAGATATAAATTATTGGAAGAGAAGAATTCCTCGTCTAATGTGTGAAATGAAAAAGTGTCTACCTTCAACATTTTTCAATGCACAAGAACACTACCTCATACACCAAGTTGAGAAGATTGAATTGTGTGGACCTGTACACACAAGGTCAATGTGGATGGTTGAGAGGCACTTGAAATTTTTGAAGGCTTTGGTTAGACAAAGAGCACATCTTGAGGGTTCTATGGTGGAGGGATACATGGTATACCAGACCATGGTGTACATTACTAAATATCTTCCTAATTTTGCAGCAAAGATCCATGTAAATCGCATTTGGAATCCCAACTCCATTAACAAATCCGAAGGGGAGTACCTGATGGGGAAAGGTAGATTGCGGAAAGTGTCAGGTAATTATAAGATGGTCATGGAGATTAATTAGAATACATTTTACATTTGGTTTTTATGTATATTGTACTTATTTAATTATTAATCTTCAATATTGATCAATTATAAATTAAGGTCGTATACCGTGGTAATTAACTAATTATACGTCATTTGTGAATTTCAAATTTTTTTGATACAATTGGTCGAGAGTGGGATGCACTACATTTGTACATTGCAAACAATCTTGATTGGATGATGGTATGGATTGAACGATGTCAACAATCTGGTTGCACATTAACATGGGAAGGTGTGGCTTCATTGGTTAAAGAAGCTCATCGTAATGGAGACTCCAATGTTACACCAAGGGAAATTGATTTAGCATATGGTTTAAGAGATAAATAGGTATGTATAAATATATTAATCACCCATATTATTTAATTATTTTGAATTATATTGATGTATATATATGTTGAAATTTTTTTCTTTGCATACATTCGACCAAGAATAAATATGTTTATCAACTAACGATATTGCAATAATTAAGTTTTGCATGTTTGACATATTGCTGGTGAAACACCACAAGGCTATGTGGTGCAATGGTCATAAATTTTGAATCAAAAATTTGGATGACATGAAGAAAACTTGTGATTCTGGGATAACTGCAGTCTTCCAGGTGACTAATGTTTCATCTAGAAGTGACATACATCCAAAAGTCTTAGAAAATCAATACTATGAGATTTTGGATGATATACTTGAGTGTGACTTTAAGTTCTTCAAATTAGTTTTGTTCGTCGTCCTATGGTACAGGCTACGATTGAATGAAAATGATCCCGAGAGAACTATTATTGAACATGATAATGGATTTACCATGGTTAATACAAGGTATTTTGAGTGAGTTGGAAATGAGCCCTATGTTCTTCCAAGCCAATGTGAGCAGGTATTTTACTCAGAGGTTCCAAGTAAAGTGGGTTGGTCATATGTTGTTAGACACGATCCAAGAGGAAGGCCGGTAAAGTATAATGTGGTGGAAGAAGAAGATACTGAAGAAATAGAAGATGATGTAGATGATGATCAGGATCAACAGTTAGTTGATGATGTGCCTGACGAAGATGTCGAAGAGGAGGAACTAGATCATGATGATGTAGGAGTTAATGTTCATGAAGATGATATCCATGTGGATGATGACATTATTGAAATTGATATCAATGACGATGATGATGATATGACCAATCCTTACAATGTTGAATCTAGATCGGATGATACAGACAAAGAGTTGGATGAAGAAGAAGATCAATGACATTGAAATGTATGAGTTATGTGATTGTATTATCTATTTGATATTAATTTCTTGATAAAATTATATTTGACTTATGTGGTTACATAATTAATTTATGATGTTTTTAATTTTAATTATATTTGAATTATATTAGAATATGTTCAGTTAACAGATGTAAAAAATAAAATGGATAAACTAAAAGATGAAAGCATGAGACCATTGCCTTGTTGGGTGTATGGAGTCTAATGAAGATCTATAAAAGTGTAATCTATGATGGCAATAATTCAAAGTGTTTGGCACACAGATGTAGTTTATAACTTGTATAAATGTGCAAGTAAATGACTGACAAACTCTACTTGAGATAGAATGACAATCCTAGTTATGTGATTCTTCTTATTGATCCAATTAATACTCTTTAGTTACTATGATTGACTAGAAGGTTTTAATCTTTACTTGAAAGAACCAAATAATCACATCACACAAATACAGCAAATGTGTATCGGTAAACTGAATATATATATATGTTTGATATATCAATTTAAACAACAGAAAAGCATCAATAGTATCAACTACTTGGAGCATGAGATGATTACAATGGCATTTCACCACTTAAGATAGTCATTTAATTTGCAATTTGGCAGCAAGCTCTAAGTGGTGCAGGAGCACCCATAGGTTGCCTTAGGTTATTTAGGAGGTTGTCCTAGACAACTTTGTTGTCTAGGACAACTATGCAATCTAGTCTAATTCCTTTGTGTTTGTGCCTTAGTGGAATTTTGTTGTGTATTGGTCAGATGAAGGTCATGTTGACCATTAGATAGGCTTAAGGTTTTTGCACAAGTGAGGTTTAGAACTTTTAGACCTTTTAGGAGTTTCTTTTCAAAATTTTGAAAATATAGCTCATTGGAAGCTACAAGTGTCCTAGGAGAGTCCAAAGGAGGGAGTAACTAATTTAGAGACCCTATTTAAGGGTGACCTCGACATGGGAGTTGGGTTGGAAGCATTCAAGTTTGTGTTGAAGTTTTGAATTCAAGAAAACAGTGGTGTTTTAGTGTGAATTTTTTGGTTTTTGCCTTGAAGTGGCGTGTTAATGGATTGATCATGGCATTGTTATGTGCATAGGATGTAGTGTAAGTGCTATTCAAGCATTGTGTGCTAGTATTTAGCTTCTTAATTCAATTTCAAGCATTGTTTATAGTTGATTTTTCTTTCTTTATAGTTGTTGGCCTGAACCAGGCAGTGTTAGAAGAATGGAGGGTTAGTTCACTTTCCCATCATACAAATTGTATAGCCCTTTAGGAACAATGAATAGAATACATGGTTGTACATAATGTAGGGTTAGGAGTCCTTGATAGCACCAGAGCCACTGTGGAAGTCTTCTCCTAGGCGAGCCAGGGAAGAGCCCGGCTAGGAAAGACCAAAGTGCAGAGAACTACAAATTGCAGAGGTGTTAGTTTAAGAAAATTTTCCTATTGGAGAGGGAAGATGTGAGGCTTACTAAGCTATGGTAACAAGGAGGAGACTCCACCAATCCATCTGGTGAGGGAAAGACTTACAGTTTGTTGTGTGGTCAGGAAAAGGGCTTAAAAAGGCCTAGTTTTGTCCACTTCTAGGTTAGAGATTTGTACGGCCAGTTGAGGCCCAAGGCTTCAATAATCTTTGAGTGGTGGACATACGAACCAGGAATCCCAAGAAAATATTCGTGGTTACTTGGAAGAACCTTGTGGAAAACCCTGATCCCTCGGAGAAGAAAACCTAGGTTCTAGGCCTAAAATGAGGGTTTGGTGAAAGCGACTAGAAAATGGAGTTAGGTGGATCCCGAAAACCCTTGCTAGGATGGATTGAATCCTATGAAAGCACCTCCTCACCTCTGCAAAGCTAAATTCAAGATTTGGGAGGATTGTAGCCTTTAGGGTGGATTAAGGGCTAAGGTTAGAGTTGCAAGATTGTACCAAGGTGGACTTGGTAGGAAGAATTATGTTGGTAGTTGGGGTTGGCAAGGAGAGACCAGAGGATCCTAAGTAAGAGAAGGTCCTATAGGTTGACATGGTGGAGTGAGACACCTTAGAGGTCTTCCAAACAAGACCTAGAGCATGAATCAATGATTGATTCATCCAATCTCCCTATCACTAAGCTAAGACAAACATACACAAAACCTTACAAACACATACGATTTAGGCCAGTGCCATATACTATTGGGGAGTCGAATTCACAAATATTTAGATTTCCATAACAAGTTCAAACACATAACATATAAGATCTTTGACAATATTGCATTACAACAGTGTCAATTTCTATCCTAACTCAATACTTCTTATCAAATCCCTTTACAAACATATCCATCTATGACTCCATCCAAGCATTTTAATTTACTCTTTGAATTAAAGAAAAAATGGAAATCATACACACCATAACAGTGAGATGAATGCCATAACCCTTGATTATATTATTCAAAATTGTGATATGTTTATACAAAGGAGATCCATGAGCTCTAAATATATCATTATAACTCAAATGCTAGTACTTTCATGAAACATCAAACCTTCATGTTGTTGGAACTATCAAATTTTGACAAATTCATTATTTCTTCATGATTATTAGTCTCCCAAAAAAGATTCATAATGTAGGCAAAAAAATCCTCACATAGCATATTTTACCAAAATCCGATTTAAAATTGTGCCATAATGCCCCATAAATTTTATTTTACATTAAAATCTTTACATATGAAAATATCGGCATAAGTTGATGCAGGTCTCATCAATGATAATATACATATCCTAAATGTATTGACAAGACATCAGAAGGGTCACACCGATCAAGTTATACACATAGAGAATATGGGTTTGTATATCTTATCGGCAAGACAAAAAGTATCGACGTGACGATGTAAGGTCACATCGAGCTAAATTACCTTGTCGATTGGAGTAACGTAAATTCTATTGGAGAGACTTTGGTCATCGGAGAGAGATTTTAAAACATTGCCTGTAGTGTTATTAGTCTTTCCAATAAAGCAAGGGGAGGACTCACTCAGTGAGACAAACGATGCCGGGGAGAATTCAGAAAGTCTTACCGACCCCTCGGGTTACACCGACAGAACTGAACATACAAAGATAAAGGGTGTCGAGAAGACAATGCGCATGGTCTCGCCGAAGAAAAAGCGTATCGGTGAGACATGTCACCATGGGGAGATCTAAGAGACATCACGACAAGTATCATTTTGTCGGAAAAACAAATACTTGGTCATGGCGACATAAGTCAATAAAGGGAGCATCTCGGTGAGACGAAAAGCTTTCGGAGTAAGGTGAAGAACTGTTGGCCCGATTCATTAAGTTTGGGCGATATTTTTTTCGGTGAAGGTCATGGCAATAAAAA
>CM021101.1:81694469-81885068 GCA_007115665.2 Sequoiadendron giganteum
AAAATGCCTCATAGAAATGGGGTCTCATAGTGATGTACATCACTGTGAGACCCCATTTCTATGAGGCATTTTTTCAAACCCACTACCTTGTAATGGGGACCTTGGAATGGGGTATGACATCTATCAAAACATAAAAGGGAAAAATTTTCATGAGTGTTATGTTTGCAATTTCCTTAGTAGACAGATATGAAATGTGGATGCATAGACAAGGCACATGAACTATTTGACAAAATGCCTCCACAAAGATGAATAAAAAAGTGCAATAAGAACACAAGGGAAATGGAAAGCTATTTTTTTTAAGTATTTCTACCTTGCAAGAATTTATTGAGTGTGACTTTTCTTTGTAGCCATTTTCTAATGTATGACCTACCAATATAATTTCCACAAATAGACATGTATGCAAAATGTGGTAGCATAGACAAAGCTCGCATGAATATTTTGATGGAATGCCTTAAAGAAATGTGGTCTCATGAAATGCCATGATTGCAAGATAAGCACAAAATAGATTTTTTAAAATACATTACAAACTTTCAAGAAGATACAATTGGCTTGAGTATGAATCCAAACTCCACAATTTTTTTCAACATCCTATCTTTAGAACAAGGTATCCATGCATCAATCATATCATTGGAAGAAAGGGGGATTGTTTTGAAAAAATGTTTTGGTAGACGTGTGGAAAATTTGGTAGCATAGACAAGGCAATCAAATGTTTGAAAAAATGCCTCAAATAAATGTGGTCTCATGGTGCATCACCATGAGACCAGATTTCTTTGAGGCAATTTTTCAAACATTTGATTTCCTTGTCTATATTGTTTGATAAAATGCTTTGGTAGACATGCATGGAAAATTTGGTAGCATAGACAAGGCAATCACATTTGATTTCCTTGTCTATATTGTTTGATAAAATGCTTTGGTAGACATGCATGGAAAATTTGGTAGCATAGACAAGGCAATCATCTATTTGAAAAATTTCCTCAAAGAAATGTGGTCTCATGGTGATGTGCATCACCATGAGACCACATTTCTTTAAGGCATTTTTTTAAACAGTTGATTGCCTTGTCTATGATGTTCGATAAAATGCTTTGGTAGACATGTATGGAAAATTTGGTAGAATAGACAAGGTAATCAACTTCTTTGGTAGAATTTTTTGACAAAATGCCTCAATGGGATATGTCCTTATGGACTATAATGATTGTAGGATACGCACAAAATGGATTTATTAAAAAGGCTTTAGAAAATTTCAAGCAACTACAATTTCTAGGTGTAAAACCAAACTCCAGAGCATTTTCCAACATCCCCATGCCTATACCAAAATGGAAGCTTTGGAAAGGGGTATGCACATCCATAGAAAAGGATTGAGAAATGATTTATTATATTACATATTTATAACTACTCTCATATATATGTGTATACAAAATGTCGAAGCATGTACACAAGGTAGGTCAATTATTTAACAAAATACCTCAAAGAGATGTGGTTTAAAATGTAATTGGCAAGTGTAAAGAATTGTGTAGTTTAAAATGTGCCAAGAGGGGCTAAGGTTATAATGACAAACAAATAATGATTAACATGGAATATGCATAATAACAAAATCAAAGCATTGTATTAAGCATGTATGATAAGGGATGATAAAGAAACATAATAGAATTAAGGAAAATGTAAAGAAAATGTATAAAAAATTCACATACTTAAAAAATGAATATTTGAATGGAGGAGTTCTACCCAATTATGTAGTCTTTGTTTCTTATTGCATCAAACTCCTCAACAATTTGAGTTTTTAACAAGCTTGTTTCCTTTTCAACATTCAATTTTATATCACTCTTGAATAGGATTACTAACAATAATACAAATAACCAATGTATAATGTTAAATTCCTACATTTCAATCACAATTAACATTGCAACACTAAAAAAATAGAGACTTGAATTGATATATACCAAATTCGATGTGAAAAATCTCTTATTTCCTCCTTCCTAAGTTGGAAAACAATAAAAAGGTGGTGGAAAGTTCATGCAAAGGTGGTAGAATGTGAAAAAATTGCATGAGCACTTCCCAACAGCATCAAAAAGCTTCCTTTTGTTAGAAGATGCACATAACCAAGATAAAAACAGAGCATGTGGGCCTAGATCATGGGTGTGCTGAATTTTTTACCATTTTTAATGCAAGCCAAAATGTGCTCGTGTTATAATGTGAGCACATTTTGTCTTACTATACAAAGTAGCTATATCTAAAATTCTTCAAAACATGCTCACATTATGAAAAAGTTGGTTTTCTAAAGGTTTCCTCTCTCTCCTTAGCCATCCATCCCTCCTTAGCCATCTAGGTATCTCACTTAACCCTAAACCCTATCCCTAAACCCTCAACCCTGGACATTATGCCTTAAACCTTAATCCCTCAACCCTATACCCTTAAACCCTAATCTCTCTCTCTCTCTCTTTCTCTCTCTGGGTCACCATACCTAGATAACTCTCTCTCTCTCACTCCCTATCTCTCCCACTCCCCCTCTCTCTATATCTCTCAATTCTCTCCCTCTAGCACCCTACCTAGATAACTCTCTCTCTCTCCCTCTATTTCCCCACCCTACCTAGATAAGTTTCTCTCACTCCAACCCCTTCTCTCCCACTCCCTCTCTCTCTCCCTCCAACCCCCACTCCCTCTCTCAAGTCTCTCTCTCTCTCTCTCAAGTCTCTCCCTCCCTCTCTCCCTCTCACCCTACCTAGACAACTCTTCTCTTACAATTCTCTCTCCATCTAAATACATACATACATATAAGTAGACATACATACATACATGCAGGCATGTACATACATACTTACATGCATACAAACATACATACATGTGTGCATACATACACTGATGCATACATACATACAAGCATGCATACATACATACATACATGTCATACGAGCATACATGCATACAAATATATATATATGCACATTTAGTAGACTAGAATTTAACACAAAGAAAGACATAGCATGCTCATGTTATGTCTTGCTTAGGGAAATCAAACACAAACGCAAAAAAAAATGTCAAAACTATAAAATAATGTGAGCTTGTTATAACGTCCTCATGTTATTTCTTACACTAACTCATTTGACCCCAATTTCCGATGAAACCTTCTGACGAAAGCTATATAATCAGATGTATCATTGGGCACTTGTGCGAATTTTCATTCTTTTTTAATTTTTACCCCGACGTTCGTTGGAATTTCGACGAACCATTTTTCCATCTACGTTTCAACCTGCAAAGTTAAATTGTGGTAGGCATAAATTGAAATTAGAATTTAACCTACGAACTATTTATTGCGATAGTGTTTTGCTCGATGGTTTTCTTGGGGAAAATCAGAAGAAACTCAAGAAGATATGGCCAGGTTGAGGGTAGTCATTGTCTTTTTCCAAAATTCATTTGTGAAGTCATATTTGTACTTCCAGGTTTGAAAATCATATTTTAAAGCAACATCTGATCAGATTTCATTTTTAGTCTTGTGCATTTTTAGAATTTCATTTCTAGATTTTAGACCTGGTTTTACAAATTCTTTATAAGGGAATTATTTATAACTGATGGAAAATTCTTGATGGATTTGGAGAAAGATTATATTTGCAAGGTTTCAATTTTAACCCTAATGATCAATTTGCAATAGATTTGGGAGCCATAGCTAGATAATATCAAAGGTGTTGGTTGTTTTTTTACTGCAAACCAAGTTTATCTTCTAGACACATAGCATATAAAATCTCAGATAATACTGCCTTACAATACCATCAATCTATATTTTAACCCAATACTACTTATCAAATCCTTATATGAACATAGTCACCTATAACCTCTCTCAAGCATTTTAATTAATTCCTTGAATTAAAGCCAAAATGAGAATTACACACACCATAACAATGAGATGAAAAGAATAACACTTGATCATTTTATTCAAGATAATAATATATTCATACAATGGAGATACATGACCTTGAAATGAGTAATTTTCATTCAAATGCTAGTACTGCCTTGAAAATTAAGTACCCATGAAACTAAAACCTACAACAGAATGACACCAAACCTAAGAATAGTATCTTCACTATAATATCAGGCTCTTAACCAATTCGCTCTGCAACTTCAGGTAGACTTGACCTAAAGATATCTAACTTGCTAACCCGTATTTCGAGTCTTGAAATCCTTCTTATAGGGAAAATGAAGGAGCAACAAGCATCAGACTAGAAATACACCTGTCACTGGTCACTTGGACCGCCTTATGACATTTCAAAATTTGGTTACAATAGCTGAGTCTCTAGAGAATCTTCTTGTTCATCCCGTCCACTGGAGAATAACTGTTACATTTTCCAAACTTTGAAAACTTGCACCAAAACTGCCACCAAGACATAGCCAAAATTTGTTATAACCATAACCGCTGAGCTGTTAACTAAGCCATTTTTTTAAATAGTTCATTGTCTTGTCTATGCTATTGCTTACTATTATGCTTTGATAGATTTTTTGCAAGCATCCATAGCTTGTTCAAAAGCACTTGTTTTAGGCTTTTAGACATAGCAGCAAGGCAGTGAACTGTTTGATAAAATGCTTTGGTAGATATGTATGAAAAATGTCGTACCATAGACAAGGTGATGAATTGTTGGAAAAGATGCCTCAAAGAAATGTGTTCTCATGGTGATGGAATGCCATGACAATCCATGGCCATAGGCATTCATCATGGCATTCCATCACTATGAGACCACATTTCTTTGAGGCATTTTTTCAAACAGTTCACTGCCTTGTCTATGCTATTGCTTACTATTATGCTTTGATAGATTTTTTCCAGACATCCGTAGCTTGTTTGAAAGCACCTGTTTTTAGGCTTTTAGCCATAGCTGCAAGGTAGTGAACTATTTGATAAAATACTTTGGTAGACATGTATGAAAATTTCGAAGCATAGACAAGGCAATGAACTATTTGAAAAAATACCTCAAAGAAATGTGGTCTCATGCAATGCCATGACAAGCTATTGCAATTGGCAGCTACTTCTAGTTATTAGTTATGCAATGTAAAGTAATTGCATAATTGTTTAGGTTGACTTTGTAAAAAACTATATTGTAATTGAAATTTTTTCATCTATCAGCATCTAGTTATTAGTTATGCAATGTGAAGTAATGCTTTGAATTTGAAAGATGTGCAATGCAAAGAATGTAATCAGCTATATGAATATAAATTTCAAAAATCTATTTTCTACAATTCATTAGTTAAACTCTTTATTTTTTTTTCTCTCTATATCTCTATGCTATCGAAATCGCTTTCAATTTTTTTTAAAATATTTTATCTCTTGTTCTACATTTTTTTATGTTTTTTTTAAATCTGATTTTTTCATGATTTTTTAGTGATTTTAAAAAAAAACTTATACTTTTTGTTTGCCGATTTTTTCCCAAAATATTTTTACTGCTATGATCCATACTACTCATCAACATGTCATAATCTGAGTCATCACAAATCAATTTGATTTGTGCATTGATGATTTCATCTACCCTGTCCTGCCATTGTTGCAGTGATCTAACATTTCCTTGGGCATCTACAATATCTGGTAAAGATGTGTCACTCCAGTCATCAAAACTCTTTACCAACTCTTTAATCCTTCTACTGAAATAATCAGGTAAGGCCTGGAAACCTTGCAGTGACTTCACAAAGTCTTGAGTAGGCTTTAATGGTTGAGGCCTATTAGCTGCATTTTGAGAATTTCATTTCTAGATTTTGTTGTGCAAGTTCAATATTCTGATTTTAGGAGTATAACAGTTGGAAATCATTGTAAAATCAGAATTTAATCATTTCTGGAATTAGCATTTGAAAGTGTTTTTTGGGGTCATTAACTTCAGACTATCTTCTCTTTTGCAGGGGTGGTTGCATGCCGAATTTTTTTGGTGTAAAATATCATAATTATTATATTTTGTTACCTGAGTATGATTAAAAATTATTGGAGTAAGTGTGAGTTTGATATTTTTTGAAGATCTAAATATTCAAGCTTGGTAAAGAAAAATCATGTCAGATAATAATAGTCTAGAACAAAATGAAGAGATAGTTGCTAGATTGTGGGCTATATTAAAAAGAAAGGGTGATGGGAAATGTTATTGTCCTTGCAATAATTGCAAGGACTTAAAGATGAGAAGAATTTTAATCACAACAGCTGAGAAACATTGTAGGCAGCATGGTCACGTTGAAGGGGGGCATGATTATTGTCCATTGGTAAGTTTTTCATTATATGTGTTTATATTGATTGAATTTGTAGATGTTTATATTGTTTTAACATTTGATATATATATATATATAAAATCACTTGATCATGATCATGGTTTATTTGTGTCTGTCATTATTATAAAGGTGGGGTGCCCTAGGGCACACGATATGAATTATCACGGCCCAAAGAATGTGGTTTTGCAAGAGGAGGAACATGGAGCTGTGAATATCGAAGATGAAGTTAATGATCCTATGGAAGAAGATGATCATGCACCAAAAAACACAATTGAAGATGATGGTACAAACACATTGATCCATGACACATGTAGTGGCACATGTGATCATGTTGATCGAGATGACTTTGATGATGTTCATGATTTACCTGTACTTGAGAAGGCATACGAGCCCCTTTATGAAGGCTCCCAAACAACTCTTCTCTCTGTTGTATTGTTGCTAGTGAACTTGAAGGTTATGAATGGTTTATCCAACATAGCAATCTCACGGATGTTAAGGTATGTCATATATGTCATCTTTTTTCATCTATTTTAATTGTTGTTAGTTCATCACTAGTAAATAAAGGATGAAGTATGTACCTTTAATATTCTTTATATTAAGAAATTATTTTTTGTTGTAGATTGATTGGTGAATTTTTGTTACCACCATCAAATATTTTACCTCGCTCATATCGAGATGTATCTGGCATTATGAAAAATATTGGAATGGAGTATCAAGCAATAGATGCATGTCCCAATGATCATATTATATATCATAAACAACATGAATTTGCAACAGAATGCCCGAAATGTCATATCAATAGATATCGAATAGATCAACTAACAAAAAAGGTGTCTCGCAAGGTTCTTCGTTATATTCCCATTATTCCACATATGCAACAATTATTTAGGTGTGAAAGCTTAGTGCAATTTATGGATTACCATGCACGTTATAGAAGTGGAGATGAGATTCTTCGAATTCCTGCAAATGGTTCTACATTTAGGGACATGGAGGCCAAAATGGCCACACTTTAAAGAAGAACCTCGTAATCTCAGGCTTTCATTGGTAGTGGACGGTGTCAATCCATTTGGAGAGCTGAGATCTATTTACTCGGTGTGGCATGTTTTTGTTATCAACAATAATATTCCTCCATGGATGTCAATAAAGAGGGAGCACATAATGTTGGCAATGATTGTTCCAGGTATTTGTTTACATCAATTTTCTTTAACGTAGTAGCATCTCATTTGTCTTATTTGTTGCATAATGACTTATATGTTTTTTCATTTAATAGTCATGTACATGAATTTATATATATTGCAGTAAAATGGTTATAATTATTATGTAATGTTTATGTTCATTCAACTAGGTAAGTACCAAGTTAAAAATATGAATGTATATATTGAGCCTCTTATTGATGAGTTACTAAAGTTATGGAATGGCGTCACTATGTATGATGTATCTAGACCAATAGGACAAAGACAATTTCAATTCCATGCAATGCTTTTATGGACAATTCATGATGCCCCAGGGCTAACACATTTTTCTGGTATGTTATAACGTTGGACTGCATGACTTTAACAATATTTAATTTTATGAAGTAGATATCATGCATGTTTTTTAAATAATCTATTCATTATATATAATTATAAAAATTGACATATTTAATCCAATTATATATGATTTGCAGGTCTTCAAACAAAGGGAAAATTTGCATGTCCAATTTGTGGTCCAAAGATGAAATCTCGTCGTTCAACAAGTTTAGGAAAGCAGGTGTTCGATGACTATAGGCACTTCCTCCACACAAATCATAAGTATCGAACTACTGAAAAACATCTTTTCAATGGGAAATAAGAGACTACATCAAAACCATGAAGAATGACACCTTGCCTATGGAAGTTGGAATATAATAGAATTAATCGTCAAGGTTATACATCGCATCAAATTTTTTATCTATCATTTATGATATGTTTTGAATCTATATTTTTATATTATGTTGTGTTTAATCATGTTGTAATTGACAATGATTGTCGTTGTTAATTTGTTTAACTTATATGCTTCATGAAGGTCGTCAAGGCATTAATGGTCGACTTCCACAAGGACTGAAAAGTTATCCCAGGCAATTTAGTAGGTTGCCCTACTATGAGTAGCTACAAATTGTGCATTTGTTTGATACAATGCATATCGGAAATAATATCACAGAAACGTTATGGAAAATATTGGATGGAAGGCATGACAAAGAAAAAATTGTCAAAATTTGTAGTGACATTCAAGAAGCCAGTCATGCAATGAAAAATGTCATTCAATTAAATATTGATGGAGACCAAATTAATATAAGTGCCCTTCCTTGGTTATTAATGGAGCAGCAAAGCAATGCTATAAAACAAGTCATACGAAAAAATCGATTTCCCATAGGATTTGCTGCGAACATAAACAATATCATAACAAAGAAAGGTGAATTTGGGTCAGGGATGAAAATGCATGATTGGCATACCTTCATTAAGGTAATTATTCTGGTATATTATATATATATTTGTATACTGCATGTACTTTTCAATGTATTATGTTTACTACTTTTGGAAAAATATTAATGAAAACATCATTTTATAATTGATGTAGTACGTTCTACCTCTATCTCTCCCAGACAACTTCGACAACAATGTCAAGCAAGTTATATATGATTTTGGAAAATACATGAGGTAAGTAGCGATATTTGTTCAATTCGTTGTATATTTTTGTTAAATCTCATTAATATATTTGTGCCTTGAATCACTTGTAGATGGATTTCATCTAAAGCAATCCATAAGGAAGATATAAATTATTGGAAGAGAAGAATTCCTCGTCTAATGTGTGAAATGAAAAAGTGTCTACCTTCAACATTTTTCAATGCACAAGAACACTACCTCATACACCAAGTTGAGAAGATTGAATTGTGTGGACCTGTACACACAAGGTCAATGTGGATGGTTGAGAGGCACTTGAAATTTTTGAAGGCTTTGGTTAGACAAAGAGCACATCTTGAGGGTTCTATGGTGGAGGGATACATGGTATACCAGACCATGGTGTACATTACTAAATATCTTCCTAATTTTGCAGCAAAGATCCATGTAAATCGCATTTGGAATCCCAACTCCATTAACAAATCCGAAGGGGAGTACCTGATGGGGAAAGGTAGATTGCGGAAAGTGTCAGGTAATTATAAGATGGTCATGGAGATTAATTAGAATACATTTTACATTTGGTTTTTATGTATATTGTACTTATTTAATTATTAATCTTCAATATTGATCAATTATAAATTAAGGTCGTATACCGTGGTAATTAACTAATTATACGTCATTTGTGAATTTCAAATTTTTTTGATACAATTGGTCGAGAGTGGGATGCACTACATTTGTACATTGCAAACAATCTTGATTGGATGATGGTATGGATTGAACGATGTCAACAATCTGGTTGCACATTAACATGGGAAGGTGTGGCTTCATTGGTTAAAGAAGCTCATCATAATGGAGATTCCAATGTTACACCAAGGGAAATTGATTTAGCATATGGTTTAAGAGATAAACAGGTATGTATAAATATATTAATCACCCATATTATTTAATTATTTTGAATTATATTGATGTATATATATGCTGAGATTTTTTTCTTTGCATACATTCGGCCAAGAATAAATATGTTTATCAACTGACGATATTGCAATAATTAAGTTTTGCATGTTTGACATATTGCAGGTGAAACACCACAAGGCTATGTGGTGCAATGGTCGTAAATTTTGAATCAAAAAGTTGGATGACATGAAGAAAACTTGTGATTCTGGGATAACTGCAGTCTTCCAGGTGACTAATGTTTCATCTAGAAGCGACATACATCCAGAAGTCTCAGAAAATCGATACTATGGCATTTTGGATGATATACTTGAGTTTGACTTTAAGTCCTTCAAATTATTTTTGTTCGTCATCCTATGGTACAGCCTACGATTGAATGAAAATGATCCCAAGAGAACTCTTATTGAACATGATAATGGATTTACCATGGTTAATACAAGGTATTTTGAGCGAGCTGGAAATGAGCCCTATGTTCTTCCAAGCCAATGTGAGTAGGTATTTTACTCAGAGGTTCCAGGTAAAGCGGGTTTGTCATATGTTGTTAGACATGATCCAAGAGGAAGGCTGGTAAATTATAATGTGGTGGAAGAAGAAGATATTGAAGAAATAGAAGATGATGTAGATGATGATCAGGATCAACAGTTAGTTGATGATGTGCCTGATGAAGATGTCGAAGAGGAGGAACTAGATCATGATGATGTAGGAGTTAATGTTCATGAAGATGATATCCGTGTGGATGATGACATTATCGAAACTGATATCAATGACGATGATGATATGACCAATCCTTACAATGTTGAATCTGGATCGGATGATACAGACAAAGAGTTGGATGAAGAAGAAGATCAATGACATTGAAATGTATGAGTTATGTGATTGTATTATCTATTTGATATTAATTTCTTGATAGAATTATATTTGACTTATGTGGTTACATAATTAATTTATGATGTTTTTAATTTTAATTATATTTGAATTATATTAGAATATGTTCAGTTAACAGATGTAAAAAATAAAATGGATAAACCAAAAGATGAAAGCGTGAGACCACTGCCTTGTTGGGTGTATGGAGTCTAATGAAGATCTATAAAAGTGTAATCTATGATGGCAATGATTCAAAGTGTTTAGCACACAGATGTAGTTTATAACTTTTATAAATGTGCAAGTAAATGACTGACAAACTCTACTTGAGATAGAATGACAATCCTAGTTATGTGATTATTCTTATTGATCCAATTAATACTCTTTAGTTACTGTGATTGACTAGAAGGGTTTAATCTTTACTTGAAAGAACCAAATAGTCACATCACACAAATACAGCAAATGTGTATCGGTAAACTGAATATATATATATAAGCTTGATATATCAATTTAAACAACATAAAAGCATCAATATTATCAACTACTTGGAGCATGAGATGATTACAACGACATTTCACCACTTAAGATATGATCCTTGATGTGACAGTGAGAATTTCGAAAAAAAAAATTGCAGCATTCATGTCTCGATCGGTAAAGACATTAATGGCACTACAAAGCGTAGGAGATTTTGCATATCAGGGTATGATCAATTGAAATCATTGTCTCACAGAATTCAAAGTGAAGGAGAGCAAGGGAACTAGCAGAGCAATTAAGGCATTCACCTGGCTTGAGTTTGGAAGAAGTTACAGTAAGTTTCTCGTCCTCTCAGAATTCGTAAAAATTTGAATTATGGAAGGCACTGGTTCAGGAAAAATAAAGGGAAGAAAACCCGGGGAGGGAAGCCAATCGAAAGCAAAAAAGAAAAAGACTGAGTTGCAACCAGAAGGTACTGAAAGGAAGCTAAATCAAGACCTTATAGACTAGTTACTTGGTTCTAGACCTAAAGCTAGGCGTTCTCCATAGCTTAAAGCAGAAGTTGACAAATTGGACGACAAATGCAAATTTATAGGTGATGTTTGGACTTCGATTAGAGGCTATGAGTTATTCAATTTCCATTACCACAGGAGAAATTGCTTTGAGCCAGTATGCAATCCATGGAGGCTCAATTTAGGGAAATTAGTGTGCCCTGATGTTTTTATTGACATCGAATTGGTAAAATTGTTGGCCGGACACTATGATTCGAAAAACAAAGCTATATGTGATTTTTCAGGGAATCCATTGATACATGTATTTGAGAATGCAATTGCTGAGGTTTTCAGAATGGAGGGAATATACAGTGAGAAAGTAGTGAGTGGAGAGCTCAATAGTGAGTTCAGAAGGATGGACAACATTTATAAAGGGTTGAGGTTACCTCTGCACAGAATTAGGTGTCATGGAAAACCTACTCCAATGGAAGACAGTGAGGGGCCACCCTTTCATGTAGACCTCTTCGAACCTTACCTAAAATATACTTACTACTCAGTGGGATAGGTATTAGGGATGCAGGTACCTGAGCATATGGCGGTTGTGCCCATGGTGATTGCTACAGACATTTAGTATCACAATTCCAGATCATTTGACTATGCTGCACATGTTTTTAAGGAGTTGGATGCAGGTTTGATGGCGATAAAGAGTGGTCCTTCTATTCTCCATCTCAGAAATTACTCACTGTTGATGCACTTAGTGTTGTATTTTGGACAAGAGTTAGGTTTATGGCCCCAGGAGCTCAGGATTTCACAATCCGACAAGGAAGGTAGGCCATTACCTATTCAATTATGGACTGTTGTTTGGGATAGCAGGTTTGCCAATTCAAATTTCATGCATTTTGAAGAATTCTTTGTGAAACCCTTGTATAGATTTTCTAGCCATCCTTGTGATTATTCTTTATCTGAACAATTAAAAAGGTTTCTTAGGCCTAGAGATTACAATGGACCAATTAACCACAACTGGGGGGATTGGTATTGCTTAGAGAATGCCACAATGATTAGGGTTTATGGCTTCGAGGATACACCTTTCATTCTGCCCAGAACTATCCTGGATAGAATTGCATACCTAGAAATTTTTAGGCAAATGGATCACTCCAATGTTATGAACTTAAGTTCATATGGGAAATAGGATTTTATGCCCAATACATTGTGTTTTAGTGATTTCACTGTATTAGCCAAGGAAGGTTATGATTTGATTCTGGAAAAATTATTGCACTACAACATGAGAAGAGCACCAGTGACAAAGAACTTTGATCCAGAAGGGTATATCCACTCTGCCAAACAAAAAGTAAATCTCGGAGGGTACCATCATGTGCCCTTTAAATCTAATGACATAATTAGAAACCTGGAGGTAGAGGAAGCTAAAATTTTGATTGAAAAACATAATCAGGAGTTGGTGGATGCTGAGTTGTTATCCTCCATTAAGGGGATTTCAGAAATAGACAGGCCACAAAGCTCATCTGGGAAAGTTTCAAGAATGAAGACTCAGGAGTATGCCTATCTTGCTAGAGAAATAGATGTTGAGGAAACCATGGATGTAGATACAAGACATGAAGACTATAGGTCTTTCATATCAGATGATGAATTTATAAAGACCTCGAAGTTTAAGACATTTTTATATAAGCAAAAAGGGAAAAAGATAAGGGGACAGGTTGACAATGTCACTCCAGGGAATGAGGATCAACTGTTAAAAAGCTTAAAGGATGAAGTAGACAAAGAGATGATTGACCTGACCCCTAAAAAGGGGAGGGAGCTACTTGAAAAGGCAAGTGTTATGATTTTTCCAGGTTTGGATATGAATTATGCATTAGTATTTGATAGTTTCTTAAAAGATAACAATGTTACCCACAAGCTCAGTATAGAGAAGGTGATGGAGGTATACATAGGATCAAGATACAATCCTGATGATGAAACATTGATGATTTTGGCCTTGTATCCTCCTCACAAGAAATCAATTGTTATTGATACTGAAAAGGCATTCGGACATGTCATGACCCTGAAGGTTGGGGAGGTTGATCCTGTAGCGATTGCTGATATTGGGATAAATATAGCCAAGTTGAATAAAGCCCAAATCCAAGCATTGATAAGGGAAAGGGAGATGTACAAAACCAATAATGAGAGGATGCTGAGAGAGAATGAATGCTTGAAAGACTTGGTAGGTGGTGTAACAGAACCAACAAGGATGCTCACTCAAGGTGAGAGTTCATAAAAAAAGACTGTTGGGAAGGGTCAACTGCATACTCTCAAGGGAGAATGGATGCATTTGATGCAATAAAAAAAAAATTCAGGTTGTTTTAACCACTTGGTTAAATAAACTCTGGGGAAAACATTCACAGTACGTAGATGCAATAAAGGAACATGGGAGAGTGGGTAGCAGAATTTAGGAAAGAATTGAGGAATTGGAGCAGAAGGACACTCCTAGTAATGAAGAGATTGAAAATGAAAATTGTATTATGGATAGGCACGGGGATTTCTTTGAGGAGTTACAAGGGGATATGTAGGGATTGACAGAGGCTGTCGAAGATAGATTGACCAAGTTATGTGATGATGAAGGGAAAATGAAGGAAGCGACTACATGGAAAAGTGAGTGTGAAACAATACTCCAAGGGATGTTGGAGACACCCACTGCAAAAGATGTGATATTGGATGTAGCATGTGACCAAAATGAGCAAATGATAATGATGGAGATTGTGATCCGCGATGTGTTGGGAGATGTCGACACTCATGAGTGCCAGGATTATACGGAGCATATGTCTACAGTCCATTTGTGGCTTAATAGAAATTAGTTAATATCGGATTTGTTAAACCTTTTATGCTTTAAACCTTTTTGAAAAGGCACGTCCTTTTCCAAACTGATGTATAAGTATCTGTTGTTGGATAAATGTAAAGGGGTAGAAGATAGAATTAGAATAGGATAGACTGTTGTAAGCATTAAATTTTCAGAAATGATTGACATTCAAGGAGACTATGTTGCATGCATGAATTTTGAAGGAGATAATGAAAGACTATTGATTTCATGGCTTCATTCTGGTATCAATTTTTTGTTGGATTCTTGTGATTATTTGATTGTCTCCAATCTGATGTTTCTTAGTTGTTTAAAATGAAGTATCAAGTATATATTCGATTTATCAATACACATTTGTTGTTTCTGTGTGATTTGGTTTATTGGATTCTTTAAAGAAGAATTAAAATTACTTTCAATAAATTACAGTAATCTTGGAATGCCTTTTGGATCAGTAAGAAGAATCAGATAATTAGATTTCATATTTTGCCTCAAGTAGGGTTTATCAATTACACTCTTGCATGTTTATACCAGTTGTAAACTCATAGTTATATGTCAAACAATTAGAGGACCTGCTAGATAGAAAACATTCATTAAAGGCTTTCATTTGACTCCGTTTTACCCAATAAGGCACTGGTCTCCCTTATTTACATTACATTAGTTTTATTCATTTCATTTAACATCTCTTAATTGAACATATTAGTTCATACCTTGATATTGCATATACAATTTATGCCAAAGTAGGATCATATCTTTCCACAGTTAAATTGCCATTTGTGGATAGTTAGATCAAGTAGGAAACATAAATTGAACATATTAATTTAGTATAAGAGTCAACCAATCCTAAGGAAAACATAATATGAAGATGAATTTTCTCAAATCTTGTGGTTGTCGATGCCCTTTTGAAATCTATGCAAAATGTGGGAGGATAGACAAAGCTCATGAACTTTTTGACACAATGCCTCGAATAATTGTAATCTCATGGAAGACACTCTAATTAGAAAAGTCTCATCACTGCCCTCATAACAATCTATCAAATTGTTTTAGTGTCTATTGTGTTATACCCAATTTGGGACATGGGGTATAGCAAAATAGACACTAAAATAAATTGAGAGATTACAATTCTTTGAGAAATTTTGTCAAATAGTTCACAAGCTTTTTCTATCCTTCAACATTCTGTATAAATTTTAAAAGGGCATCTACAACCACAACATTTGAAAAACATCGTCTTCATATTATGCTTTGATGGATGTCTATACCTTGTTCCAAATCTCTCATTTTAAGGAAACCAATAAGGATTTTGGTGAAGGTTGTGGAATTTTTCTCTGCATCTACCAAATGCATTTGTTTGAAAGTTTCTAAAACCTTTTCAAAAAATCCATTATGTGTATATTCTAAAATCATTATAGTACACAATTTCACATTTATTTGGCTTTGCATCTACCAATTGTATTTTCTTGAATTTCCCTACAATATTTTCAATGTAGATCTCTTTTGTGGATATCTTATAGTCCTTGTAGTCCACATCACTTTGTTTTTTGAAGAAACTATTACCATATATTTCTTATTTATGTTCTAAATTGGATACATGTTTATAGGTTTGATAGTACAATTAATAATATAGATTTTGGCAAGACATTAAAAGATTTTGTTGATTTTAAAAATATATGCATCCCAATGTAAAAATGCCAACAATGGAAGCAATGATTGTAACACATAATTTTTGATGTAGTATCCAATTCAAAGGATCATGTTACAATTTAGGGTTATGATTGGGTATTTAATTAGGGTTAGGATTTAGTGTTTGGGTTAGTGTTAGGTTTAGAGATAGGGTTAGGGTTAGGAAAAATAATGTTAGGATTAGGGTTAGATTAGGGTTTATGTTTTATGGTTAGGGTTAGATTTAGAGTTTAGGTTATGGTTGGGATTAGATATGAAATTAGGGTTAGGGTTTAGGATTAAAATTAGGGATTATAGTATTAGGGTTATATCTAGAATTAAGTTTTAGGGTTATTGTAATTATGATTAAGGGTTTTTTTTATATTTGGCTTGAAGTTGGGGTTAGGATTAGGGCTAGGGATAGGGCTAGGGTTAAGTTTAGGGATAGGTTTAGGGTTATTAGAGTGAATGCAACTAATTAATAAAATAAAAAATATTTAGGGTTAGGTAATTAGGGTTAGGGCTGGGGTTAGAGTTTTGGTCGTGGTTAGGGTTATAAAGATAGGATAAAGGTGAGGGTTAGGGTCAAGGTTAAGGTTTCGAGAAAAAGGGTTAGGTTATGATTTGGATTACCCTAAACTCTAATCATAACCATAAACCTAATCCCAAACCTAACCCTAAAGAAAACACATAACCTAACCCTAATTGTAGTGTTTGAGGCTAGGCTCAAACACTATATAACCTAACACATAACCTAGCACTAGAAAAAATTCTTCTCCCAAACAATCTCCTCTACTTCTATTCATGCCTATTAGAGTTGCAACATTCAAAATTGGTGCTTCAACCATTCATTCAAAGCTAAGAATCTGAAAGCACTGTTCATATGTAATATAATTAATCATTTAACAATATTATAATTATTATTAATCTAATACAATATTAATATTATTAATAATATACCAATAATATTAATAATATAATATAATTACTATTAATCTATAGATTATATATAATCTTAATATATCAAATATATCATTATAATTCATATAATGTAATATAATATATTAATATTATAACATTACTATTAATCAAAGTGCTTTAATATTTATGTCAAGTTTTAGTACATTATATGATTGGTTACTAAAGCGGCTCTGAGATGCACGTGCTCAAAATCGACGATGATGTTACAATCTTGATGAAAAGTTGCTTGACGGTTATGTTCATTGCTGGTGACTACTATGAATGAACACGATTGCCAATGGTGGAGATCAATGGTTGCCCGCCCTCGCGTGATACAAAGATGCAAGGTGTTAATTGATTGCGATATCACGGGCGAGTGCCACGTGTCTTTCCTTGGTGATGCATAATGTGGTGGGCCCTTGCTGTTGAGATGGAGATTACATCAGCCTTTTGAAGGCAGTCGTTCGATAACTTCTCAAACACAAGAAGATGTGATTTTGGCCCTATTAGGAGAAGAATAAAGAACAACGGAAAAGATTTAAAAGTTGATTCTCAACATGAGAAAGTATTATACTCATGAGGTAATAATAATTAAAAAATAAAAATGAATGTTATTATTCTAAGAAAAAGGATCACATAGTGTGGACTTGTATAACTCGAGCCAATGATGTTCTTGAGGGAGAACTTAAAGAAAAATAAAATGATGTTAGCTTAGACTATATATATTTGTTTGTTTCAATCAACATGTTTTATTGTGAGGAATGTAAAACTTAATGGAGGGTGTTGGAATATTAAGATTAACATTAATAAATTCACCTTATTAACTTATTAAAGGTGCTACTTTTCGTAACTCTATAGCCCAACTATTCAATGGTCATTTTTCTAATGATTCCTTTCTCACTCTCTTGGAGGACAAACGTGACATTATTTAGGATATCCAATGCCTAGATATTTTATGGAAAGCTTTAAGGTCAAATATATAGTGGCATAAAACTCAATGTTATAGGAAATCATTCTTAGCCAAGCCCAATTTGTTCAATTCCTATGGATAGAAGGGGGTTGATCATAAGGAAGTGTTGAGATTCCTAAGCATCTCTTTTACCTTTTAGGTTTCTCCTTCCTCTTTAAGGAAACATATCATTTCTAGAGCTGAGAAAAATTATCATATTAAATTATGAAGCCCCTTTCTTTGGCAAGGAGATTCCATGTGTGTTTAAAAATTCTTGTTGCACACATTTCCATTACTCATGTTGCTAAGAACCTTGCAAATCCTCATATTTGAAGATTGAAAAATCCAAAGGTATATTTTATGGCCTCCCTTTAACCAAGGAAAATGGTTTCACAAAGTATCCTAGGAGTTTTATTATTTCCCTCATGACTATAATAGGCTTGGCTTACTTTATATTCACTACTCTAAATGGCACCATAATATGCTTTGCTTGCTTTATATTCACTACTCTAAATGGTGCCATAAGTTTTTTAAATTTAATTAACATACTCTAAAACCTAACTAAAGAAGGTTGTAGCTCATCAAATTGGACAAGTGAAAGGTCAATACCAGCACTGAGGAAGACTTTGGAGGAATGAAAACAAGGTCAATACTAGTGCCGACGAAGAGTTTGGAGCTAAAACAAGGTCAATACCAGCGCCAAGGACCAGGTTGAGGGCACTCAGGGAAAATTGATGACCAAGGGACAATGAGTACTGTAAGTTTGGCACCCCCATTCTCTTTAACCTGAAATTTTCATGCCTAGTTTCCAAAGATCTTCTCGTACATTGGCCCCCCCATTCTCGTAAAATGGTATAAGATAAGACAGAAAAAATAAAATAGCTTAGTCTTTCACATTTTTATAGTGATTACTAGAGGCACATAGACCAATTCTTCATAATAGAAGAATTTGATCATACTTTTCCAATGATGGCATTATGAGAAAACATTAGGTTAAATGAATAATTCCTAGCTAAGTTCTTGAAATCATGTCCAACAGTATAAGAGAAGATCGCTGCTATGTGTACTATGATAACATGGAGAAAGGCTCTTTGGGATCTTTCATCAATCTACGTATTGTTAAATTTTAACACCTAAAAGTGAGAATGAAGAATCTTTGCTAGAATGGTGGCCAATTATGCTTCTCAACACGTAGATTACAAAATCCTTGTCAATATCATTGCCATCACAATTAAACCTATTGCTTGAGATATAGTCATAGAGGTAAACAAATTGGCTTTCTTGATAGTAGATAAATTCTAGACTATTCAATCCTTACATCGGAGATTGTTGAATGGGCCCAACAAACTACTCATGATGCCCTTACTATTAAGTTAAAAGTTTGACAAGGCATATGATTGCATCAAATGTCCTTTCATTTATAAAAGGCTCAAATGGATTTATTTTCAACCTTAAATTATTATCACACATTCAAAATTACAAAATACTAGTTAAAGAAGAACCTTCATTTGAAGGTGATGTCGTCATGACCTTTGAATGAAGAACCTTCATTCAAAAATGATGCCATGTCAAGACTTTCAAATGAAGGTATTTTTTATTTTAAATATTTCATGTCCAAAATGCTTTATAAAAGGAACCTTGGTATGAAGGACCTTCAAATGAAGACCTTAATTCAAAAAAATGAGACATAAGTCATTTTAATACCCACTCCAAAAAGGTAACGGTCAAATATATCTCACCCAAGGTTTTACATGGAACATTAGGATTTATATGAAAGCCAAGGTAAAAACCAACCTTAGGTTCCTCCCAAACAATGTAACAAGCCAAGACAAGGGCAAAACATAAATGGAATTTAAAGAACAAGATTTGAAACTCCATCAAATCCACCATGATGCACACCAATCCACCGAGTTACAGTTCCAAGATAGTGGGTGGATTGGTGGATGTCATTTCTATTTAGCCCTCAAACCCTTACACAGGTAGAACAAGGCAGTCCCTATATTTGAATTGTTTAATCCCACAAAATAGTGATTGAGAACTTTAAAACAAATGAAAATGAAAGGGAACACATATATTTATCTACACCAATGATCTCAGAGCATTTCAAGCTTGTATGGATCCATAGAACACAAAAGAACTTCAGAAAAATTGTAAAAACATAGAAAATTGCTTCAAGAATGTGGTATCTAATATGAAATTTTGGTATCAACTTCTCCAATAATTGCAATGGGATGGGAATACAATATGATAGAATTGGGATAAAAAATGCATCATTTGAAGCATCAAACCAATATGCAAAGATGAAAGAAAGTGTTGATAGGGTAGGGTTGGATGGAACAATCATTGTTCCATGCTCTGGATCCTACTTGGAAGACCCCTATGGTGTCACACTCCACCACCTTAACCTATAGGACCTATTGCTTGTTTAGGTACCCCTGGTTCACCTTGCCAACCCAGCTATCATTACAATTCAACCTACCAAGTCAATCTTGGTGCAATGTCTCCAACTCTTCCTTAGCCCTTAATCTACCCTAAAGGCTATCATACTCCAGAACTAGAACTTAGCTTTGCAGGGGTGTGGAGATGTTCCTAATAGGTTCTTTCCATCCCATTATAGCTCTAAAGGGTCCTCCTTACTCCATCTTTTCATCGCTTCCACCAAACCCTCATCTAGGGTTTTAGTCCACAAGTCCTAGCCATTCCAATTAGGCCTTGTTCTCCTAGAGAACACACTAATACTCCAAGGTCTTCCAAAGATAATCGAATTATTCAATGGGGTTAATGTTCCTCATGCCTACCACTTGAAGATTGTAGTGGTCTTAACCTTCAATTTCCTATACACAGACTGTACCTTCATTTTGGCAAATTAGGCCTCTTCTTTAGATTTTCTTGACCACACAACAAACTGTCAATTTGTTCTCCCTCCAAATGGATTGGTGGAGCCTCCTCCTTCATGCCAAGTCTTTCCAAGGAAACTACCTACCCTCTCCACACTATGACTTGACATGGAATGATCACCCCTGTAAATCAAGTGCCATGCACTCCATGTCTTTCCTAGTCGGACACTGTCAGGCTCGCCTAGGAGAAGACTTTCAAAGTGTTTACTAGGCTATTCATGACTCCTACTCCTACCTTATATACAACCATGGAGTCTAGACACAATTCCCAAGAGGCCATACATTATGTATAGGGGAAATGTGATCTTAAACTCCATTTTCAACTCACAAACTATCAGATCAGCAACTGAGAAAGAAACAACTAACTACAAACATAAACTCAATCGAATTAAGAATAAAAACTATTGCCACACAAAGATTAGTTAACACTCAAATTACACTCTACACCCCCTAAAGAATCCTATTCAATCCAATTAAGCTCTCTTTTGAATCAAAACCAGAAATTCACATTAAGAATCCACTATTTTTACTTGGAATTCAAAATTTCAAAACAATTTAAAAACTTCTAACCTCTCTTCCATGTCGAGGTCTCCCTTATATAGGGTCACTAAAGTAGTTAAGCTCGACCCTAACTACTCCAGGGCCGCTTGTGGCTTCCAATAAGCCTTATTTGCAAAATTTTAGAGATTCTAACACCTAGAAAGGTCTACAAAGGTCTTAAACCATCCTTGTAGTCAAACCTCAACCTAACAAATGGTCAACATGACCTTTACCAACAAAATACATGATCTCAAATGCCTCTAAGGCACAAAATCAAAGAAATAGGAAGAGCTTGCTACATTTGGCCTAAACAAATTTCCAAATCATGACCTTCTATTCAACTTTCCTACGTGAACTATGGGGTGCTCCTGCACCAAGTGCTAACTCCTTAAACTAAAAAAATTTCTTTTAACTTTAAGTTTCTTGGGTAGCCAATTCTTTTAAGTTATCAAATCCTACCATCATACATAATCAAAATTTTGTTGTTTCAAATGACTATAAGCACTAACTTTCACTATTTGAAGATGTTGAAACCTTGACATTGAGAATTAGAACATTGATACGACCACTCATCCTACCTTAAAACATACCAAAAGTCTCCTAGCAATTAGACATAGGAATATTTAAGATGACTTAAACAATTTTTATTGCCAAAGCATAAACTTATGATGACTTTACTAGGCCTAGTACACACTCCCTCCCTATTAACCACTTAGATATATGGAAATTAAATGTAAATTTGCTGCTATTTTTAGTCATGTAGGTGTCCAATAAACCACTTGGTGGTGTTTCCCTTCAACTTTATTTACTTGAATGAAGAGCAAAAGTCCTTTGATTACAATTAGAGAATACATTTGATGCCTTGGTTGTGTAACTGGTGGACCATAGTCACATTTAACACTTGTTACAAAGTTTGGGAGTTAAAACATTAAGTAGATTTGATTTGTGATGGACACATTTGGATGGTAGTAACAATAACTTGCAATCTATCAAGACTTGATTACCTTATAACCTGTCAATTTCTAGCGATGAAATGATAGATTGATCATAATGTCACCTTCGGATCACATCACCATGAAAGAACTTCATCCAACATCCTTATGAGTGTAGGTACCACAAAATAGGTATTTGTCAGATTTGTCTTCCTCAAGCGAGGGAAATTCAGGAAGAGAAGAGGAAAGCGAGACATGTAGTAGGTCGAAAAGAGGGAGATCAACTAGAGGTCAAAAGATTAGAAGAAAATTCTGTAAATGCATGGAATTATTTCTTGTTGAAGGGGGGTCATGTTCTTATGATGATGAGAGCATAGGCGACATCGAGGTGCCCTTGAGGTACAAACATCTACGGAAACAATGGGTACCCAAGGAACTTCCTCCAATAAACACTGATCTTTGTGTCAACGAGAGGATATATCGCATAGCACCATCATCATTACATGGTTTGGGCCTATTTTGCATGGACAGCATAAAAGTCTGTTACGACAAAGTTACTGAGTTGATGGAGTATGTTGGACCCTGTTACAGTTACAAATATTGTATGCAGTCGGTTCGATATACACGAAGTATGTGTAGGTATGCACTATCAACAAATTATATACAACTAAAAGATAAGGATCAAAATAAAGGAGTGGCTAAGTACATTGACGGGAGGCCAAAAGCATCAGGGAATATTGTAGGATTTATAAATAGCACATGACCTGGGTCAACAAATAAGCAACCCAATTGTATATTCGAGGCGCGAGAGGGAAACCATGTTTTCGTATGTGTGATAAAATCAATAACTGCAGGGGAAGAGTTGCTAATCGATTACAATTTGAATCACTTAGATACAAAAACAATTACTATGGGGGTGGTATGTACTATATGTATACCATTTTACCCAACCTCCAATTAATGACTCCAATATACCATTTTATTGTTATGTTTTTTTTCGTAAGTCTATTGGTTTCATTTCGGTAATGTTTTTTATATTTAATTTTTGTCACAGCGGGACATTGATCATATGAGGAAGGCTCTGACCCAGAGCGTAGATCACGATCCATCTTCAGGCACTTCTATCTGACAAGTTTACCTCATTGTAATTGTACAAATTAGATACGAGCAAAATGTTTTATTATTATGTTTTTTTCATGAGTTTATTGGGTTAATTTTGATCATGTTTTTAATATTCTTGTTGCAGTTGGCTGATCGGGGAAAGGCACCAGCAGTATAGGAGAGCATCCATATGGAGGTGCAGTCACTATTATGCGATGATGACATCGCATTTTCCACAAACCCTGTGGATATGATGAGGAAGGCCCAAAAAAAATGCAATCCATAAATCCTTCAGTTGGTATTCATAGTGCCTCAAACAAATGAGATAAGAGAAAGGGTTAAAATATTGTCTAAGAGAGCATAGAACTTGGAAGTAAGTTGTCATGAGATCTTTAATTATAACATAAGTTCATTCATCATTTTATATTTTGTGCTCCTTTATGTCATGAACTAAAATATGTGTTGTTTTTGCAGGATTTTTTGCGTCCTCATGATCATGCTACTGGTCGTGATAGAGGTACCGCAAGTGTCAATCTTGATCTTCCTGCGCATACAACATATCATCCGACCCCATCATCTATGCCTATATTGTTGTCTGAAATGTTGGAAACACATACCATGCAGGCATTCAGTAGTCCACCCTCTGGCAGTGAACACATGCCACTACATGTGTCAGTACCTATGGATGCAGAGGCCACTACTACTAGTGATGTTTTAGCAGCATTTCTTGGATCTTCCCATATTACTAGTACGGGAACATTGCCGATCACATTTGTGGTGATGAGGATTTCCTTCCCATAAAGATAGAGAAGGTCCCAGGTACTTTAAATTGTTTTAATTATTATTATTTTATTTTTTAAGTAAGTGCTAACAGTGGGGGTAACGCCCTATTATATTGATTTACAAAATGGCAATATTTGCCTACATTATAATTGCCTGTTTATAGCCACTATATATCCGACTGTATGCTTATCATGCTTTATGCTACTACATAGCTATATACTACTCCTAGTGCGTACCCTAGCTTTACTGCATGTTTCATTCTCCTTTTCTTGAACCAATCCTAATTTTGAACAAACCTTGCAAAGGCATTCATGTCATTGTTGATTATGTCCACCTAATATACATCCCATGCATTGCCTAGGAAGTAGCTCATTGCCTTGGTCTGGTGTTGTGAGCTGCTAGTGCATTCCTCCCCAGCTTCAACCTCCACTTTTTTCTCGTCTCCCCCTGCCCCGTTTTCTCCAAAGATGTATTTCAGGGAGCTCACCATACCTTTTTGCGGGCAGTTCCAAGATAGCATTTGCCACCACTTCAATGTTGATCAGCGTAACAAAACCCCCAAGCTTATCCACCAGTACTTCTCTGGCACCCAGAACATCTATTAATAGGCTTAGGACTACCTCATAGATTCTACCATCACACCAGTGGTTCCCCTCTTGCAGGATCTCCTGGGTTATTTGCTCTATTGCTTCGATCACTTGTAGGGAACCGACTGAGAAAATTCTTTTGCACTAGGCTCTCAATGTCTTGTTTGAGAAAATACAATGCACACCGAACTTATACACCATTGTCCTTCTGAAGTTTGAGTCTGGAGCAGTGCCTTAACACCTTTAATCCCTCGACTTCCAATAAATGCTTGTGCTTGTCCCGTGAGTCTGGCACAACTTCCTAATGCTTTGGCTAAATGTTGCTTGATTCTTATATGTTATCCCATCCGATTGTCCCAGCTCACTTCTTTTTAGAGATTTCGGAGATCTTTCATCCACTCAAACTATCATTGATTAGAAGTGTTGGCAGTTCTGACCACTGCTCCATGCAGTTGTCAACTTTTATTAGCTTTCCTTGATTTACTCCACAGTTAGCCAGGAGGCCCGCAGCCTTGTTAGCTTCCCTATAGACATGTGATAGGGTATATTCATTTAACTTCTGAAGAAGGGATTTGATGGCTCCTATCCAATTGTCTGGTTTCTAGTTTGGTGTTTTCCCCGATGCGATTGCCTGAATGCAGATTTGGGAATCACCTTCCATTTCTACCGAATCAATTCCTTTCTTTATACAGACTTCCAATCCCAATGTGAGCGCCTCCATTTATGCTATATTATTTGTGCACGTATCTAAGTTTTTGGAAGTAGCCCAAACACCTTGCCCCTCTGAGTTTCTAATTATACATGTTGCTCCTATAGGAAATGATGTTTTTTATAAACATCTAAGTGATATTTCATTGGAGCTCTTCGGACCCACCCTATGTACATGGTGGAATGCCCAAAATAAAGATTTAAAAGATGAGCTCATTAACCATTTAGTTGTGTTGTTCGGTGATAAAACATTCAACCGAACCAAGGTCCTTAAGAAGAAAGGAAAGATACCACCGGGCCAAGGAAGGTATGTGATACTATCAACAATTTAATTATATACTGATTAATCTTTATTTTTACATAATCTAACGTATTTCAAATTTTTCATAGGTTGCCCGACACATCGAAGGCAACAAAGGCAAGACTAGAAAAACACGGGCAGCACAAACTTGGCTCTGGTGGTTATATGACAGTAGCCGCACGATTTGTAAGTATCAATAAATGAAATATTGCATCCAAATAATAAATTGCAAACAATTTTGGTTTTATCACACCATAGAAGCAAAATTCATGATCGCATGCAAAAATCTGGGGCTTTGATTTCAACAGAGTGCCCATAGAAGAGGACCTGAAGATTGCCTTCGACCAAGGCTATGGAGCCCTATCTGAACAGCTAAGAGTCTCAACTGGGCAAACACAATCTTCCACTGCATTCAACACGCAGGTAAATAAACTCAATAAATTTTATTTCAAATTCAATACTTGTGCAATCTGTTCAATATTAATTTCCACCATAATAATGTGCCTATTTGTTTTACATAGATAAGCAATGATAATTCTACACATGACATTGGAATGCAGCTTGGTGAGGGTGGAGCACAACCTGCTGATGAAGTCCATGGTGTGCATCCCGGTACTAGATGTATTCATGTGCTATACAAAACGCAATATGGATTAATACAATTAAACATCTTTAATTGCATTTGGTGTATTAATCAATGTAACCTTTCGTATTTCAACTTTAGAGCATGTAGAGCGTGATCAACATGTTGAGCATGATCAGGCTAGACAAGATCAGGAACATGATGTGGCTCCATCAAGTAAAGAGGACCACTCTAATGTTCTTTTAAACATATTTAATTGCAATTGGTGTATTAATTAATGTAATCTTTCGTGTTTCAACTCCAGATCAGGATTTAGAGGGTGTTCAACATGTTGAGCATGAGGCTATAAGACAATATCAGGAACATGATGTGGCCCAATCAGATAAAGAGCACCACTCTGATGTTCTTTTAATTAATGGAATACGTGTAACAATAATAATAAAATATATCAATTTAACATTTCTTTGCTATTGCAGCAGACCCCCCCTTGCAGCCGCGTCCACGTTGTGAGTACACGACTAGGCATACATTAAAATCATGAGCAGAGCTCAGAACAACTCAAGGGGGGACATATGATTTTGAAAACGATACTCCACTTCAGCTTTTTTTAGCTGCAAAAAAAAAAAGTGATTGTAATCATATTATGACAGCCATATTTTTGAGAATATGTAAAAACTGAAAAAATGAAATATGTGAATGAATGAATGTGAATATGTTAATGAATAAATGTTATATGTTAATGAATGAATGTTATATCTTATTAATGGATGAATGAATGAATGTGAATATCTTAATGAATGAATATTATATGTTATTAATGCAGGATGAATAAATGTGAATATGTTAATGAATTAATGTTATATGGTGATGTGAGGGGAGGGGGGGGGGAAGGGCCAAATGAGCTTCCACCTTCACGTGGTTGGCCTTGTTAAGTAGAGAATATTAAACTATTCTCAAAACAAAGAGAAGCTCAATAAGGTAAGTAATGCACTTTTCAATATAAGAAATGCATCGTTTGAAGCATCAAACCAATCTGCAAAGATGAAAGAAAGTGCTAACTTTTCACTATGAACATTGTGTTGTGTGTGGATTTGGTTTTAAAGCTCTGTTGATGGAGATGGCTTGTATGACAGCCAAGAAAATAGTTATCATTATTGCTGCTACAAACAGGCCCGATATCATCAATCCTGCATTGTTAAGGCCTGGCCGACTTGACTACTTTTATATATCACCCAAAGTCACCCCGATAAGTATTTTGATCCATTTGTATCATCATCGACAAGAGATCATGTATTGCTAGGATATTCTATAGTTTCCCTAACATGGTGAGTCTCCCCAATGATTATTCTTTCGATCTCAACTATGTCGCCAGGATTCCTGCCAATGTAATCTTATCGACGTCACATAGCTGGTTGGGTAGACATTCAGAACTTACTTTGATGGTATATGTCTTGCCAATATGCTTCCCTCGTGCTTCGTCGATGAGACAAGATGTGTATCTCGCCGATGAAACATCATCGTTGAGACCAAAATCCAGTCCTCTCGATATATCTTCTTAGGCAATTTTGATCACTGTAATAGTCTTGATCTTTCACCGATATGCCTACATTTCAACAAATAGTTTTTTTTTTTTAAAGTGCAATGTTTTGTCGAATTTACGATGAACCACAAAAAGCGTTTGACGAAATTGCAATGTACTGACGAATTTTAGTCGTAATGACTTGCCTATTTCGTCAAGCGTTCGATGAACTTCTGCCACTATTTCAATCTAAATGATGTTGCCAAGACTCCTACTGATGTATTCTTAATGGCGTCAAATAGCTGGTCGGGTAGACATTCAGAACTTACTCCGATGATATATGTCTTGCCAATATGCTTCCCTCGTGCTTCGTCGATGAGACAATATGTGTATCTCGCTGATGAAACTTCATCGCTGAGACCAAAATCCAGTCCTCCCGATATATCTTCTCAGGCAATTTTGATCACTATAACAGTCTTGATCTCTCAACAATATTGTCAATACGTCAAACTTTTGTTGTAATGGTGACGGACTTATGTTGTTAATCTGGTGGTTTGGCAAAGGTATGCCTGCCATGATTCGGGTACTGTTCGTCGCGTGATCGACGAAGTGGGTGTCGCAGTTCCGCCAAGCTTACATCGTGAGGTCGACGTTTTATAGCCCGTCGGGATATAGATGAAAATTGAGCGACGACGCTGATTTATGTGATTCGTTGATTAGCTGACAATGTATCGTCGTGATTCCAAAGAATAGCCGTCGAAAATTGGGGTCAAATCCTGTAGTGTTACTCTAGGAATCTCCAAGCCTTATTATTGGTATTTTATTTGGAATACCAACCCAAAGGCTTAGAGTGCCTTCCCAACGTCCAAAGACGTGTTTTTGTAAATTCTACAATATTTCACATAATCACATTTGTGCTAAGCATTAGGTTTGCACGTATTTCAAGGTTGAACAAATCGAACACCTGGGTAATGTTAGGCCCTCTCTTAGCTATCTAATGATGTAATTTTTTTCACATTTTGATAATGTTAAGCCTTTCATCTTTAATTTATTTTGTTTGTGTGTTTGTTTTTTGGAAAAAAATAGTTTTTGGTGTTTTTTTCTTTATAAATTAACTGCTCATCGAAATTTCAAATAAATTACATTTTTAGAAACTAGACTCCATTCTACACATATTAAAAAATATATATTTTCAATTAGTTTTCAAATTTTATAGGGGTAGAATAGCCAAAATTCTATTTTTTAGGAAGTGTCCACTTTGAAAATTGGTAAAAAAATAAATATTCATTAAAAAATTATCAGAAATATTGGGCATAAACTGCATGGTGTTAGCTAATTTCTCACCGAAGCAATTTTAAAAATACCAAAAAAAAATTTAACCTTCTAAGGGAGCCACAAAAGTCGCTATGTTAATTTTTTTTACAAAAACAACACCAATTTTTCTAGCTCCCTCTTTTGAACCCCTTAATCTCTAACATTTTCAAAAAAAATGGTAGTTTAGAAAGTAGACTCGAAGCACTATGATCCATTTTTTTGTTGCATCTAAATTTTTTGAGTGTAACTATCCTCAATTTCACATCCAAGGTCAATATTTCTTGATTTCATAAAAAAAGTGACCACTTAAGACCCTTTTTTGGACCCCCATCTTTTTGCACTTGGTCTAGATAATTTATACTTGAAGTGAGGTAATCAAACTAGTAGAAGATGTGGAAAGGATTAGCCATATGGTCATACAAAACAAGAAAATAGGTGAGGTAATAAAATTTGTGTTGACTTCAACGAACTTAATAAAGCTTGCATTCATGACCCTTTCCCTACACCGTTCATCGAGGTTCAAATATTGGAATCAATGGCAAGAAGATAAATCTACTCATTCACTTATGGTTTCTCTTGCTACCATTAAGTAAAAATAAGGGAGGAAGATCAACCAAAATTTACATTTACAATAGAGTGGGGCTCTTATATGTACACAATGATGTCATTTGGCTTGAAGAATGCACCTGCCATATTTAGTAGGATAATGATAAATGTATTTAAAGACTTCATACATGACTTCTTGGAGGTATAATTCGATGATTGGACAATATATAGTTTGGTAAAAGACCATGTAAAGTACTTAGAATGATGTTAAAAAAATGTCAAAGTATGCAGATATAATTAAATTTGAAAAAAGTACATGTTTGTAGTACCCTATGGGACATTATTAGGTTACATTATCTACAAAGAAGGATTGATGGTAGGCCCTATGAAATTTACCCTAATTATGACACTACCACCTCCTAAATCAGATCTAAAAGTTAAAACATTCTTAGGATATACTAGTTACCACCTCAAGTTTATAAAAGGCTATGTTGGAATAGTTGCACCATTGGAGAAACTACTGAAAAGGAAAATTGATAGGAATATTAAATGGAATAAAGAATGAAAAATAGCATAAATGACACACTTAAACATAAAATCGTGGAAGCCCCCATCCTAATCTTCTCGAATTGGAATACATCATTTCATGTGCATGTAGATGCATCCAAAATTATAATAAGAGCCCAAACCAAAGGAAATAAGGATCATCCCATAGCATTTACAAGCATGAAATTATCCAAGGTAGAGAAAAACTATACTAATACCAAAAGAGAATCCCTAGATATGGTTTATGCACTCCAAAAATTCAAACACTATCTATTGTCAACACCCTTTACTTTCTTTAAAAACCATGAGATAATAAAGTACTTACTAAATAAACCTATCATACAAGTTTGGATATGTATGTGGTTACTTTTGTTTCAAGAGTTTAACTTCAAAATAATGGTGAAACTAGGAAAGAAAAATCAAGGACCTAGTCACCTATTTGTAATAGAAATGGGAGAAGAACTAGAAAATTAGCCAAATGATCTACTTGGGGAACACTTGTTTAGACTAAATATGGTACCAAAAGAGTTATAGGATATTTCTATACTCTTGTCAATGGGAGAATTTCCTACAAATATCTTATCGCAAGATAAAGAATCCTTAGTGCAGAAATCTTTACCTTATACACTGATAGAAGGAAAATTAAACCACATAGGATGGGATGAAATCATAGTAAGACTTATCTATGAATAGGAAAGAAAATCAATTTTGAGAGAATCACATGGGGAATAGCAGGGGGACACAATTATGGTGACTTAATGGTCAAAATAGTTAAACTAGCCAAACTTTGTTAGCCAACCCTTCATAGAAACATAAAAGAGTATACAAAGAACTATGGAATTTACCAAATGTCGGGAAACCTACTACAAGATATGAAATTTCCTTGAAACCAGAACTAGCATAAATCCCATTTGAAAAATGGGTGATAGATTTATAGGACCCATTGATCAACATGCCAAACATTTTAGAGCAAGATTCATAATAATAGGAGTAGAATACTTAACAAAGTGGGAAGAAGAAAAACCTACCAAGGATTGTACTGCAAAGAATGATGTAAGTTTTTTATGTGATAATATAATCACTAGGTATGGTTTCCCATTGAGTATAGTAAGTATTCAAGGAAAACACTTTATCAATAAAGTAATTGTGGAGCTACTATAGAATCTTATGATTACACACAATAATAGCTCACCCTATCATCCCTAGAAGAAAACGAAGCAATTGAAGCTCTAAACAAGATAATTGGGATAAAACTCACCAAGATGTGTGATGGAAATAGGTTAGACTATCATATAAAGATACCAATGGTACTCTAGCCCTACCAAACATCCTACAAAAGAATAATAGTTTACATTGTTTCAATTAGTATATGGAATTGATGCAAAAATTCCCATGAACTTCATAGTCCCTAACCTTTGTACCACACTAACATTGTAATTGGATGATGATGAATACTTAGCACAAAGAATAGAAGAGTTGGAAAATTTGGATGAGAACAAGCTCATAGCCTTGTACAACCAACAAGTAGAATGGAAAAGACAAAAATCTTGGCATGATGGAAACCTCTTGAATAATACTTTCCAAGTATGTTTTTTTTATTATACAGTCCAACAAATTCAAAAAGAAAGGTAAGTTAAAAGTAAGGTGGTTAGGACCTTACTACATACCTGAAATTGTAGAATTATCAACAGTAAGATTAATAAGGTTAGAAAAAAATCACATCATAGGATATGTAAATAGTGCAAGACTTAAACATTACCACCAAATAGAGGGATAAAAATAATAAAGATAGAAAAGGAATATATTGTAAATTATGTGAATTATACACTATAAATCAATAAATAATAGAATCAAACTATTGCTAGTCCAAGGTTACAAACAACTAGAAAATCCTATGAAACTCAATAGGAAAAAGACATAAATGCCACCAAATAGCCCTAAACCTATTTAAACACTCCTACACTCACTCCACACTCACTTTGCGCTCAAACTCTCTAAGTGAAGAAGAGTTATTTGAGCTCTACTACTCATACAATATAGTTGAAAATAATGGCAACACCAATTTTGGTCAATGTTACAAAGAAGCCACACCCAAAATGCAAGTACCCAATCGTCCAATATCCTCTTTATACCCCTCAATCTTCCAACCATAATCTCAATTCTAGGGTTTTAGTATTTACTAAAACTAGAGGTTTAAAATTCTATAAATTTGAAGAAAATTTATATAAAATTTCACACAATTTCTACCCTTCCAAAGCCCTAATTTACTTTTTGAGTCTAACAAACTAGAGAATTATACCCCTTGATGCCAAAATATGCAAAGATAGTCTGAATTTACTTCTTTTTTGCTCATTGAAAACCCTTGTTCACGTGGAGAATTATAGCAATTTCACTCTAATGTTTTCTCTTTGTGTCTTGAATGATGATAATAGATGTAATTAACTCCTTTGCATGTTTTAATGTGCAACCAGTGGTAGTCATTATCCATTTTTAAATGTGGATTGTTGATTTACCAAAGATCAGTGATCATCACAAGAATCTAAAATCCCTTCTACAAAAAGAAACATTCCTCTTATTTGTATAGCATTGAGACACATGTCACCATTTTGGGGACTTGCAGGAGAAAAAGGAAAATCTTATATGATTCCCCAATAGTGCTTTCCTTCATGAAACATTAAAAACAAAAACAAGAAGATACATAGTGTGATTTTAGGAGTTTGAGGTAAAACAAGCTCAATTCAACATCAGTCCATGAATTTTTAAGCTTGCATGAAAAGGAAGAGCCCATGTTTATTGCATAAAATAAAGACATTTCACTCATTTGTGGGGAAAAAATTGTAAACAAAGGTCTTTGTGATGCATATAACTAGAGCGACTTAAAATCCTTTTAAAGCATGTGCACATATGAACAACTACTAGGTAAAAGGGTGATCAACATAACATGATAAAGAGGGACATCACCAAACAAATTAAGTGACCACACAAAAACAAAGTTTATACTCTTATTGGATTATGACCGATACATGTCAACTACCTTGGGAAGCAAAAGAACATTTTATAGGCTCGTGGAAGAAAAGGATAACATGAGAAGCTCTTGTGAAATGAAGAAACACTATGAAATGATAGTGCATGTCCCATGGGGCTAGGCAAAGTGCAAAGGTTTAAGCGGTCTTTTAAAATCATGTGACAGTAACAAGCACATCCAGGACTCTAGGGAAGGGGCTAGTAACGAAATGCTAAAGGGGCCATAAAAAATAACTCAAAAGCTAAGGAACCTAGTGATCAATTAAAAGAATTTAGTGCAAGGGCCTTATGTGAGACCTAGGATTTTGATGAATACATAGGGTTTTGAAAGCCCTAATACAAAATTTTGAATAAACCCTTGCAATTTTAGGATTTTGGTAATTTTCATTAGACCAAAATAGCTTAGAGGGCTAAAACTTGAAATAGCACCACCATCTCCATCTACCCAATTTGAATATTATATCCAACCTTCCTCCCCTATCACACCATCCCCATCAAATGAACTATATCAATCCCTTACTCCAAAGCATGCTATCATAGATTCTTCTCCATCTCAAGATTAAGGCTTTGCTTCTAATCATTAGAAACAAACACAACATGATACATAACATGATTTTGGGAGTTTGGGGAAAAACACGCTCAATTCAACATCAATTCACTAAGGTTTAAGCTTGCACAAAAAGGAAGAACCCATGTTTATTGCATAAAATAAAGACATTTTTCCCATTTTCAAGGAAAAAAAATTGAAACAAAGATCTTCACAATGCATATAACTAGATCAACTTAAAATCCTTTTAAAGCACGTGCACATATGAACAACTACTAGGTAAAAGGGTGGTCAACATAACACAATAAAAAGGGACGTCACTAGACAATTTAAGTGACCACGCAAAAACAAAGCTTATGTACTTTGATTTTCTTATGACTATACATGTCAACTACCTTGGGAAGGGTGATCCCACAATAGTGGTTTACAATTTTTGGCCAAACTGGACACTGAAACTATTATTTTTAACTAAATCTTCACATTCAGGCACCTATAGTGGCTAAACCGTGAGGAAATTGAAGATGATGTAAACTAGAGTCTCATCATATTTTGTCTTTAGATTCTAAAAATATTTTTTTCAAAATATTTGGAATAAGATTGCACTTCTTTTTCTATCTCCCACGAAAACTGGGTTTTTTCATAAAACAACATTTTTAAAAAGTAACGTTCACCGTATACAACATAACTTTTTTTGTATGAAGGATAAAATTCTATTTTTTTCGAATTTGGATTTTTAACTATGATATCTAGCACCTTCATTTGGTCTCATATATTTTAATTGAATATTTTTTCCTTAATAGAGTTTCAAAGTCAAACCAATTGCAATTCAGACATAGGTCAATTGTATACAACATAACTTTTTTTGTATGTATCGAAATTCAATTTTATTTTTTTTAATGGATCAAGGACATCAATACCCAACACGAACATATCTTTTTTAAAATTATTTCAATAATTTTATATTTTTCCACATGTGCCAAACAGAGAACTTGATTTTTTGTGAAAAACCTATGTTTAATAAAACTAAAAAAACACATACATAATAAAACCAAAACATATTAAAATTATATTCGTGGTATAGCTCATTTAGAGGAATACCATAATCATTTGAAATAAATTTTAAATGAATTAATTTTATCCCCCAAAAGGTAAATCAAAAGTGATTTTTTATCAGCATTTTGAGAAGTGTAAAGGAGACTCATTTATAGGTATGGATTAAAACTAGCAAGGTTCTATCCAAGGGGGTTTGATCAAACCACCTTAGATCAAACCCTCTTCAATTTCTATCCAAGGGGGTTTGAGAATATCTTGTGAAATGATATCACATGGCCGATGGGGCTAGGTAAAGTGCAAAGGTTTAAGCAATCTTTTAAAATCATGTGACAATAACAAGCACATCTGGGACTCTAGGGAACGGCCAGTAATGAAATGCTAAAGGGGCCATAAAAAATAACTCAAAAGCTAAGGAACCTGGAAATCAATTAAAATAATTTAGTGCAAGGGCCTCATGTGATACTTAGGATTTTAATGAAGACATAGGGTTTTAAAAGCCCTAATATAGAATTTTGAATAAACCCTTGCAATTTTAGGATTTTGGTAATTTGCACTGAACCAAAATAGCTCAAAGGGCTAAAAATTGAAATAGCACCACCACCTCCACCTACCCAATTTGAAGATTATATCCAACCTTCCTCCCCTCTCACACTATCCACATCAAATGAACAATTTCAATCCCTTACTCCAAAGCATGCTATCATAGATTCTTCTCCATCTCAAGATCAAGGCATCCCTTCTACTCATTAAAAACAAACACAACATGATACATAGCGTGATTTTGGTAGTTTGGGGGAAAACAAGCTCAATTCAAAATCAGTCCGCGAAGGTTTAAGCTTACAAAAAAAGAAAGAACTCATGTTTATGGCATAAAATAAAGACATTTCACTCATTTGGAATAAAAAAAAATTGGAACAAAGGTCTTCGTGATGCATATAACTATCTAGCGACTTAAAAGCCTTTTAAGTCACATGCACTTATGAACAACTACTAGGTAAAAGGGTGGTTGACATAACGCAATAAAGAGGGACATCACTAGAAAATTTAAGTGACCACACAAAAATAAAGCTTATACTCTGATTGGCTTATGACCCATACCTTGGGAAGCAAAAGAACATTCACTAATGGATTTGACCTCAATTTTCGATGGTAGTTCATCAAAATTTCGACGATCTATTGTCGACTGACCGACGAATCGCACAAATCAGCGTTGTTGCTCAATTTTCATCTATCTCCTGACGGACAATAAAATGTCACCCTCCTGACACCAGCTCGTTGGAATAACGACGCCCATTCCGTCGATCGCGTGACGAGCAGTGGCTGGACCGCGAGCGAAACACCGTCGTCAAAGCGTCGGAATAGCATCATACATTCATCGGAACCAGGACGGAAGTGTCATCGACCTAGCGACAAAACATGTCTAGAGCACAAGCAGCATACCTTCGCTAAAACATTAGAGCAGCGACATATAGTCATCGATCGAGCGACGAACAGTACCCGAAGCACGTGCAGCATACCATCGATGAATCATCGAAGCATCGACATACATTCGTCGGGATGGAGATCACTTTATCATCAGTCTACCGATGAACAGTACCGAGAGCATGTGTGGCATATCGTCGTTGAAGCATCGGAGCATCAACATACATTCATCGATCTAGCGACGAACAGTGCCCGGAGCACGTACGACATAAGAGAGTCGAATACGCGATGCAATAGGCAAGTCATTACAGTGCAAGTTCATCGCACTCGTGATGAAATAGGCAAGTCATTAGGACAAAATTTCGTCGGGTGCATAGCAAGGTCGTCGGGCATTTTTGCGATTCATCGCAATTTCGACGGAACAATGCAGTTTTTTTTTTTTTAAAAAACTATTCGTTGAAATGTAGGCATATCGGGGTGACTCTGGGTGATATATAAGAGTAGTAGGAGGCTCCAAAGTGCATCCAGAGGGATAATGACAATTCATAAGGACAGGCCAATCAAAGAGAGAAAGTTGATGTGCCAAGACGATGAGCATTTAATAGGGGTAGTAAAAGACAAGATGGATTGTCATCAATGCTCAGATTGGAAGACTTCATTAGGAAAATTTAGATCACAATATGATTAACCCTATTTGGAAAAATGCATTGACATTAGTGTCAAGAGTTAAGAGGCCATTCAACTTTGTATTTCAATAAATTATTGTATGCATTGAGTAAGTGTTTACAAGATAGAAAAAGGACAATCATATGACTGTTTAAAATATCAAACAACATGTCAATTGTTGTGTTTAATTAGGCTTACAAAGGCAAGGATTTATCATTTTTTGCATACATCTGCAGTCCAAGCTCTAGGCCTGCATTATTTGGTTACTATGTATGAGAAATGAGCAATGAATAATTGTAGAATATGGAGGCTATGGATGATATTATGATGGCCACATTTGATGTTGATCAACAATTGGAGCAAAATATAATACCTATGATGAGTCATGAGATCAAGGGGATTGTCATGGATAGCAAGCACAACATATGAACTAGATTCTAATTTTGCTAAAAAAGAAAAAATCAAACTAGTGAATATTAAACTACACACTAGAATCTAAATTTGTGGAAAATGAGAAATTTGGTGAGAAAGAGTACCTGCAGTGCGTCTTGGATACTTAGCTAGTGTATTAAAAAATAGGATTGCAAACCAAAAATTATTCTCTCTGGAAATTCAATAGAAAAATACAAAATTTTATCCTAGATGCTTAGCTCTTAGACAGTCAATAAAACAATATGAGCATGATTATGAATGGTTTTACCTGGTCCCACTCTTGATCTCTTCATGTTTGAGAGCCTTCTCTTTAAGACCCCATGAATCCAATTTGATCCATTGCTGCCAAAAGAGATATTAATGTGTAAACAAGGAGCCACATTTAGATAAACTGGTTGTTGATTTATTCTAAGAAATTTAGAGACTACAAAAAGAAGATACCTGATGGGGATCATGTGGGCTTCGTAGAGAAAGCACTGAAATATGGCTTCGAGCGGCAATGAAAAACTTTAGATTAGCTTCACAGTAAATCCTAACAGCATGACATTGAAAGTTGATTAGGTACTGGCCGGTCCTCTCCCCTAGATTAAATTAAGGAAAACATTATTGTAAACACAATATGTATAGAAGAATATGAATGTAAAGGAAAATGGATATTAGAAAAACATAAATGTAAATAAAAGTAGTGTGAGCAGAAAAAGAATCTAAATTGGTCTTGAACAAATAAAATCATACCCAATTAGCATTAAGTTATACTGACCTTGTACTCATTGCCATTGTCAATCTTGAAGTTTACTTTGATGCCTTCTACAGAAACTCTCCGGCCACGAGGCAAGAGAAGGTGGGAAAACCAAGTGTATATTGATGACTTCCTGACAATCAAAAAGAAAGAAGCAACTAGTCAACCCTATTAGAACAGAATAATCTTATGAATTGATTTTATTTGTTTTACTGGCTAATGGATAGTGGACCTAGTTCTCTTGAATTGAGATACTACTAAGATGGGTTGACTAGTGATTTTAGACTACCAATATTCTGCTTCAATCTCTATAAGTTACTTTTGTCTTAAATATATTCAAGATAACTCTACAAAAAAAATCCTGATCTCTTAGAAATTATGCAGATTAATTTGTTAATACTTCTCCATTTTGATATTTTCTTTCAAAAATTTATAGAAAGATATGTAATGCCATATTTGAAACTTACATATTTTAATTTTATTAGTTCTGTAATTATAGTATATGATTCCAACAATTGTGAAACGCATAGGCAATATGCTGGATGAATAAAGTAAACTATGCAATTGGCAGGTGTAAAGCGAAATTCCTTAACCCTTGCCAGCATCCTTCTTTCCTGTTTTAAAACATGTGCTTTGGAACAGGGCATGAAAATCAATGTAAGTATAATTAACAGGAGATTTTTGTGATCAGATATTATATTACAGTAAGTTGAATGAATGTAAGTAGAGATATTTTAGCATACCTGCAGATGGTACAAAATTTCATGGTTAAGTGGAAGCCTCCCATCAACAAAAAGATCCAAATATTCGTGTATCTATCTCAATTGATCCTCCAAACCCTTCAGAGCTGTCAAATTTTCCACTAGCCTGTTATGTACAAAAGTCAAATTTTAGAGACCACTAAAATAAAAATAAAAAACATTACATTATGATCCAAATCCACACACAACACAATGTTCATAGTGAAAATTTAGCACTTTCTTTCATCTTTGCATATTGATTTGATGCTTCAAACGATGCATTTATTATATTGAAAAGTGCATTTCTTACCTTATTGAGTTTCTCTTTGTTTTGAGAATAGTTTAATATTCTCTACTTAACAGGGCCAACCACATGAAGGTGGAAGCTCATTTGGCCCCTCCTTCCCCCCCCCTCACATCACTCTCAATTCCCCATACCCGATCATATAACATTAATCATTCATTCATCCATTAATAACATATAAAATTCATTCACTCATCCATTAATAAAATATAACATTCATTCATTAACATATAACATTCATTCATTAACATATTCACATTCATTCATTAACATATAACATTCATTCTTTCAGTTTTTACATATTATCAAAAATATGGTTGTCAACTTGTCATAATATGATTACAATCACTTTTTTTTTTGTTTCTTTTTTGCAGCTAAATAAAGCTGAAGTGGAGTATCATTTTTAAAATCATCTATCCCCCCTTTAGTTGTTTCGAGCTCTGCTCATGATCTTAATGTATGCCTAGTCATGTACTCACAATGTGGACGCAACTGCAAGGGGGGGTCTGCTGCAATAGCAAAGAAATGTTAAATTGATATGTTTTATTATTATTGTTACACATATTTCATTAATTAAAAGAACATCAGAGTGGTGCTCTTTACCTGAATTGGCCACATCATGTTCCTGATATTGTCTTATAGCCTCATGTTGAACATGCTGAACACCCTCTAAATCTTGATCTGGAGTTGAAACACAAAAAGATTACATTAATTAATACACCAATTTCAATTAAATATGTTTAAAAGAACATTAGAGTGGTCCTCTTTACCTGATGGAGCCACATCATGTTCTTGATCTTGTCTAGCCTGATCATGCTCAACATGTTGATCACGCTCTACATGCTCTAAATTTGAAACACGAAAGGTTACATTGATTAATACACCAAATGCAATTAAAGATGTTTAATTGTATTAATCCATACTGCGTTTTGTATAGCACATGAATACATCTAGTACCAGGATGCACACCATGGCCTTCATCGACAGGTTGCACTCCACCCTCACTAGGCTGCATTCTAGTGTCATGTGCAGTATTATCATTGCTTATCTGTGTAAAACAAATAGGCACATTATTATGGTAGGAATTAGTATTGAATAGATTGCACAAGTATTCAATTTGAAATAAAATTTATTGAGTTTATTTACCTGCATGTTGGATGCAGTGGAAGATTGTGCTTGCCCAGTTGAGACTCTTAGTTGTTCAATCAGAGCTCCATAGCCTTGGTGGAAGGCAATCTTTAGGTCCTCTTCTGTGGGCACTCTGTTGAAATTAAAGCCTTGCATTTTTGCATGCGATCATGAATTTTGCTTCCATGGTGTGATAAAACCAAAATTGTTTGCAATTTATTATTTGGATGCAATATTTCATTTACTGATACTTACAAATCGTGCGGTTGTTTTCATATAACCACCAGAGCCAAGTTTTTGCTACCCATGTTTTTCTAGTCTTGCCTTTGTTGCCTACAATGTGTCGGGCAGCCTATGAAAAAATTGAAATACATTAGATTATGTAAAAAGAAAGAGTAATCAGTATATAATTAAATTGTTGATAGTATCACATACCTTGCTTGGCCCAGTGGTGTCTTTCCTTTCTTCTTTTCAGCCTTCTCCTTTCCATCCGACACCAAGTCCTTCCACTCCCTTTCTGGAATCATGGGGGGACACTCATACTTTATTTTCATCTCTAAATGTGACCTATATTGGTCCCTCACATACTTTAGATAGGTACCAGCTTTCTTAAGGACCTTGGTTCGGTTGAATGTTTTATCACCGAACAACACAACTAAACGGTTAATGAGCTCATCCTTTAAATCTTGATTTTGGGCATTCCACTGTGTATGTATGGTGGGCCTGAAGAGCTCCAATGTAATATCACTTAGATGTTTATAAAAAACATCATTTCCTACAAAATGATCTTGGGATCATTAGTCTATAAAGAGTGATCAATAAGTAAATTTCAATTGGATTATATATAATAATAATTAAAATATTTTAAAGTACCTGGGACCTTCTCTATCTTTATGGGAAGGAAATCCTCGGCCACCACAAATGTGACCAACAATGTTCCCATACTAGTAATACGAGAAGATCTAGGAAATGTTGCTAAAACATCACCAGTACTAGCAGGTTGTGTATCCACAGGTACTGACACATCTGGTGGCATGTGTTCACTACCAGACGGTGGACTACCGAATGCCTGCATGGTATGTGTTGCCGACATTTCAGTCGACAATATAGGCACAGATGATGGGGCTGGATAAAGTGTTGTATGTGCAAGAAGATCAGGATTGACACTTGTACATTCCCCTACTTCCCGAAAAACACTTGCAGTACCTTGATCATGGCCAGCAGCATGATGAGGACGCAAATAATCCTATAAAAACAACACATATTTTATTTCATGACATAAAAGAGTACAAAATATAAAACCATGAATGAACTTATGTTATAATTAAAGATCTCATGATAGCTTACTTGCAAGTTTTGTGCTCTCTCAGACAATAGTTTAACCCTTTCTCTTATCTCATTTGTTTGAGGCACTATGAATACCAACTTAAGGATTTCTTGATTGCATTTTTTTTGGGCCTTCCTCATCATATCCGCAGGGTTTGTGGAAAATGCAATGTCATCATCGCATAATCATGACTCCACCTCCATATGGATGTTCTCTTGTACTGCTAGTGCCTTTCCCCGATCAGCCGACTGCAACAAGAATATTAAAAACATTATTGAAATTAACCCAATAAACTCATGAAAAAAACATAATAATAAAACATTTTGCTTGTATCTAATTTATACAATTATAATGAGGTAAACCTGTCAGATAGAAGCACCTGAAGATGGATCGTAATCTGTTCTCTGAGCCGGAGCCTTCCTTGTATGATCAATGTCCCGCTATGACAAAAATTAAATATAAAAAACATTACTGAAATGAAACCATTAGACTTACAAAAAAACCTTTGTAATAAAATGGTATATTGGAGTCATTAATTGGAGGTTGGGTAAAATGGTATATAGTACATACCACCCCCATAGTAATTGTCTTTGTATCTAAGCAATTCAAATTGTAATCGATTAGCAACTCTTCCCCTGCAGTTATTGATTTTATCGCACATACGAATACACAATTTCCCTCTCGCGCCTCGAATATACAATTGGGTTGCTTATTTGTTGACCCAAGTCGTGTACTATTTATAAACCCTACAATATTCCCTGATGCTTTTGGCCTCCCGTTAATGTACCTATCCACTCCTTTATTTTGATCCTTATCTTTTAGTTGTATATAATTTGTTGATAGTGCATACCTACGCATACTTCGTGTATATCGAACCAACTGCATCCAGTCTTTTTTAACTATAAAAGTGTCCAACATACTCCATCAACTCAGTAACTTTGTCGTAATAGACCTTTATGCCATCCATGCAAAATAGGCCCAAACCATGTAATGATGATGGTGCTATGTGATATATCCTCTCATTGACACAAAGATCAATGTTTATTGGAGGAATTTCCTTGTGTACCCATTGTTTTCGTAGATGTTTGTACCTCAAGGGCACCTCGATGTCGCCTATGCTCTCATCATCATAAAAACATGACCCCCCTTCAGCAAGAAAAAATTCCATGCGTTTACAGAATTTTCTTCTAATCTTTTGACCTCTAGTTGGTCTCCCTCTTTTAGACCTACTACATGTCTCACTTTCCTCTTCTCTTCCTGAATTTCCCTCGCTCGAGAAAGATAAATCTGACAAATACCTATTTGGTGGTACCTGCACTCATAAGGATGTTGGATGAAGTTCTTTCATGGTGATGTGATCCAAAGGTGACATGACGATTAATCTATCATTTCATCGCTAGAATTTAACAGGTTATAAGGTAATCAAGTCTTGATAGATTGCAAGTTATTGTTACTACCATCCAAATGTGTCCATCACAAATCAAATCTACTTAACGTTTTAACTCCCAAACTTTGTAACAAGTGTTAAATGTGACTATGGTCCACCAGTTACACAGCCAAGGCATCAAATGTATTCTCTAATTGTAATCAAAGGAATTTTGCTCTTCATTCAAGTAAATAAAGTTGAAGGGGAACACCACCAAGTGGTTTATTGGACACCTACATGACTAAAAATAGCAGAAAGATTACATTTAATTTTTATATGTATAAGTGGTGAACGGGGAGGGAGTGTGTACTAGGCTTGGTAAATTCATCATAAGTTTATCAATGTTCTAATTCTCTATGACAAGGTTTCAAAATATTCAAATAGTGAAAGTTAGCGCTCATAGTCATTTGAAACAACAACATTTTGATTATGTATGATGGTAGGATTTGATAACTTAAAGGAATTGGCTACCCAACAAACTTAAAGTTAAAAGAAACTTTTTCAGTTTAAGGGGTTAGCACTTTCTTTCATCTTTGCATATTGGCTTGATGCTTCAAACAATGCATTTTTTATCCCATTTCTATCATATTGTATTCCCATCCCATTGCAATTTTTGGAGGAGTTGATACCAAAATTTCATATCAAATACCACGTTCTTGAAGGAATTTTTTGTATTTTTACAATTTTTTGAAGTTCTTTTGTGTTGTATGGATCCATACAAGCTTGAAATGCTTTGAGATCATTGGTGTAGATAAATATATGTGTTCCCATTCATTTGCATTTGTTTTGAACTTCTCAATCATTGTTTTGTGGGATTAAACAATCAAATACAGGGACTGCCCTGTTGTGCCTGTGTAAGGGTTTGAGGGCTAAATAGAAATGACATCCACCAATCCACCCACTATCTTGGAACTATAACTCAGTGGATTGGTGTGCATAATGGTGGATTTGATGGAGTTTCAAATTTTGTTCTTTGAATTCTATTTATGTTTTGCCCTTGTCGTGGCTTGTTACATTGTTTGGGAGGAACCTAAGGTTGGGTACGTTTTACCTTGGCTTTCATAAAAATTGTAATGTTCCATGTAAAATCTTGGGTGAGATATATTCAGTCATTACCTTTTTGGAGTGGGTATTAAAATGACTTATGTCTCATTGTTTCGTCTAGGCCGGGCCCCTTTTTATAAATTGAGTTAAATATTTTTCCTAATTTTAGGTTGGCCCATGCCCTATGTTACTAATATTAGCCCAAACCTAAGGGGAGGGTTAATAATCAAAAGAGCTTCTGAAACTTCAACTACAGAAGCTACAAACTTGACTATAAATGTGGCCAAATTGGCCCAAAAGATAGCTGAAATAGAAGAAGCTAAGAAGAAAAGTTTGATGGAGAAGTATAACACCATTATTGGAGAGTATAGTAGAATGCAGAAAAGGAATGTTGAGCTGCAAATTGAGGTAGACAGGTTGAAGTATAGACATGTGGGGGAGTCTTCTAGTGCTCCTGGTACCCTGGCCATACGTTCTACATCAAGATCAGTACCTCCAACTTCTCCAATTGTTTCTACTCCTGAGTCCCCCATCCAGACTCCTGCTCCTAGTCCTTCATTAGAGCCAGTTGAAGAGGAGGTTGAGTACTCTGTAGATCCCACCAAATAGTAGATGCTTAATAAGATTAGAGAGCTACAGGCAGCTCTAAAAGCAATTTAAAAGGGAGCAGTTGCCAAGCAAAATGAAGTTGTAGACACAGTTTTTAGGCATTTGAATGAGGGAGTTGATGGTAGATTACCATCAATTTATTCTTTATATTCTTTATTCTTAGATTCAATAAGAAACATTACTAGGGATCAGGAATTAGTTTTTCCTTTAGTTGAGAAGTGGATCCCTAGGGCCAATGACCCAGATGTTATGTATAAGGCCTCTAGATTCGATGCAGACAACAGGCCCCAATCATTAAGGCCTACTCAAGTTTTTATAAAATCACTGCAAGGTTTTCAAGCCTTACCTGATGATTTGAGTAGGAATATTAAGGAACTAGTAAAGAATTTTGATGACTGGAGTGGCACATCTTTACCAGATTTACAGGGACTGCCCTGTTTTAACTATGTAAGGGTTTGAGGGGTAAATAGAAATGACATCCACCAATCCACCCACTGTCTTGGAACTGTAACTCAAGCAATAGGTTTAATTGTGATGGCAATGATATTGACAAGGATTTTGTAATCTAGGTGTTGAGAAGCATAATTGGCCACCATCCTAGGAAAGACTATTCATTCTCACTTTTAGGTGTTTAAATTTTAACAATACGTAGATTGATGAAAGAGCCCAAAGAGCCTTTACCCATGTTATCCAAGTACACATAGTAGCGGTCTTCTCTTATACGGTTGGACATGATTTAAAGAACTTAGCTAGGAATTATTCATTTAACCTAATGTTTTCTCATAATGCCATCATTGGAAAAGTATGATCAAATTCTTCTATTATGAAGAATTGGTCTATGTGCCTCTAGTAATCACTATAAAAATGTGAAAGACTAAGCTATTTTATTTTTTCTGTCTTATCTTATACCATTTTACAAGAATGGGGGGGCCAATGTATGAGAATATCTTTGGAAACTAGGCATGAAAATTACAGGTTAAAGAGAATGGGGGTGCCAAACTTACAGTACTCATTGTCCCTTGGTCGTCGATTTTCCTTGAGTGCCCTCAACCTGGTCCTTGGCACTGGTATTGACCTTGTTTTAGCTCCAAACTCTTCGTCAGCGCTGGAATTGACCTTGTTTTCACTCCTCCAAACTCTTCCTCAACGTTGGTATTGACCTTTCACTTGTCCAATTTGACGAGCTACAACCTAGTTTAGTTAGGTTTTAGAGTATGTTAATTAAATTTAAAATTATGGCGCCATTGAGAGTAGTGAATATAAAGCAAGCAAAGCCTACTATGGCGCCATTTAGAGTAGTGAATATAAAGTAATCCAAGCCTATTATAGTCATGAGGGAAATAATAAAACTCCTAGGATACTTTGTGAAACCATTTTCCTTGGTTAAAGGGAGGCCATAAAATATTCCTTTGGATCTTTTCAATCTTCAAATATGAGGATTTGCAAGGTTGTTAGCAACATGAGTAATGGAAATGTGTGCAACAAGAATTTTTGAACACACATGGAATCTCCTTGCCAAAGAAAGGGGCTTCATAATTTAATATGATAATTTTTCTCAGCTCTATAAATGATATGTTTCCTTAAAGAGGAAGGAGAAACCTAAAATGTAAAAGAGATGCTTAGGAATCTCAACACTTCCTTATGATCAACCCCTTTCTATCCATAGGAATTGAACCAATTGGGCTTGGCTAAGAATGATTTCCTATAACATTGAGTTTTATGCCACTATATATTTGACCTTAAAGCTTTCCAGAAAATATCTAGGCATTGAATATCCTAAATAATGTCATGTTTTTCCTTCAAGAGAGTGAGAAAGGAGTCATTAGAAAAATGACCATTGAATAGTTGGGCTAGTGATGGCAACGTTGATAGTGAGATGGGTGGTCATAGAGGTGGCCTACAAGCTATATTGGGAAAAAAAGAAGGATAGAATCCATTTATTGGAGTAGTGAATATTGATATTGGTGTTTCCTTGTCCAACAAAGGGTCACTATGATAAATGGTGTTGGATTTGGAATTGGCATTTACTCTTTTGTTCTAAAAAAAATGGTGATAGGCTAGATGTGTCTAATACTAGAAATATTCTCCCCTTCCTCGCATGAAAACTTTTATGGGAGAAGGAATACATGATACTTTGAATTTTAATGAAGAGTCAATGCAAAATAAACTACTCCCTCTACTATCATACATGTTTTTGGGTTTATTCTTTCATTCTTCACGCTTGGAAAATTGCTCATTTGGAAATGGATTAAACAAGTGGAAAAACTTGGGCATGCATATGATTTTATGGATTGGAACCTAAAGGGTATGTCATCAAAGGAATATTTCCCATTTCTAACACTTTGTTGTTGGCGTGAGTTTAATAATACTATGACTCGTTGCAACATAGAATTTGTTAGAGGTTTCCTAATATGACATCTCTATATGATCCTTGCTTAATTAGTGGTTGGCTTTTATCTTTTCCTTTTTCTATTAATGACTTATTACATGATTGCATAGATGATATTTTTAATGTCATTGGTCCATATCAGTCTATACGAAGTTGCTTTACTTCTCAAAGTATTATCAATAACCTTATTAATGAAAATAATGAAATTGTCATTTAATGGGTGCTTGGGGAAGGGTATTGAGTTTTACCCTAGTGATAATTGTTGGTGTCTATGTATCATATTGCTTTGGCTCAAGAGGGGTATTGTTATCCTTTGTGATTATGTTTGAGGAAGTCTTCAAATGGATGCTATTTCCTTCAACCAAATCGATGTCATTAAATAGTCTTGTTATGAACCCCTTGCAGGTTGCTTGGATAATGTTAGTATTGGTAAATTTTGGTCCTTCTAATTATTATGCCCAAGCTTCCATAAATATGCATTTACTTAAAAATAACTATATAGTCACTTCAATCAAGTCACTTATGGTTGGGAGGTTTCTCCATGGTATGATCGTATGAACAGGTTAGTTTTGCTTGATAGTGAATAAGCCTCAAATTTTTGTGAAGCCTATTCTCTTAGGTGAATGCTTGTGTTTTCTTCCTACTAAGTTCCAAATGTGTATTTCTTAGTTTAATATTTTTTGCAAGGGTTTAGATACTATAGGGGATATATGATGCCACACTAAACTCACATCCCCTAAGGAGGTGAGAAATAATGCCATAGTATGACATTTTTTTAAGAGGGTAGAATTGCTCCCTACTTTAAGTCCCTATGTTGCTCTGGTCAAGTCCTTTCAAAATAATTTGCTGCTTCATAATAGGATAAAAAGGTTATTGTGGGCAGTGTTAGATTTCTTATTTCAAAGGAAACCATCAAAGTTGCTACTAGGTTGAATATTGAAGTTAGGAAGGTCGTTAATAGGGAAAAATGATGGACACGGAAACCATCAACCAAATTTTGAAAAGGGGAGAACTCATTGAATTATAGAATGGTTTTGAATTATGAGGTTAGTAGAGTGCCAATTAAGTACTTCAGTGTTGAAGGTAGTTTTAAATGTGTTTTTCATTACCATTTCTCACATGACCATCTTAAACATAATAAGATTGCTTGTTTTCCTTATTTTGTCCCATGTTCTCTTAAGTGTTTTGGTAAGGAGGTCTTAATGGATTAATTTTGGATGCCTCTACACGAGGGCTTAATTTTTAGACTCCATAAGTCCACCTTGATATGTTCTCTTAGAATTCTGTTAGCTCTCTATTTTAAAGTCCAATCTATTCCCTACCCCTATTCTTATCAAAGCTAAAGGTGGGAATCTATGTTTTCAAGCAACCTCTCCCCAAAGAAACTCATTTCATCTATCAATATGTATCTTACATGTGATATTTCTTCTTGGAAAGTTGTAAGTCTTGTCCCTTCTAGTTCATTAAAATATCTTATTGGAATTCTTCACTTTCAATGAATGGTTGAAGCACCAATGTTCAATGTTGCAACTCCAGTAGGCGTGAATAAAAGTAGAGGAGATTGTTTGGGAGAAGAATTATTTTCTAGTGCTAGTTTATATAGTGTTTGAGCCTAGCCTCAAACACTACAATTAGGTTCGGGTTAGGTTATGTTTTTTCTTTAGGGTTAGGTTTGGGATTAGGTTTATGGTTATGGTTAGAGTTTAGGGTAATCTCTAAATTTAATTTTAAGTCGTAGTTGATTATTTTCCCCCAAAAGGAAATTAGATCCATTTTTTCTCATGTTCTTTATAGCCAACTATGGCTTAATCTTAAATTTAGACCTTTTCTTGAAACCTAACATCATATCCCTAATCTAACCATAACCCTAACCCTAATCATAAGATTGACTCATACCCTGACCTTAACCCTAGCCCTGACAATAAACCTAATCCTAACCCTTACTTGGAAACTAAACCATCATTTTCTCACTAATGTAACCCTAACCATAACTTTAACCCTAACACTATTTCTCAAAACCATAATCTTAACCATAACCCAAATCCTTTTTATCACAACCCTAAACATAAACATAACTCTAACCCTAAACCCTAAACCATGATCCTAATTCTAATATAACCCTAACACTAACCTTAACTTACACCCTAACCTTAACCCTAATTGTAACCCTAAACTAAAGACAAATGCTACACCCTAAACTATAATCCAAATCTTAAACCTAGCCCTAACCCTAATCATAACCTAACCCTTTTTCTCGAAACCTTAACCTTGACCCTAACCCTCACCTTTATCCTATCTTTATAACCCTAACCACAACCAAAACTCTAACTCCAACCCTAACCCTAATTACCTAACCCTAAATATTTTTTCTTTTATTAATTAGTTGCATTCACTTTAATAACCCTAAACCTATCCGTAAACCTAACCCTAGCCCTATCCCTAGCCCTAATCCTAACCCCAACTCTAAGCCAAATATAAAAACAACCCTTAATCATAACAATAACCCTAAACTTAATTCTAAATATAACCCTAATACTATAATCCCTAATTGTAATCCTAAACCCTAACCCTATTTTCCTATCTAATCCCAACCATAACCAAAACTCTAAATCTAACCCTAACCCTATTTTCATATTATGTTTTCCTTATGATTGGTTGACTCTTATACTAAATCTGAGTGTTTTTTGTGTTTTCACAAGAGTGGATTAATATTTTTATATTTCTTATATGAAGATCAAAATTACATGCACATAGAATGAACCATAGTTTAGTTACAACACTTGGTCTCTTCAAAATAATCAGAGAAGATTAGGGAGAGGAAGGAATGCACACCAAACTAAAAAATAGGGGTAGTTGTGGATTTGTTAGTTTTCTTTATATAGTCTACTTGTTTCCTATAGGGATAAATATTTAATCACTATACAAATGAAAGATGGTTGATTATCTACTGAATATTGTTTTGTGTGTTTCGAAATGGAAGATATCTGTGTTGGAAAACAAGGATAGACAACTGAGAGGGGGGGTGAATCATTTGTTACAAAATTGAAACTTATTTAACCTTATTAACCTTTAATCTCAGATCTGATAATTAACAGTGAAAGCATGAATCAACAACACATCAGAAACACACATAACACCAAGATTTTTGTGTACAAACCCTGTTAGGGGAAAAACCACGGTGGAGGTTAATCCACAATTTATACCTTGTTAAAAGTATAAAAGAAATGAATAAGGAATGCACATGCATTTAGGAACACTGCCTAGAGCTCACTACTCAAAGGGAAGGCTCACTGCCTTACATAAGGTAATCAAATTAAATCCATCTGATGAGGTTGAACTGAGAAATTGGCTTCTTCAAAAGCCTGATGACAATTTCAGTTAGGCACATAAATACTACTTCATACTTTGCGTAAACTTCTTTACACTCTGCTTTGGATTCGAATGATCTAATCTTTATTCAAACATATCTCACATACACTTCACATACATTATCTCTAAATGAATAAAACAATCGCTCTTATATATCCACTTCATGAATTTACATTAACAACTCTATCGGCCAAAAATAAATAATAGATGAATACAAACTCTCGGCCCAATTCTGAAGGGAAAAGAATGTGGATCTACTGACCTAACAGTGTGGAATACATTCCCTTAATACCTTTACAACAAGGGAGAGAAGCAAAAACGAAATACTAAAAGTTTCTAAAACTTATAGAGATGCATACAACCATGGCAATGAGAAACCAGAAAGATAAGCAAACAAAGATGACACATTATTTACGTGGGAAAACCCTTTCAGGTAAAAAACCCACCACACAAAGTCAAATCTATTGTATTATAGTAATGAATCAATTATATACAATATCCAGACTTCTTTGTTCAGCTCACAATCACCCAGAGAGTTTCAAATTCACTGTTACAATGTTTTTACAACATACAGTTCAAAACCCTCCTCAAGAACTCACGTCCTTCTATTCTTCAGCTCGCAACTTCAAACTTGCTCTGCAACTTATGACTCAACTCTTGGCTTGTCTAACTTATGAGAAATGACATATCTCTCATCCATATGTAACCGACTCAGAAGAGCAATGAAGTCCATCCTCAAATCACGCAACTGGTTGGATCTGACAGATTTCCTGCAACGAGCCAACTTTGCATTCAAATCCATTACTCAAAACGGTTGAGCTCGCCACCCTTCGTTGACAAATGTAACTACCACAATAACTATCTTGGTATCCATCCAATCACTATTCAACCAGGTGCCACGCGTCCAAGACCCATCAGCAATCGTAGTTGATAGAGCAACCAAAGCGGTCAAATAGACATCGGGCTCAACCAAGACTTCAAGTCATTTCAAACACTGCCAAAGTCGGAGTCGGAACAAGAGTCGAAACAGGACTCCACCGAAAATACACACTGTCGGAGTCGGAGTCGGATTCAGAGACGGAACAGGAACAGAAACAGGACTTTACCAAAAGTCCAAGATCAAGAACCAATCCGGTTCCGCTTTCGCTTCTGCCAACTACAAGAAACAACAATCCAGAACCAGGACAAGGTGATGGAAAACACCTCGAGGAGAATCCAAACATTCAGAAGAACCAAATCATAAAAGCAGGAGATGGACCCAGAGTCAGAATAGAAACAAAAATAGGAACCTGGCAAACGAACATTTCCAACTTCCAAAACTGGTTCCGCCTCTGCCAGAACCTACAAAACGAAGCGAGAAGAAACAGATGGTAGGAAGTGGAGTCAGAGCAGGAACGAGAACCGAAACCCGGAACTTAGGCAAATAGAACAATGCCAAGTTCCATCCTGGTTCCGCCTCTGCTAGAGACTTGGAACTTAGGCAAACAGAACAATGCCAAGTTCCATCCTGGTTCCGCCTCTGCCAGAACTTTGCAAACAACACAAAATCACCAAGGCATGAAAATGAGGACTTCAAGCTAGAAGTTGAGACATAATTTCTCAACAAATACATGAAAAAATCTCAATGCGCACCAACCTAAATTGGTCACAACATAATGAAGACCTAAAGCAACATCCTCGAACATGCCAAGCATTCAAAAACTAATCCACAAGGATCTACAACACACTACCACCATCATGTCAACCAAGAACATGAAAACTCGAACATGGAAAGGAAAAATCTTTGATCACGAGCACACTAATCAACGTGGACGTACCACAATAATAGAGTATGAGATCAAGAAATGTCAATGAACATCTCAAGAGCATACACAACAATTCAGTTCACCAGAATTACATTCTCTTCTTTCAGAAACACCAACTATAGCAACAAAATAACTATAGGAACACAAAAACTCATAACTCGCTCCAATCTTGATGCACACCTCTGAAACTTCTAGAGGATATACTAGATAGGCTCAACAACAAACCCTTTAATACACGACTTTAGAATACCAACGTACAAAAAATTTCACCACTTTGATCTTCACAACTTCATAGACTATCTGTAACATATTTATTTCAATTTTCTCAATATCCTCGACATATACAACCTTTAAGACATTAATGCTAATAGTGTTGACATCAATGACAACCACATATCATGAGCAATGCAACCACAACATCCAACAATCTACATCTCTATAAAAATTGGTATATGCTAATAGTCAACTTATTATCTTATTTATAGCATTTCCTTAGCTTTTTATACTAAAAAATTCAAGGTAGAGGGTAACATGATTCTTTGAATTGGATACTACATAAAAATTTATGTGTTATAGTCATTGCTTCCATTGTTTTCATTTTCACATTAGGATGCATATTTTTTGCAATCAATAGTCTTTTAATGTCTTGCCAAAATTAATATTATTAATAATTTCAAACTTTTATAAACATGTATGGAAAATAAGTACATAAATAAGAAATATATTGTAATAGTTTCTTCAACAAAGGATAAAAAAATCATGTGGACTGTACAAGGATTGTGGTGGGACTTAAAATTTACTACCCATGTGGTATTAACGAGGGAGATCAATAATAATCCTTCCTCGTGGATCTCGCATGATCAGATTAAAGGCCCCTGAGGGTACTACGAGGTCTGCAAAGAGGCGAGACGTGGCCTGGTTCTTGAAGCGACAGGGCTAGGTGGGACCCACTGTCTAGTTGCAACCTCTTGTTTTCTTGGGTTGTGATTGGGCATGGTTCTCCCAGGGTCCTGATGTGGATTTTCAAACAATTGTTGGCTCAATCTGAGTCATCTGACTTGCCATGTTCAATCCGCATTAACGGTTCGATTTACAATCTTTTAATCTCTTGCCAAAATTAATATTATTAATAATTTCAAACTTTTATAAACATGTATGGAAAATAAGTACATAAATAAGAAATATATTGTAATAGTTTCTTCAACAAAGGATAAAAAAATCATGTGGATCGTACAAGGATTGTGGTGGGACTTAAAATTTACTACCCATGTGGTATTAACGAGGGATATCAATAATAATCCTTCCTCATGGATCTCGCACAATCAGATTAAAGGCCCCTGAGGGTATTGTGAGGTCTGTGAAGAGGCGACACATGGCCTGGTTCTTGAAGCGACAAAGCTAGGTGGGACCCGCTATCCAGTTGCAACCTCTTGTTTTCTTGGGTTGTGATTGGGCACGGTTCTCCCAGGGCACTGATGTGGATTTTCAAATAATTGTTGACTCAATCTGAGTCGTCTAACTTGCCATGTTCGATCTGCATTAACGGTTTGATTTTTCTTGGGTTCATGTTCATCCGCGTTGGGAGTTCTTGCTCTCTAGAAGTTGTTCTCATTAATGGCGGGGATTTTTTCAGTGGATCCTCGCCTGAATTTCCTACGTGTGAACATTGTTCTCCTGATAAATGCAATGATGGGTTGTATGACATGCCTTCACAAGCCAGGAATAATTTGTGGTGGCTACATCAGCCACTAAAATGCTCGAATGCTCATGCTGCATTCGAGCAATTAATATTCTCGCACCAATTAACTCTATAAATGCTCATTGTGTTATCTGGTATTATCATCGCATTTTGATTTGTCTTGTTTGTAGGTGGTCGAGTCTCTCCTGTATTTTGTGAGGTGTTCTTTGCAATGGACCATTCGGCTGTGCGCAGACGAACCAGACTCGAGGTGACAAATTTGCAGCCTGACAGGGTACAACCTGTCCTTAGCAAGCCCAAGGTTGTCCATGATGGTAATTTTAAAGGGACGGGGACCTCCAAGTCCCCACTGGTGTTGTCTTCTGGTTCTGACGGTGATGGGTCCAAAACTGACTCAGACTACCAATGTTACTTGGCATCCATGACCGAGTTGTTGGGGGTCAATGAAGAGCCCCTCGCAGTTGCCCCAATAACTACGATGGTGTTGTGCCATGTTACTAGATCATGTGTTAAAGCGGATAAAAGGAAGTTGGTCTCGCTTCTTCCTGAAGTGAGGACCAGGAGCGATCGCCTCTACCGGGGTTGTGTGTCTTGCAAGTAGTTGCAGTTGTTGGGTGTGTTACTTTTGGGTGGTGTGTTGATGTGGATGTACGTGTGCCTACCACGCTTTTTTGTCTTTAGCTCTGGTTGGTTACAATGGTATAACTGTTTTGATTCCTCGAACTGATTATGGTTTTTTCTAATGATGAGGAATGTCAATTTCAATTTCATTCTAAATGAAATTCAATTTTGGAATGAACAATGTAGCCTATTGCTTTATTGCTCTCCTGTCCTATAAAGGAGATTTGACGGCTCATTGTTAAGGGTTATTTTTTTTGGGTCTGAAGGCTTAGAATAGGTACAGTTAGTGGTAATGCAGGATTTTGAAGGTATCATGTAGGAAATCATGTTGGGTTGGGAATAGTATGAAATAAGTATACTATTCTTTTGTAATTACTAATATCGAAAGAAATCTAAAAAAATTAAGACATTTTGCTATCCTGTGTATGGGCCATAGATTATGAATGGATTTATCAAGGGTTTGTTCATTCAGTTTCAATGGTGTAGTTGAAAGTGTAATTTGTTCTCTTGCTTTGACTTAATGAGTTAATCAAATGCTTGAACACAAATTGCATGTTTATGGTTATATGCTCAGGATTCACTAAGGAGTATTGTTTTAATATACTGACAAATCTCATGGTAGCAAAGCACTATGGTGATAAGTTCAATTTCATATGAATTACATTTTATATGACTCCCACCCAATGGATGAGGCACTGGATAGTATTGGTAAATTCCTTTCAGGTATAGGAATGTGACTCTAAGCACGGTGATTCAATACCCAAAACATTTTAACAAATATCAACCGCTATCTCTTTTTTGGATATAGATCTTATGATAATTTTCAGTCTCCTTGCTTTGGGATATCTGTTATTATTCTTTGGTTTTGCCACAACCAGGGTAATGACTGTCTGTTAGTGTTAGTGGGGACTGCATCTGTAAGAAGAAGTGTTCTTACCAATCATGAAACATTCTTATGAACACACTTTGGTTTACCCACCTTGGTTTCACAAAGCCAAAAGTGTAGGAGATTTCAGTCTTTGACTGACTCTTGTTATTTGGCCACTAGCCTTTATAGTTCTTTATAGTGGAGGTTGGCTACCTCTTACAGAATTGCAAATCCTATGTGGGAAAAAACACCAACATATTGTAATTAAGATATACACAAAATGGATCAACATTGAAAATTCGGTAGGAAAATTCAAGCAAATACAACTGGTAGATGCAAAACCAAATAAATGTGAAATTGTGGACTATAATGATTGTAGAATATACATAATGGATTTTTTTTTAAAGGTTTTAGAAACTTTCAATCAAATGCAATTGGTAGATGCATAGACAAATTTCACAACCTTCACCAAAATCCTTGTTGATTTCCTTAATATGGGAGATTTGGAACAAGGTATAGACATCCATCAAAGCATAATATGAAGATGAATTTTCTCAAATGTTGTGGTTGTACACTCCATTTTCAAATCTATGTAAAATATGGGAGGATAGACAAATCTTGTGAACTATTTGACAAAATATCTCAAAGAATTGTAATCTCATGGAATACACTCTAATTAGAAAAGTTGCATCACTGCCCTCATAACAATCTCTTAATTTGTTTTAGTTTCTATTGTGTTACTCAATTTGAAACTTAATTGTGATACATTAAGTTCATTGTCAAATTGTCATTTGTGTGTCAAGTTTGTCAAAATCCAAAATGATCAATTATTAATAAAATCATGGATCATGTAATATTGGGATGGGTGACCTCCTAGGAAGGCCTAGTGCTTCATCGCTTTGAGAATCATTTAGATGCAATGAGTGCTAAGTGGACCATTCATTATCATGAGAGATGGGTTCTTGTGAAACACTACTCATGAAACATGGGTCAATGAGTTTGACTTGTAAAACTACATAATTGAATCCTGATAACAATATCAAAATTTGACACAATGTGAAAAATACTTCCTACTTTTCAATAGATCATGTTGTCAAAATCTAGAATTTCAAATTATGAATTATAATTACTCAATAGATCATGTTGTCAATTGAACCTGTTGGCATTTTTTTACTGCAACCCACACGTGTTTCCTAGAAGTTCCTATGAACTCCCCACATTCAATAATAAAAGACTAGGAAGAGTATGGCCAACTTTACGAGAATAGCAATAAGGCTAATTCTCCTACACTTCGGACTCTGTAAAATCCAAGAGGGTATTCCCTAACATGTGCTCTTAACATACAACATTTAAACATTTCATTTAATTTGTATACAGGTAAGCAATAGATAGATCCCCAATTAATGTTAAAGGATCAAATCCTTCAAGAAATTGGCTATTCCTTAAAAAAGACTCATGTCCATTTAACAGAGAATTTCAAACTTCACATAAAGTAAATTGATAGGAAATGTTTGAGTAAAATATTTTGATACCATAAAACAAAACATACGAGAATAAAACGTAATCAGAATTCTAGTGCCATATCCCAGCGAAAGGAGTTAAAAGAGAAAACTGAACTACAGGGTAAATTTCATTTTGAACACTTATGATCTATTATGAATTGCATTACAACCCATATATCCATACCTGAGTTTATTACTCCTTTATGAATCTTATTTGTTAACATAACACAATAGGAGACCAAATAAACTCCAAATATTCACGATTTTGATACAAACATGCTCAAAAACCCCACGATTAACAAAGTTCTCCAATCTGACTCAAAACTTTTTAAAACCTGGACTTACAATTCATACTCTCTATATTACTAGACTCTTATTTCTCATATCTTGGATATTTCAACCGACCACTCTCTCGGCCCAGAATTCCCTTTTATAAAACAAGGGAGCCAACAAGCTTCAGGTCAGAGAGTACACATATCCATTTTTAATTGGACTGCTAACTCCTAATTCAGTTACAATTCTATTATGCGAGAGGAGAGCATAAGATAAAGATCATCATTAGTTGATAAGGAGGAAAGAAAACATCGCTCCAAAGGTCGCTCCCCATACATCAAAGGCATGCTTAGTCGTTATAGTATTAAATCCACCTCAACACCCTGTACTTGGAGTCAAAAGGAGAATGCAATTTTACATTTTAATATCTAAGGCCAGACCTATATTATACATGACCAAGTTGCAATTCTCGACTATAACACTCATAATTTGAGTTCATCAGTGAACACCTTTTTTCAAATTCAAACTCCTCCTCGAAAGGCCACTGGAAAGCCACAACCTGATCAATCTTGTTTTGATAGGGAGCATACTTTACCATTATCAATGTGGCCTTTTATTAAAGTTATCTAAGAAACTTATAACAAAAGACAACTTTTCCAATGTATTCTTTAGCATGCGGATGTCAGCATTTTTGCATATCTCATGTGTTTGAGACATCATTATATTGTTATTTGCTCCTTCCAAACCTGCAGGGGTTTGACTTCATCCTGACTATGTAAAATATGAGGCAATGGGTCAGGTCCTTTCCATCATACACATCTTTTAGAAATTTAATCTTGGATTCCATTGGGGCAGCAAATCCCTGAAACTTCTGCTCAACAATTCCCTTGACCAATTGATATGCTGCAATAACATTAGGATATTTATCACCATGTTGTTTTGCCCCTACTGCCATGAATCTCAACTTCTCCATTCTAGGGCTCCATTTGTTTAGCAATGAGATGGCCAATTCTTTATCCCTTGGAAACATTTTTAGTGCTTGCAACATTAGGGCATAATTTGCATGAACACTGTTTAGCTTACTCTGGACCGTTCTATTTAAATGTTTCAAAACAGTTTCCACTATCACTGCATTGTTTCTCCCTGCTGCATCCCGGATTTGCTTTACCATCTCCTTATATTCTTCAACCTGATGAATTAGTTTCTCCCTAGAAATTCCCCCTCCAGGGCTAGTAGCCCTCTCAATAGCGATAGGCACTTGTCCCATATTATATGGAACAATAGCCAAAGACTGTGCTTGTGCAGGAGGTTGAGACTGCTCTACTGGTGGGTCGAGAATAGTGTGGCTAGAACTGGCTTGCTTTTGAGATCTCATGGTATCCATTTGTTGCCTCAATAAAGCCAATTCAGTTTCTAACTCTGCTATCTTTTGTTGACTCTTATTATATTGAATAATAATGTCATTATATTGGCCTCTCAGAGTATCCCGCTCCTTGGTCAAATCTTCAACAGTTGCTCTGGTGAATTTGGCAACATTCACGACCATATCAGCAACTTCCAGTGCTAGGGTGTCAGCAACTCTCCTCACAACCAAGTGACCACTGAAGTCAGAAGGTTCTGCAACAATTGGTTTTTTAGAGCCAGTAGATAGGGACCAGATTGCCAATGCATCTCATTCCTCACTAAAGGTCGATCCCTTGAGTGCCAATGTAGCCTCCTCTTCAGTAGCAAGAAGTGGTTTATTAGCCCTTCTTATTGTGTCAAAAACCACAGCATCACCGATATCCCATTCTGGGAGTAGCAATAGTCTGCTTTTTGTACCAATTCTCGGCCCTGCTCTAGTGTTATTGCTTTGAATCTTTCTCTCATTTGTTCCCTGACCTTATCTTGAATTACCTTCTCTAGGAGCTTTGGATGCAGACTTCTCTAATGTGCCACCTTCTCAACATATAATGCAGTATGTGCTCTCCACACAAAATCTTTAAAAGCATTGGTTTGAATAAAAGAGTCATCCATCATGAACTCTCTGCAGGCTTCTATTCTCAAGTCATCATTGCTTGTTATTCCTTTGATTTCATCTTTTCCTAACCTCAAATAAACTATACCTGAACTTGTTGCAATGTCAACTGGGTCCAATGGCATCTCAGGATGCATTTCATCTAAACTGACAATAATTTCATCATCCTCATCACCATCACAATCAACAATCTTTACCCTTTCAACCCTTTGCCTCTTTGGTGATGGTGGGCAAGCCTGTTCTGAAAAACTTGGAGGAGAATCCAAATCAACAACATTTGGTATTGACTGCCTTGAAGAAGATTGTGCAATATTTTTAGCAACATCTTCAGCCCTACTTCCCTTTCTTCTAGAAAAAACCCTTATGTTCTTTTGGGGCTAATAAGTAGGCCTCTCCTCTTCCTTTACCTCAGGGTACTCCTTGATGGTTTGTGATTTTTCCCTTTCTTCGAAAACCCTTTCATCTTTCAAAACCCTAACCAAGCTACCAAAATTATCAATAGCATGCATTGCCCTATTAAACTCATCTTTAGCATTAGGTATGGGATTGAAACCAAGTATTTTCTCTTGCTTACTTTTTACCATTTTAGAGTAGGCAATGTATAGCGCCTTTCTATCATCTTGTAATTTCAAATCAAAAATATTCCTGATGATGTCCTCAGGAAAGTAGAAGTTGTGGACAAAAGCTCATGTCCGATGTTTTTCCTTCATTTGAGAGATAAAACCCTCATGATCATGATTCCTAGGGTGCACATTCCTTATCCTATAAGGCCCAAGTAATTGATGCAACTTATTCCATCCTCCCTTTTCCATAACAAAATTGGCAAATGTTGTATATTCAGGGAAGAAAGAACCTTTCTTTTGTTCAGTTGGCAAGTGTAGTTCTTGAGCGCCCCCCAACTGCCTCATGATTTCCAAAAATCCAAGTCTAAGGGGAACCTCCCTTGGTAGAACCTTTGGATTGACATTAGTGCCAAAAACCTTGAAAACTATGGTATTACGATAGGGGAAAATGTCTCCCCAATTGTGCATTATGTTCAATTCAGGCCTTCTCTCCATCAACCTCAAGAAGTCATGAATTTATTTTGGGATCCTTGGGGGGTCACGAAACAGAGCCTCCCTTAATTTAGATCTGAAGACATTATGGAAAGTTACATAATCAAACTCATGATCATGCATTTCAAGAATCCTAGTCCAATATTGGACAGGCATTTCAATGTTTCCTTCCTTCTTCTTTAATTTCATATCTTTTTTGAACACAGCCTGACCCCTATACAGAAACATGTGGATTAACAAGGAATACCATCTGAATCCAACTCAATTCTTTCCCTCCTTTAGGGCTACCAGACTCGTGTCCATCTTCTCTGCCAAATAAGTGGCAAAATCATATATTACATTAAAACTTGGGTGTTGGAGATTTACTGCCATATACATAATATCGGTAGGCAAGGTTTTCTTTAAGCTCACTCCCATAACTTGACATAAAGCACAAATAGTCTTCTTAAAATAATTGGCGAAATAGCCCATAGGAAAAAGTTTGGGCTCATTCCTGCCAATTACTACCTTCTTCTGATTTTTTCCTCTTCTTGAGACTGCCAAATGAGGTATTAAGAAGGATTTTCTGAACAAACCCCTAGTATTTCTATATTCTTGTCTGAAAACCTCCAAGTCGACAGGAACCATATCCCGACTCCATTCATGCAATTTAAAAATCTCTGCAATTTCTTCTTTGGTTATCTTAAACATCTGCACACCAGCATGTGTTCTGACAATTCGGGCCACAGGGTCACATCTAGTAGCAATGTCCTTTTAAAGATCTACATCCATATAAACATTAGGAACCACCAATTTACCCAATTCTAACCTCCAAGGGTTACACAAAGGAACTGACAAATTCTTGTTCCCAAACCAATTGGAGAACAACTACCACCCGGTGTATGGTAACTCGGCATCTTGAATTGCACATTGCTTGTCCGTCAATCCTTCCAAGATTCGAGGCCCATAGAACAAAACCTTTCCCTCCTACTTTTTGCTAGTAGAGGGTTGTAACAAATCGATAATATCTGGGGATAAAGACCTGGTAGTGGTTTCAGAACCAAAACTTTGGACCTTGGGTGCCATTTATACTAGACTAATGATAATTCGAACTAGGGTTTGTTTATTTTCAGATAGCAAATAATTACAATTTTCTCCTTTAGCCTTAACAGAAAATTCTTTAATATTCAAAAAACCCTAGCAATTATCTAGACAAGCTCTAAAAGTGAATCTATTCAATCAATTCTTCAAGAACAAAGACAAGAAACAATCACGAATTGCCTAGCAAGTAACTATAAAATATTTTGAATTTACAAGAAATGGCGTACGTGCTACTTATGGTTTCAATCGTAGAACATCCAGGGCAGCGAAATTGAGAAAACGTAACCACAACTTGCTTCACTCGATACCAAGCAATTCTTCTTCAATGTAGAGATACAGAACTGAAATAGTAATTCACAAATTTTAGCATTTAATTATGTAGGCAGAGTCGAACTCGGCCATTACTATTCACTCGCGTGAGATAAAACGGCTATCATACAATACCAGTTTATTTTTAAATACAATTCGTTGATCAATTGCAACGTTGGCCAGGAGAACAGCTCAGATTTAGTCAAAAAAATTTTAAAATGCCATGTTCTCCCTCCAGTCATCAAATAGATAGGATATTCACCTACCGAGCACCACATTAGCACGGAAATGGGCCCCACCTTTGTTATCAGCGCACAGCATCGGAGTCCATGCGTCACCAAAACCCACACCTCGTAGCATTATTGAAACTGCAGTTTTAATTGTGCGAGGTCAACGAGGAACGACCACGATGTGTCAGTACGAAAACAGTTGTCGGCATCAGCCTTCATAATTGATCAACGAGCAAAACTGGTCCCCACCATCAAATGTGACAGATGGCAGAATCTTGCATGCCTCACACCATATTTGTGACGTTAGTAGAAACCTTGTGAGGTCTGTGAACAATGTTCAAGATTGAAATCACTTCATCCAACGGTCGCGCGATCTGCACACGTAAAAAGGTTATTTCGCCTGACTTTTTAATAGTTTTTTATTTTGCAAGGGGTGTTTTTAATGACCGTCAATCTTCCTACGATTGATCTTGACCGCTCCTCGTGATCTCGCGATGACATCACCGTTGGTTGTTTGGCCATTGCGATATCACGGGCGAGCGCCACATGTCCCAAGCTACCAATGCCAAAAAGGGATTAATAAAGCATTTAATATTTATGTAGAACTTAAATATGTTATAAAGTGGGTTACTAAAATAGCTGCGAGATGCATGTGCTCGAGATCGACGGTGATGTTATAATCTTGGTAAAAAGTTGTTCGACGGTTATGTTTGGTGCTGCTGACTGTTGTGTTTTTAATGACCGTCGATCTTCCTACGATTGATCCTGACTGCTCCCCGCGATCTCACAATGACATCACCGCTAGTTTTTTGGTGATTGCGATATCAGGGGAGAGCACCACATGTCCCAATCTGCCGATGTTGAAAAGGGATTAATAAAGCATTTAATATTTGTGTTGGACTTAAATACGTTATAAAGTGGGTAACTAAAGCAGCTGCGAGATGCACGTGCTCGAGATCGACAGTAATGTTATAATCTTGGTAAAAAGTTGCTCGACGGTTATGTTTGGTGTTGCTGACTACTGTGTTTTTAATGATCGTCGATCTTCCTACGATTGATCATGACTGCTCCCAGCAATCTCACGATGACATCATCATTGATTGTTTGGTGATTGCGATATCACGAGCGATCGCCATGTGTCCCAAGATGCCGATGCCAAAAAGGGATTAATAAAGCGTTTAATATTTGTGTCGGACTTAAATACGTTATAAAGTGGGTTACTAAAACGGCTGTGAGATGCATGTGCTTGAGATCGATGGTGATGTTATAATCTTGGTAAAAAGTTGCTCGACGGTTATATTTGTTGTTGTTGACTACTGTGAGTGAACATGATCGTCGATGGTAGGAATCAACGGTTGCCCGCCATCGCGTGATCCAAAGATGTAAGATGTTTAGTGATCGCGATATCACGGGCAGGCGCCATGTGTATTCCTTTGGCACTATTTCTGCAGTGGGCCCTCCATGCTAACATGGAGATTTCCTCATTCCTTTTGAAGATGATCATTCAATGATCTGACAAAAATAAAAGATCGACGGCTGAAGTTTAAATTCGCATCAAATGCGATTGGAGCCGTTGGGGCGGCATGCAAATGAGCTTTAATGGCAGATGAGACATCTACTGCCTCAATTCAATCGACATAAAGTATCTACTCTTTTTCTATCTTCATCACAAAAGCATTCAAGTATTTTCCAAGCAGTTCAAAGCCAGAGATAAAAAAATTTGAGCAATCACCGTGAAGTTTGGTTCTCTGCAAGGCGCGAAATCCTGTGAGTTATTTTCTAAACTGCTAGGTTAATTTGACTGTGTCTTTGTGAAGGTTTATATTGTGCTGGTCAAGGGGTTTTGTTAATTATTGTTGTAGGGTTACTGGTTCGTTTGAATTATTGGAATTTCACAGTTGTGTTGTATTTTTGTGTTCTGGGTACCCCTAGTTTCTTCGAGGATTTGATTTTTTTTAAAGCCCTAGTTGTTTAAGATGGCACCACCGAAGCAGCACTCTGGCCATGTTGATTATTTGAAGAGGAATTTGTATGATGACTTCCTAGATCAACCCCCATTGTCAACAAATGACAAGAAGAGTGGTTTGGTTTTAATGAATGGAAAGACCCTAGGCGAAGGTCTACTATGCAAAAATTCTAACATTGCGGATGCCAGGATTCGTATGACTGGTCTTGAAATGTTTAGGCTGTGGTATGGAAAGTGAAACTTACCTCACCCCTTCTCTAATGCCTGGAGATATGACATGGGGAAACTAATAGTGTCAAATGTGTTCCTTGATGTTGACTTGCTTAGAGCAATGGCAGCAAGGTATGATCCTGTGGCAAGGGTCATAAGGGATAATGATGGTGGAATTCTGCTAAGCCTAAATGCAGATGAGATTAGGCAGATTTTTTATTTGACTGAGTATAGCCCTTTCTTAGTCCAAATAGATTTTGAGAAGATGAAAGAGGAGTACAAAAGGTTAAAGCATCTTTTCAGATTGAAGTTGCTTCCTCTTCACCTAGCCAAGGAAGGCAGTTCAACAATTCATATCAGCCCAAATGACCAGGAGCCTTTCAAGCTAAGTTGTTTTTCCAGTCACTTCCAGGCAACATTTTATTCATTGTGCCAGATTTTAGGGTTCAGCCATAATACTATGATACTAGTTGTGTACATGTTTATGGGAGCCCAGATTCAGCATCTTGACTTCTCCGTGGTATATGACTTTGCATCATTCCTGTCAGAGAAGATGCATGAGGGTTTGATGAAGCTACATGTGGGGGATACTAGCACTCCTTTTTTCTGGTACTCCCTGTTGATGCATATGTTCCTGTACAAGAATGTTGTTTTCTTCTCGAAAAACATGGAGTTGAGGCAGGAGGTGAATGGAGAAAGGTTACCAGTATAGGTGTGGAGTGCAAATTTGTCTTACAACAAGGGAGGTGCCAACTTTGTGCAGTTTGATAACTTCTATGCCTCCAGAATTAGGGCTCGGTTGGTGGTAAATGTGCCAAGAGTCCCTGAAGATTTGTATGACTTCCTCCGACCGAAGGTGAGGAAGCCTAATTTAAAAGTGTGTCACAATTGGGGTGATATCATCTTGTACCTTGTAAGCACTGTCTTGAGGGTGTATGGTTTCCAGGGAACCCCTCATATCCTCCCCTTTAATGTACCATCAAGGATGGGGTTTGCTAAAGTAATGTGGCAAATAGGTTGTATTCATGAGGACAGCCTAACAAAGAAAGAAAAAAAGGACATTGTTCCCTGACTACACTGTTGTTTCTGATTTTGTCTATTCCAAGGGAGGATGGGTCCACTTCGGAAGGTTTTTTGATGACTTCAATTTGAGGAATGGTCCTAGGAGACAGCATGGCCCTGAGGGATTCTTTGCATTGTTCAGACAATGAATTAAAGGTGGCAAATTTGCACATGAATTCAACTTTCCTGAGAACCTAATCAGAAATGAGTTTGATTTGAAAGGCAGGAGTTGAATAAAGAAAAATGGATTGCATATAAAAAGTTGTTGGCTATAATACATAAAATGGATCCAAAATATGATCCATTAATGGAGATCACTCCATTTCACAAGAGAATAGACTTCTTAATGGCTAATTTCAAAAGTATCATGGCCACCTTGATGACCAAGAGGGTCAATTTGGAATTATATTTTGGTATAGAAAGACTGGATGTGAGGCCTGAAGAAACAACACTAGCTTATCAACCACCAGTTGACAGGCCTCTATAAAAGAGAAAGAGGAATGCAAGTAGTGATGAGGATGAAGGGGATAAGAAGGGAAAATAAGTCATGCAAGCATCATCACAGTTGGGTCCAAGGATCAGAGCACCCGGAGGGATAAGGATTGTGGATCTAGATTCACCACCAAGAGCTGACCCTGTAGTGTTACCATCAGATCCAAGTCCTAAGAGGCAGAGAGTTGAGGAAATGCAGGAAACTCTGATGGATGAGATAATTATGACTGATCAAGACATGCAGGTTGGTATCCCTTCCCCTCCTAGATCAACACAATTGGTGCTTTCTGACATGGATGTAAAGGGGCAATGTGTACAAAATACTAGGATGGACGCCTGCAAGGCATTCTTGGATGATGATGCATTTGTAAAGACTCCTGTATTCTTGCAACTAGTTTGGAGGATGAAACTAGAAGAGTACCAGAACAAATGTAAAAGTAGGAGAGAATCGAGACCTAATAGATCTGAGCAGGAGAATGATAATGAGGTCAAGGCCGAATTAATGGAAGAATTCAAAGGCATCACTCCTGAGGAGGGAAGAAGACTTGTGACAGAGGCTAGTGTCTTACTTTTTCTTGAATGGGACATAGCTGATGCGGTTGCATTCAATGCTATCTTACAGTCCAAGCACCCTATACAAAACAATGAAGAAGAGGTTAAGGCAGCTTTGTGGGACTCTGCCTTCAGTGAGGAGTATGAAACTTAGGCCATATGGGCATTGGCACCCCAGGGCAGAAAGCCAAATTTAACTGATATTAGCCCACACCTAAGGGGAGGGCTAATCATTAAGAGAGCTTCTAAAACTTCAACAACAGAAGCTACAAGCCTGACAGTGAATGTGGCCAAATTGGCCCAAAATACAGCTGAGAGAGAAGAGGTTGAAAAAAAGAGTCTGATGGAGAAATACAATATGATAATTGCAGAATATAGTAGGATGCAGCAAAGGAATATTGAACTACAATCTGAAGTAGATAGGTTGAAATATGGGCAAGTGGGAGAATCCTCCAGTGCTCCTAGTATCAGAGCATTACCTTCTATTATAGGATTAGTCCCCCATACTACTCCAATCGTTTCAACTCTGGGGTCCCCCATCCAGGCACCTGCTCTCAGTCCTACACCAAGGCCAGTTGAAGAAGAAGTTGAATATTCTATGGATCCCACCAAGAAGCAAATGTTGAATAGGATCACAGAATTGCAGGCTGCCTTAAAGGCAAGTGAGGATGATGCAATTTCCAAACAAAGTGAGGTGGTTGACATAGTTTTGAGGCATCTTAATGAAAAGGTTGATGGTAAATTACCATCTGTACATTCTTTGTATTCTTTATTTTTGGATGGAATAAAAAATATCAATAGGGATTGAGAAACAGTTTTGCCTTTGGCTGAGAAATGGATCCCTAGGGCCAACGATCTAGATATTATGTACAAAGCTTCTAGGATTGATGCGGACAACAGGCCCCAGTCATTGAAGCCTACTCAAAACTTTGTAAAATCATTGAGCGGATTCCAGGCCCTACCTGATGATTTCAGTAGAAGAATTGGGGAGCTGATAAAGAGCTTTGATGAATGGAATGATACATTTTTGCCAGACATTATTGATGCACAAGGAAATGTTAAGACATTGCAATAGTGGCAGGATGGGGTAGAAGAAGTTATCAATCCACAAATCAAATCAATTTGTGATGATTCAAACTATGATTTGCTAGTAAATAGTATGGATAAGATAATTAACACTAGCACATTCTTAGAGTTTTTTGAAAGGGAAGCCAATCAGGTTGCACTAAAGTACACACCTTACAATAGTAAGGTGAATGAGGTCGTGAAATTTCGCTGGCCAACGGATGAAGAGTGTCAGAGATGGGTGGACAAGTACTTAATCGAAGAGGAGTAAAAGAGTGTCTATTACCATAGGATGGATGAAGCAATGCTAGACAATGATGCAAACAATTCTGGAGACACCCACAAGAAATGATTTAAAAATGGACAGGGCATGTGAACAAAATAAGAAGATGTTTGAAATGGAGCTAGCCATAAGGAATGCACTAGAGGATGCTGATACACACAAGCGGCTAGCTTACCGAGATTATCTGTCCAAACATCTATTTATGGCTTAATAGAGCATAATTTCTAGTTTTTTATTGTTGTTAAGCAAAAGACATTTCTCAAAGGACGCACCCTTTCACAATTTTTATATATTTATATATGTTTCATAATGTAAAATAGATATAGGTGGATAGGAGAAAGATACAATAGATAGTTTGCAATGAAACTTTCCTTTAAAAAACTCAGATACTTCTATGAATTTTGATGACGTTAATGAAGATTTCTGAACTTGTGGCTTAATCTTGGTATAAGTTGTTTGTGGAATTATACATTTATCTGGTTGTCTCCATTTTGATGCTTTTATGTTGTCTAAATTGATATATGAAGCATATAAATATATTCAATTTATCGATACACATTTGTTGTATTAGTGTGATGTGATTATTTGGTTCTTTCAAGTAAAGATTAAACCCTTCTAGTATTCAATCACAGTAACTGAAGAGTATTAATTAGATCAACAAAAAGAATCACATAACTAAGATTGTCATTCTATCTCAAGTAGAGTTTGTTAGTCATTTACTTGCACATTTGTAAAAGTTATAAACTACATCTATGTTCCAAACACTTTGAATTATTGCCATCATAGATTACACTTTTATAGATCTTCATTAGACTCCATACACCCAACAAGGCAGTGGTCTCACGCTTTCATCTTTTGGTTTATCCATTTTATTTTTTACATTTGTTAACTAAACATATTCTAATATAATTCAAATATAATTAAAATTAAAAACATCATAAATTAATTATGTAACCACATAAGTCAAATATAATTCTATCAAGAAATTAATATCAAATAGATAATACAATCACATAACTCATACATTTCAATGTCATTGATCTTCTTCTTCATCCAACTCTTTGTCTGTATCATCCGATCCAGATTCAACATTGTAAGGATTGGTCATATCATCATCATCGTCATTGATATCAATTTCGATAATGTCATCATCCACACGGATATCATCTTCATGAACATTAACTCCTACATCATCATGATCTAGTTCCTCCTCTTTGACATCTTCGTCAGGCACATCATCAACTAACTATTGATCCTGATCATCATCTACATCATCTTCTATTTCTTCAATATCTTCTTCTTCCACCACATTATACTTTACCGGCCTTCCTCTTGGACCATGTCTAACAACATATAACCAAACCGCTTTACCTAGAACCTCTGAGTAAAATACCTGCTCACATTGGCTTGGAAGAACATAGGGCTCATTTCCAGCTCGCTCAAAATACCTTGTATTAACCATGGTAAATCCATTATCATATTCAATAACAATTCTCTTGGGATCATTTTCATTCAATCGTAGCCTGTACCATAAGACAACAAATAGAACTAATTTGAAGGACTTAAAGTCACACTCAAGTATATTATCCAATATCCCATAGTATTGATTTTCTGAGACTTCTGGATGTATGTCGCTTCTAGATGAAACATTAGTCACTTGGAAGACTACAATTATCCCAGAATCACAAGTTTTCTTTGTGTCGTCCAACTTTTTGATTTGAAATTTATGACCATTGCACCACATAGCCTTGTGGTGTTTCACCTGCAATATGTCAAACATGTAAAACTTATTGCAATATCGTCAGTTCATAAACATATTTATTCTTGGCCAAATGTATGCAAAGAAAAAAAAATCTCAACATATATCTACATCAATATAATTCAAAATAATTAAATAATATGGGTGATTAATATATTTATACATACCTGTTTATCTCTTAAACCATATGCTAAATCAATTTCCCTTGGTGTAACATTGTAGTCTCCATTACGATGAGCTTATTTAACAAATGAAGCCACACCTTCCCATGTTAATGCGCGACCAGATTGTTGATATCGTTCAATCCATACCGTCATCCAATCAAGATTGTTTGCGACGTACAAATGTAGTGCATCCCACTCTCGACCAACTGTATCAAAAAAAATTGAAATTCACAAATGACGTATAATTAGTTAATTACCACGGTATACGACCTTAATTTATAATTGATGAATATTGAAAGATTAATAATTAAATAAGTACAATATACATAAAAACCAAATGTAAAATGTATTCTAATTAATCTCCATGACCATCTTATAATTACTTGTCACTTTCCTCAATCTACCTTTCCCCATCAGGTACTCCCCTTCGAATTTTTTAATGGAGTTGGGATCCCAAATGCGATCTACATGGATCTTTTCTACAAACTTAGGAAGATATTCAGTAATGTACACCATAGTTCGGTATACCATGTATCCCTCCACCATAGAACCCTCGAGATGTGCTCTTTGTCTAACCAAAGTCTTTAAAAATTTCAAGTGCCTCTCAACCATCCACATTGACCTTATGTGTACAGGTTCACATAATTCAATCTCCTCAACTTGGTGTATGAGGTAGTTTTCTTGTGCATTGAAAAATGTCGAAGGTAGACACTTTTTCATTTCACACATTAGACGAGGAATTTTTCTCTTCCAATAATTTATATCTTTTTTATGGATTGTTTTAGATGATAACCATCTACAAGGTATTCAAGACACAAATATATTAACGAGATTTAACAAAAATATACAACGAATTGAACAAATATCGTTATTTACCTCATGTATTTTCCAAGATCATATATAACTTGTTTGACATTGTTGTCGAAGTTGTCTGGGAGAGATAGAGGTAGAACGTACTGCAACAATTATAAAATGATTTTTTCATCAATATTTATCCAAAAGTAGTAAACATAATACACTGAAAAGTACATGCAGAATACATATATATATAATATACCAGAATAATTACCTAATGAAGGTATGTCAATCATGCGTTTTTATCCCTGACCCAAATTCACCTTTCTTTGTTATGATATTGTTTATGTTCGCAACAAATCTTGTGGCAAATTGAATTTTTTGTATGACTTGTTTTATAGCATTGCTTTGCTGCTCCGTTAGTAACCAAGGAAGGGCACTTATATTAATTTTGTCTCCATCGTTATTTAATTGAATGAAATTTTTCATTGCATGACTGGTTTCCTGAATGTCACTACAAATTTTGATAATTTTTTTTTTGTCGTGCCTTCCATCCAATATTTTCCATAACGTTTCTATCATATTCTTTCTGATATTCATTGTATCAAACAAATGCACAATTTGTAGCTGCTCATAGTAGGGCAACCTACTAAATTGTCTGGGATACCTTTTCAGTCCTTGTGGAAGCTGACCATTAATGCCTTGACGACCTTCATGAAGCATTAAGTTAAACAAATTAACAATGACAATCATTGTCAATTACAACATGAGTAAACACAACACAATATAAAAATATAAATTCAAAACATATCATAAATGATAGATAAACAATTTGATCCAATGTATCACCTTGACGATTAATTCTATTATATTCCAACTTCCATAGGTAAGGTGTCATTCTTCATGGTTTGATGTAGTCTCTTTTTTCCCATTGAAAAGATGTTTTTCAGTAGTTTGATACTTATGGTTTATGTGGAGGAAGTGCCTATACTCATCAAACACCTACTTTCCTAAACTTGTTGAACGACAAGATTTGATTTTTGGACCACACATTGGACATGCAAATTTTCTCTTTGTTTGAAGACCTGCAAATCATATATAATTGGATTAAATATGTCAAATTTTATAATTATATATAATGAATAAATTACTTAAAAAACCATGCATGATATCTACTTCATAAAATTAAATATCGTTAAAGTCATGTAGTCAAACGTTATAACATACCAGAAAAATGTGTTAGCCTTGGGGCATCATGAATTGTCCATACAAGCATTGCATGGAATTGAAATTGTGTTTGTCCTATTGGTCTAGATACATCATACATTGTGACGCCATTCCATAACTTTAGTAACTCATCAATAAGAGGCTCAATATATACATTCATATCTTTAACTTAATACTTGCCGAGTTGAATGAACATAACCATTACATAATTATTATAACCATTTTACTGCAATATATATAAATTCATGTACATGACTATTAAATGAAAAAACATATAAGTCATTATGCAACAAATGAGATGCTACTACGTTAAAGAAAATTGATGTAAACAAATACCTGGAACAATCAGTGCCAACATTATGTGTTCCCTCTTTATTGACATCCATGGAGGAATGTTATTGTTGATAACAAAAATAGGCCACACCCAGTAAATAGATCTCAGCTCTCCAAATGGATTGACACCGTCCGCTGCCAATGAAAGCCTGAGATTACGAGGTTCTTCTTTAAAGTGTGGCCATTTTTCCTCCATGTCCCTAAATGCAAAACCATCTGCAGGCCTTCGAAGAATCTCATCTCCACTTCTATTATGTGCATGGTAATCCATAAATTGGGCTAAGCTTTCACACCTAAATAATTGTTGCATACGTGGAATAATGAGAATATAACGAAGAACCTTGCGAGGCACCTTTTTTGTTAGTTGATCTATTTGATATCTACTGATATGACATTCTGGGCATTTTGTTGCAAATTCATATTGTTTATTATATATAATATGATCATTGGGACATGCATCTATTACTTGATACTCCGTTCCAATATCTTTCATAATGCCAAATAAATCTTGGTATGAGCGAGGTAAAATATTTGATGGTGGTAACAAAAATTCACCAATCAATCTACAACAAAAAATGATTTATTAATATAAAGAATATTAATGGTACATACTTCATCCTTTATTTACTAGCAATGAACTAACAACAATTAAAATAGATGAAAAAAGATGACATATATGACATACCTTAACATCCGTGAGATTGCTATGTTGGATAAACCATTCATAACCTTCAAGTTCACCAACAACAATACAGCAGAGAGAAGAGTTGTTTGGGAGCTTTCATAAAGGGGCTCATATGCCTTCTCAAGTACAAGTAAATAATGAACATCATCAAAGTCATCTCCATTAACATGATCAGATGTGCCACTACATGTGTCATGGATCAATGTATTTGTACCATCATCTTCAATTGCGTTTTCTGGTGCATGATCATCTTCTTCCATATGATCATTAACTTCATCTTCGATATTCACAGCTCCATGTTCCTCCGCTTGCAAAACCACATTCTCTAGGCCGTGATAATTCATATCATGTGCCCTAGAGTGCCCCACCTTTATAATAATGACGGACACAAATAAACCATGATCATGATCAAGTGATTTTATATATATATATCAAATGTTAAAACAATATAAACATTTGCAAATTCAATCAATATAAACACTTATAATGAACAACTTACCAATGGATGATAATCATGCCCCCCTTCAACGTGACCTTGCTACCTATAATGTTTCCCAGCTATTGTGATTAAAAGTCTTCTCGTCTTTAAGCCCTTACAATTATTGCAAGGACAATAACATTTCCCATCACCCTTTCTTTTCAATATAGCCCACAATCTAGCAACTGTCTCTTCATTTTGTTCTAGAATAATATTATCTGCCATGATTTTTCTTTACCAAGCTTGAATATTTAGATCTTCAAAAAATATCAAACTCACACTCCAATAATTTTTAATCATACTCAGGTAACAAAATATAATAATTATGATATTTTACACCAAAAAAATTTGGCATGCAACCTTCCTTGCAAAAGAGAAGATAGTCTGAAGTTAATGACCCCAAAAAATACTTTCAAATGCTAATTCTAGAAATTATTAAATTCTGATTTTAGTATGATTTCCAACTGGTAGACTCCTAAAATCAGAATATTGAACTTGCACGACAAAATCTGGAAATGAAATTCTCAAAATGCAGCTAATAGGCCTCAACAATTAAGGCCTACTCAAGACTTTGTGAAGTCACTGCAAGGTTTTCAGGCCTTACCTGATGATTTCAACAGGAGGATTAAAGAGTTGGTAAAAGTGTTTTGATGAGTGGAGTGACACATCTTTACCAGATATTGTAGATGCCCAAGGAAATGTTAGATCACTGCAGCAATGGCAGGACAGGGTAGATGAAATCATCAATGTACAAATCAAATTGATTTGTGATGACTCAGATTATGACATGCTGATGAGTAGTATGGATAAAATCATTAACACTAGCACATTTTTTAAATCTTTTGAAAGCGAGGCGAATCAAATAGCAGTAAAGTATACACCTTGCAGTGCCAAGGTAAATGAGGTGGTAAATTTTAATTGGCCAACGGATGAGGAATATCAAGGATGGGTAGAAAAGTACTTAACTAAACAAGAATAGGATAGAGTCTACAAATGGCAGTTAACAGCTCAGCAGTTATGGTTATAACAAAATTTTGGCTATCTTGGTGGCAGTTTTGGTGCAAGATTTCAAAGTTTGGCAAATGCACCAGTTATTCTCCAATGGATGGGATGAACAAGAAGATTCTACAGAGACTCAACTGTTGTAACCAATTTTTGAAATGTCATAAGGCGGTCCAAGTGACCAATGACAGGTGTATTTCTGGTCCGATGCTTGTTGCTCCTTCATTTTCCCTATAAGAAGGATTTCAGGACCAGAAATACAAGTTAGCAAGTTAGATATATTTAGGTCGAGTCTAACTGAAGTTGCAAAGCGAATTTGTAAAGAGCCTAATATTATAGTGAAAATACTATTCTTAGGTTTGTTGTCATTCTATTGTAGGTTTTAGTTTCAAAGGTACTTAATTTTCAAGACAGTACTAGCATTTGAATGAAAATTACTCATTTCAAGGTCATGTATCTCTATTATATAAATATATTATTATCTTGAATAAAATTATCAAGGGTTATTCTGTTCATCTCACTCTTATGGTGTGTGTAATTCTCATTTTGGCTTTAATTCAAGGAATTAATTAAAATTCTTGAGTGAGGTTATAGGTGACTATGTTCATATAAGGATTTGATAAGTAGTAATGGGTTAGAATATAGATTGATGGTATTGTAAGACAATATTATCTAAGATTTTATATGCTATGTGTCTAGAAGATTAACTTGGTTACAGTAAAAAATAACCAACACCTTTGATATTATCTAGCTATGGCTCCCACATCTATAGCAAATTGATCATTAGGGTTAAAATTGAAACCTTGCAAATATAATCTTTGTCCAAATCCATCAAGAATTTTCCATTAGTTATAAACAATTCCCTTATAAAGAATTTGTGAAGCTAGGTCTAAAATCTGGAAATGAAATTCAAAAAATGCACAAGACTAAAAATGAAATATGATGAGATGTTGCTTTAACATATGATTTTCAAACCTGGAATTACAAATCTGACTTCACAAATGAATTCTGGAAAAAGACAATGACTACCCTCAACCTGGCGATATCTTCTTGAGTTTATTCTGATTTTCTTCAAGAAAACCGTTGAGCAAAACACTGTCACAATAAATAGTCGAGCTCATTTCAATTTATGCCCGCCACAATTAAACTTTGCAGGTCTGTCACAATTTTGGCAAAAGATCTTCGTCGAAATGTTGATGAAACAAAGGTTCGTCGACGTTCTGACGAACATCGAGGATAAAAATTAACAAAAATGAAAATTCACACAAGTTTTCGACGATACATCTGATTATATAGCTTTTGTCGGAAGGTTTCGTCAGACATTGGGGTGAAATGAGTTAGTGATTTTATAGGCTCACAAGAAGAAAAAGATAACATGAGAAGCTCTTGTGAATTGAAGAAACAATGTGAAATGATACAGCATGTCCTATGCAGCCAGGTAAAGTGCAAAGGTTTAAGCAGTATTTTAAAATCTTGTGACAATAAAAAGCACATCTGGGACTCTAGGGAAGGGGCTAGTAATAAAATGATAAAGGAGCCATAAAAAATAACTTAAAAGCTAAGGAACTTGGCGATCAATTAAAAGAATTTAGTGCAAGGGCCTCACGTGAGACCTATGATTTTGATGAAGATATAGGGTTTTGAAAGCCCTAATATAGAATTTTGAATAAATACTTACAATTTTAGGATTTTGATAATGTTATGCCTTGCATAACCACCCCATCTTTTGCCTTGGTCAAAATGGGTCCCCTTTTGTTATTTTTGTACTTAGTTGTTTTTGAAATAAATTTTGGAGTCTAGTTTTGCCAATACTTTGTTTTTCTTTAGTTTCTCTGTCGGAACCGGAACTGAAACAGAATCGGGTTCTGAAAGTTCCTTTTGATTCCTGTTTTTGGTTTTATCTCGAGTCTTTTCTTTGCATTTGTTTTTTTTGTCCTTAGCGGAAGTGGATCCAGAGTGGGAATTGGGATGGTTGTTATCAAAATTTACAAAAGCAAGATCAATTCTGATCCCACCTCCGCTATTTTTTTTATTTTTGCTTTGTCTCAGTTTTTGTGTTTTGTTTTATTAGGTTGGTCTTTTACTTAACTTTTGTATTTGTTTTTGTTTTGTTTTTAGTTGTTGGACGCGGAGCCGGAATGGGAATGAGGTTCGGAAATTTTATAAATTTAAGATCTCGATTTCATTTTAGTTCCGCTCCCGCCACTCTTTGTCGTTGACTTTTTGACTAAAGCACAATGCAGACCAATGCTCGTCCTCTTACAGTCCGACTCCGCCTTTACTACTTTTTAATGCATTAATGGTGGTTGTCGATGTAGGTAGAAATTCACATATTGACCTTTATTAAGTGTTAAAGCCGATCATTATTGTTATTATCACAAGTCTAAGAGCGCGAAGAGCAATAGCAGAGTTCGTTTGAGAAAATTAATTGAGATAGAGAAGGGATATTCTGTGCGAATCGATTCAGAAAGTTGGGTTAGGTTTGTTTGTGTTTGAGGTAGGTCTTTTATTTTTGTTGTTTGTTGTTTATTTGCAGTTGTGTTCATTGTGTTTTGCTTTATATCTGCTCGCGTGTTCAATTATTGTGTTTTCAAGCAATTCTATGATCATCGATGTGATTGAATGAGTAGGTTCTTGTTTTGTCTTGTTTTATTTACTTTAAATCTTTGTTTTCTTGTTTTATCGTGTCATTTCTTTCTATTTTTAGGGCATTGTCGCTTTCACATCTTAATCGTGATTGCGAGTTGTCATTTTTGGTTTGCAGTAGATTAGATTAGATTAAGGGTCTTTAATGGTGTTTGTTAGATTAGAAGTTACAGTGAGGTAGCTTAGAGATTTTACAGTGAGTTAGGGTAGATTAGATTTATTGTTTAAATTAGGGTTTCGTCGTCTGGTACTATGGCAGGGTTTAAACCCGTGCCCTAGTTTTTATCGGGTTTGTTAGATTAGGGTTTCCTTGGTCTTTGTAATTACTTTAATAAGAGTTAAATAATGGCCCTAAAATGCAATTGTTCCCCAGGTCATATGAGGGTAGAGTTTTTGAGCTCCTTTGCCATTTTATAGCGACCTAGGTTTTAATCATGAAATTGTGTGGAAAATGAAGAAAGTATTTGACGTCATGATTAGCCTAGGCGGAGGCGGGATTGGAATAGATTATGGACCTAAGAGTTTTGTTTTACTAAAGTCATCAATTCCATTTCTATCCCATTTCTGATTTTGAGTTTTAAAAGGTTTCCTTGAAGTATATGATAACTGGCAGAGGCGAGATCGGAACTGATCTTGAACTTAAGAATTTTGTTTGCAAAGGATATCAATTTCGTTTTCATCCTGTGTCCGGCTCCGCATATAATGGAAAGTCTTTCTTCAAAGTAACGATGATCAAATCAAAGGCAGAGGCGGAATGGAAATAGAATATGGAAAAAATTAAAATTCGAAGAAAACCAAATCCATTTTTTTGTTCCGATCCCGGTTTCGATAACCTTCCCGACTCCGACTTTGAGCCCATTTGTTATTAGGTGAAGTTTCTATATCGGTTTTTGCTCCGAGTCCACCAGTTTTGTAAAAGAGATTCTTTGGAGCTTCTGTTTAGTTCCAACTCTGATGTATATGTAACAGGTATGTTTTAAAAACATGTTTTATGATGATATCTAAATATCTAATTAGAGGTTTGCTTGCAGGAAAATTGAAAGATGTCAGGAACGTCAAGACAGGCTGCTCGAAGCAATCAACTGGCTGGAACATCAAAAACAACACCAAAAATCAAGAAGGTGAAACCAGAACAGCTGCCTTATACATTGAGGTATGATCATAGGAATCTGGTGGTGAAAGTAAGCAAGGTGGAATCAGACTGGTCAGATATCACAAATACTAATCTGGGTCAGTATAGCTTTGAAGAGTTAGATGAATAGACCTTTGCAGAACGAGCAAACTTGACAGGGAGAACACAAAGGATTGTTGACTCTGGTCTTGCACATATCACTATGTTTCCTTTATCAGTCCAGTGTCCGGAGTTGATATTGATGGTGGCCAGTACCTACAATCCTACTACAAGATTATGCATGGATTCACAAAATAATGTGATTATAGATCTTACTCCGCAAATGTTCCAAAGCATATTTAATATTCCTGATCCCAAGAATTTGGTGCAGCTAACTGAGGCAGAGGCATTGGAGAAATATAGCAAGCATAAAGACTCCAATAAGTCTCATTTAAACAAAAAGTGGTTAAGCACAAAGAAGAAATCTTTAAGCAAGCTGGCAGACCAGCCAAAGAGGGCAGATTTCAAGAAGCAGATATCTGATTTGATATTAATGTTGTCCAGAGCGTTTGGGAAGAGGGATGCCTTCCACTTCAAGGAATGGATGTTTCATTTTATTCAAGTAATCTTTCAGGGTGATTACCAGTTTGATTGGTCAATGATTGTTTCTGATGCCATACATGATCAGCTCACGAGGGTCAGACAGACTAAATCTTTCTTCATGACTTTATATGTGGTTTATGCTGCAGCAAGATTGGGGATTTTCCCAGGATTAAACAGAGTAGGTATAATGGGAGCCTTGGATGGACAAAAGAAGGTATGGGAGCACTATGATCAATTATCTCTTCAAGTTGCTGAGACTCATTTCAAAAGAGTCAATGATGCTTTTTTATATGTGGTTATCAATCAGTTGAGTGAAGATGCAGGATACAGGTTAAGTCAAGAAGCTATGGCTTTTATTGCTGAATGGGGAAGTTGGTACATCCAATACCCCAAATTTACATACTTAAGGTTATTTGGTTTTGAAGGTCATCCCCATTTACTTCCAAGATGCTGTAGTAATAGAATAGTGCTTATGGAGTTTGTGTATTAGGCCATTAGAGTTAATGCTAGGTTTGGGATCAAGCACAAGACAGGATGCCATAAATTTCCCATGACACTGGGTGAATATAATTGTCAACATTTGAAGGGAGCAAAGGTAGTTTGTAATGAGTTGATACAATTGAAATTAGGATTTTATACAGCTCGTAAGTATTTTGATCCAAGGGAGAAAATGCATGTTTTATTACCTTCAGTGTTCACTAAACACTTTAATTTGTTAGAGGACTTTCGGGGTGATAGGCAGGATGAATATGACTTGAGGAAGAAGAATTATGAGAGATTATCAGTCTCACTCATGTCAGAGCTTGGTATTAAAGAAAATATTCTTGACACTTTGGTGGATGATGGAATTGCATTAGATCCCTCATATGAAGCTATGAACATTGGTACCAAAAACTTAGATCCAATAGAGTGGAATGAGGAAGAAACAATTGATATTAAGAAAATTGGAAGAACAGTCTTGGATAGAAGTGTGCAATGGTTAATGATGAAAGCTTGAGCTCCTCAAGGACCAGTCCTTAAGAAAGGTAAAGGGTACAAGAGGATTAAAAGAAAGACACCTTCCAAGGAACCATTAGAATTCTTTCCTCCTGACATTGAAGAAATAGAGCTTGAGGTAGTCGATGAAGAAGAAGAGACACCAGAGGGAGATGTTCCAATTGAATCTGTTGTTTCTACACCCGCATTGGGTGAGTCATCCACACAAGCCCCACTCACAAGAAAGAAAAGTAAAGAAGTTCAAGGAGTACTTTATGCCATTGCTGAAGTTGATAAAAGAAAAGAAGTGGAGGAAGAATTGGTAGAAATTGAGACAGACTCAGATGAAACTCTTTCAGAGAAGGACCTGCAAGAAAACATGCCTTTAGAGGGGACTATTGAGTAGATTCTAACACAAGAAGAGCAATGGAAATAGTTTGAAGATGCTACAAGAGAATCTGATGTAATGGCTGCTGCGAAAAAGCAAAAGGAAATGGAGGCAAAGTTACAAGTTGACGCTCTACTTCACCAGCAGCAATTAAAGGCAAAAGAAATTGAAACAAGGATAGCAATTGATGAAATGTAGGAGCAAATGAGGCAATGAGAGCATGAGATCAAGGTCAAGGAAAAAAATGACAAATTGGAATTGATACAGAAAATCCATGATCTTGAGGAGGAAAAAGCAAGAAATCGAAGGGAAAAGGAAGCCCTGGTTGCTAGATTGAAGCTTGCAGAGGAAGCTCGACAAAAGGAACAAGAAGCTAAAGCTCTAAGAAAGGAAAAGGATGTTGAAGAACTAATAAGGAAACAGCCAACTGAAGAAGAAAGGGAAAAGGAAGAGAAGCTCATAGCCTTGGAAATGGAAAGGATAGAAAAGGAAGAATCGAAAAAGATAAGGAAAGAAAAAGAGGCCGAAGAGCTAATTAGGAAGCAAAAGGAAGAAGATGCAAAAGCTGCAAAACTTAAAGCTTTGGAGGCAGAACGGTTGGAAAGAAAGGCCTTGGAAAAAGAGAAATTAGAGAAGGATCAAATGGAGGAAAAGAAATTGAGAAAAGAAGAAGAAGACAAGAAAATGCAGGAACAACAAGATAGAGAAGAGGCTGAGAAGTTGGTGCAGATGCATGTGCTGCAGGAGCAACAAGAAAAAGCAAAGGTTGATTCTCAACCTAAGGTAAATGTTCAGCCACCCTCTACAGTTGCTGCTTCCTCTTCCATGATGATGACTACTCCTAGTGCTCCTACATGGTTGAAGTTAGACCTACAGAAAAGAGCTAGAAGACCTCCTCAACCTCTTAATTGGGAGGACATGATGAAGGGGATTGAACAGGAAAGGCCTAAAAAGAAGGCTAAAGTCTTACATTCTACTACACTCACAGATAAAGGGGAGATAGTTGTTGAATGTGCCATGCCTATGACTGAAAAGGAGGTAGGGGATATGCAGCTAATGGACTATCAATTAAGTATGGTTAATTTGGGAAGACCCACTAGAAATCAACAAATGAATCTGATTGATGTGGTGGCTTCAATGACTAAATCAAGAATGATCAAGGACAAACAAAAGAAAGATGAGCTTAAGGCTCAATTCGATCAGTTACATTCATTCTTGAAGAGTGTCTCCTCTCCAAGGTGACAACAAATTGCAGCTATTGAGACTCCTGTTTTGCTAAGCAAAAAGGAGGTTGATGATTTGGTGCAAATTAGAGGTAAGGAGGAGATGGTAGATAAATGGATAGACAAATTAAACCACGAGGTAGGTGAGGTTTTAACAAAAGTGTTTGAGGCCTACAAAGAAGCAGAGGGAGTAATAAAAGAGATGCATCAATACATTGAGGCATCAGAAAAATAAGAAGAAGAGTATAAGGAGTGTAGTGAAAGGTTGGAAAAGATAAATACATTGCCTCTAACTATTCTTCTAGAACAATCTATACTTGAAGATGATAACAAAGACTTTATAGAAAAGACTTCTCGCATACTCAAGTTTAGAACTGACTTTTTGAGCAAACACAGGGATGATATGCAGGAAGTAGTTAATAAGTTGACGAAGCAGTTGGAAGAGTTGGAAGAAGTCATGGCCATAATTGTAGATGTGAATGTAATGACAAAAGATGGCATGTCATTGAGTCAGGTTAGAGAGAAATGGAATGAAATATTCCAAGGACTCATGCAGGAGAAAGATGATGGAGGAGACTTGGTGATAGATCGGCTTGTAGAAGTCAAAGAAGAAATAAAAGTTGTAGGAAGAGAATTGATCAAGGTTAAAAGTATGAAAGAATTTGCTGCAATTGAGTTGGATGGCATCAAATTTGAAGATGACTGGATTGATGGGCCAGACATGGACATGCTACAACAAGTCTTCACCAGTTATGATGAGTTCATGGCGGATCCGGCTTCACATGCATAAAATCTTGCATGCATGATGTTCTTCTTCCTTGCATGTCGCATGCATGATGATCTTCTTCCTTGCATGTTGCATGCATGCAGCACTGACAGTCTTGAGGGCGCATGACTTCTTTTCTTCTATTTTCTATCTTCTATTGTTAGATCAAACTTAATGTATAATGTAAGAACTCAAGATCAAAGTTGATCTGAGTTTCCAAGAAAGTTGATTATTCCTAAAAAGGTGGAAAGCCTAAGATAGAAGTGAAGTTCGAACTTCTTTTGTATAGCTATAAATACCAGATGGGTATCATATTGTAAGGGTCAGCTAATTGAGAATTGGATTGGTTTGCCTAATGCTAAGAGATAGAATTTTGTAGAGTTTTTGCAGAGATACATTGTACTGGATCTTTTTACAGTTAATAGAATTGCAGGTTTATGAAATATGGAGTTTACATTGAATTGTGTGGTTTGATAAGGTTAATGAGTTATAATCCACCTGAATGCTAGTGATTGTGTTGAAGCGTGATATTTTCTTATGTGATGAAAATCATTAGAAGAAACCAGGTTTAAATATTATCTTGTTAAATTGTCATTGAATTAAAGTTATTGAATTCTATTGATCTATAGTTTTGATGATGAATGAATGTGTGTTGTTTTGAAATCTTGAAAATACTTGTGATAGGCGAATAGTGGAATTGAATTAAGCACCTAAGATGTATATGATGGTACAGTCATACTGTGGGTTGTGTCATGCTATGGTTTTTATGATCGGTTAAGAAAAAATTCATTGTTAAAAGTATATGTCTGGATATTAGATAAATTTAATTCATACTATCTGATTTACCCCTTGGATCCATCTTTTTCTTTTATTTAAAACCCATTGATTTATAGGTACTATTTCGATAAAAAGAGTTATAGTTTGAATCCTTTGTTACCAGCACAGGCCCCTTGAATATTACAATTGCATGAACCAATTGAGTGACATCAGACAGTTGAGAACCAACTACCAGGACCTTGGGAGTTAGACTACTACATGTTGTCTTTCTTTTTAGGAGAGATAGAGTAGAAATATTCTGTTTTAATGTTGTTTGTGTCATTTTAACCATCAACAAAAATTGGCGCTAGATGGAGGGCTGAAGGGACAAGCTGGCTCGCGGAAGAACTTTTTCACCAGAGGGATACAAGAGGGTTCTTAGATCCTCTACTAATCATGAACTATTCGAAGAACTTCAAACCCCGGTTAGATCAAGACCTCATGCTCATAGGGTAGAAATACCTACATTACCACCACCGCTTACTCCACCAGGATTTCCACCAATTCCATCCACAGCACCACCAAGTAGGCCTTTGTCACCACCAATTCGGCCTTTATCACCATCACTTGCCCAACCAATCCCACCAATGGCTTATTTTGTGGGTAATCCCTCCCCGTTAGGGACTATTCCAGGCGGATTCCATGATTTAGCAAAGAACCCGAAGAAGTTCTGTCTGAAATACATGCATGGAGAATCAAGAAGTGTAGAGGAACATATACAAGCATTCAAAGATGCCTGCACACAAGCTCAAATTGCTCATCAAGATGTGGTATGTAGACTATTTCCCTACTGTCTAGGAGATATGGCATATAATTGGTATCTAAATCTGCCTCAAGGATCCATTCTGGGTTGGATAGATTTAGAGAATGCTTTTATTAATCAGTTTAGGGTATATGTAGACCCTGCCATACTATATCACCAATTTTCCACTATCAAAAAAGAGCATCATGAACCATTGCCCTTGTTCAACACTAGGTTCCATAGAATGTATCGTAGGCTACAAGAGCCTTACCTAGTGCCGGAAGCCATGGCCATACAAGCATATCTAAGAGTTGTTGATCCTTTGATTGGTCTGTTCTTACAAAGAACTTATCAACCTGATGAGATTGACTCACTATCTAAGATTTATCATTTGGCTATCAAATTGCAACAGCAGACAAATCTGCAATCTAGAGGGTTGGGAGTACCTTTTCCTCCAATGAATTATCAGATGCCTAATCCACCGTTATACAACACTGTCCTAGGGACGTCTTATTCCCATTATGGACCTGTATCTAAGTTGCAAGCTCCACCAACTGTGCCTTTCTTTGGCAATAGCATGCACAATACCACACATCAACCTCAAGGTCAACCACCACAAGGGGGAGGATCAACCCATGTCCATTCCCCAGCCATAGTTCAAAACATGCAGAATGATCAAACTGTTCAACTTACAAGTGAAGTAGAGACTCTCAAAAAGACTCTCTCTTAAATGTCAAATGACATGGCATAGCTCAAACAAAACCCTCCCAATAATCAAAACCAGAATTACAACAATCAGGGAGGTTATAACTATCAAGGTAATTACTCTAATCAGAACACCAATAGGAACTTTCAGAATCAAAACTCCTCAAACCAGAATTATCAAAATCAAAATAGAGGATACAATTAGAGATTCAATAACAACAACAACAACAATAGGCAGTGGAACACTGAACCTAACAATGGAGGAGTTCCCCATAATTGTCAAGCAGCTGAAGAGAGACCAAATACTGCTAATGTTGCTGATTTGAATTTTATGACAAATTGGTGTAGGTTGCATGATACAGCAGCCCATTCTGAGGTCAATTGCCCAGAAATGGAGAAGATGGTGAAAATTGCACAGGCTGATTCCCATCCTCAAGCAAGAAATTTCAATCAAGGCAATGGGCTGGCCAGCACTACCATGACTTATGAAACCGTTGAAGAAAAGTATCAATTCCCTATGCAAGGGGATAATGAGCCAGAAGAAGATGTCTATGATGCTCAAGCTTTCCAATCTAAGGGTGGTCACTTTCTGAGGAACCAGAATAAAGGGTCATTCAATACATCTACACCCCCTAACAACATGGTTCCACCAAATCAGAATGCAAATAATAATCCACCCCCACCAAAGGGACCTTCTGATACTCAGAATAGAGGTAATCAGCCTTCTTTTCCTAAGTACCAATTTAGGAATGATTCGGAGTTTGATTTTGTTGCAGAATTGCAAAGGTAGAAGACATCATTGTCTTTCTTTGATATCATGAAGTGGTGCCCAGCTCAAAGGGGGGTGGTATTAAAAGCTTTGGAAAAAATAGATCGCTTGAAAGGGAAAGGTAAAGTGACTCCCGCAAAGGAGACGAATGTTGTTATGTATAAAAGTAAGAACAGTACCCCACCTTTCTTATTAAGTTTGAGAATCTTTGGAAAGAATCTACACAATTGCTTATTAGATTCTGGAGCATCAGGGAATGTCATGCCTTTTTCAATTTGTAAGAAGTTAGGATTGAGTCCTATTCCAACCAATAAAAAGGTGATTCAATTGGATAAAACCGAAGTTAATGTTGTAGGTGAGTTGAAGAACATGCATGTGCAGGTTGGATCAGACCCAAGGATCCAGACCTATATAGATATTCAAGTTGCTGACATCCCAGAAACATATGGGATGCTTTTTAAGTCAAGAGCTAATGAAAATCATAGGAGGGTATCTGTCCTTGGACTTTTCGCACATGTGGTTACCATGGAAAGGGGTTGCCACTCAGATAAGAATTGAAAGTGAACCTAGGCTCAAACACATGATTACAAAGTATGATACTCCAAATGAAGTAGCATTCTTTGAGACTGAGATGGGTGTTTACAAGCAAGAGGAAGTCCTTACTTTCTCTGTAGTTAGTTATGAGGATACACTATCCTTAGACCACACTGATTCGATGATTCACATCAACTAGCAAGTTCTAATAAGGAAACTGCAACAAGATAGGCTGGTTTTAGGAATAGAAACTGATGTGAGTAATTTATTGCTTCCTAATTGGTGTAGAATACACTATCATAACCATTCAGAGTTTACATGTCAGTCATGCATAGATATTCTAAGGTATGTAGATCTACCCAAGCAAGAATCTCAAGAGGTAACTGAGACTCCCATCAATGAGTTCTCTTTCCAAGCTAAGAATGCAACTATTCTTACACGGGTTAGTCTTTCTCTAGAAGAGGTTTCTTTACTTGTAGAACAGACTCAGGTTTTAGGGTTTTCGGATCAAAAAAAGGAAGTGGAAGTATCTCAGTTTCATTTTAATACCCCTATTCTGGATGCTTTGACAATACCAAAGGAGTTAATAGAAGATGAGTTAGATCCTGACTCAGCCCAAGAAATCGCTCAGGAGGTAGTTGTTGAACAAATTAAGGAACTAGGAAAATCGTTAACTGAGCTTTTTCTCAACACGAATTCTGATAAACAGCAAAAGTCCAAGCCGCCACATGTCACAAGTAACAAAATCCCTGTAGTTTCTAAAAGGAAAGAGTTCCCAGCTAAAGACTAGTTATGGACTCTTAAATTTGATGGTTTTAAATCTAAAGCAGGAAGTAGAGCAGGAATTGAATTAACTAACCTGAAAGAAAAAACTTATTTTGCTTCTTATAGATTGCAGTTTGGTTGCACTAACAATGTGGCTGAATATGAGGCACTTGCAAGAGGACTTATGTTTGCTCATAAGAAGAAGGTAACTACTCTTACAGTGATGGGAGACTCTAAGGTAATTGTGAAATAGGTACATAGCCAATATACTTGCCATAATAAAAGATTGGTTGCTTATAGGAATAGGGTCTGGAATTTAATAGAATATTTTGATGTCTTTGGGATTACTCTTATTCCAAGGGAAGCAAATCAAATAGCAGATACTCTTGCCATTGCAGCAAGTACATTAGAGTCGATGCAGGATTAAAATCTGAAGAGGTTTTCTGTGGAGTTGATTTCAGTTCCTGCAATTCCTGACAATGTTCGACACTTCCAGGTGTTTAATGACGATCAACATATTTTGGCCTTTTTGGAGAGTTCTGATGTATTTCAAGGACAGATAATTGATGATGTTGACAGGGATCAGGGAGACTGGAATCCAGAAAGTGACAATTCATAAGGGATAATGGATTTAAAGAGCAATAACATCCCAAAAGGGATGATAGCATTGGAAAGGATATTTGATTCAGATCCACGAGCTTATCAAAGAATGCCTACAAAGAGTGAGGGAGGCAAGTATGAATCCATTAATTTGGCTCACTCAGGGGTGGATAGGAATTTTCTTATAGGGAAGACTTGTCCTCAGGAAATAAAGGATGAGATAATCAAATTCTTGAAGCAGAATATTAAAGCAATTGCTTGGAGCTATGATGATTTGAAAACTTTTGATACATTTTTCATCACACATACAATCTCTCTTAGGCCAGAAGCCAAGCTGTTTCACCAAAAGCAACGCCCAGTCAATGCATTAATCGAGCCTCTGATCTAGAGAGAAGTACAGAAGCTTTTGGCTGCAAGAATAATTTTTCCAGTTAGACACTCTACCTAGGTGGCTAATCTAGTTCCTGTAAGGAAGAAGAATGGGGAAATCAGGTTATGTGTGGATTTCAGAAATTTAAACAAAGCCTCTAAGAAGGACAATTATCCATTACCTTCTCTTGATGAAGTATTGCAAAAAGTTAATGGATCTCAAATGATGTCTTTCTTGGATGGATATTCAGGATACAATCAAGTACTGGTAAGTCATGAGGATAGGATGAAGACTGCTTTCACTACGAAGTGGGGCACATTTTCCTACAGGGGGATGCCATTTGGTCTAATCAATGTTGGTGCTACTTTTCAAAGAGCGATGGATGTAGCTTTTAAAAACCTAATAGGAAAGTGTATAATCATCTATGTTGATGATCTAACCATCTTCTCTAAGAGTAGAGAAGATCATGCTGCTGATTTAGAGAAAGTACTGAAGAAATGTATCAGTTATGGTGTCTCTCTCAATCTAAAGAAATGTGTATTTGGAGTTTCTGAAGGGAAGCTCTTGAGTCACATTATATCCGAAGAGGGAATTTCCATAGATCCAGATCGAGTAGAAGCCATTTTGAAGTTGACAAGGCCAGGAAGTAAGAAGGAGATGAGATCTTTCTTTAGAAGGATTAATTTTGTCAGGAAGTTTATAATAGGGTTTGCACAAATTGTTAAACCACTTAATGAAATGATGAAGAAGGATGCAAAGATTGAATGGAGTGAAGAGGCTAAATCTGCTTTCATGCAGATTAAACAAGCTATATCTGAGGCACCTGTTTTAACAAGCCCGGATTATCTAAAACCATTTTACATTTATTCTTTTACTTCTGAGCATTCATGTGCAGCAATTTTGACACAAAGAAGAGAAGAGAATGAGGAGAGGCCTATTGCTTTTATGAGCTCTCCATTTAAGAATGTAGAAGTAAGATATTCATCAATAGAAAAATAGGCTTTTGCATTGGTACGAGCAGTGAAGAAGTTCAGACACTACATAATTCAAAGTCAATTAATGGCTACAGTCCCAGATCCAGCTATAAAGTCCCTCCTGATGCAAAGTGAACTAGGAGAAAGAAGAGGGAAATGGATAGCCATTTTACAAGAATTTGACTTGGAGATTCACCCAATGAAGCTTGTAAGAGGTTAAGGTTTGTTAAAGGAAATGGCTGAAGTGGACATAAGTATAACTTGTCAACAATACACTATTCAGTCATTCACAAAAGATCCCTGGTATACTGATTTAGTCTTTTTCCTCCTCAACAACAAGTGCCCAGAAGGGATGAATGCAACTCAAAGAAGAGCACTAAGGATGAAAAGTGCTCATTATATGCTTAAAAAAGGATCAATCTACAGGAAGAATTTCCAAGGAATCTACTTGCGTTGTCTGGATCAGCAAGAAGCTAAACATGCTATAAGTGAATTTCATGGCAGGCATGGAACAAGACATGGATCTGCTGATGCATTGGCTCATCAGATTTTAAGGTCAGGTTACTATTGGCCTTATGTGTTTAGGGATGCGCATCAACATTGCAGGACTTGTCATGTATGTCAAACTTCTGCATCAAGAGAAAGAAATCCTGCGATGCCCCTACAGCCGATTTATGAGGTAAGGCCATTTGCCCAATGGGCACTTGATTTTGTAGGAGTGATTAATCCAAATTCTTCTGCAGGTCACAAATTCATCTTGACTATGACGGATTATTGCACACGTTGGATGGAGGCTTTGCCTTGCAAGAATAGCACCACGGAGGTGGTTATTAAATGTATGATAGAGAACATCACAACCAGGTTTGGAGTTCCATTTGCTCTGGTATGTGATAATGGCCCTACTTTTTCTTCTGCTAAATTTATTTCATGGGCTTATGAGCATAAGATTGTGTTAAAATATTCTTCCAATTATTACCCTCAGGGGAATGGAGTGGTTGAGTCCAAAAATAAGAATTTATTGGAAATAATAAAAAAGTTGTTAGCAAGTAACCCTAAGGATTGGCATACCCAACTGAGATTTGCCTTGTGGGCAGATCGAACCAGAATCAAAGCAGCCCTAGAGAATTCACCGTTTAAGCTAGTTTATGGCCAAGATCCAATCTTCTCCATACATTTACAAATACCTGTTCTAAAATTTATGCAGGAGTTTTATAATAAGGATAATAGGATTGAGGTTAGACTGCTTAACTTATTGAACATGGAAGAACAAAGAGATGCTGCTTTGCAGCAATTCTCTAAACATCAGGTTGTTGTCAAGCGCTGGTTTGACAAAAGAGCCAAAGTAAAAGCTTTTAGGATATCAGACCTTGTGCTATTATGGGATAAGGCTAGAGAAAGGAAGGGAGACCATCAGAAATTTGATAGACTTTGGTTAGGTCCCTACCAAATAGTTGAAATCTTAGGGGAGAATGTCTTTTGTTTAAGTACCTTAACAGGAGAGATTGTTCCATTACCAGTTAATGGTTAGTTTCTCAAACACTATTTTGGTGCATAGAAAGTCTGGTGTTTTGAAAAGGAATGTACTATATTGTATCATATGTAATTAAGTTTTTTGTTTTTAGTGTTAAGTTTTTAGTTTTTAGTTTTTAGTTTTTGTTCTGCTTGTTTTATTTACTTGTTTTTTTTGTTTTCTTTCTTTGTTTCGTTTGTTTGTTTTGTTTTGTCTTGTTTCATTGGGGATTCTTATTTTGCTCATCTCAAGTTAAGGGGTTGTTATTCAAAGTATACTATTGGTACTAGGAGAGAAATTGGTTTAGGTATTCTCATTATAATCATTGAAAAGGATTTCATTCTAAAATTTATGTTTTATGATCATTCTAGTTTGGATTGGAAAAGTTATTAAGGATAGAAGATGTAAATGTGAATATCTCATGAATTGTGATCAAAGATCTGTCACCAAATTAGAGAAACATCTGCATGAGTAATTATTTATTTGTTTTAGAATGACTCTATCTTTGTTTCAAGTAAAAAATCAGATTCCAAAACTATCATGAAATCCATTGTAGTACTCAACCCACTTTTTAGATTCATTGAATCTGAGTATTGAGAGATGCATAAAAGAATTTCCATCCATAAAAAAAAAAAGAAAGAGAAAGAAAGAAAGAAAAGCAAGCTCAATATCAAATGGGTAACCAAGTATCTCTATCGAGGTTATGGACGCTTGTCTGGCAGTAGAGCAATGCTTTGAGAGGACTAGAGGTATCTCCGTCGAGGCTATGGACGCCTGTCTGGCAGCGGAGCAATACCTAAGATTTTACTGCACGATAGTTAAAGGACTCAACTTATGTAGCTTGAAACTTAGATATAATTGTTCACAAGCAGAGAAAGTATCTACAAAGAATGATGTACAATATAAGCACACACTCAGATTCAAAAATAAATCATGAGCACATAGCATCTGAGATTCAAACTCAAGATTATCCTACAAATATCTGATCTCATTCAAGGTAAGGTGTTTATAAGCCAAGTAGTTTTTGGGTGACTAAAATTTTCTTTGGGTATTTTGAAAATAGGTAAACCATTTTCCCAGCCGAGTCACCATTTGTTATGCCTTGCATAACCACCCCATCTTTTGCCTTGGTCAAAATGGGTCCCCCTTTGTTATTTTTGTACTTAGTTGTTTTTGAAACAAAGTTTGGAGTCTAGTTTTTTCAATACTTTGTTTTTCTTTAGTTTCTCTGTCGGAACCGGAACCGGAACTGAATCGGGTTCTGAAAGTTCTTTTTGATTCCTATTTTTGGTTCTATCCCGACAATCTTTTCTTTGCCTTTGTTTTTTTTGTCCTTAGCGGAAGCGGAGCCGGAGTGGGAATTGGGATGGTTGTTATCAAAATTTACAAAAGCAAGATCAATTCTGATCTCGCCTCCGCTATTTTTTTTATTTTTGCTTTGTCTCAGTTTTTGTGTTTTGTTTTATTAGGTTGGTCTTTTACTTAACTTTTTGTATTTGTTTTTGTTTTGTTTCTACTTGTTGGACGCGGAGCCGAAATGGGAATGAGGTTCAGAAATTTTATAAATTTAAGATCCCGATTCCATTTTAGTTCCACTCTTGCCACTCTTTGTCGTTGACTTTTTGACTGAAGCACACTGCAAACCAGTGTTCGTCCTCTTACAATCCGACTCCGCCTTTACTGCTTTTTAATGCATTAATGGTGGTTGCCGGTGTAGGTGGAAATTCACATATTGACCTTTATTAAGGGTTAAAGCCGATCATTATTGTTATTATCACAAGTCTAAGAGCGCGAAGAGCAATAGCAGAGTTCGTTTGAAAAAATTGATCGAGATAGAGAAGGGATATTATGTGTGAATCGATTCAAAAAGTTGGCTTGGGTTTGTTTGCATTTGAGGTAGGTCTTTTATTTTTGTTGTTCGTTGTGTTTTGCTTTATATCTGCTCGTGTGTTCAATCATTGTGTTTTCAAGCAATTCTATGATCATCGATGTGATTGAATGAGCAAGTTCTTGTTTTGTCTTGTTTGTTTTACTTTAAATCTTTGTTTTCTTGTTTTGCCGTGTCGTTTCTTTCTATTTTTAGGGCATTGTCGCTTTCACGTCTTAATCGTGATTGCGTAGTGTCGTTTTTGGTTTGCAGTAGATTAGATTAGATTAAGGGTCTTTAATGGTGTTTGTTAGATTAGAAGTTACAGTGAGGTAGCTTAGAGATTTTACAGTGAGTTAGGGTAGATTAGATTTATTGTTTAAATTAGGGTTTCGTCGTCTGGTACTATGGCAGGGTTTAAACCCGTGCCCTAGTTTTTATTGGGTTTGTTAGATTAGGGTTTCCTTGGTCTTTGTAATTACTTTAATAAGAGTTAAATAATGGCCCTAAAATGCAATTGTTCCCCAGGTCATATGAGGGTAGAGTTTTTGAGCTCCTTTGCCATTTTATAGCGACCTAGGTTTTAATCATGAAATTGTGTGGAAAATGAAGAAAGTATTTGACGTCATGATTAGCCTAGGCGGAGGCGGGATTGGAATAGATTATGGACCTAAGAGTTTTGTTTTACTAAAGTCATCAATTCCATTTCTATCCCGTTTCCGATTTCGAGTTTTAAAAGGTTTCCTTGAAGTATATGATAACTGGCAGAGGCGGGATCGGAACTGATATTGAACTTAAGAATTTTGTTTGCAAAGGATATCAATTCCGTTTTCATCCCGTGTCCGGCTCCGCATATAATGGAAAGTATTTCTTCAAAGTAACGATGATCAAATCAAAGGCAGAGGCGGAATGGAAATAGAATATGGAAAAAAGTAAAATTCGAAGAAAACCAAATCCATTTTTTTGTTCCGATCCCGGGTCCGATAACCTTCCCGACTCCGACTCCGAGCCCGTTTGTTATTAGGTGAAGTTTCTATATCGGTTTTTGCTCCGAGTCCGCCAGTTTTGTAAAAGAGATTCTTTGGAGCTTCTGTCTAGTTCCGACTCCGATGTATGTGTAACAGGTATGTTTTAAAAACATGTTTTATGATGATATCTAAAGATCTAATTAGATGTTTGCTTGCAGGAAAATTGAAAGATGTCAGGAACGTCAAGAGAGACTGCTTGAAGGAATCAACCGGTTGGAACATCAAAAACAGCACCAAAAATCAAGAAGGTAAAACCAGAACAGCTGCCTTATACATTGAGGTATGATCATAGGAATCTGGTGGTGAAAGTAAGCAAAGTGGAATCAGACTGGTCAGATATCACAGATACTAATCTGGGCCAATATAGCTTTGAAGAGTTACATGAAGAGAATTTTGCAGAACAAGCAAACTTGACAGGGAAAACACAAAGGATTGCTGACTCTGGTCTTGCACATATCACTGTGTTTCCTTTATCAGTCCAGTGTCCAGAGTTGATATTCACGGTGGCCAGTACCTAAAATCCTGCTACAAGATTATGCATGGATTCACAAAATAATGTGATTATAGATCTTACTCTGCAAATGTTCCAAAGCATATTTAATGTTCCTGATCCCAAGAGTTTGGTGCAGCTAACTGAGGCAGAGGCATTGGAGAAATATAGCAAGCATAAAGACTCCAATAAGTCTTATTTAAACAAAAAGTGGTTAAGCATAGAGAAGAAATCTTTAAGCAAGCTGGCAGACCAACCAAAGAGGGCAGATTTCAAGAAGGAGATATCTGATTTGATATTAATGTTGTCCAGAGCATTTGGGAAGAGGGATACCTTCCACTTCAACGAATGGATGTTTCATTTTATTCAAGTAATCTTTCAGGGTGATTACCAGTTTGATTGGTCAATGATTGTTTCTGATGCCATACATGATCAACTCACGAGGGTCAGACAGACTAAATCTTTCTTCATGACTTCTTATGTGGTTTATGCTGCAGCAAGATTGGGGATTTTCCCAAGATTAAACAAAGTAGGTATAATGGGAGCCTTGGATGGACAAAAGAAGGTATGGGAGCACTATGATCAATTATCTCTTCAAGTTGCTGAGACTCATTTCAGAAGAGTCAATGATGCCTTTTTATATGTGGTTATCAATCAGTTGAGTGGAGATGCAAGATACAGGTTAAGTCAAGAAGCTATGGCTTTTATTGCTGAATGGGGAAGTTGGTACATCCAATACCCCAAATTTACATACTTCAGGTTATTTGGTTTTGAAGGTCATCCCCATTTACTTCCAAGATGTTGTAGTAATAGAATAGTGCTTATGGAGTTTGTGTATTAGGCCATTGGAGTTAATGCTAGGTTTGGGATCAAGCACAAGACAGGATGCCATAAATTTCCCATGACACTGGGTGAATATAATTGTCAACATTTGAAGGGAGCAAAGGTAGTTTGTAATGAGTTGATACAATTGAAATTAGGATTGTATACAGCTCGTAAGTATTTTGATCCAAAGGAGAAAATGCATGCTTTATTAACTTCAGTGTTCACTAAACACTTTAATTTGTTACAGGAATTTTGGGGTGATAGGCAGGATGAGTATGACTTGAGGAAGAAGAATTATGAGAGATTATCAGTCTCACTCATGTCAGAGCTTGGTATTAAAGAAAATATTCCTGACACTTTGGTGGATGATGGAATTGTATAAGATCCCTCATATGAAGCTTTGAACATTGGTACCAAAAACTTAGATCCAATAGACAGGAATGAGGAAGAAACAATTGATATTAAGAAAATGGGAAGAAAAGTCTTGGATGGAAGTGTGCAATGGTTAATAATGAAAGCTCGAGCTCCTCAAGGACCAGTCCTTAAGAAAGGTAAAGGGTACAAGAGGATTAAAAGAAAGACACCTTCCAAGGAACCATTAGAATTCTTTCCTCCTGACATTGAAGAAATAGAGCTTGAGGTAGTCGATGAAGAAGAAGAGACACCAGAGGGAGATGTTCCAATTGAATCTGTTGTTTCTATGCCCGCATTTGGTGAGTCATCCAGACAAGCCCCACTCACACGAAAGAAAAGTAAAGAAGTTCAAGGAGTACTTTACGCCATGGTTGAGGATGATAAAAGAAAAGAAGTGGAGGAAGAATTGGTATAAATTGAGACAGACTCGGATGAAACTCTTTCAAAGAAGGACCTGCAAGAAAACATGCCTTTAGAGGGGACTATTGAGCAGATTCTGACACAAGAAGAGCAATGGAAACAGTTTGAAGATGCTATAAGAGAATCTGATGTAAGGGTTGTTACGAAGAAGCAAAAAGAAATGGAGGCAAAGTTACAAGCTGACGCTCTACTTCACTAGCAGCAATTAAAGGCAAAAGAAATTGAAACAAGGACAGCAACTGATGAAATGGAGGAGCAAATGAGGCAACGAGAGCATGAGATCAAGGTCAAGGAAAAAAATGACAAATTGGAATTGATACAGAAAATCCATGATCTTGAGGAGGAGAAAGCAAGAAACCAAAGGGAAAAGGAAGCCCTGGTTGCTAGATTGAAGCTTGCAGAGGAAGCTCGACAGAAGGAACAAGAAGCTAAAGCTCTAAGAAAGGAAAAGGATACTGAAGAACTAATAAGGAAACAGCAAGCTGAAGAAGAAAGGGAAAAGGCAAAGAAGCTCATAGCCTTGGAAATGGAAAGGATAGAAAAGGAAGAATCAGAAAAGATAAGAAAAGAAAAAGAGGTCGAAGAGCTAATTAGGAAGCAAAAGGAAGAAGATGTCGAAGCTGCAAAACTTAAAGCTTTGGAGGCAGAATGGTTGGAAAGAAAGGCCTTGGAAAAAAAGAAATTAGAGAAGGATCAGATGGAAGAAGAGAAATTGAGAAAAGAAGAAGAAGACAAGAAAATGCAGGAACAACAAGATAGAGAAGAGGCTGAGAAGTTGGTGCAGATGCATGTGCTACAGGAGCAACAAGAAAAAGCAAAGGTTGATTCTCAACCTGAGGTAAATGTTCAGCCACCCTCTACAGTTGTTGCTTCCTCTTCCATGATGATGACTACTCCTAGTGCTCCTACATGGTTGAAGTTAGACCTGCAGAAAAGAGCTAGAACACCTCCTCAACCTCTTAATTTGGAGGATATGATGAAGGGGATTGAACAGGAAAGGCCTAAAAAGAAGGCTAAAGTCTTACATTCTACCAGACTCACAGATAAAGGGGAGATAGTTGTTGAATGTGCCATGCCTATGACTGAAAAGGAGGTAGGGGATATGCAGCTAACAGACTATCAATTGAGTATGGTTAATTTGGGAAGACCCACTAGAAATCAACAAATGAATCTAATTGATGTGGTGGCCTCAATGACTAAATCAAGAATGATCAAGGACAAACAAAAGAAAGATGAGTTTAAGGCTCAATTGGATCAGTTACATTCATTCTTGAAGAGTGTCTCCTCTCCAAGGTCACAACAAATTGCAGCTATTGAGACTCTTATTTTGCTAAGCAAAAAGGAGGTTGATGATTTGGTGCAAATTAGAGGTAAGGAGGAGATGGTAGATAAATGGATAGACAAATTAAACCACGAGGTAGGTGAGGTTTTAACAAAAGTGTTTGAGGCCTACAAAGAAGCAGAGGGAGTAATAAAAGAGATGCATCAATACATTGAGGCATCAAAAAAACAAGAAGAAGAGTATAAGGAGTGTAGTGAAAGGTTGGAAAAGATAAATACATTGCCTCTAACTATTCTTCTAGAACAATCTATACTTGAAGATGATAACAAAGACTTTATAGAAAAGACTTCTCGCATACTCAAGTTTAGAACTGACTTTTTGAGCAAACACAGGGATGATATGCAGGAAGTAGTTAATAAGTTGACGAAGCAGTTGGAAGAGTTGGAAGAAGTCATGGCCATAATTGTAGATGTGAATGTAATGACAAAAGATGGCATGTCATTGAGTCAGGTTAGAGAGAAATGGAATGAAATATTCCAAGGACTCATGCAGGAGAAAGATGATGGAGGAGACTTGGTGATAGATCGGCTTGTAGAAGTCAAAGAAGAAATAAAAGTTGTAGGGAGAGAATTGATCAAGGTTAAAAGTATGAAAGAATTTGCTGCAGTTGAGTTGGATCGCATCAAATTTTAAGATGACTGGATTGATGGGCCAGACATGGACATGCTACAACAAGTCTTCACCAGTTATGATGAGTTCATGGCGGATCCGGCTTCACATGCATAAAATCTTGCATGCATGATGTTCTTCTTCCTTGTATGTCACATGCATGATGATTTTCTTCCTTGCATGTTGCATGCATGCAGCACTGACAGTCTTGAGGGCGCATGACTTCTTTTCTTCTATTTTCTATCTTCTATTGTTAGATCAAACTTAATGTATAATGTAAGAACTCAAGATCAAAGCTGATCTGAGTTTCCAAGAAAGTTGATTATTCCTAAAAAGGTGGAAAGCCTAAGATAGAAGTGAAGTTCGAACTTCTTTTGTATAGCTATAAATACCAGATGGGTATCACATTGTAAGGGTCAGCTAATTGAGAATTGGATTGGTTTGCCTAATGCCAAGAGATAGAATTTTGTAGAGTTTTTGCAGAGATACATTGTACTGGATCTTTTTACAGTTAATAGAATTGCAGGTTTACGAAATATGGAGTTTACATTGAATTGTGTGGTTTGATAAGGTTAATGAGTTATAATCCACCTGAATGCTAGTGATTGTGTTGAAGCGTGATAGTTTCTTATGTGATGAAAATCATTAGAAGAAACCAGGTTTAAATATTATCTTGTTAAATTGTCATTGAATTAAAGTTATTGAAGTCTATTGATCTATAGTTTTGATGATGAATGAATGTGTGTTGTTTTGGAATCTTGAAAATACTTGTGATAGGCGAATAGTGGAATTGAATTAAGCACCTAAGATGTATATGATGGTACAGTCATACTGTGGGTTGTGTCATGCTATGGTTTTTATGATCGGTTAAGAAAAAATTCATTGTTAAAAGTATATGTCTGGATATTAGATAAATTTAATTCATACTTACTGATTTACCCCTTTGATCCATCTTTTTCTTTTATTTAAAACCCATTGATTTACAGGTACTATTTCAATAAAAAGAGTTATAGCTTGAATCGTTTGTTACCAACATAGGCCCCTTGAATATTACAGTTGCATGAACCAATTGAGTGACATCAGACAGTTGAGAACCAACTACCAGGACCTTGGGAGTTAGACTACTACATATTGTCTTTCTTTTTCAGGAGAGATAGAGTAGAAATATTCTGTTTTAATGTTGTTTGTATCATTTTAACCATCAATAGGTAATTTTCACTAGACTAAAATAGCTCAAATGGCTAAAACTTGAAATAATACCACCATCTCCACCTACAGAATCTGAAGATTATATCCAAACTTCCTCCCCTATCACACCATCCACATCAAATGAACTATGTCAATCCCTTACTCCAAAGCATGCTATAATATATTCTTCTCCATCTCAAGATCAATGCATCCCTTCCACTCCACCTCATTATCCCCTTCCATCTCATAATCAAGATCAAATTATCCCTTCCATATCATCTTATGTACCCTCTCTAAACCAAAATTAAAGGAATTGTTCCACCCCATCTCCCAATTTCCTTCTATCTCAAGACCAAAGTAACTCATCCACCCCATCCCATGATCCCCTTATAAATCAAGATCTAAATTCCTTATCTTATAAACAATCAAAAAGATTATTAAAAGAAAAAATTACCCGTTATCAACAAAGGTAGTCTCCATGTCTCCTTCAATCAACTAAGCTCTATGTACAAAATACTCTAGTATCCATGGATTTAATCTAACCACCATGAACTTAAAAATGAGAATATGTCTCTAAAAAAACTAAATCTTCAACTATAAAGTCTGTATTAATTTTTTTGTAGGAATCTCCTTGCTTTGATGAAGGAATCCATTGATTTTATAATTCATTAGATTTTTATTTTTTCAAAGAAAATTGTTATCTTTGAATAAGAATATGCATGAATATTTGTTGCACTAGATTCATGTATAAAATGATTTGCATCTATCAAGCATAGCTTGTTTAAAATAAATATTAGAATGATTATGTGAATCAACCATGAAACCTCCTATAAAAAAACAAGAAAACCAAAAAAAATAGTACAATCAAACCTATAGAGATAAAAAGACATGAAAAGTTGAAAAGTTACATGCACAATCAAACCTATAACATGTAAGCTCCTCCAATCTCCAATTAGTTTTCTTAATCTACACTTTAATGACAACTCTACTCCAATAAACCTCAAACTTCAAGCACAAAAAATATGTAGAGCACTTCCAAACACATGAGAAAATACTATTGTTCACAAGAAACATAACAAGCCTCGTGAATCTAAACAATTATAATGATTGAACATTACAAATTAACTAGATTATTATGCAAATAAATATATAAAACACTATTGCAGCAATATATTATATTCATCGATAAAAGTCTGATATAAAAGGTTCATATTTATAATCTTTTTAAATACTTGAACTTGAAAATGTCTTTAACAATTATGATTAGATTTGATCATATAGCAACTAATATGTATTTTATAAATAATTTTCAATAACACATTTCAAACTTTGACTTGTTTACACCGAAGGCGTATCCAATATGAAATGGAGCAAGCTGAACGATTAAATTGACGGTTCATCGTTTCCAAAAAGGCATGGGAGACTATCAAAATAATCTTGGATGCTCATTTTTCTATCTGTCTTCTTTACCGCTTTCAAAGAAGAAGCACTGCACAAAGTGAAATACCTAAGTATAGGTAGAAAAAGTCAGAAAGGATGTGGATAGTGCTAGAAAATAAATTCATCAAATAAGAGCAAAACGTAGTTTAAAAGTTCTCAATAATTTTTTATTAAAAAAAAATGACTAGCACTATTTAGCCTTATTATGTAAATGCTCTAGTAGAGCAGAACACACTGTGGTATGGCATCAATTTACTCATCTCTACTTCTAAATCACCTCTTAAATAGTAAACGAAGTTGAAGTGAAAGGAAAATTGGGCCGTGTTTCATTTGTAGATGATCCTCATAAAAGAACCGCATATCCCAAATATATTCTACTAAGGACTTTCAGACAGATTATATTTAATTAATTAGCCATCACTGGAAAAGTGGAAATCCTAAGAAAGATCACCAGATATTTAGCTAAAAAGAAACTACTAATTTAACTTATCATGAATGATATTGATCGTATCTTTCTAATGACTAGTGAAGGGTCATCTTTGTTTTAATATTAGCAATCGTAGCCTAGTATTAAACAAGGGATCCCATAAAAGGGCTACCACAACTATTTTTTAAACTCGGGTGGCCCATGTAACTTGTTCAAAATCCAGATCTTCCTCTCAAATGCACAGTAGCAATTACTTACGAAGAGGATTCTCACCAATTGGTTGAAATTGGTTGTTGAGACTCTGCAGCGAGCACTTTCGATATTTTAGGGTGGGGAAAAAAACCAAGCCAAATGGCAGCTACATAGAGTTTAAATTTCTTCATATTTTTCAATAGAAATAATGATTAGTAGCATTTTGCTTGATTATGAAAATGCCCTAGCAGAGCAGAAAATAATCTTGGAAAGGCACCATTTTACTGCTAAGATCCTCTTGATATTTCTCAAAGGTCCACTCAGTAAATTCCATAACACCTCATCTATTGGATCGCTCCTACTCTATATTTCTATTTCTCTCTATCTCCCTCTCACTCCTCTTTATCTCTTACTATCAATGTCTTCCTATCTCCCTCTTTCTATACCTATCTCCCCCCCCGGGCTCTTTATCTCTCTCCCTATTGCAAACATAACATGAGCCTATCGATAATCAAGCTTGATTATCTTTGTGATTTAGAAGTTATATTTCAAGTGTGTTTGCTGAGTAGTTAAGGGGACATTGGGATTTCATATCTCCACCCTCCCCATCAATTCCATTGCATCTCACGACCCACACATAGTACACGTCTATACTAATAATTTAACTATTAGGCTTTTTATGTGTTAATTTAATTTGAACTATATAAAAATATATTAATTAATAAGTATAATAATTTTATATTTATATTTAATATTTTTTATATAGTTTTAATTGTAGAATATAATATTTAATAACAATGCTTTATATAAAAATTGTTATATATAATAATAATTTTTATTTTATAAAATGTACATTATGTATTTATTAGATATTATATTATATTTATATTTTATAAAATATACTATATGATAAGAAATATAACCATAATCTTAATTTTAAAATATACATTATATACTAACATATATAATAATATTTTTTGTTATGCAACACAATGAATTCAAGGTTATCTCTCTTATTCACTCATTCTCTCTCTATCTCTCTCTATCCATATCTTTGTCTACCTCTATCTCTCTCTCCCTATCCCTCTCCATCTATATATTGCACTCTATCTATATCTCTCCCTCTCTCCCTCTCCCTCTCCCTCTCCTTCTCCCTCTCCCTCTATATATTGAGCTATCTCTCCCTCGCTATCCCTTCTCCCTCTCTATATATTGAGCTATCTCTCCCTCACTATCCTTCTCCTCTCCCTCTCTGTATATTGAGCTATCTCTCCCTCACTACCCCCTCTCCCTCTCTCTTCTTCTCTACCCATCTCTCTCCCTCTCTCCCCTCTTCTCTCTCTCTCCTTTACATATTTCTCTCCCTCCTCTTTATCTCCCCCCTCTCTATATCTCCCCATCTCTTTCTCTCTCCCTCCCTCCCTATCCACTAATCTATATCCCTTTCTCTTTCAATATATCTATCTCTCCCTATTTCTCTCTCCCTCTCTCCATCTCTATTTATCTTTCTCTACTTCTCTTTGTTTGTCTATATCTTTGTATCTCTCCCTTCCCCCCTCTCTATACATATCCTTATATCTTTATCTCTCTATCACTCTATCTCACCATCTATATATCTCTCTCCATCTCCCTCTTTCTCTATAGCTCTCTATCTCTTCCTCTATATCTCTCCCTCTCTATCTCACTGTCTCTTTTTTATTTTTACCTCTCCCTCTCTCTATCTTTATATTTTTCTCTCTTCCTCTCTCCCACTATATCTCACCCTCTATGTATATTTGTCTCTTCCATCTCTATCTATCTCTCTCCTCTCTCTTTATCTCACTATCTCTCTCTATTTTTATCTCTCCCTCTACCTTTCTCCATCTCTCTATATATCTTCTCTCTCTTCCTCTCTCCCACTATCGCTCTCCCTCTCTATATTTCTCTTCCATCTCTATCTATCTATCTCCTCTCTCTTTATCTCTCTCTCTTTCTATCCATATCCCTCTCCTTCTCCTTCTCCATTTCCATCTCTCTCCTTAACACTCTCTCTCTCTCTTGCTCAAACATAACATGAGACTACTAGTAATGGAACTTGATTATCTTCTTCAATCAAAGAATTCATATTTGTATCCTTGTTGATTTGAAACTATCACTTCTCCATTAAGACCTTTATAGCACAAACAAAAATGTTTTTTAAATGACCTACCAATCAACCTCATGTAATACATAAATGTATGCAAAAAAAAAAAAAACCAATTTTTTTCCTATTAACCATCCACACCTCTTCCGCGTACCCATTGCACACCAAGATGCAATTGCTAGTTTATATGATGTGATTTTAAATGAACCTCAACCATCTAAAGAAATCAAAACTTAAAATGTACTATTCCAAAAGCACTAACGCCTTCAAAGGAATGTAGAGATTAGACCTGTTGGTAGTTTCCATTAGGCTCCGCATTCGACTCGGTTTGATGCTCTTCCGTAACAACGAACTCCATTCACTTCCTCTTCTCACAAACTTTCATCAAAAGGTAGACCAAAACGCCCGCCACCGTCAGGAAATAGCGAGTACGTAGATAGCCAATTTGTTCTGAGACATGACAAAGATATGAAACGCCATGGGCACCACGCATATGACAGTCAAGACACGTATCCCCACGGGCACCCTGTAGGGCCTGCTCAGCGCGGGGGGGCGGCTTCTCCGCTCGGGGGGCTTGTGCCTCAGCCGCAGAAATGAAGCAAATTCCAGAAGCATCCCGCAGCTGTACAGAAAATTTGCGGCCTTTACGATGGTATCGAAGTTGAGGTACGAGAGTAACAGTGTGCTCCCGGCAGAGACGAGGAATCCCAACAAGGGTGTGTCGTAAGTAGAGCGCTTGGCCATGCAAGCGGGCAGGAGCCCAATATCTGCCATCCCCAACAGCTGAAACGACGTGCTGCTCAGTTGGGCTTCAAACAGCCCTACTGTGGACAACACGGCGCTGACTTCGACCCAGTATTTTAACCACGCACCAGCGATTTGTCCCGCAGCATCGGCGAGGTACCCGTTGGTCCACGACTCCTTTTTCAACTCCAATGCACCCGTGCCGGCCAGCAGGGGTATTATGTATCCCACGCACGTCAACAACCCCGCGAACAAGAGCGCCCGCGGGAACGTTCGCTGCGGGTGCTCTACCTCACCTGCCAGCGTGCTCACGTTGTCCCAGAAATTCAGATTCCAGTAGAACGTCGTCCAGTCCACTCTGCCCTTCGGCCGCCCACCCCACTGCGAGGGCTTCAGCTTCGGAATAGAGAAGAAAAACATGAGATAAAAGGGAATCACTGACACCACCTCGAGCGTAACAGCCGTCCAACCCACTATTCTGAGCCCCATGAAGTTGAGATAGCTCGATGCCAGCGTGTACACCGAAATTCCCACGATTCGGATGCGGCCATGCCCGAAGGCTGGGAAGACGATCTTCAGGTAGTCCAGGCAGAGGTCCGGGTATACGGCGTTGTTGATGACGCCGTTCAGCCATTTCCACCATCCCATGAGAAAACCCCAGAATGGCCCGAACGCCATCGACGCCCACACCACGTACCCGCCGTTGTTGGGATAGGTAGTCGCCAGCTCTGCCGTCATCAGTGCCTCGGGTATGCTCCACACCAACGGTAAAATCATGAACCCTAACAACGCTAGCAGTGGGCTCCCTTTTTGTAAGACTGGCTCCTCACCGATCGGGCCGCCGGAGACTTCGAAGTATATGAGAAATATCAAGTGAATGAGCTTCAATTTCTTTGATTTCTTAGGAGCTGATTGTTGGATGCCTGAAGTGGTCGTGTATCTTTCGGATTCTGTTTCTAGAGCTGCTCCTCTGTTGCCCTCTCTTTCTGCACCTCGTGGGCCCATTGAACGCACTTGTAATTAGCTTCAACTCCAGATTCTTACTAGAGTTTCTTGGCCAACTGAGCATTATGCGGACAAACACAATGCCTTGCCTGTTTGATCTTCTGCACAAGTGTGGTTGCCAGTTGCAACTTGAAGGCAGCAGCTATCCAGCCCCAGGAATGCACCGGGGCATGGATGCCTGCCTTATCCATGCGGCATGGCCCATCCATACTACAGCGGCAGTTCCTTGATTTTCTCGCTCCGCCGTCAGACTCCGTACAAATTCTGTAGCGTTTAATAAAAAAGGCATAGTTAAACATACTCTGGCTCTGCCGTCAGACTCCGTACAAATTCGGTAGCGTTTAATAAAAATGGCATAGTTAAACATACTCTTGCTGGAAGAGTATAAATGAAATCAAAGACATCCCTTTTTAACTATGGTGTTTAAAAAAAAATATTAAAACATTCTAAATATAAAAATTTAACATTTATTTAAAAAATAAGATTATATTTTTATTTTATTTTTTATTAAAAATATATTATATTTATTTTATTTTTTCATGAATAATTTTCGATATTTAATTATAATTTTAAAATTATATAAAATACTTAAAATATTAATAAAATTTTATTTTAATGTAAAATATATATAAATATTTAGTATAAACAAAATTTTATTTTTCAAAAAATTGTTTCTATTAAATTAACTTAAATATTAAAATTTGGATATATTTAATATAAATTGATATTAGAAATTTTGATAAAAATAAGGTTTTTACTTATAATTTTTAAATTTGATTGTGAAAACATCTATGATCAAATTTTTAGGACAAAATTTTAAATAGTTAATGTATAGGCTTTTAGATAAGTCATTAAATTTTAAACTTTTTTAATATAAAATGAATATAAAAGTTTAAAATTTAAAATAAAATGAATTTTTAATAAAAAATGAATATAAATTCTAATGTTTGTTTAATTTTTTTATAATATTAAATTCTAATACATGTATTAACATGATTTAATACATATATATGAATATATTATTATTATTGTATAATGACTTACTCCCCATAGAAAAGAGGAATACTTGAACTCAAAGGTGATGCTATAATATGTTAATTGCTCCAACATTCCCTCCGCGATTACTTCGGCAAAATCAAAACGTTTTTTGCTTCTTTCTTTCTTGAGCATGAAGGCCAAACCCAGCTGGAACTTGTGGACCTCGTCATCACTTCCATGGCCACAAACAAAAGTCAGCATTGAGAAGACATCATGTACATCTGGCCTAAACTCTATGTGCACCAAAGGGAAGACGAGTTGATTTTTACTCAACCCTTTAGTTGTTTCATCCATATAGGATCTTAATTTTTTGTCTCTAGTTCTCCAAAAATCTTCCATTCTTATGCTTTGGAATCTCTTGGCTTCCCAATTTGCAGGGATACATAGCATATCTCAGATGGTTGTTGCACTAATGGTAACTATTAACCTATTGCCATTAATAGCTCTAGTTTCTTTATTTAAATTTTATGTGCATGCATTAACCAATTTTGGGCATGGATGCGTGTAGGGCAGTATGAATTGTGGCAAGCCACAATTCCAAACACGGGTTGTAAAACCTTTAGTTGACCCATGGATTAGCATTCTCTGCAATGCCCCCTCTAAGGCTTTTAGGGTTTACATGTAGTTTTGGGTCGAAGATGTTGTCCATGAAATCCTTGACCGCCTCATCCTTGACGAGGTTTCCTAGCTATGTGGTTTTGGTATGCATAAAGCTCTGGTCCTCTAGCGCTAAGGCATTAGCATATGAGATCTCCCCAAAGATGTTGGTGTAGCCTGGCCTTTGGAATAAAATTTCAGCGTCTCAATCAAAAGATGATGCTTCTGCCATTACTGCGTTCTTGGAAGGATTTGTAGAAAACTCCTTCAGAGCAGTAGTTGCTTGAGAATACCAACACTTTAGTGAAAGCATTTTCTTTTTTGGGTGCATTCAATTCTCACATGTACATGCAGTAAATGTGTTGCCATTATAGATGGCCCACTAAGTGTTTCCAACAAGGCAATACGTGTAGAGTGGGGTCCATACTCCTCGAGAACACCAACTTTGTTGTGAGAATGCATTAAGTACATTCCTTACGCCACCCTTTTGATAAATAAGCTTTAAGCAATGGGAAGCATGCTTTGAGTGATGAAGGCGTACTTTGAAAAGACATTTTCATTTAATTTAGCAGGGATTTAGCTCTTTAAGAAACGTCTTTTCACATAAGCAAGCAAGTTGGCGTTGGTGATGATGATAGACACATGGTGGTAGATTGTACAGGCGAGCATTTACTCCCAACACCCGAATTAATTCCTCAAGGCTTGATTGGTGATCCTTTGTATGATTTACCCCTTGCTTCTCATTGTCTTAATATGTTTTTCATTGTCGTCGGTCAGGAGATAGGTTTTTTGTTCGCTAGCCTCCTCGGTGCATATTTTTATATAAATAGCGACATCCACTTTGTGAAAATACTCTTTGATTTTAGCATTGATTTGGTGAGCTCTTTTCACTGCATTTTCTCTTTTTCTAGTCTACAAGCTTCCTTGCCGCAACTATGACTGGTCTAGGAACCCCAATTCAGCTCTTGAGCTAGAAGTTGTAGAACTCTTTTGTACGAGAGGTTAGCAGTGAGAAAATTAAATGCCTGGTAGGAACAAAGGACAATCCCATGGTTGTCACATTTAAGTGGGTGCTTAGGAAGGACTACATGAAAGACGAGAATCATTCATGCTACAATTTGAATGTTGTTTCTAGATTCGTGGCCTCATTACTAGACCTGGACATTTCCAATCCCTAGATTATAGAGTTGTTCCATGCTATGTTTGATTCAGCATACTTGAATAAGCTAGGAAAAGTCATCCAAGTGGCTATCCCTAGCGTTAGCATTCCATCCACCATGAATATCTAGAGGCACGTTGATTATGTGGAAGCAATGCCATGGCTATCCTTTCTTACAAACTTCCAAACTATGGACATGAAGCGCCATTGGTTGCTATCTCAACCCACAACTTCCTTTCTCCTAAGGGTGTATAACGTGGAGCGTGTTCTTGGGCTTGATTGGAAGAATCACTTTGAGTTCCTGGTTTATAGCCCTAGTGTCAAGGATTGAGGTTTGTGTGATGCCCGTGTGCCCATGTGTTAACAACCCTTTACTGCCCTACTGATGAAATCTTAGAGAAGAAACAACATTTTGACTATTGTGACCAATGGAGGCTAGACTGTCTTTCTACTATTTTTATGATGCCTTCTCTTTTTGCTTTAAAATGCAATTTTGGGTTTTTGATGAGAAGGATTTTAAGCTTCTCTCAGAGCCTTGGGCTCGAAAGCGCATATCATTTTATAAATATTTCCCGATGAATATAAGATATTATACTTTATGCTATTATTTTGTGTTTACTCTCTGGCTTTATTCGCAAAAAAAATGTATTTTACAAAAAAATTGCATATGGTACATAACTGTAAAAAGATTACATATGGTACATAACTATAAAAAAATTCAAACTGTGTGTACTTTAATTGAATAGTTTTACATGAATACCATTTACTAGTATTTCCAAAATGTTCCAGTCCATATCTTCTAGATCATGCGCATTCTTTTCCTTGCATGTATGGATGTGGAAGGGACCCTTCCATAGTGAATCAAAATTTGCATGATGCCCTGGTCTTGCAGCTCGTTCATCGTATTTCAACACAAGACTCCCCTCCCTAAAATTTAGGTTAGAGGCCCCTTTTTATCAAACTAACGTTTGACTATTTGCTAGCATCCAATCATGACATCAAATGTCTTTTCTCTCTTTTCTTCAAGGCTTAAGAGCTCTGCCAATCTTACCTCCATTCCACTATCCTCCTCAACTTCCAAAGCTTTTAAAAATTGTAGTATCGTAATTTCTATGGAAATGGGTAAGACTACCTCCTTTCCATATACTAATTCGTAATTGGAGGTTTTCAGGATCTATTTAGGCACAATTTTGTAGGCCCATAAGACCACCCAAAAATGCTTGTGCCATTCCTTCTAGTGTTCTAGTCTGATGCGCTTTATTAATTTGATCAGGTTCTTGTTAGTTGATTTCGTTAACCCATTTCCTTGCGGGTAGTAATTGGATAAAGTCTTGAGGTAGACCCCATGTTTAAGAGAAAAGTTTGAAATCCTAGAGCCTATGAAGGCTCATGCATTGTCAGAAATGATGGTTTTGGGTGAATTGAACCTTGCTAGTAACTCCTCGAGAAAATTGGCAATTTCTATTTTTGTAGCATTCTTCAGTGAAACAGCCTTCATCTATCTTATGAAATAATCAGTAACCATGAGTATCCACTTATGGCCGACACTGGAGATGGGATTGATCACCCTAACAAAATCCAAACTCCATTCTATAAAAATTTCCTCAGTCACGATTGGCTCAATGGCATGACAAATTTCTTCTGCCTGCCAACAAAATATTGGCATTGAGTACACTTCCACACCAAATGATGGGCCTCAAAGAACATTGAAGTCCAATAATAACTTGCCCACATTATTTTTAAAGCAGTGATCTTGGCATAAAAGTGTCCACCCTTTGGGTTGTTGTGGAATTCACCTAGAATTATTTTTGCCTAGAGCTTGTCCATGCAACAGAGAAGGACTCCATCATAATTTATTTTAAATAAAAACTCCTCAACTATTACATACCTAGTGCCTTGCAGTCATTAATAGCATCTTTGTGAGGCAGGATGTTGGCTAGGTATTTCCCAGTCTACATAAATCGTGTCCGATCAGCCTCAAACTACTTTGCATAGACCTAGTCGATCTCCCTTTCCATTTGGGAGCCTAATTATTGCGTGAGGTATTTGCAAAGACCTCTTCATCAAACCAACTTGGTCAGGTATATTTCCATATCATATTCTAGGATCTTGGTGATCCAGTTGGCCCTCTTCTCAGTTATGTCACCTTTACTGATATATTGCCTAACGTTGGGATGAGCAATGAGGATGGTAATTTTGTTGGCCGATACTAGGTGTCAAAATTTCTTCAGGCTTTTGACAATAGCAAAGGCTTGCTTTTCAACAAGTTTATACCTAGTTTTATATCCTTTGAGATTCCTAGAATGAAAGGCGGTGGGATGTTCTTTGCTTCCCTCCTTGTCTTTCTGAGTGAGCACTGAAGCTATGTTGTGTCGGCTACTATAGACGTAGAGCAAGAAGTCTTTGGAGAAGTCCAGATTGGATAACATTGGAGCTACGGAGATGGTTGTCTTAATTTTCTCAAAAGCAAGCTTACCTTTGGGAGTCCATTTAAACGCTAAGCCCTTCTTTAACATCAACGTGATAGGTCTTGTGATGCCTGTGAAATTTGGAATAAACTAGCTAAAAAATTTGATCTTCCCTAAAAATGATTGTAACCCTTTCTGGTTAACAGACAGCTATAGTTCCAGTATAACCTTTATCCTTTCAGGATCTATGACTATCCATTCTTTCGATACTACAAAGCTAAGCAGCTTGCCTTGTGGTACACCAAAAACAAATTTCTTGGGGTTTAGGGAAATCTCAAATTGTTGACACTTCCGAAAGACCATTTTCAGATGATTAAAATGATCATCTTTTGATTTGGAGAAAATGGTTAGATCATCTAGATATATTAAAATGATCTTATTGATCAATCCTTTGAAGGCAATATCCATTGCTTGCTAAAAGGTGGCACCTGCATTGGAGAGTCCATAGGGAATCTTTATATATGCAAACATTCCCCATTTAGTGGTGAAAGTTATTTTGTGTTGGTCCTCTTTCTTTACATAAACTTGATTATACCCCAAAAAACCATCGAGCAGCAAGAACATATTCATTCCAGCCACGGTCTGTAGGATTTTCTCCATTGAGGGCAAAGGGTAGTGATCTTATAATGAGGCTTTATTCAAGTCCCAAAAATCCACACAAAGCTAAATGCCACCATTTTTCTTCCGCATTGGTACAAGGTTGGATACCCAAGTGGAATGTTTGATCAAATATATGATTATTGATTCAATCAACTTGGTAAGTTCCTGCACCATCAACACCTCTACCTTTGGATTAATCGTCCTTTGTTTTTGTCAGGCAGGCTTTGAGCCTTTGGCTAGGTCAATAGTATGCTAAATGATGTCTGGGTCATATCCTTTGAGATCGTCATAGGTCCAGGTCATGACACTGTCGTATTTAGCGCATGATCCTTTCAACCTTTCCCTATCCACCCTTGGGACATTTCTTCTAACTTTTAGCTTTCTACATTTCCCGACATCAAGGTATTCATAGTCTCCTTCATCGATAGTGAATCTTTGTTTACTATTCCTCACATCCTCATAGTCGAAGAGATTCTCAAGAGAAATCAAGCCTCACATGAGTTTATTTCTTTTTAATTGAATTACCTATTCTTCAGCAACCCTTTTGACTTTGGACCATGAATGATCATGAGATTTCCCCAAATTTTGTAAGGTGGGAATCTGAGCATCATCTTTGAAGACTTGCCAATTCTGATCATTATCGAGTATTGATGGTCAGATGATGGTATGCACTGCATGCTAATTTCCAGTTGATTCAAGAGTTGGTTCAAACCATGAACTAATTGAATCCATCTTGTCTGCGATGGAATTATGAGTCTGTGGGATAGCCTGTATGTTAAAAGCCTTGAAGCCCTTGATCAAATCCCATATTTTGTGTCTATAAGACCTCATTCTTATATTTTTTGTGGCTTCCTATCCGTAGACTTGGTCCACAACCAACTCCGAATCTCAAAACACTTTTATTCTCTTTACGCTCATCCACTTGGCAAGAACCAAACCATGGACCAACGCTTCATACTCTACATAATTATTTGAGCAAGGGAATTGAAAGCAAAAAGCCTTGAGGGTCTCTAATCTAGTCAAAGATATTAGTTAGACACCGGCTCTGGAGCCGATTTTGCATTTGGCACCATCGAAATATATTGTCCATAAACTGTTGTTGCTCGGTCTGTTAAATTCCTCATGTTCCTTCACCAATTTTTGGAAGACTTGATCATCATCAAAAATCACATAGGTGCCTAACCCAGTAGCATGGAAGTTTTTGAATGGGTTAGAACCGATGAACTGATTAAGTAGGACCTTCTCTTCGGGGGGCTGATCACTTGTGTCCTCCTCATCTTCTAACATCTCTATGCAATACTTATCCTTTTTTGAGAAGGAAGTATGTGTTGCTTCAAAGCTCAGTACCGTGTCTTTTTCTATGTGTTTGAGGTGCAAAGGTTTTGATAGGATTTTCATCTTTGCCTCATACTTTTTTGGTAGAATCAAATGAGACCAATTCAACGCTAGATATCCTCCAATTTTGCCACACATATTTCTCTAAAAGCACTACTAACTCATTCAGATGAAGTTAGAAAACTATGGCATGAGTGGTTTGGCCATCTTAACTACTACTATCTTGAACAACTATGTCAACATAATATGGTTAAGGGATTACCTAAGGTTAAATTTTCTAAAGTTCTTTGTGAAGGTTGTGCACTTGGCAATCATCTAGAAGCAAAATTTGACAAAGGTAAATCAAGGAGGGCAACACAAGTTTTAGAACTTGTTCATAGTGATGTTTCAGGGGATTTTCCCCATCCATATTTTACAAAGGCTAGATATGTTCTCACCTTCATTGATGATTTCTCACGTTTTACATGGGTCTACTTTCTTAGACAAAAATCATAAGTGTTTGTCTTTTCAAGATTTCAAAGCTCTTGTTGAAAAACAATCAAGGAAAGTCATCAAGGTTCTTCAAACAGATAATGGGAGAGAATATGTTAACAATAGTTTTGAGAAGTTTTGTATATCAGAGGGGATAGATCTGCAGTGCATAGTTCCTTATACCCCACAACAAAATGGTGTTGCAAAACATAAAAATAGATCTTTAAAAGAGATGGCTAATTGCATGATTCACTCTAAGGGCCTCATACCATCATATTGGGCAGAAGCAATCAATTGTGCATGTTACATACAAAAAAGAGTTCCACATAAAGCCTTAAAGGGAACCACTCCCTTTGAAGCTTGGAAACGATGGAAACCAGTAGTTGATCATTTCAGAGTTTTTGGCTCTCATGCCATGGCATGCATTCCAAAAGAACAACACAAGGCTATGAACCCACAATCCAAACCTTGCATCTTTGTGGGATATCTAGATGGTGTAAAAGGCTATCGCCTACTCAACCCTACCACACATGAGTTGTTTATTGAGAGAAGTGTTAAGTTTCAAGAAACATATCTTGAAACTATACTTGACCCTTCTCAACATATTGTGGACTCTTCAGATCCTGATTACAGTACTGATAATTTATATTATTCTCAGTAGATTCCTAGTGTAATATCTTCTTCTTCTAGTTCTCACGGTGATGAGGGTTCACCTTCATCCAGTTCAAGGATTGCATTAGAAGTTTATATATCTGCACCAGACTCACCCACATCTTACATTATACATAAGACAGATACAAGGGTATAGGATTTAGCAAATGATAAACTGATTCAAGTAGATTTTAAGGGGGGGCACATGCCTTCTTTGCTTTAGTTTCTGATCCAGAGACATTCAGAGAGGCATCAGGCATATCAGAGTGGGATATTGCTATGGATGAGGAATATGATTCCTTGATTAGAAATCACACTTGGGATTTGACTTCACTTCCTAATGGAAGGAAGTTAGTTCGATGTAGGTGGATATATCGAACTAAATTTGCAGCAGATGGGTCAGTTGATAAGTACAAAGCACAACTGGTAGCCAAAGGTTTTTCACAATTTGTAGGCATTGACTATACAAAAACCTTTGCACCAATTGCTAAGATGACTTCCATCAGACTCACACTTGATATAGCCACATCACATGGATGGAATGTACATCAGATGGATGTGAAGAGTGCTTTTCTTCACAGAGACCTTAAGGAGGAAATCTACATGGAACAACCACCAGGTTTTGTTAAGGATTCATCCTTAGTTTGTAGACAAGAAATATATCTATGGTCTTAAACAAGCTCCTAGAGCTTGGTATGCCAAGATGGACTCCTACCTCCTATCTTCAGGTTTTACTATATGTCATTTTGATCCTAATGTGTATCTACTGTGGCAGGATGATTCATTTTTGATACTGGTTCTATATTTTGATGATCTTTTTGATTACTAGGAGTACTTCATCTACCATTATAGTAGTGAAGACATCACTTCAGAATAGATTTGACATGACATACTTGGTTTTATTGCACTAATTCCTTGGAATCGATATTTCACAGTCAACTACAGGGATTACTCTTGCACAACCCAAGTATACTCTTGATCTACTTGCACAGTTTCATATGACTACTTGTAAACCATCTCCAACTCCCTTTCTTTCTGGAGTCAAGCTTGAGACTTCCTATACTACACCATTGGTTGATGCTACATTGTATCGACAAATTGTTGGTAGTCTTATATACTTGACTCATACCAGGCTAAACATTGCCTATGCAGTAGGCATGATTTCAAGATTCATGCAGAAACCTCATGAGTTGCATTGGAAAGTAGCTAAGAGGATCCTTCACTATCTTCATGGTACTCTTGGGTTTGGAATTCACTACAAAGTTGGTTCATCGCTTGACTTGGTTGGTTATACAGATTCAAATTGGGTCGGTGACACTGAGCATCGTAAATCCACTTCAGGTTACAACTTTTCACTTGGTTCAGTTCCTATCAGTTGGTCTAGCAAGAAGCAGAATGCTATTGCTATATCATCCACAAAGGTAGAGTTCAGGGGGGCTATTAACTCAACTACTAAGGCTATATGGCTTCAAGACATTCTTTCTGAGTTTGGTACTCCTTTTAGGTAGCCTATAGTCATCTATTGTGACAACCAAAGTACTATTCAAATATGCAAGAATCCAATTTAGCATCAGGGAACCAAACACAAAGATTCATATGCATTACATTCGAGAGTTGATTCATGGTCATATCATCGACTTAGTCTTTTTCCAGTCTTCAGAGTAGGTTGCTGACATCTTCACCAAACCCTTCACTGAGAGAAAGTTCATTCATCTACAAGCTCTTCTTGGTGTGTGGTCACTATCAACATCATCATCATCCTTGGGGAGGGGGCTTTCTAGTCTTCTCCACTTCTCTCTCTTTTTTTTAGGATAGTTTTTTCCCACTAGGTTTTCTATCTTACTCTATTTTTAGAGAGATTGCATTGTACATGGGTACCTTATCAGGCTAGTAGCCGGGACCCATTTTATCCATGCCCACCTAAGTTATGCTTAAGGGGGGGTGTCAGTGTATACATTAATGCTTGCATACACATAAGTTGACCTAAGCCTACTTAGGAATTTATTGTGCAGGCTGATATTTTCTTGATATTTTTCCTAGCTAGTTTATAGACTAGAGAGGTGTTGAAACGCCTCAACTCCTCCTACTTGGATATTTCTCCTTTATAAGGAGACCCTTGACTATCTAATAACATAAGTCGATTTCATTATCAATCTCGTACTTGATAGATGTCTTTTTAGATCTGGAGAAATCTTGACTTGTTATACTACACTATCCAAAATTTTGTATTATTTCATACCATAGCTATATTTGATGAAGATACATTTCATAGATTTTTTCTTCAACTTTGTTTGATTCTCCATTCGAACATGTGCACATGCCTCATGACCAAAAACTCTAAGATATATTAATGAAGGTTTGTGAACTGACCATGCCTCTAGAGAAATATTATCAATAAGAGATGATGTAGGAGACCTATTAATTAGGTAACCTATATTGGAAATAGCTCCATCCCAAAGCTTTTATTTTCTTGAAGTTTCATGTCTACTATAAAGAATGTTTCAGTGTTTGAGTCTATTTTTTTGAAGAAATGTTTGTTAGGGTGTCTTATTAGAATTAAAATAGACATATGGTGAGTGTTTTTCATTTCTTATTGGTCCTCTGGATCATTTAGAAACATGGTTAACAATGTCTATGTATGCTTAAGTAGATGAAGGGTGGTATGTATTGTATTCAAGTGGTGTTCTAGTGGCTGTAATGAGTCAAATTTCTAAGTATCTAAATTGAATAAGAATTTATATATATTCTTATAATAATTTAGTGGAGATGATGTTTTACTTTGATTCTTTACTCATAACTTAATTCAAGATTGTATATACATTGATTTTCATAACAAGTGGATGTATATAGCTAGAGATTTAATGAGAAATGATAGAGGTCACTACACTGTAAATCTTAGCAAAAATACAATCTTTATGACATAGGTCATGATCCCTATTATCATTTAAAATTATAAATCAATATACATGTTTGGAAAGAATGCAAATGCTTAGGATTACGCAATATAATACCAATAAAGAAATTCCATTGTTTCTACTTACTTGTATGTGAATGTTTAAAGACGTTTCTCAATTTTTTAACACAAAAAAAATGTGGGAAATAATCCTCATTGCATATATTATATTTATCTATCAATTTTATTTATTATAGATTTTAGATTAAAATGCATTATTTATATTATTCACATGCACACTAAGGTGGGGATCATGCATTCTTCCAACGTGTGTCGACTTAGCAAATCTATAAAATTTAACAATTAGGAATCACACCTAATTGATTCATCATATCAAGCATTCTTCCAATGTGTATAATTTTCTCAAAGGCATGTGATATTTATTTAATCCTTTCAATTAAAGGGAAATGAGTAAGGAAATTTATATTTTCTTATCATAGTAAGTCTTAATAGCTTTAATTTAAGTGTTTGATCTCAATGGATGATAAAAATAATAGATGGTGCATTTATTTTGTAATACCTAATGTTTGCCTACTTGAGATTTACATGTGGACTTCTTGGTCATTAGGTTCAAACTTGTCCATTGAGTAGTTACTTTCTATGTTTTGAGGTGTAATACGTTTTACACTTGTGTCTTGTCCTTCATTTATTTTTCTTTGGTTCTATGATTATTATTAGTGTTGATGCTTCATTGTGCTATCAAAGTACTTTTAAATAGATTTTGTATTGTTACTTAGACAATGATCTTTAAATGTTATGTTGTGACTTTTATATGTTTGATTTATATGATAGTATCTATTATCATCCTTTCTATCGAAGGTATTTATTATTCTTCTTTGCATATTTGAACGATTTTTGTAAAATTTAAAAATATTGTGAATGATTTTTTAATCTGACATTTTAATTTATTAAAAAATAATGAAGTTTAGAATATTCAACATCTTTTTAAGATTTGAAAATATTTAAATAATTTGAAATTTGTTAATATTTATATATATATATATATATATATAACAAATTTAAATGTAAATATTACATATAATGGTTATCCTTTAGATTTTAGTTGACACTTTTTTATGTAATAAAACTTAAAAATAAACAAATATAAATTTAAAAAATTATATAAAAACAAAAAAATTATATAAAATATTATAATATTAATAGTTGGATGTATTGCGTTACAAACCGCCAATAATCCCTCCCTCGGCTGCTCAGTTTATAGTGAATGTTAATTAATTAGCAGCTTACGTACCGTGGCTTTTGTTTTTGCTGCCAGTTATTCTGCACGGACAAACACGGCACTGGAGAGGCAGGTATCCGTACTATGTATGGAGGCAAGGCATGGCATCCATCCCCGGTGCTGGATAGCCAGTGCCGTCGAGGTATAGACCCAGGCATGACTCATTTGACCACCTACTCTTCTGCAACTGGCGGCTAATCTTTATGGACTCATGGCTTGAGGGATGGATGGTAGAAATAAGGCGCGGGTACAATTTAATTATTGTGAATGCCTTTTGGATTTGGAGCTGAGAAACTCCTTTCCCCAAAATTGTTTTTTCAAGAAGATACATTGTGTTCGTTCATAACTTGTACGCAAAATTGAGGCCTATTGCTTTCATTAATTTCTGATGTGGTTTCGACTTTAACTGCAGCTAGTGGAATCATAATGATGTGGTTTCCATAGTAAAAGCGAATTGAATGCTTGAACAACTTATTTTTACTCTGCAGCTCAGCTTCTGTTCTTCTTCAATGCCACACTGTATAAGTGCATTTTGAAGGCTGGACTCCGTATGAAAACTTCAAGATTAAAGAAAATTAAAAAAAAACAGTGATGGAATTATCAATTAACTGGGTTAATAAATCAAACCTCTATCTTAGAAATCGCTGCCATTTTTTTACTCATGCTAAAATAAAGATGATCATACTATTATCAATTTTATGTGCCACCGTAATTTTTTTTTTAAATAAATAACAACGAAGAAAAATATCTTGTTTTTGAATCTAATGTAAGAAAAGCAGCGTTGAAAATTTTCATTAAGGAGTCCCTTGCTAATTCCTTCCATTTTAGCTTTTAAGGGAGTTCTACGTAATTCTCATGTTTAAATATTCCTTATAAAGGAAAAGAGATTATACTCCCTCTCTCTTAAGAAAAGGTCATCTTAATTTAAATTAAGAGTATGTATAAGGATAAAAGTTTAAGTGAGAAAGGAAGAGAGAATTTTCTTTTATTTATTTTAGGTTATTTTAATAAAATGATATATATATATATATATATATATATATATATATATGTATGAAATAATATAAATAGTGGTATAGAGTAATCATCATTATTATGATTTTAAGTTATTTTTTAAATTAAATAGAATATATATGTATATAGAGATTATTTATCTTTTTCATATATAAATATAAAAAAGATAAATAAATAAATAATAGTTAAAAAAAAAAAAATAATAGTAATTTATCATTATAAAAAATATGGGAGAACGTCGTACCAATAACCATCTTATTAGTAAAATTAATGACATCGATAATAAACCTAGTAGTGAAGATAGTGGTAATATAAAGAATAGTACTAATGTAAATTTCAAGCGATGTCTTGATTATTGAGCGTACCCCATGTTTGATCCAAGATGTGTGTGATGGGATCTGCACACCTAGATTCATTCTCTCCCCTCACCCCGCTCTTGAGTGATGTGTCGATGGAGAAGTTGCACGAGCAATATAGTGTGTTACCTTACACATGCATGATTACAACATGTTATAATAGAAGCATTGGTAATGTTAACAGGAAGTAATATTAGTAAGGTTAATTATGGAAACGTAAGCTTTGCTCTTGGTAGAAATAATAATCCTAATACTAAGGTGGATGGTTACCTCATTTTTTAATACTTGATATGAATAACACCATCTAAAGGGTTTAACCTAGTATATAGGTCAATACCCTTTTGATAATTTAAGAGATAATATTTGAGTATTGATGTCCTTAGGGCACTTAATCCCAATTCACTTAAATATTAAAATATTTAAATTAGTGTTAACCAACCCCTAAATGAATGGTATGGACCTGGTCAAGGTAATATGCCATCTTAGTAAAACATGTGGCAAAGATATAAACGTAATTATGAGGTTATTAGTAGTAACGCTAATGACTAGGTCATCTCATCATGGCAATTACGGTGGCATTTAGCTAAACACTTGTTTAAAAAAAAAATGTTGGGATTTTCTAGTGTAGAATTTTTGGGCATGATAGGATGGAACCAGAAGTTAGGGATCTATACCAATCGTGAGCCTTCCCTTTAAAGGATGCAACCAATAATTTGAGGGCCACATTTTCTTCCACAATGTTATGTACCCTGCATACCTACGCTATATCTTGGAGGTGTTGGAAATGGGTTTTAAAATCCTCCCCAATGAACCTCAGAATAGCTTTGAGAGTGTTGGCAGGTATTGCGGGCCATACATCTGGTGGTGTAGGTGGAAGCAACGGGCTACCACTATCTCAGGTTACAAAATTTATAGGAGCAGGAGCACCTATGTGGGCCATTGAAAATAGATTCCTATGGATGGGGTAGATAGGTATTTTGATTTGGAAAGTTCAGCCTTCTGGGGGAGTGGATAAAGCTCTAGATTGTGGGCTAGCATTTCTCACTCTTTTGCTCCTGATAGGTGAAACATAACCCGTAACTCATCTTCACCTAGACGTTGAAGTAGGTAGTTGGGAGTATTGGAAATTGCCTTTAGAAGATGCTCTTGTTTGAACTTTGGGCATGAGATTGACAACCTCTCTTCTTGGTCTGATTTATGAGATATTCTTAACTTCTAATCAGACGTTTGAAAAACTTTAGGTCCCACCGAGTATTCCAAAAAAAGAACTATTGATCATAAAAGCTTGTGCCTCTATGAACAACCTTATGAGAAATTCAACGCCTCACTGAATGACCTCTGGGGTTTTTAAAGAAAACCAGCTCTTCTCTATGTTTTTTAAGAAAAAGGGAGGAGAAATATAAAGAAATGAAAAGGTGGTGATGCACCAAAACTTTTACAATATTTCAAAGATTAACTCCCTTACTTCTGATGAAATGGACACAAAATGCCACAAACCCTTTATTGTTGGGTAGAGAACAAAAGGAAAAGGCTAAGGAAAAGCATAGTGTAATCATTCAAACCCCCCGTGTGAAGCATCCATTAAGGTCCAACAAAAGCAAGAAACCCCAAAGATTTAATAACAATATTTAGATATTCACAAGATCATCCTCGCTCTCACAACATAATATGTCTTTCAGTATAATCTTTTGCAGAGAAGGAAAGAGTGTGATAACATGATTCACTTTCTGAAAGATAGCTTTTAAACACAAAAGCTAATAACATGTAACATAATTATCTAGAGTATCTACACAAAAATTTTCACACAAAGCTTTCAACATAAATGATATGAGAAAAGGAAATTTATGATAAAGGCCATAAAATGCACAATTTCAAAGAAACTTCTCCTTAATAATATCTATTATGTAATAAACCAACTGAAAAAAAAAGGTCAGATGCCAATCTAATTAATAGTCTTGATAAATAAAACATGCCAAAGAGCATATTTACAATGCTCTGTAAAAATACTCTTATCCCAAAAATTAAATCTCTCCAATATATATATCTTTTCCAAAAACTAAAACTTTTTTAAAAATTTTGTTGCAAACCCCCTTTATAGCTAGAAGAAAGAGCCACCACTGCGACTAGTAGAGATGAAAAACTACCACATGTCAGCATCAAATCGACTGCAATCTGATCTAGGGCCTGATTAGATCCCAACAATCTTCACTCATAAAGTCTTGATCTACTTCATTAATGGTTCTCAGATTTTGTAGAAGTTCCTCGAAGATATGTTGCTAGAAAGTGATCTAATCTTAAATCGACCGTCTAACACAATCTAATCAACTACTAGGAATGATGATGCCACCTCAAACATCCAACCTTAAATCAAGAAATTTGTCGTACTCTCCGGAAAACTCTTCCCAAAAGAAGATACATTTGTAGAAGACATAATCTGCCCGATAGAATGGCTAACTTGGCAAGCTAGCAAGTGATCTCAAAATTTGTGAGAATAGTTTTGGGAAAATCCCCGCTAGGAACACACGTGTCCCAATTTAGGCTTCAAAGGAAAAACGATATAAAGAAAATGTTAGGAATAAGGTGTCTCAACCTTGGATAATTCCTATTCTTATTATTTGTTTTGTAAAAAGTATTTCTTGCAAATAATGTAATTAAGTGTGAGTGTACATGTCTAGTTGGCATGTTGATGTATCACTCCACTTGATGTGTCAGCATCTTGAATTGTGTGTAAGGAGATCATGGCTGAAACGGTTATGACGGGTTCCTGTGACACGTAAGAGCTATTTCTAGAAGATTCAATGACGGGTGAAGACATGCAAGACATGTGGCAAATTGATAAAGTTGAGTACTGTACACTCTTCAAAAATATTTTCGGGTTCCTATTTTCTCGGAGAATGGTAAAACCCTAATACGGTTATCTTTGGAAGTTGCCCTAAAAAGGAAAGCGCATGATATAAGCATTTTTTAGGGTTACAGACTGTGATAGGAAAAAAGTGTATTGTTGGTATGATTTTGTGCTACTGGATTTGTCTTTGAGTGTCGATTGTCTCCTGAAAGAACTTGCATTGCAAGTGTGTTGTAACCGTTGTGTTGAAGATAATACATTGTGCAAGTTTTGGAGTGCTAGGGTTTTTTACCGAAAGGTTTTCCCCGGGGTAAATCATTGTGTCATTCTCTTTTTTTTCTGTATGCATGGTATATGGCTGAAATATCTTTGTTAAACTAGTTAACGAATCTGAAATTGTAAGGATTTAAAAGAATTTGCACAATACTTTCCTTTAGAGATTAGTGTAGGAAGCTGTTTCCACACCTAAGTTTCCTTACAGAAAAGTCGTGTAACCACCACATGGCATATTGCGTGCTTTTATGCAAGACCAATCTTTGTCTTTTCCGACGTAGTGCCATCACAAAGTGGAAAGGAAGTAAAGGCCGAAAACTAAAATGTTGAAGGAAATTTTTTCTCCACAATCACTAAGCATCAAAGATAAAGTTTGGTAGAATGATTCTAATTTGTATTTACAATTCTATTCTTGATTGGTGAATTCAACTCAAGGTAAATAAAAATAGAATATTGTCATTTTTCTTTGTACATTTAGTTGTCATAAGTACTTTTAGTCTTAAGGTACAATTAATTTAGAGTCTTATCCATTTGGCACTCATTATTTATTCATAGAGCTGAACCTTTTTTCCTTTATTATTTCCATTTATAGAAATTTTTCAATTATTAATAATTAGAATCCATAGATATATTTACTCTAAATTGATTTTTCTTATGTGTATGTAATTCATTGGATTACAATAGACTAACCCTAAGGAATAATTATTGGTGATTTGATTGTCATTGATGTCAAAAGGGACTTAATGGCCACTCATGATGGTCATTGATTTCAAGTGGTCTCACTCTAAATGATAGATTTGAAGTTGCAGTGCAAGACTTGAAGTGTTGAAGAAGTTCGTGCTTTGGGCCTCGGGCTTACCTTATATCGCTTGCCAGTAAAGGAAAGAGTTAGACAAATTTATCCAAATCTTAAAGGATTCACACATCAGGCTTCGAACTATTAGCCTATGCCTTACCTTTATGTTCAAAGAAAGGAGTATGGTGGAGACCCAAACCTCGACACCCAAAATGGCTTCGATGTTTGTGGGTCAGTCTTAAGGCTTATGCCTTAATAGTTTGTTGAGTATGCAAAAAGGAGAAAGCCCAAAGGCCGACACTTGAAAGGGTTAAAGTTGTTAAAGTCTTACAAAGGATGGTTTTGGCATCATGATTCGGGAGAATTTCTTATGCCATGTTGAAAGGAATGTAAGCAGTATGGTGGATGAGCGAAGCCTGACATCCGACATCTCAAAGAAGGTGTTTCACTCATGGCATCTAACATAGTTTATATTTTATCATTGACTGGCTACTAGTAGTTGAAAGTCACTTAAGTCATAACTTAATCCTTTGAAGTCATTCTAGTGACCAGTTGCCCCTTGACCTAGCTTATTTACCCAAAATTTGGCTAAGTCTCGAAGTCGTCGATCTTTTTGTTAGTTACTAAAACCTTGTCAGTTGTCACCCAGGTTTTCATAACATTTCCTTTTCTTGACGCACATTTAAAAGTGTTACTTAAGTCAAGTCATTTAAGAGATTTTTCCAAGTTAGAGAACTTTCGTTGGACCTCGACAAAGTTATGATAAGCTTCTCTTTGTTTCGCCCAAATTGAAGTTATGTCATTTCAAAGTTTTGTCCAAGTTAGGGAACTTTCATCGATAACCGACGAGGTTATCAAAACTTCCTTCCTTCCAGCTCGTTGGCAAAAAAAGGTGAAGCATACACTAAGGATAAAGAGTTTTGGTATTTTATAAAGGTTATGTAACCTCTATAGGTCACTGACAAGGTTATAAGAACATCCCTTTCTATCAAAGCAAGAATAGTGGAATGTGACGTCAAAATAACAGGTGGCAAGCATTGATTGCATTGCATGACTTCCATACATCATGTTTCTCATTTTCTCGAGTACAAAGAAAAAAGAGATGAGTGATCATGGTTAGTGGAGTATGACATCAAAAGGGATAGATGGCAGTGTCTCACTATCCCGCTAAGAGTATGGTGGGTCCTCAACTTTTCCTTGTAGGAATGTGGTATAATGACAAGTGTCCTCAAAGATAGATGGTGTTAAATTATTTCATTGTTCAATCAATTCACATCACTATTGTGAATTGTTCTACGCTAAGTAAAAATTGATAGTCATATAAGATACAATGGTCATCTACGACACTATTTGAAAGAGTTTTAATCTAATGGTCGTGTTTTGAAGTTTGAGTTGTTGAAAGAGAAGCATCAGATCTTGGTGTAAAGATTGTAGATCGATGGCCTGAATTCAAATATTTGATTTTGTAATGGTTAAGCAATGGAAACAAACATAAACCAACATAGAGGATGAATTTAATTGGCTCAACTACTCCAACTACTTATTTTAATTGACGATAAGATGTGTAGATGGTGACATAAAGGAGAAGGGGGTTAGAATATCAAACACAGACCAATCATGAAAGATATGGCATTTAATGTGTATCTAATCTAAGGTTTGATAGTTTCTAAAAATAGAAAGTACATTGAATGAGGTCAGTGGTGCAAGGCTCAAGGTGAGATGGAATGTTGGAGAAGCTAAGAAATAATTTGAACGACTAAGTGGCATGTTGTTTTATGAGTGTTAAAGAATGGTGTGTATGCACATGTTGTGAGAGGGGGACCTAGATTGATATATAGAAACATCATCTAGGATATGCATTGAGTTGCAAAGGTGTGTGAGATACAACAAAGAAAGGGAAAAGAGAAGAGTAGAGTAGAGAAATGTATTGTTGAGTGAATAGTAGCAAGGTATGAGTAGTAGTAGAATAGATCTGTAACATTGAACTGGATTCAATTGAATCATTTATAATTTGGAGTTTTTGCTCCATGATTTCATTGTAAATTTGATTGGTTTGTGCCATCAGATAATTGAGTTGGTTCTTAGTAAGGGAGTGGGTGATTCCTTGGCTTTGGTGCTCCTAAATCAAGGGATTGGTGTCTCCTTAAGGTTAGTGCCCTTAAACGTTATAACCAGTGAGGTTTTATTGTGAGTCTAGATTAGGACAGTAGATCCTAGTAGCTATTCACATTGTGTTTTTTCTATATTGAGTTTTTAGCATATATCTAGTGTTATTAGTATTTGTGTGTGTGTTTATCTCTACATGTTTGTTTTATTTGATTTAAGAGGTGTCAAAGTTAAATTGTATTGATCTACTAATTCACCCCCTCTTATTAGATAGTTGTGTTCCAACAATTGGTATGAGAGCCCTAGTTCCTTTGGAGAAGCTTAATCATCTTGGGTAGATCTTGGACAATGAACACAAATGGCAAGTCAAGAAGGTTCATCCTCAAACAAAGCACCTGTCTTTGGTGACTCAAACTATTATTTTTGGATCATTAGAATGCAAAACTATTTATCATCTTTAGGGTTTGATATATGAATGTCTATTGTGAATGCTAATGCAATTCCTGCTACACCTCCTATTGATTAGGCTAGAAAGAAAGAATATGAGAACAATGTTAAAGCAAAGAATGTTATTCTTTGTGGATTGTCAAATTTTGAGTTTTTCAAGGTTATGCACTGTCAAACTGTACATGACATTTGGGATAATTTGAAGAACATATATGAAGGTTATGATAAGGTAAAGTAGGAAAAGCTACAAACATTCAAAGGAAAGTTTGGAAATATAAAGATGAGTGAAGAAGAAAAGATTGCAATTTATCTTCTTAGAGTAGATGAAATAGTGAATGCTATCAAAGGCCTTGGAAAAGAGATGAAGGATTCAGTCATTTCCAAAAAGGTTTTAAGATCTCTTCCATCTAGGTATGATTCCAAAAAAAAATTCTATAGAGGAATCAAGAGATCTGAGCAAAATTATTATTGATGAGTTGCATGGAATATTACTACCTATTTGATGAGAATTAGAGATACAGATACATCTGAAAGATAAGTTGCATTCAAAGTAGCCAAAAGGAAAATTTTGAAGCATCTACATTCAGATCTAAGGAGATTGATGAAGAAGAATCTAACTTTTTTAGAAGGTTGAGAAGAGGGTCTAGAAAATACAAAGGTAAGTTACCCTTTAAATGCTTTAATTGTGGTAACATAGGATATTTTTCTTCTAAATTCCCTTATGGAGAAAATGATAACTCTAAGCAAGAAGAGGATGGTAAAAAGAAGAAACCCTACTTCCCCAAGTAGAATTTTTTTAAGAAAAGAAGAGTGTGTATACTCGAGAAAAAAGTGATTCATCCAATGTTAGTGATAGCTCAAATGATGAGAATGATTGTGCCTTTGTGGTTGAATAAAATGAGTTTCTATTCATGGTTGGTCAAGAAAATGGAGAATTTGAAGCTTCTAATGAAGAAGGATGATAATTTGACCTTGAAGGTGAACTCCTTTTTTCTTTAGAAGAGATTGATAGCTTGATGAAGGAGAACAAAAAATAGAAAAATCTTACACAAAAAGAAATTGAAAAATTGTCTAAAAGTCTTGAAGAATCTAACCAAACGGTGGTGAGCTTGAAGACACAAGTTGAAGAAGCTAAAAGATGTAGTCAAATTTTAACTACAGTCTAAATCTGATGAATGTTTGAAGATGGAAGTAGAAATAGTGGCTTTGAGGAAAGAATTAGAAAAAGCTAAGGAATAGATTCTCAGAGGTCTAAAGTTGAAAGGTGACTCAAAAGTACCTGATGAGTTAATTAACTCACAAAATCCATTAAAAGAAAAGTCTAGTCTTGGTTTTATAAAAGGTAAAAGTCCAACCAAGAGTGCATCTTCTAATCTATTTGAAATTTTCAAAACAAAAGAGAAATCTCAAACAAAGCATGAGAAATTTTGCACTAAAGATTCCAAGAAGCTTGTAGCAGATGAGAATAACTAATCAGTCCTTGATAACTTGAAGAAGAATCAAAACTCAAAAGGATCTTATATAGATGGTTTCCCTGAGGTGAGATATTTGAAGAAATCAAGACAAACAAGACCTCCTCGTCCTACACAAAGAAATTTTATAACCAGGTATTCCTCATTTTTTATAGTTATTATTGAAAAGGTGAAAAAAATCTGGCTTCCTTTCTTTTACCTCTAGGGTTTTGGACCTAGAAGGAAAGGGACAATCTTCACACAATTAACTTAAGAACAAACCCTTGAGATCTCTTTGCAAATGAGAAAGAGATCTTTCAAGAGATCTATCCTAAACGCTGAATGGGATCTAATGAGGGGTTCACCACCAAGTATAGACTTGGAAAAGACAATGACATGCAAGATGTAAAAGGAAACCCTAATTGAATGCAAACTAACTCTAAATGACCTATAGATATGAATGAAATGCAACAAAAAATTGTAAAGATAGAAAGTGTGCACCTGGAAAAACTAGAGAAGGAAAAATGGAGGTCTGAATCGCTGGAAAATCTATTGTCAAGGTTGACTGGGACTCATCTACTAGGCTGGGTGAATCAGTTATGTTTCTAATAAAATGTGCGAGAACAGGTTTCTGCTAAAAGGCTATCCAGATCTGTAAAAATCTCTCTAAGGCATGTATAGTGGGACTCATTCGCCACTTGTGGTGAATTAGTCCACTTCTACTTTTTTGGAAGTTTGGGAGCTTATTCAGTTGGGAGCTAATTTTTGGATCTGAAACTGCAAATTGCCACCTGTAGGTCTTCTCCAAGTTTCTCCAAGGGTTGATGACAACTTTGAAAACTTTGATTGCTTGAAAGCTTTTCTCCAATATTGCTCCTTATGAAATATACCATTGGAGATTCTAGGATATTACTGATATGTGGTTTTGATTGATGTCAACACTATTAGCATTAATGTCTTTAAGACTGTATATGTCGAGGATATTGAGAAAATTGTAATAAAATATGTTGTAGGGTGTCAACAATGCAGTGAAGATCAGTATGATGGAAAGTTTAGTATATTGATGGTGAGAAGTTGCAGATTAAAGGTTTTGTTGTTAGATCTATCTAGTATATCCACCAAAAATTTTAGAGGTTCACATGAAAATTTGATCAAGTTATGAGTTTTTGTGTTCCAACAGTTGTTATGTTTTTGTAGTTGGTGTTCCTGAAAGAAGATAATGTGATTCTAGTAATCTAAGTTGTTGTGAATTATTATGTGGTATTTCATGATGCTTGTGGATGTTTCTAGATTGTGCTCTATCTATGTTGTTGGTTTGCATCGATTTTCATGCTCGCAATTGGTGATTTTTTGTTGTGAGTTCATGTTTTTCATGTTCTTGGCCAACAGGGTGATTATAGCATGTTGTGGATCTTCGAGGAAATTTTTTTAAGGTGTTTTGTGTTCGATACATAATGTTTTGGGTCCCTGCTATGTTTTGGATGACATTGGTTGGTTCACATTAATAATTGTTTATTGATTTGGGCTGACATGTAGTTGATGTTATCCCTAGATGTAGATATATATGAATGATTGTTTATATCATTTGAGACATGCAAGAAGCGAGATGTGTGAGTGTTATGTGTGAATGAATTTTAGATATTTCAAAGGTAGAAGTAAAGTGTGAACAGGAGTGAGCAGAAGAAAGAGTGTTCATGTGCTTAACTGGAATTGTAATCAGGCATTAGCAGATGTTATTTTCTCAATTCAAGATCTTTCAGATGGATTTAATTTGAATGTGGTTGTAAGATAGTGTGTCTTCCTTTGGGTAGTAAGCCTCTTTTGTATTTGAGCAATGAGCTCTAGGCAATGTGCCTGAATGCATGTGCATTCCCCATTTTCTATACTTTTAACAGAGTATAAACTTGTGGATTAACCTCCATTGTGGTTTTTTCCCTAACAGGGTTTCCATGCAAAAATCTTGGTGTTATGTGTGTTTATGATGTGGTGATAGTTTTTTCTTTCATGTTTAATTATCAAATCTGAGAATAAGTTTAATAAGTGTAATTTTTGTGACAATTGATTCACCCCCCCTCTCAGTTGTCTGCCCTTGTGTTGCCAACATATACAATCTAAACCTGAAAATCACACACAAAGGAGAGGGGGGAGTGTTGTTGGGTTACTGGATAGGGGTTTGCCTTGGTCAAACCCCTTGTTGATAATTAAACCTTGAAATGAAAGAAAATAATAATGGAGAATGATGAATGAACAAAAGAAAATGTTGCAATTCACCAAACCCTAGCAATAAGGTGCTACAAATATGCTTGAAATGGCTACAATGGATGTGGTTCTTGAATCTTGTTTGAATTATGTTGACCTTTCTTGAAACACTTCCTTGAATCATAAACTCTACATCACAATTGTAAGCACAATAAAAAACATGATATATGCAATCTTTGACATGATGATTGCCACTTGAATGTTGCTATAAAATACTTGATAATCTACCCATGAATGCTCTTGTGAACTTAACTTGCTAGTATGAATGCTCTCACAAAAGTCAAGTGAAAATGAGTGAAAGAACCTTGTATTTATACTCAATTATGGAAGAATTCCTTAAATTACAACACTACAAGTCGAGATTAGATCTAGGAGAATAAAATCCCACCAAAATTTTGAATTAAATTTGAGTTTTGGTCACACGAGACTCATTCACCCAAGATGGCAAATGAGTCCCATCAGACATAATGTATGGGACAAAAAACCAAAAGTGTCTAGAAATGTGTGAAAATTGGTTCGGGGCCAAAAGATCCAGGTGGGACCCATTCACCCAAGGTGGTGAATGAGTCCCAAATCCATAAATATAGGCCACACAATCCAAAAACACCTAAATTATGATTGGTTACTGATTGGTGTCAGGATTATCCTTGAAAAGATGCAATAAATGAGGCTTGTAGATGCAAAATAGGGCCAATTAAAGCACAAGAAAGAACAATTATTAATGAAAATCCTAGAGAAGTGTGAAAGTATGTTACAACACTTTACAACACTCAAAATAAGGAAAGATTAAGATTAATTTTGAATAAAATTGTGTTTATTATGCTTAGTTATTTGATAAAACCCTAGAAAAGTGTGAAAGTGTGTTCATGCAAGATATGGCATTTAATGTGTATTTGATCTATGGTTTGATAGTTGCTAAAAGTAGCAAGTGCATTGAATGATGTCATAAGTGCAAGGCTCAAAGTGAGATGGTGTGTTTGGAGAAGCTAAGAAACAAGTTGAAAGACTAAGTGTTGTGCTTTTGTATGATTGTTAGAGGATGGTGTGTATGCACATGCTATGAGAGGGACACCTAGACCGATATACAGAAACAACATCTAGGATATTCATTGAGTTGCAAAGGTGTGTGAGATATAGTAGAGAAAGGTGAAAGAGAAGAGCATAGCAAAGAAATGCATTGCTGAGTGAACAACAACAAGGTATGAGTAGTTACAGAACATGTCCATAACATTGAACTAGATTCAGTTGAACCATTTGTAATTTGGAGTTGTTGCTCCATAATTTCATTATAAATCTGATTAGTTGGTGTCATTAGATAACTAAGTTGGTGCTCAATAAGGGAGTGGGTGCTTCCTTGGATTTGGTGCTCCTAAATCAATGGATTGGTGTCTCCTTAGGGTTGGTTCCCTTAAACATTATAACTAGTGAGGCTTTATTGTGAGGTTGGATTAGGATAGTAGATCATAGCAGCTATTCTCATCGTGGTTTTTTCCATACTGGTTTTTCCACATATATTTGGTGTTATGAGTATTTGTGTGTGTGTGAATCTCTGCATGTTTGTTTTATTTTCTTGAAGAGGTGTTAAAGTTAAATTTTATTGATCTACTGATCCACCCCTCCTCTCAGTAGATAGTTGTGTTCCAACAATAGTTTATGCCTTTTTTTATTTTGTTGAGCTTAATAAAACTTAGACAACACAAGATCTATTATCAACCTTAGGGATTTTAGATCTAAATTTTATATATTTATCACATTTGTATATTTATCCTGTCATCCATATGTTTCATTGATTTACTTTCATTTTTACATTTTGATGGTGATTTACACTACCTATCATTTTACCCCATGCTACCTTAATTTTAACCCATAATACCCACCCTTATTTGCACATATAGTTTTATGTCTTACCTATTTAATTTTATTTTTTTTTGATGAATTTTCCAGTTATCTATATTAAAAGAGATAAAATTACAAATTCACAAAAAAGGGGCGGGTGGTAAGAAGGCACACCTTGAAAGTCACATGGGCCCAGCCCAGAAAAACCAAAATATCAAATGTCACATGGGCCTAGCCCATAAATTAAACAACAGAATGAAAACTAAGCAGCTAAAGTAGTGCTAGTAGATCCTGGGGGATCCTAGTCATCCAGATGTTTCCCCCATACATCAGCGGGGTTAGGAGTGACGTTAGGAGGAGCACCCCAACCATTATCATTCTTTTCTTCTTCTTTATCTTTATCCTTGTGCCGAGGTGAGATTGCGAGAGCAAGCCACGGAAAGCTTTTGCCAGTGGAGGGCCAACCAGAGCCAGAAACAAGAGGAGCATCTAAAGGCCACCTAGAACCGCCACCACTGTTCCTCGGCGCACCACTAGAGTGCCAGCCCTGACCAAGATGCGGTGAAGGAGAACGAGCCCACCTGGGAGGCCAAGAATCCCTCCGAGCAGGAGGCTGGGAGCGAGCCCGCATGGAATCACTCTGCTTCCGACCCCGAGAGGGCGACCGGCCGCGGGAGGAGGAGGGCGAGTCAAGAATCTGAGCCACAGTACAAGGGGCATTGCCCCAGTGGTCCAAGAGAACCTGCAGGTGAGCCACTTCCAGTGCAACCTTGTTGGCTTGCACTTGAATCTATAACATTACATTAGAACATATAATTGCTTTAGCATAAAGAGACACATTAATATCTAAATGTGAAAGAGCAAAAATACAAGCATTTCTGTCTTTCCAAATATTGAAGAGGATTTCCACTCTGAAAGTGTGCCAAAGCTGGGTGAACTTAGTCGAGGTTCCAGGTGGGTCCCCCAGCAGAACCATATGCCACGAAAAGGGTTCAGGCCTAAAAGGCTGAAAGAAATCATGAATCCAAGTCCAAAACTGCTGAGCTCTGGGACAAAACCAAAAAAGGTGCTTGAAGCTTTCAGGCTGCCCACAAAATGGGCAGTGAGGGTCAGAGACCCCCAAATGACCCAGCCAAGAGCCCACAAGCGAGCCTTGGAAAATAATACACCAAGCAAAGTGGGCCAGCTTCGGATTAACAATTGCAAATCAAATGGCATCAAACCTCCTACGCCAAGTAAAGGCCGAGGAGTTAAGAAACCACCGCTGATTCAAAGAACTGAGCATAGGGAAATGGGGTGAAAGCCACCTGTAACCAATCCGCAACTTGGAGCTCCTTAGAGGAGTATCTGGAAACCATTTTCAGTCTTTCCACCAAGGCTTATGCCCACGAATGCCAACTTTGTGAAGAATTTCCGCCAGAATGGCATTCTCCAGCCCGTCAAATGTAGGGCGATCCTGGTTTTGAAGGTTGTAATGGGTTTTAAAAGCATCCCACTGCAAAATACTCATGGTAGGCCGGTGGAAGAGCTGGTGCAAAGTCTGAATGCCCTTCTTATGAAATCAGAGAGCTTTGAGCCAAGGCGACTTGGCCAGGGGTTGACCATTCTGAGCCAGAAGGGGAGACCACCAGAGATTATGCTGGTTGATGGAAAGCCCATCACAAAACCCAGCCCCAACCCAACGGAGCCAAGGCTTGACAGTTTCCCAAGAGTGCCAAATGCTTTTAGCCATAAAGGAGCCCATAATTTGAACTGGCTCCCTCATAACCAGAAGGGTTTGGAAGCCGATTCCTTTCCAGGCGGGTCTGTGAACAGGAAACCTAGACTAGATACAATGCCTGAGGAGAATTTTCCAAGCTTCATCCCCAATAAGCGCATGGATGATCCATTTGACACAGAGAGCAGTCCCTTGTCGTTGAGTGGAAAGCAAGCCAAGCCCTCTCAAATCCTTGGGGAGACAACAAAATTCTCAAGCGACCCAATGAAAGCCCTTATGGGTCTCAGTAGAGGCCCAAAGAAAATCGTGGAGCAACTTCTCAAGCCTGCTGTAGGCTGCTTTAGAAGGAGCCCAATAGGAAGAATAGTAGACATGGGTGGCAGCCAAGATTTTAGAGCACACCTGGAATTTGTCAACCAACGAGAGAGGCTTGGTAACCCATTAGGCCAGCTTATGTTCAACTCTGGAGAGCATGGCTTGCCAGAGCTCCTGAGGGGAAGCCTGGAAGGCGAAAGGAATGCCCAAGAATTGAAAGATTTCACCCTGACCAATCCATTTCTAGTTATAGGGTTGAAGCCACATAGGAGTGGGGAGCACCGACTGTCTATAGCACAAGGTTTTGTGCCATTGAATTGCAGAACCAGATGTAAGACAAAAAGTATCAAGGCATTCAAGGGCAGCAACGATCGATCCTTCATCCTCTAAAAGAGTGAGAAAGGAGTCATCTGCGAAGTGCCCATTGACAAGCTACTCTTGAGAGTCTGGGAGAGTGATTCCTTTAACACACTGCTGGGAGATAGCATTGGCCAAGAGATATCCAAAGCCCTCAGCAGCCAGAACATACAAAGCAGGGGCAAGAGGGCATCCCTAACAAATAGAACGAAAAAGGCCAAAAGTAGAGGGCTAGCAGCCATTAATGGAGATGCAAGCCGAGGCATCAAAAAAAATCATACGAACAGACTGTAAAAAATGGGGCCCAAAACCCAATGCCTGTAACATCGCAAGAATGAAAGGCCATTCAATACGGTCATATGCTTTGGCAAAATTAATTTTAATGAACACAACTTTCTGGTTCGAACGTCGGGCCCACTCCATGCCTTCCCAAATAGCAATAATGTTATCAAGAATGAACCTGGATTTAATGAATCCAGTCTGCTCGGGACGCACAATCTGAGGTAAGAGGTGGCGAATTTTTAGAGCCAAGGCTTTGGAAATGATTTTATAAGAAACATTAAGAAGCATGATGGGCCGCCAGTTACAAATATCCTCCGGATCTCCAGGCTTAGGTATGAATTTAATAGTGCCTTTATTTATTAAATTACCTAGAGAACTGTTGTGAAAGGTTTCAAGATAAACATGATGTAGGTCACTCCCAATATAGTCCCAGAGCGCTTTATAAAATTCACAAGGAAAGCCATCAATCCCAAGAGCCTTGTCATCGGCCATGGAGGAAACAGCTTCCTTGAGATCATCAATTGTTAATAATTGATCACATAAATTGATCTGGCTTGAAGAAAGCCTATGTGGCACAACAGCAAGGCAGCTCTGAAGGGCTTGCTGGTGTGCAGGCGTGGGGTCCTGAGCCATGAAAACACACTCATAGTGACGCACAAAAGCTTGGAGAATGTTAGGTACCTCAAAGAGCACTTGATTACCATCTTTGATAGCTTTAATGCCTGGGGAAGAGTGCTTAGCACAAAGAGCCAAAAAAACTCTTTGGAGGCATAGTCGCCAATTTTGAGCCAGTGGAGTCGAGCCTTGATTTGAGCGCCCCTGGCAGAATAGCTATCTGCCACTTGCTTCTGGTGTCTTAAGTCCGCCACCCGGACTTGATGTGATGGGGAGAAAGGACAAGCCGGTAAGGCCTCTGTAGCAGCACGCAAGTCAGCAGTGGTGGCCTCGTAAGAGCGCCGGCGGAAGATAGCAAGCTATCGCCCATAAATGCACAAGAAGCGCGCAATATGAATAATAGCATCATTCCACCAAACAATCCAGCCCGTACTGCCAGAAGGACGACACTCTAAATTCCACACTCGAAGAATGTGGGCTAGGGTGGGCTTGTGACGAAGCAGAGACGTGTTCAAGAAGAATTGAGTCTTACACGTGCGAGGTTGACAAGACGCCCACTCAATGCGAAATTGAATTGGGAAGTGATCTGAAAGGGTCACATCCACTAACGGCTTCATAGACAAGGTAGAGCTCCTGAAAGAAAAAAAGGATTGTTCCGAGATCATGGCACGATCAAGGTGCTTAAAGACTCTTTCAGAACCATCCCTGTAATTACACCAAGTGTGCCAGAGGGAATGAGAATGGCGGTAACCCAGATTGGGATCAAAAAGCCCCAATTTATTGCGCATATAAAACCACGCCTCCCTTTCGCCCGCAACCCAACGAAAAGGCACAGTGCCATTCTTATCGTACGCCATTTCAACCATGTTGAAATCCCCATAGAGCAACCAGGTGGCAATTGGCAAAGAGTCAGCAATCCAACGCCAAAGCAAACAACATTCCACAGCATCATTAGAGGCATAAATATTAATAATCCCGAAGAAATGGTTCTCAATATTGAGAAGAATCCAGACATCCCGCTGGGAGGGGTCCATCCCATGGTCAACCACATAAGGAAGCAATCGTGGAGCCAAAAGAGTAGCAGCTCCACCACGACCAGCCTCATGCAAAGTACAAAACATAGTACTGGCTGGCCAAATAGAGCGGCAAGCCAAAGCAAGCAAAAAACCTAAAATTTTAACTTCTTGGAGACAAAGCACTTCAATTTCTAGATAATTCTTCAAAGTATTCCTAATAGAATACTTCCTTGAGAGGTCTGTGAGACCTCGAACATTCCATGAGAGAAAATTCATGGAAAATCTTCCATGCTTGCAGAATCCCGGTCCTCTTCACCCAGGGAAGAGAAGTTATTCTTCAAAAACTCTTGTGGAACCGAACCCAATTGAATAGAGGGAGAAAATCTCCGCTTTTCTAGCACATATTCACCTTCTTTCGGTGGAGGAGACCGGCTGCGAGAACATCGTTGGGTCCCCATAGCGGTGGACAAAGCCGGTTGAGCACATAAAACAGTAGCAGGCTAGGGCACGGCCTTCGGCCTGGGCTGTAGAATAGCAAAAGCCACTCCTGAGGGAGTAGCGGTCCCCTTCTTTGAAGGGTTTGAAACCTGCTGGGTTGGTTCCAGGGCTTTGGGAGCCGACCCAGAACCAAACGACTTATTTTTTCGATTTGTGACCGTAGTCCACTTTGTGTCCGCCTTAGCTAAAGGCTCTATCGGACGAGGCTTTTCAGTACCCCGTGGCTGAGAGACAGTACGGGGAACTGACAAAGGGCAATCCCTGATCTTGTGATCAGCTGATTGGCACCGGTAGCACGTGTTGGGTAGGTTAAAATATGTGATTTTCTAGGAGTGGTGAATATCCCCAATTTGAATGTCTACAGACTCTTTCAAATCCTTGGATAAATCAACTTCCACACAAACCCTCTTTTGAGGACGGGCTTGAAAAAACCTATCAGGTTCAATGCAAACAACCTTCCCCAGAGAGGAAGCAATATGGTGTAAGAAGGGCACACATGGCAAGGGCAACCCAGGAAACTCAATCCAAACCGGAACACGCATTTTGGTGTCCTCTAAGATAGCAAAATCCCAGGTCCAAGACTGGAAAACCAACAAGGAAGAACAAACATACCAGGGTCCATGACCCAGAATAGCTTGGACATGATTGACTTCCACAAAGCGGAACAAAAAAAAACCCTTGGTCAGGTTTTGGACCATATCACGGCGGACCCCATGAGGGACCTAAGCCTTGTTAACCCAGTCTTTTAGCACACTTTCAGGGGAGTCCTCCCAACAAAATGCCCCACAAGGGTGTGTTGTTCAAGCCATTGGCATGCAAAATCAAAATCAGGTAAAGGTAAAACTACATCAGTAGGGGCGTCAGAATGCTTACCTCGTGAAAGACTTTTGGAACAAATTTTCGAGGGCATTTGTTCGATGGGGGAGCCATTAAGCTATGCCGACGAACCGCTAACACCAGCAAAAATTGTCGGGTTAGAGCCGATTGAAGGCATAATAAACCCCTAAAACCGCAGTAAATGCGGCCGTACACAATGAAGGAAAGAATTTCCTGCGCAAGAAGCATAGTAAGACACAGGAGGGGCCACGAATGACCTCAGAAAGCACAAAACCCTAGCAGAGCTCATGCACCACTATCCCTATTTAAAATTTTGATTTATTATTAATTTTATGTATTTTGATTACCTATTCTTTCCCATATTATTTTTTATGCCAAGGGATTTCCATAATTCTCATCATTGATTGAGAAGAAGCCCTTGCATAAGCCCTAATATAGCTAACCAATCTAATAATAGTGATTTTTAATGGTATTCATCAAGGGATTAATATAAATGAATATTATGATCATTTATTTCATGTGAACAAACAATATTTTAGTACTCAACTTACTAATTTGAATAATGTGGAGAATCTTTAACAACTACTAAATATTTTCCATGACATATTTGTGCATAAATAATTTGGGATAGAAACTTTAAAAGGTGTTTATTCCAAACTTAATAAGGTTAGTGCATCAACCTTCACCCATGCCTCTACCATACAACCTTTATGCACTATTACTACTAGTACCCCACCCTTTAGTACTTATTTTTGCATATATCTTTTATCTAGAACTATTGGTCCTACCATTACCTAACTTAGTTAGATCACTTCTACATCTATGATTTCTACATTATGTATCATTATCTCCTTAGTTATCTCTATTATTCCACGTCCTTGATACAAACTATTACCTCAATCATTAGTCTCATATCTCAAGCGTACACAAACCATAGTGGTCTTAAACAAAATTTAGTACCATACTCTATTCAATCCTTGAAGCACTAATCCTAAGGATTTATTAAGTAGAAAATAAAGTGGATCCACATTCAACTAGACAAGATAATATTGAATTTTTTGATCCTAGAAATACACCTCTAGTATTTTAGATGTGACACATCCATTTCTTATGAGTTATATTGTACCTTAATTTATAATATATGATGGTAAAGTTCATCCCAACACTCATGTGTGTTCTCACATGGATGTATGTGTAAAATTTATTTATGATTCTATAGAATTATAAATAATCAATTGTAATGTACACTTAAAGATAAAGTTTTTTAATGGTTCTACATAGTTCCTCAAGGATATTTAAATTTATTTAGTTGTATTACAAAGGTATTTCTTAATCAATTCAAATTTAACATGCACCCTAGAGAAATTATAGCCAATTTATTTAATGTTTGCAAGGATTTAATGAACTCATCAATGATTACATCATGAGGTTTCAATAAATGATCTAATTTGATTATACCTTTGCATGATTCAAATATTTAAAATACCTTTAAATCAATGGCCTTATTAATTTAATACAAGAAATTGTATTTGAGTATCTTTTTTTCTTTTATAATTTTTTGTAAGTAGTGATGGGATAATCAGATAGATGGAATTAGATTGCATGGAGGATTAGCCTATAGCTAGGTACCAATGACAAGGGACATGGGATGAGGTGATGAGGTTGTAGGATGGAGTCATAGGGATATAAGGATGGTGAGATGGAAGGTTAATGGCACGGGAGATATGTAATGATTAGGATAAAAAGATGCGTGGATTAATAAATCTAGATGCATGGATAATGAAAGGATTATGGTGGATGAAATATGCTTAGATTAATAAATCTATATTATCCTAAAATGATCCTAATGGATTAACGCAATTATGATGGATGATAGGTGATATGGCACATTATGATATGTGGATGCAGGTATCATGCCACATGGTACATTAGATGCAGAAGTATGCATTTTTCATTAGCATCCAAGTTTCTTCTACTAGAAATGATATGGGTGGAAGCAGATGGATGATATGAAGGGAATATGAATATAGTGATAGATGTAGGAGCATGGGTGGGGTGTATAGAGGGAGGATATTAGATGATATTCATGGAGGTGTACCTTTGTTGATCCTGGTTGGGAATTATAGGAGTGGGATTTTTAGCATGGGGGAGAGGGTTATGAGATTGGTAGATAAGTGGATGAGTAGGATGAGATGGAGGATGGGATTTTGGGACATAAGGATCCAAAATGGAATTAGTAGAGGGGGAGATGTGATGGTGGATTGTGGAAAATAGGGAACCAAAATGGATTTATAAGATGGAGGAGGGATAGGGATAATATTTTTGGGTTGGTATGATAGAGGAGGGGGGTGGTGAAAATGGCTTGGACGAATGATGGGAAACACCTATTGTGGTCTTCAAAGAAGTTCTCTCAAATTTCACAAAGATTGTACCAACATTTTTGTACTATGAGCCTTGAGACATGAATTGAATACCTTTTAATCATGGATTTTCTTTGACTTGGATTCAAAATATGTTGTGTTTCAAAACAAACTATGTTTATTAACTTGAAATTCACAACATACCCAACCCATGTGTTTTTAAACTATGTATATCTAGGTTTTCAATTCAAACAACAACAACACCATTTTTTATGTTATTGGGTAAATTGGATATAATTTTCAAGAGTAGGGGTTACAAAAAATGGTATGTTTTGGGTACCATGTGAATTGTAGGTTACAAATCATGGTGTGTTTTGAATCTACAATTTTTCATACCCAAACACATTGTCAAGAAATGATGTTATTTGAAATGGAGACCTTGATATGTATAGTTATTAATTTCTTGTGATAAATAGGAGGTTTCAAAATGTGTTGTGTTTCAAAACACATTGTTTTTTTAACATACAATTCATAATGTACCCAACCCATGTATTTTTAGAATATGTATATGTAGGCCTACATTTCAAATAGAAACAACACCATTCACTTATGCAACTCCTTAGATCATTCACTTCAACAAAAAATAAAATTCATCAATTCAATAGTAACTCTTGATACTATTTTCTCTAAAGGTCTCTCTTAGTTTTATATGCTTACAATCACCCCTATGTTCATAATAGAAATCACATGTACACTTTATGTCTTTTGATCCTAGCTACATTCTAGAAACTTTAGAATCACATATCTTCACTCTTAACACAAACATTGACATGATGACACATGGTAAAATAAATCTATGTCTAGGTACATATCCTATTTTCAGTATTAGTTATAGTTATAATTTACTTTAGCTCTAAATAAAGCCACTTAAGTACCCCAATTTGTAAATTTTCCACATATCCATATAGCCCATTACTCATGATTTCTCAAATTAATGGTTACTTCTAAATTCTTATAGTAGTATTCCTTGTTGACTTAGTAATACTCCAATTATAGTTCCACTTGCATCACAATCAACTTAAAATACCTTATCAAAATATGGCCATGCTAACAATAGTTGTTCTATCACTTTCTTCTTTAATAATTCATAGATTCTATTTTATCTTTATGTTCTCTGAAATTATTTATTATCTACTCTCATAATCTCATTTATTCTAGACATACAAATAAATAATGATATTCCTATGTTCAAACTAGGTATCCCATGGAAAATTCTCACATCTATAATATTCATTGGTTTAGGAAATTAAATAATTAATTTTACCTTCTTTGGATCCATCATCAAACCATTTGGTAAAATTAAAAATTCTAAATATACCAATTATGTATTCATGAAGCTAAAATTTGTGGTATTGATATACTCACATTGCATGGGATCTAATGTGGCTTATATAATAAGAGATTGTTGTATTTAGCATTTACCATAACTTTGTCTTCATTATTATATTCATTATAATAATCCTACCTCAATATCTTTGAGGTTATAAACACTACATTTTATACAAATGTAAGGTGATAATATTGCTATGTATTTAAGAACCTTTTGTTGCTATAAAGTATCTTCATGTAGGTGCATAGAGTAGTCATAGAACTCATTGGTGTAGTATTAATAAATTATTATAATTTATAATAATTCATATACTCATAATCATAATGTTTAAGGGGGTTATATTCATCTTGAAACCCACATAAAACTAACCAAGTTGACCTAAGGGGCGACTAACTAATTGGGTTGTTAGGTGTAGAGGGTTTTAGAACAGTGTGTGGGTTGTAGGCTTCATAATTCCCATTGTTTTCTAATCTCCAATTATACATAGACAATATGATTGTAATGAAAAACTTTTGTTATTTAGAGAGTACGAATGTAATGAAAGGCACCTTCAAATTTTACCATAATTGTTACTTAAAATAAAAATTGTGTTTCAATTTCCTCATATGATGGAAAAATAAATGCACAAAATAATTACAGGTTGGAAAAATACAATGGGTTGTGAGTGATTTCATTATGTTTGTTCTAAGCTCAAGGGTGGAGGGATTGAGGAAGAGTTGTAGGTGGGGGATATATAAAACTAATCAAATTGACCTGAAGGGTTACTAACCAATTGGGTTGTTATATCTAGAGGGTTTTACAACATTATCTGGGTTGCAAGTTTCATAACACCCAGTGTTTTCCAACCTCTAACTATACATAGACAGTATGATTGTAATGAAAACATTTTATTATTTAGACAACAAAAATTCAATGGAATTCACCCTCCAAATTTACCACAACTATTACTTAAAGTAAAAATTATGTTTCAATTTCATCATACGATGGGAAAATAAATGCACAAAATAATCACAGGTTTGAAAATATTGTCGGTTGTAAGTTATTTTATTGTACTTGTTCAAAGATCAAATGTGGAGATTTTGGGGAGGAGTTTTAGGTGGTGGAAACATAAAACTAACCAAATTGAGTTGAGGGGTGACTAGCCAATTTTGTTGTTATGTGTAGAGGGTTTATAATAGTAAGTGGGTTGTAGGTTTCATAACAACCATTGTTTTCCAACCTCCAATTATGCATAGACAATATGATTCTAATGAAAACATTTTGTTATTTAGAGAGTGTGAATGTAATGAAAGACACCTTCAGAATTTACCAAAATTATTATTTAGAGTAAAAATTATGTTTCGGTTTACTCATATGATGGAAAAATGATTGCACAAAATAATCACAGGTTGGAAAAACACAGTGGGTTGTGAGTTATCTCATTGTTCTTGTTCAAAGCTCAGGGGTGGAGAGCTACAATTTTAGCACTTCCAACTATTTCTTTTAAATCTACAACTTGATCATCAACACATTTTTCCTCATCCCCACTACTCTTACCTATTAACACTCCCTACTATTCCTTTTCATGATCTTATAACTTCTTTTTCATATCTTTTACTTGAATCTTTAGATCAATTTCTCCCTCATCATCCCTTAGGACAACAATATCCCTTTCTTGGATAAAGTTTTCAATGTCTTGAATACTTTTATGTAGATTTGTAGCCACTTTTTTCTTAGCTTTGAGAGTTTCTTTATGATTAGAGAATGCATATGTTTCTTTTAACAAGTTATTTACAGGACTTGTCTACCTTTTCAGATAAAACTTTCATGTCTCCACCCAGTTGATTCTTTTTTTCTACACTTAGATCTGATTTTTCCTTTTCCTTATCATCTATTTCCAATTGTATTTGTTCCATGGAAATATTTTCAAGAATATTTGACTTCATTTTTCAACTCCACTTATAGCATCATCTCTCACTTTCTTTGCTTGAACAAATTCATATGCAATAAAAAAACTTTTGAATTTATCCACTTCTATATTATCATTTTCCTATTGCACATACTACACACACTCCTTCCTCAACTTCTCAAAATTAGTAAGAATTTGTTCAATTAATACATTATCTATCTCATTCACTTTGGTATGCTTGTTTTCAAGTATTTTTAGAGAAGATTCCTTTTTCATTTCATACATTCTAGTACTTGCTACCTCCAATTCTTCATTTTTATTTTCCCATTGTACATAATGCACATGCTCCTTCCTCAACTTCTCAAGAGCAATAATAATCTCTTCAGTTAATACATTATCTATCTCATTCACTTTGGTCTACTTATTTTCAAGTGTTTTTAGAGCATATTCCTTTTTCATTTCTTACATTCTAGTACCTATTGCCTCTAGTTTTTCATTTTCATTTTCCCATTGCACATAGTGCACATGCTCCCTCCTCAACTTCTCAAGAGCAAGAAGAATATATTCATTCAATACATTATATATCTTATTCAATTTGGTCTACTTATTTTCAAGTGTTTTCGGAGCATTATTTTTTAATTCATACATTATAGTACTTGTTGCCTCCTCAAGCATCAACAAGATCACAGGAGGCTTCATGTTCAAAACTTTAGTAATGTGCCCTTACATAATCAAAAAATGTGGGTTGTTGACATTGAGCAATTTCTTATATGAAATAGCATGCGTAGTGTGAAGTGTGTACTATGAAGGATACCATATGAAATCCCTACTAATTATTTTATATAAAATATTGGTCTCGTGGGGTTGTGTGTAACATTTGATTTATATCTCCAGTGACTCAGTTCATACTGGCAGCGGTATTGAAGGCACTAAAGCTACTAAGAAGTGGAAGGATAAAGGACCCATAGAAGACCCTAGTCACTTCTCTTATTTGAACCAGATGCTTTGAGATGACTCTAGTGAGTCCTCAAATTCTAGGGTTGGTGTTGATGTGGAGATCCAAAGCAAGGAAGGAAAGGTGGACGAGCTCAGAGTGTTGCAGGAGCAGGTTGCTAAGCTGAATCATAAATTTTATTGCCTGCCCCGGTTCACTATCAAAATGATTCACAGGTTGGATCTCACTCTCTTAGATGTGGTCAAGGAGGAAATGGACAAGAACACCATAAATGAAGGCCCCAACTAGATTGGGGAAGATCTTTTAAACCTCCTGGATAAGAAATGGGAGGGTGTAGACAATTAGTGGTTGGGTCTGTGATGTGCTATTTTTTGTTGTTTTTTGGTTGTGTTTGTGTCTCTCATATGCTGTTACTATAAAAAAAAATTGATGTTTAGAGGTTTTTCTCCTTTTTGGCCCTTTGGGCTCAACATGTAAAGGGTACAACACCCTATAAATTCTACTTATATTATAAAAAAAATTGATTTCTATACATTTGGAGAGGAGGATTGCATCCACCAAAGAAATTCTAGGAAAAGATTTTTCAACAAAACTCCATGAAAGACCCACTGCTACACTTTTAATTACTTTTCCCTTCACATAATGTAAACAACATGATCAAGGGAAAATATTTTTCATATGATTTTCGTAGCCTATAAAAATTACTATATTTTGGTTAGCAATGTGTCAGGATACACTTAAGAAAGACTGATTAAAAACATAATGTGATTAAAATAGCAAGAGGAAAAAAGAAACCGCATGTTAGAATACACCAAGTGTTTTTCCAAATGCTCTTTAATTATAATGTAACTCAATATACAAGACATGGAATTTGTGTAATTCCCTTATATGTATAACTCAAGACAATGGCCTTATTTGTATAATGTAATTATATGTTTTTTCATATATTTTTCTTATCATATAAAAAATATTTTGTATTTGTTGCCAATGTGCCAAGGCCTACTTAACAAAGATTGATTGAAAACACAATTTGTATCTTACAGCAAGAAGAAATAAATCATTCATGTTGGAAAATATAATATATTTTTTAAAATGGTATGAAATTACAATTTAACCATCAATCCTCATCCACCTAACAATGAACTTGTATCTTTCTTAAAAAATAATAAAAACCCTACTTTAAACCAAATTCTCAAGAACATGAACTACCAAGGTAAAGGCTTCGGCCTACTTGAACAATGTATTTTGGAGCCCATCCAAATCAAAGAAAATCTATGATCACTAGGTCTTGACTATATCTCTAAAGGCTCACAATCCAAAAATGTTGGTACAATCTTTGTGAAATCTAATAGAACTTATCCCAAGACCACAATAGGTGTTTCCCATTATTCCTCCAAACCATTTATCACCATGCCCCTCCATCATACCAACCCAAAACATTATCCCTATCCTTCCTCCATCCTATAAACCCATTTTGGGTCCCTATGTCCCATAATCCACCATCACATATCCCCCTCCTAAGTCCATTTTGGGACCATATATCCCAAAATCCCATCCTCCATCTCATCCTACTCATCCCCTCATCTACCAATCCCATATCCCTCTCACCCATGCTAAACATCTCACTCCTATAATTCCCAAACATGATCAACAATGGCACACCTCTATGAATGTCATCCAACATCCTCCATCCATAAACCCCATTCATGCTCCTATGAATATCACTCCATTCATATTTCCTTCATATCATCCCTATCCTTGCACCCATACAATTTCTAATGAAAAAAATTGGATGCTAATGAAAATATGCATAAAAATACACATACACCAAAATCTAAGGATCACCATGTCCCCTCAAAAGGACATGGTAAAACATAGTAAAATACAATCCAAAAGTGCAATCAATGCTAAAGGCTAGAAATGCCCATCAAAGAAAAAGAAATAACAAAAACAATTTGGATCCCAAAGAAAAAAGTAGCAATTCATCGAGATAACATCAAATATGCAAAAAAAAAATTGAAACCCAACAGTTCCTTTGAGATATCAAATGTGCAAAAAATTGCATCTTACCAACCATTATTTATTTTTATTCAAGAGCTATTTTATTTATACTTTAAAATTACTATTTATCATAGAGGTTGTAGAATATTATTTTTTATAAATTAAGTGATTTTAAAATAAATATAAGGAAAAATATTAATACATATTTAAATACATATAAATAAATCATCTTTTAAAATATAAAACTAGAATTAATTTGTTAAATAGCTATAGAATGAGCATTTGAATTATTCTTGTCAATAGTGACATAGTATGATGGTTAAGTTGTCATGGTATTTTTCTTGTCATCAAGGTTTAAACTCCATTAGAGTGTAATTGTTGAATGTTCAAATTGGGGATGAGGTCCCCCGTTTGTGACCTCACTGATTCATAGCTCTGGGTAAAAATCATTTACCCATTTAAATAATGATAACATTTGAATGATTCTTAATATTTATTATATTTAATTATATATATATGTAAAATATTATCAATTTTAGTTATTTATTTCATTATTTCAAATTTAAACATATTTAATTATAAAAAATTATTCCTATTAAACTAGTTTAACTTGCTATTTAAAATGTGAAGCTCCCAAAAATATTCTTATATATAATTGGGAAGGAATTCATTTCCTCTTCGCATATCAACTATAAAAGATATAATAAATTCTCAAGTTAATATTTACAATTAAATGGGCTCTTATCTTGGGAGAACATAAAAAAAAAAAATTGGTATAGTTATATTAAATATAAACATCTACTTAATGGATTGTTCATAAGTACAAGGAAACTAGATTTTTCTTTCAAAAATAATGTTGAATATATACATTATCTTTTATTTTATTATTATTTTAAATTTTATGTTTAATTATTAACAATTTAGATATATTTTAAACTCAAATATAAAACACTTCTTATGTAAAAATTAAATTAAACAGAAAAATATTAAAGATCGTTATTCACATTAGGCATGGCAAAGAAGTTGCAACATACTATAGTTAACCCTTGTCTAATCATTTGTATATAGAAGCGAAGGAATTTGTAGATGTAGTTATGTAGTTAACATCTTGATGATATGTTAATCATTAGGAATATGAAGTTTTCATTAGAGAACTCAAGGTTTAGTTGGATTATAGGTTTGAGATGAAAGATCTAGGTGCTATTAGAAAATTAAAAGAAAAACAAATATCTAGGTTTACATATAAAAGAATAAATATACATATTAAAAGATAAAAATAAAATTTAACCAAATTAGAAAATTAGATAAAAGAATATGATGAATATAAGTAATCATTTGATAGAGGTTTTGCAAGCAATATTTGTCAGTCAAGGTGTACAAGTAGGAGTGCTTCACTATTTAATTTTTCACTCACGTGAACCATATTTTGAACTAGAACTATCAAACATAAAGGTCACAATTAATGAAGAATTTGAGGTCTTATCAACCCTAATCTTAAAAATAAAGCCTCTAAATTTGAGTGAAGAATAGTTAGATAATATAGTAAGTAAAATTGTATGTTTACAAAAATAAAATATTATGAAAATTTTAGTATTTCAAGAAAGATAAATAAGTGAGGAGAAAGACGATATAAGGGAAATATGAAATAATTTAGCCATTAATATAATTGAATAAGAATGGGATAACCTTATAATATTTATCAAAATATCACTAAATAATGACAAATTTCCAAAAAAAAACATCTCTTAAGATGAAATGACACCTTGAAAAGGTGAACCCCCAAATTAGGATTCACCTCATGTTCCAAAAATTCAAGAAGAGTATCCAAATAAGAGATAAGTATTGAATCCTTACTTATGCTAGAGAATGCAAGATCAATAAGGGATTATGTGAATAATTTTGATGAGATATTAAGTAGTGGATATTTTGAGATTTAGTTAATTGGAGGTAAAGGTAAAATAAAAAGATTAGTGAAATAACAAGAGAATATAACCAATAAAAAAGAACTAAAGAAAAGAGGAAGATAGGTTAAGAGGGAGTACAAGCCCCAAGGCACAAAAAGGTAAATAAAAATACCATCAACTCCTATAAAATGGCTAGAAATAGGACTAAATCCTTGTGTTTAGTAGAGATACCAAAGTTTCAAGTGAGCATATATTCATCATTGAATCTCACTAGTGTAGGGATGAAATTGATGATGACTATAATTAGTCACCAAAATATTTTGTGGAATGAAAATTGTTGGTGTTTCCAACTAATTGTCTAGGTTTTCCTAAAGATTAGCTACTTATTATGCTCAGAAACCCTAGGTCAATGGCCAATGAATAGGAGATAGATTTACAAGTTCTCCTCTACACTTTAGGCTCTACAAAACAAAGGTGGGTTCCACTATAACAGCATTCAAAAAATAACACCTCTTTGCAATGATGCCATTGATAACAGATTCATCACACTAGTACGGTAGAAGGTAACTTGATGGGCTAAATCATCTCTGCAACCCTCTATATTTTTTGTTGTTCTTTGTAGTGTGCTAATGAACATGAAAAATTAAAAATACAGGAAATTAAAAGGTTTTGATTTGATTTTATCTTTCATTTTTCCTTAGCTTAAAACTTTGTGAGTCTCCTTGACTAGTACCTTACCCACAACAAATTCTAGAAATGAGGTAAACTCCTACAACAAACCAACTCTTGGATTCTTACAACCTCATTGCCTTATAGTGAAAAACCAACAAAAAATAAATTCCATCATGCTACTTACAAATCTACACTACAACCCCACAATATTTGATAAATGAACTGAAATAAAAATTACTCTATTCCTTGAATAGAAACTAGCAATTTTGTTGGGAAAATGTGTCACAACCTTGCAATTATGGTGCAGAGGCACCCATGCCTTCATGGAAAAAGGAGTAATTTTGTTTTGTTTTGTGTGATTTTCCATGAAATAAGGTATTTAAGACCGTTCCTTATGTTTGTCTTGAGTCAGTTTGGAGTCAATTTTGTAAGTATGGTAAAAGTTGCAAAAAGTTGTAAAGCAATTTTTGCATTTTTGCATTTTTGTGTCTCAAAGGGAAGTTGAAAGGTTGGGTTTTGAAAAGAAGTTTGGAAACAATGGGTTATGATTGTAAATGATTTAAAAATCCATGTATGGTTGATTGAGGTTGTTTTTGATGAAAATTTGAAGATTGAACTGATAAAAGTGCTCTATTTTTTGTGTTTTCTTCATTGAATTTGTTGCTACACAGAGTAGTATGACCCTGTATGGATTGTAGGTGTTCTAATTTGTGTTGGAATTGATGAAGGATTGAGTTCTCTATCTTTTTCAATTGATCTCATCATTTTTCATTAAGTTTGAAAGGAGTTAGGCCAATTTTACTGAAAATAGTTTGAAACCCCAATTGAAGGGGGTTTGATTGCACAAAAATGATTTTTGGCCCATTCCACTGATGAAAAGGCCTAAAATTCAATGGAATGGAGTTAGATAGGATTTTTTATAGGTTTTGGGTGTTTACGAAATATGGGGATGAAGATGGAGGCCAATTTGTTGATGCCCTAGGTAGAAAACCCCATGTTTTTGGCATGATAATTGCATAAGTGTTAAGGTTTGAAGAAAAACTCTTAAGTAGTGATTAAATTTTCTTGGAAGGGGTTTTATAGATATAAAATTATATTTCTAAGCCATTGGCATGGTGATTTAAACCTTGGAGTGTGAAAGCCTTATTGTGACCTAGTTGAACAAGCCTAATTAGGCATAGTTGGGAGCATAACCATATCTGCAAACTTGATATGTTTTCAAATGGCTTAAAGGGTATCCAAAATAGTATTTAGAATGTGGGTTTGGGGTATTCCCTATAAATTATGTTAGGAAAATCTTGTTTGTTGTCCTACTAGGGAAATAGGAGATTTGTGAAGGTAATCACCAAGTTGGGACTCTATACTTGAGAAATCTGATTGTTTCAATGTTTGTAGAAGTTCACCACCTTGCTCTGCACCAAATTGGTATCAAAGCATAGGTAGTTCTTTAAAAGGGAAAGTGTGAAGTGAGAAAGAAAGAAATATGTCTCCAAAAGGTAACACTATAGATAGGGAAATGAATGAGATGAAAGAGAAGATTGCAAAAGAGATTAGAAGGTTGAAGGAACCACAAGATATGGTGGTAGCAAGGCTTGAGGCTGTTGAAACCAGTGAGAGGAGAGGTATGGTCATGGGTGATGAGAGTGATCATGAATAAGAAGGGGAAGAGGAGAATGAAGAAGAAGAGGAAGAGGAATTAGATCCTGATAAGCAGAGGATGGCCAAGCTACTGAGACTAGTCAAGGTAGATAAACACAAGGTAAAAATGGATGTACCTATGTATGGAGGTAATTTGAATGGGGAAGAGATTTTGGATTAGATTGCAACACTTGATAATTATTTTGAGTGTGAATATGTACTTGAGGAATAAAAGGTCAAGATAGAAAAAAAAAAAATCTAAGGGTCATGCCCTATTATGGTGGGATTATGAGCAGACTAAAAGGAGGAATAAAGGTAAGTCAAAAATTGTTTCTTGGGACATAATGGTGACTAAGCTTAAGGGTAAGTTCTTACTGGATGATTATGAAATTCAAATGTACAAGAAACTTCAAGGTTTGAAACAAAGAGAGATGAATTTCAAAGCTTACACTAATGAGTTTTATAAACTGAGTATAAGAACAGATCACATGGAGAATGATGTGGAGAAGGTGGCTAGGCACCTTAGTGGGTTAAGATTTAACATTCAAGATGAGTTAAGTTTGGAAAATCCAAGAATGGTAGAGGAATGCTTTCAATTGGCAATTAGGGCTGAAGAAAAGCTAAAGAGAAGGCAAGACAAACAAACTAGGGGAAAAGGCAACAATACTAGAGGAGGAGGTTCATTTTCTACTCCAAGGCAGCCACATGAAAGTCAAGAAGATACAAAAAAATTCAAAGAACAAGTTGATGATCAGATAGGTGGATTTAGAGGAGGTAGATTGGGCTTTAGATGAAGATTTGGAGGTCAAGGGAGAGGATCAAATACATTCACATGAAGGTGCTACCAATGTAACAAGTTTGGACATCAAGCATGTCAATACAATGAAGGACATGCTTCTACTTCACATGGAGGAGAAATAAGGACTCAATTGGTGCAAGAAGATGATAATGAGAGTGTAAAATCTCCATCACAACATGCTACTCTAGAGGTTGGTGAATCATTAATGGTAAGGAGAACTCTCATCAAAGCATTAGTACAGAAGGAGCCACCACAAAGGAAAAATATCTTCAAGACAACTTGTAAGTGCTTGGATAAGGTATGCAAAGTTGTAATTGATTTAGGAAGCACAAATAATATGGTTTCAGTTGAGATGGTTGAAAACCTTAAGTTGCCTAGAATACCACATGATACTCCTTACAAAGTCTCTTGGTTGAATGAGGGTCAATATGTTTTGGTAAATGAACAAAGTTGGGTAGAGTTAAATATAGGAAGGTATAAGGACAGAATTTTATGTGACATATTACCTATGGATGTGTGCCATTTTCTGCTAGGGAGGCCTTGGAAATTTGATAGTAATGCTATGTATGATGGAAGGAGAAATACTTATGAGATAGAAAAGGATAGGGTCTCTTATACCTTGACACCATTGAAGGAGGAGGACAAAAGACAAACTAAGGGGGCTAATGTGATGATGGTAGGTAGGAAAGAGTTTATAAAGGTAAATGAAGAGGATAACATGGATATTACAACCACTACTGAATATGGAGACACTATGATAGTAGACATAAAGAAAGACTTGATTTTGGAGGGAAATGATATTGAGTTGGTGTTACAATTTATTGCATTGAAGGTGAAGGATGAATTGATTTTGGAGATCCAAGGTTGGTTTAAGGAGTATGTTGATGTTATGGTTGAAGGAGTGTTCCATTCATTGATTTCAAAAGGGGACATTGGCCATTCCATTCCTTTCAATTTAGAGGTTAGTATGCCTGGTCAAGCACTAGCCATAGGGACAAAACAACGGATGGAAGAGATGAAAGGTAAAGGTGAAGAGGTCAAGAAGAAACTAAAAAGAAAGGTGGGAAAGTTCAAGCATGCACCTAAATTGAAGAAGAAGGATGGAGGAGGTATATTTTCAGGTACTAAAGGAGGTTCAACAACATTCTAGGTGAAGAACAAGTCAAAGCTCATCCACCAAATAGGTCTCTAAAGTTGGAGTATGTCTTAGATGACAAGGAGCTCACAAACTCAAAGGATGATGCCTCTTTCTAGTATTTGGTTCATTCAAAAGATTATCCAAATGAGTGTGTCACTTGGAGATAAGAGAAGGACAAGATCAATCATGATTCTACTGATGCAAAACTATCCTCAATGGGACTTGAGTTCATTTTGCCCCAAAAGTATGGTGCGGGGGCACCCATGCCTTCAAGGAAAAAGGAGTAATTTTTTTTTGTTTTGTGTGATTTTCCATGCAATAAGGTATTTAAGACCATTCCTTATGTTTTTCTTGAGTTGTGTTGAGTCAATTTAGAGTCAATTTTGTAAGTATGGTAAAATTTGCAAAAAGTTGTAAAGCAACTTTTGCTTTTTTGCATTTTTATGTCTCAAAGGGAAGTTGAATGGTTGGGTTTTGAATGGTGGCTTATGATTTTAAATTCTTTATAAATCCATGTATGGTCGATTGAGGTTGTTGTTGATGAAAATTTGAAGATTGAACCAATAAAAGTGTTATGTTTTCTACATTTTCTTCATTGAATTTGTTGTACACTGAGTTGTGCGGCCCTATACGGCCTATAGTGTTCTAATTTGTGTTGGAATTGATGAAGGATTGATTTATCTATCTTCTAAAATTGATCTCATTAGTTTTCATTAATTTTGAAAGGAGTTAGGCCAATTTTATTGAAAATATTTGAAACCCTAGTTGAAGGGAGTTTGATTGCACAAAAATGATTTTTGGCCCATTCCACTAATGAAAAGGCCTAAAAGTTGGAGGAATGGATCTAGATAGGTTTTCTTTAAGGTTTTGGGTGTTTTTAGGAGTAGGGGATGAAGATGGAGGCCAATTTTTTTATGCCCTAGGAAGAAAACCCTATGTTTTTGGCATGATAGTTACATAGGTGTTAGGGTTTGAAGAAAAAATATTAAGTAGTGGTTTAATTTGCTTGGAAGGGGTTTGATAGATGTAAAATGATTTGTCTGTCCCATTGGAATGGTGATTTAAACCTTGGAGTGTGAAATCCATATAGTGACCTAGTTGAACAAGCCTAATTAGGCTCATTTGGGAGCGTAGCATTCAATTTTTGAAGGTTTTGTTCCAAAGTAACAATATCTACAAACTTGATATGTTTTCAAATGGATTAAAGGGTATCCAAAATAGTCTTTATAATGTGGGTTTGGGATCTACCCTACAAATTATGTCAGGAAAATCTTGTTTGTTGTTCTACTTGGGAAATAGGAGATTTGTGAAGGTAATCACCAAGTTGGGACTCTAGACATGGGAAATCTAATTGTTTCAATGTTTGTAGAAGTTCACCACCCTGCTCTACATCAAATTGCATAAGTTACTATTAATACATAAGGTACTTTAAATCTAATGGTCGATATTTTATTAGCTTGACTTACCCTAGAAGGTAACCCTATTTTATGAGGGCATTGTATTACAGTTGTGTATTGTGATGTATTCTAAGAGTCTAATAGCGTTCATGTTGCCTCTGGATATGTTTTTGGTGATACTCCTATGAGAAGCTTTCTCTACAAGTATATTGTAATCTTTATGATTTTTTAATAATATATTGGACGACTTTAAGAGTGTGGGGTTTTTCTCCTGAAAGGGTTTTCCCCACATAAATCACTATGTTGTGGTATGCATGATATTTATATATTTTTTTGTTTAATTTTATGTAACTATTAAAGATCTATAAAAATTTTGCATTATCCTTGATGAAGGGGGAACTCCCCTTATAGTAACAACTCACAATGGCAACTCAGGTTTGTATAGCAAAAATTCAAGAGAATGCATAAGGTTCTATCACTCATAAATGAAATACAAATTACAGTCTTACATGCCTTATTATGGGCTACTTATTACATTCATCTACTGATTTGTAGATCTGGTTTACACTTAGTTCTTCATTTATTAGCCAGTAGTTGACCTTCACCTTCTATCACCTTCAAATCTCTTCATGATAGGTCGTCTATCTCTCCCCTGTTGTGTTCTACTTTCTCTTCAATTTTGATATATTTTCTCATTTTCCAGTAGGCCTTAACATTATTTCCCTATGTTTTCGTAGTAACCATCGTCATCCAATGAGCATTTGAAATCTCCAGATGGTTACCCAGTTATTAGTGTTCTTAATTTATTGACCAATGAATGTGTTGATCCACAACAATAATGTGGAGTCAACAAGTACAATAATGCTACATTTCACTATCTCATTCACTTTCATCTGTTACTGCTAACCACCCTACATTATTCATCCTTCTCGCCTTCTCTGTATCAAGGAGACACTAAACCCTTTCACTCCAAAACTAGAAATTCGCAATGATCGAACCTCGTCTACATATCGGGTGGACTCCCTAATGCCTTCCGTCGAAACACACAATTCCTCCCAAAAATTATTGTCATCACTGCCTCAGCCCATCGGAGGAACTCAAACTCACATCACCTTGAAGTAGCAATGTTACAGCAACATGGTGTATCACCTCAACAAAGGGACTCGAAAGTGACTCCCACTGATACCACAGAGTTACTTCGACACTTCCAAATTGCAAGGTCCATGGCCTATCAACATGTCAAAGAGACACCAAATGTTATCCCATCGACAAGTAACCGTCTCAACAAAGTTCTACCACCAAACTCATCGTTAGTGCCATAAGCACTTCGAAGGGATGAAGAACCTAGTCACAATGAAACCCAATGTCACAGCAATAAACCTGGCAATGGAAGCATTGAATATTGAATGAACACAAGGTGTAAACACTAAAATGGAACTTGATGTCAATCACACCCAAAACTATCAAGCCCTTATTAGAATTAAAATAGTTAGATTGATGCAAGATTACTTTTTTTCCCTGGATTCTCCTGTATCAATTCTCCTCTCAAGATTAGTGTAGGAAGTTGTTTTGCTACCTTAGCTTCCTTACAATTGGTATCAAAGCCTGATCACCTTTGGTTTCAGTTGTGGGTTGTTGGGTTTCTTGAACTGATCTAAATTTGAGAGGGAGCTTGTGTAGAAGATACTTTGTGATCTTGTTGCAGGAATTTTCAAATGGAAAGTTCATCAAGGAGAATAGAGGTGGATAATTTTTTTGGAAATAATCTTGAAATGTGGAAGTTGAAGATGGAGGATCTATTGATAGATCGAGATCTATGGAATGTTGTTGATGAAAATGTTTCAAGGCCTACAAATCCTACTCGGGTTGCTCAATATGATGTTATAGACCATAAAGCCAAGGGTCTAATCAAATTGTGCTTGGCAGAATCTATTTTAATGAATGTCCATGAAGATACCTCTACCCAAAAACTATGGAAGAAGCTTGGTGAGATGTATCAAGCCAAATATTTAGTGAACGAGATTTTCTTGAGGAAGAAATTATATTCCTTGAGAATGGAAGAGGGTGGACAAATTATAGACCACCTGGAAGAATTCAATATGTTGGTGGCTCAGTTGGCATCAGTTGGTGTCAAAATGGATAAGGAGGAGAAATGTCAGATCTTGCTTTGTTCTTTTCTTGATTCGTGGGATTCACATGTTATGGCTATTGGGAGTACTTCTACAATATTGAAGACTAAAGATGTGGTGGATTCTTTGCTTTCTAAATAAATGAGAAGGAAGGTATTCATTGGTTCCAAGGAGGCCCTTAATGTTCATGGAAGACCTAAGGAAAAAGACAAGAAGAATGAGAAGAATGACAAATCCAATTCCAAGGGGAGATCTAAGTCTTCTAGAAAGTCCAAAGTTATTTGTTGGGACTATGGTAAACTTGGACATGTTTGTAAGGACTGCAAAGAATAAAATAAGGAGAAAAAGAAGAAATTTCATTCTAGTTTTGATTCTAAGAAGGAAGATGGTGATGAATTCATTGTAGCTTTGGCAACTCATGCAGGTAATGATGCATGGTTAATTGAATTAGGTGTATCTTTCCATATGACGTTTAATAGAGATGGGTTTTCTGAATATGAAGAATTTGTTGGAGGTAAGGTGTACTTGGGTGATGATTCTTATTTAAATATTTTTGGTCGTGGTAAAGTTAAAATTAGGTTTCCTCATGGTAGAATAAAAAAGATTAATGGTGTGTTGCATATCCCTAGTTTAGCGTGAAATTTATTATATATGAGAAAACTAATAGATACAGGTGTGCAAATAGTATTTTCTGATGCAAGATGCAAGATGGTCAGAGGTGCTACGGTGATTGTCAAAGGTGTTTGATATGGCACATTGTATAAGCTTGAATTTTGTGAAAAAAATTATGTGGAAGAAGTGAGGGTTTCACCTTCAGTAGATGGTCACGTATTTTGGGTATCCAAGGGTGCTCTTTCTTCTAAATCAAAGTTACCTACAGAGAAAACTATGTTATGGAACTAGAGACTTGGCCACATTGGATAAAACGGTCTAAGGACCTTGAAAAATAAAAACCTCATTGAAAGTTTTTCTGATTGTAATCTTGAATTTCATTTCTATGAGCATTGCACTTATAGAAAATAAAATTGTGTTCAATTTTAGTCTAGTTCTCATAAATATTGTGGTGTATTGGATCTTATTCGTTCTAGTGTGTTTGCTCCTGTTGATGTGCCTTCAATTGGAAAATCCACATATTATGTTTCATTTATTGATTATTATAGTAGAAGGACATGGGTATATTTTCTAAAGAGTAAATCTGAAGTTTTTAGTTGATTTAAAGAATTTAAAGCAATGGTTGAGTTACAAACTAGAAATTAAATAAAATGTTTGAGAACTAATAATGGCAGTGATTTTTTCTCTAATGATTTTGATAAATTTTGTAAAGATTTTGGTATTCATAGACAGAAGACAACTCCATATTCTCTATAAGAGAATGGAGTTCTAGAAATAATTAACAAGACATTGATGGAGAAGGCTAGGAGTATTTTGAGTGGTTTTGGTCTAGAACAAAAGTTTTGGGCTAAATTTGTTGCTACTTCTTGTTACCTAATTAACAGGTCTCCTACATCATCTCTTGTTGATAAGATGCCTATATAGGCATGGTCAGGTCATAAGCCTTTATTAATACATCTTAGAGTTTTTGGTTGTGAGGCATATGCACATGTGTTAAAGGAGAAGAGAACAAAGTTGGAGAACAAGGATGTGAAATGTATCTTCATCGGATATAGTTATGGTGTGAAAGGATACAAGCTTTGGGGTCTTGTTGCATAGAAGATAATACATAGTAGAATTGTTATATTTAGAGAAACTAATTATTCATGTGTTATATTTAAGCTAGAACAAACTAAACAAGAAGATGTGATTCAATTTCCTTCTACACCTTAGAGAGTTGAATTGAGGCCAATGGATAGACAAGAAGTTGAGGAGAGCTTATCTAGCTTTGAATCTTCAGAAGAGGAAAAACCTCCAACTCATCGTGTTCGTAGGTCTACAAAGCATAGACAATCACCTAAAAGGTATTCACATAATTATTGGAAATGTATTTTTGCTTTGAATACTAACATGGATGAACCCAAATCGGTAGAAGAGGCATTAGTTATGAATGATACAAAATCCTGGAAGATTGCTATGGATGAAGAAATGGTAGCTTTGAAAAAAAATGATACATGGGATCTTGTACCATTTCTTGAAGGAAGAAAACCTATTGTTTGAAAATGGGTGTTCAAGAAAAAGATTGGTTCAGATAGAATTATTGAGAAGTACAAAGCAGGGTTGGTTGCAAAAGGTTACTCTCAAGTTGAGGGTGTTGAATATGGTGAGATATTTTCTCATGTTGCAAAAATGACATCCATTAGACTTTTGATTTCTATTGTTGTTGATTATGATTAATAGGTTGAGCAAATGGATGTGAAAACTACTTTCCTTCATGGTGACTTGGAGGAGTATATTTATATGGCATAGCCAGAGCACTATGTGGTGAAAGGTAAAATTAAACTGGTTTGTAAATTGAAGAAATCTTTGTATGGCCTAAAATAGAGTCCTAGGATGTAGTACCAAAAATTTGATACATATGTGTTGAGTTTGGGATTTGAGAGTTCTAAATTAGATCATTGTGTTTATTATAAAATTGATGGTGAACATTTCTTGTTTATTGCATTATATGTTGACGGTATGTTATTTATTGGTAGAGGGAAAGGTATGATTTCAAAATTGAAATCTCAACTTGCTGCTAAATTTGAAATGAAAAATATCTTGGTGCAGCTAAACACATTCTTGGGATGGAAATTAAAAGAGATATAGTGAAGAGAAATCTATGGATTGGCCAAAGTAAGTATGTTAATTCAATTTTATAGAGGTTTGATATGAAGGATTATAAACCATTTTGTGTTCCTATTTCAGCTGGAACAAAGTTATCTATTTTAGATTGTCCAAAATCCCCATTAGAGATGGAAGACCTGAGTAGAGTGCCTTACCAGAGTGCAATTGGAAGTTTGATGTATGTTATGGTTTTTACTAGACCAAACATTGCCCAAGAAGTGGGAGTTCTTTCTAGATATATGTCTAATCTTGGTAGAGTCCATTGGGATGCAGTTAAAAGAGTCTTCAGATATTTGCATGATACCTCATATTATTTTTTGTGTTATCATAGTAATATGACTGAAGATGATATTTCCCTTGATATTCATGGTTATGTGGATTTAAACTAGGCATGTGATGTTGATAGTAGAATATCCACAAGTGATTATGTGTTTACTTTATTTGGTGGTGTGATTAGTTGAATGAGTGAGCAACAGGTTGTGGTTGCTTTGTCCATTATTGAAGAAGAGTATATGGCGGCTACTCATGCTTGTAAAGAATCCATTTGGCTTAAGGGATTGCATTCAGATACTGGAATAAAACAAGGTGCAGTGACAATTTATTGTGATAGTCAAAGTGTGATGTCTAGCCAAGAACCCGACATTTCATGCTAGGACCAAGCACATTGATGTACAATATCATTTTGTTAGAAATATGGTCGAAGATGGTAGGGTAAAGTTGGTTAAGGTAGAGACTTTGATGAATGTTGTTGATTCTTTAACTAAACATGTGAGCACAATGAAGTTCAAATTGTGTTCAGAGGCTATGGGCCTTTCTGTCCCTATAAATTAAAAAATGAGTTTTACGCTCTCTCGTTGCTTTTGCAATGCATTCGAAAAGTGGTAGATTTGTTGGGAAAATGTGTCTCAACCTTGAAATTACATAAGTTATTGTTGATACATAAGGTACTTAAAATATGATGACTGATATTTTATTAGCTTGACTTTCCCTATAAGGTAACCCTATTTTATGAGGGCATTATATTACAATTGTGTATTATGATGTATTCTAAGATTTTGATAGCAATTGTGTTTCCTCTAGATCTCTAGTTGGTGATACTCTTGTGAGAAGATTTCTCTACAAGTATATTGCAATCTTTGTTATTTTTGAATAGTATATTGGGCATCTTTTGGAGTGTGGGGTTTTTCTCCCAAAATGGTTTTCCCCACGTAAATCATTGTGTTGTGGTATGCATGATATTTATATTTATTTTGTTTAAGTTTCTATAACTATTAAAGATATGTAAATTTTTTGCATTATCCTCTTCTCAAGATTAGTATAGGAATTTTTTCTGCTACCTTATCTTCAGATTACAAATTCAAACACCCATAATACAAAAAATGATATGAGAACCAAACATAACCCTTGATTATATTGAATCAAAATATAATGAGTATAATTATGGAGAGCATAAAATTTGATATTCAAATTTTAGATAAATACAATGGGTATTCTAGTAATCTGTTGTTATTATAGACAAAAACGTACAACATTCCTTCTTTGATTTTCAAAGGACTTATCTATTCAACTTAACTCAATACAAATATTTTCAAAGAATAAGAGTTAGAACCCTCTAAAAGACTACAAAAATTACCTTTATAGTTTAGGAATAACTTAAAGATTAACCAAGAACAAACCCTAACCCACTTAGGGTTTGAAAAAGATAACAAACTGTTTGATCAGGTTACAAAATCTTATCTTACGTTGGGAAAAATCCATCATCCAAAACTAACTAACTAGATGCATTAACTCCATAGTAGCAAAAAGGAAGAAAAATTTCTTGAGCCATGCGCTCAAGTGTCCTTTGTTCCTCAGTAAATTGTGAAAATTAAATAATGCACACAATTGGGTAGAAATTCAAGTTCAAATCCTAGAAAAATATGTACAAATATCTAAGCAAGCAGATTTGACCATAAATGTTCCAGGTATCTATTGGCCTCCTATAATGGTTCAATAACTAAGCCCTTAAAACTATAACTTAGAGATTAGATATTTGCACCAAATAGTTATCTTGCTCATCATGAAGGTTCATTTCATTATCAACCCAGGGACATGAACTTGAAATGGGTCAGCGTTGTATGTGCACTAGGACTCAATTGTAGTCATCATTATCCTATAACTAGAAAGGAAATAGTGTTGAAAGTGAAATGCTTGAAAGGAAGCAACATAAGTACTGAACATAAACCAACAAATAAACTGAATTGAAATGAATTACGGAAATAGAAGTCTTAGTAAATAGATAGGAAGTTACTTTGTCTATCATGGCTACAGGAATAGACACAGAATGAAGTTCCAATGGCTGCAGGAAGAGACAACTGCTAAGACTGCAACTAATTGATGAATAGAAAAGTAACTACTAAATTGAATGGATGGAATTCTCACCAAATGGGCCCCCTTGAATGAGTCTTCCTCAAAACTAACTCAGATACAACAAACTAAAATATCATTTTATTCATTGAAAACATGATTACAACGTAGTAGCAACATAACTGTATTTCTTTAAACTGAAAATGAAAGTACAATATCCGAATGTCCAACCTCTTGAAGAGGAGAATCTGATCATTATTTATAGAAGGAAATATTCTAACTAACTTAACTAACAAGGTAATCAACTCCAACAGATTAGGAGGACACCATTTATTGAAAGCATGAAAAAGAGGAAGGAGGTTATGCATGCACATGATTCGGTCAAACCAGACTTGCTTCAATGAAAATCTAGCTTAACAACTCCTAACTCTACTCAAATAATGGAAATGGTCATTAAGGTTAACTTCCACATGAGCTGGAAGTTTCCAACCATTGACTAGTCAATGTCCATCTCTACTTGACTTTTTCAGCAACCAGGCAGCTGGCATGAACTTCCCCTATGTTGGTTTCTAATGTTCAATTTTCTCAACAACTGGATGTTCAACTTGCTCTACAACCTGGTGCTCAACTTTCTCTACAACAACAAGAAGTTCCCCCAACCTAATGTTTACCTACTCCCTAGGAGTCTCTGTCAAATCTATATTTTCTTGCTCTCCAGGAGTCTTTGCCTTCTTCTTAGGTGTCTCACTGAGTCTATGGTTCCTTCTTGGAGGCACATCAGTAGCAGACATTGATAATTTTGACTTCTTGGGAGGACATTTATTTTTTCCAATGGCTGCAAGATGCTCTGTTTCTTTATTTTTCCACTTCATAGGGCTAGGATTTATCTTCTCTTGCTCTTGCTTCTTATCTTTCCCTTTGCTACTCTTTTTTTCTCATTTTTTCTTCCTCTTGCCTAACAGCAGCCCTAGTGTGAGGTGTGTTTTTAGGGGAAATATCAATATCAGAGTCTGAAGATGAACTCTCTTTATATGCATGCTCATATTTAGAGGAAATAGTTTTGGCTACATGAGGATTTATACCATGTGTTACCCCAGAAGTTGAAGCTCTAGGAGTGATTTTAACAACCCCCCCATCTCTCATAACCCTATGAGTTAGGGTTCGACCTCTAAGACCCACATTTTCTAGTCTGAATTCTCTAATTTCCAAAAATTCATCCCACGATATACTGGGAACATCTTGCAAAGATTTTTCTACTAGTAATTTAATCAAACAGTGATGGTAAATAGATTTTTCCCTACCTTTTTGTGTTTCAGTAGCCATAATTGCAAGAAGATTGTATAGAATGTTTGGTACATTCATTCTCCCACCATGCCTCAAATGATTCAACAACTTGAAATGCAAAAAATGCAGACAAGATTGACGACCCTCACAGGTAATGTATTTGACAATAAAAATAGCAACTTGTTTCAATTTCTCTAGCAAAGAAATTCTTCTCGTACCTTGCTTGTCTACAACAAGTGGAGGGTCATTAGGCTCCATGAATTTATCCCTAGCTGACCTAGCATCCTTAGTAACAAGGTAGGGTTCTCCCTTAGCAGGTAAACCTAACTCTTCGGCAATTCTTTCCTCAGTAGCTATGACTTTTAACCCCTTAACCATTGCCTCACCATTTGAAAATGTTTGTACAAAATCCAAGGAAATGTCTTCATTGAAACTATCTAGCTTTAGAAAATAATCCAACCAGCTGCAATTCCTAAATTCAGGTTCATAGAGTGCATTCTGTAGGATTACCTGGTGAACCATTGGTTCATTTCTTATTAACGAACCTCCCATAGTTTCAACTCACACTTAGGCAAACACTTTTGCAAAGACCTCCTCTTTCAATCCTTCAGCCAAAAACCTAATGTATCTTCTACTTCTTGTAGTTCTCACAAATACCAAAACCAATGTCGAAACCTCTCAATTTTACCTTTCCAATGGCATCATGATTTATACTAAGGCAGTAAAGAGAGTGTATTATCAAAAAGAATGGTGGCAGATTAATGTCGCATGCAATACGTCACTTCAACTTATCATTTCAAATTTACTGCCATGTTGGCACATGGAATGTGACTGATGTGACTGATGACATGTATGGAATATGACACATAAGCTCAAACTCCCCCCAACCTAAATTAAATCATGTTTCCACACAGGCTAGAATGGGAGTTGAATAAAATAGGGCATTTAAACAGGGCTTGCTATGTGAAATATAAATATTAAAATATAGTAATCAAAAAAATTAATGCAAGGTAATTAATTTACATTAATTTTTATGCACGTACCTGAAAAGGTGGAACATCTTTTCCAAGGAATGTGGAAGGAAGTATCGATCATCATAAAAGTATAGTTGAGTAATTAAATGAAGTGGTGGTGGAGTGATGTGGAAGAGAGAGAGAATGGAAATGAATGGGTAGATAATCTTTATTGATGGAGAAATTAATTCCCACAAAAAGTGGAAATATTTATTATGATTGCATGTGTGCCTTTAATTATCCAGAAGGTTGAACACTAGGTCCACTTCCTTTGACTATAGAAACTTCGGTGTTCTGGTATTCAACAAATTGTTGCATGAACTCCTATTTTGAAGCAGGCTTATGGTATAACCTGAGACGATGACCATTGACCAGGAGCTTGAACCTAACAGGATCAATTGTTGTAAGTTGAACAATACCATTGGAGTAGACCTCTACAATCTCATATGGTCCCAACCATCGGGTTTGAAGTTTTCCCAAGTTATATTTATACTTGGAATCATAAAGAAGTGCCCAATCACCTAGCTAGAACTTCTTGTCTTTGATGTATTTATCATACCATCTAACTCTCTGGTTTTGCACCATCTTAATATAGTGGAGAGCCAATTTCCTCATCTCATCTAAGGAATTTAGCTACATAACCCTATCCTTTTGTGCCTCATATATATCTATTCCAAGGTCTAGTGTTGTTTTAAGAGTTTTGTGTTCAAAATTTATAGGCATCATTGTTGTTTTTCCATATAATAGCTCAAAGGGAGTAAAACCAGTGGTTCTATAGGCCCAGACAGCTTCTGGCAACCTATTTTCCCTTTTTTTTTGTCAAGTGCTATTGTCTTGGTTAGAATAGATTCTATTTCCCTATTTGTTACCTCATATTATCCATTGGCTTTTGGGTGATAGGGCATAGATTTCCTATGTCTGATATTATACTCATTCAGCAATGTTGTGACAAGAGAGGATGTGAACTGAGCCCCTTGATCTATTACTATTTCTCTAGGAATCCATAGCGTGTGAAGATTTCTTCATAGAGGAATTTTGCAACTTTATTGTCCCTAGCATGCTTCATGGATTTGACCTCAACCCATTTTGTCACATAATCAATACAAACCAAGATGTAAGATTTTCCATTTGATGGTAGATCAATTGGACCTACAAAATCAAGTACCCATTTATCAAATGGTGTGATAACTACTTGAGGATATAGAGGCATCTCATATGATTTAGTTGGTCAGCCCATCCTTTGAAACCTATCACATTTCATAGTGTACCTGCTTGCATCCTTATGAAGTGTAGGCCAGTAATATCCTATATTGAGGATCTTCATGGTTGTCCTCTTAGTTGCAAAGTGTCCCCCACAAGGCTCATCATGGCATGCATGCAGTATATCATAAGTCTCATCCTCTCTTACACATCTTCTTAGCAAATGATCTAATCCAGTATAGAATAATCAACCTACCATCCATGAGAATGGAAAATCTTTCTCATTAAGAACCCTTTGCTCTTTTGGAGAGAAATGAGGGGGAACTCTTCCTATAACGAAATAATTGGCTATATCTACATACCAAGGTGTATGCACAGTAATGGAGAAAAAAAATTCATTAGGAAATGATTCATCAATGACTTGAGTGTCTTTTGATGTTGTCAATCTGGAGAGAAAGTTTTCCACAACATTTTCTTTACCTCGCTTGTCTATAATGGTGATATAAAATTCCTACATTAACAACAACCACCTTGCCAATTAGCTTGTGATCAACGGCTTGTTCATAAGATATATTATGGCTGCATGGTCTATATGGACAAAGATCTAGTATCCTATGATATAATTGATTTTTTTGAGAGCATAAATGACTACCAACATCTCCTTCTTTGTCACTATGTATTTAAACTCAGCCCCTTGTAGGTTCTTGTTGATAAAGTAGATTGCATTCTCTATTTATCCCTCTTTTTGTCTTAAGACAACCCCTATAGCATAATCAGATGCGTTTGTGTGAATGTGGAAAGGGAGTTCCCAATTAGGGCCTTTAAGCATAGGAGCATGGGTTAATTTTATTTTTAAATCAAAGAATGATTTATCACAATGCACTATCCATTGGAACTCAGAATCTTTAGTGAGAAGAGTCTAAAGTGGTGCTGCCATTTTACTGAAATCTTTTATGAAATGCCTATAGTATTCTGCATGTCCCAGGAAACTTCTAACATCTTTTTGCTTGACAGGAATAGAAAGTTTAGTAATTACCTCAATTTTGGCTGGGTCCACTTGAGTTCACTTCTGATAGATATAATGGCCAAGGACCACTCCTTCCCACATCATCATAAAAAAATTCACTATTCAAGGAGAGATTATGGTCCTCACATCTTTGAAAAATATTTTTGAGGTTTTCTAATGCTTCTGCAAAATCAACACCATAAGTAGTGAAATCATCCATATAGATTTCCATACAATCATGTGAAATATATGAGAAGATACTAATAACTGATCTCTAGAAGGTTGAAGGTGCATTTCATAGACTAAATGGGAGTACTTAATAGGCATAATTCTCCCAAGGACAAGTGAAAGTCATCTTGTCCTAGTCTTCAGGTGCAATTTGTATCTGATTATAGCCACTGAACCCTTCAAGGAAGGAGAAATATTGCTTACCTGCAAGTGAATCCAATACTTGGACTATAAAAGGAACAAGAAAGTGATCCTTTTTGGTGGCAGAATTTAGTTATCTATAGTCAACACAAACTCTCCATTTACCTCCCTTTTTAGGCACATTTACCAAAGGGGGCACCCATTGGCTGTCTGAGATAGGGTAGATAAATCCTACATCCAATAACTTTTGTAGTTCTCCTTTCACAATCTCCCTCAATGCAGGATTGATTCTCTTTTGTGGTTGTCTTACTGGTGTGCAATCATCTCTAATGTAGATACTATGAGTATAGAGTTTGGATCTAATATTTTCATGTCATGGTAATCCCATGCAAATTCTTGTTGATGCAACTTTAATAGGTTTGTCAAAGACAACTGTTGCTCTTGAATAAGCTTGTTATTTATATTCAAATGTTTCCCCTCTAAAACTTGTACTTGTGTGATCAACTCAATCATGGTTGTTTCACTGATGCTTGGCACTTTTACTTCATGTGGTAACAATGTATGAATTATATCTATTGCTACAAGAAATTTAGGTGCAGAAGAAGCCGATAGAAGTGTTTGCAATGGACATGCAAAAGTAGATTCATGAGTGGGTGATTCTTCATGCACTTCACAATGGTTATGAATTATATGGGATAATATGTCATCTTCTTCCTAAAGATGCATAAAATGACTTTTTACTATCATCATGAGTTGTGCCACTAAATTGTCTTATTTTGCCTCTTCTCCAACATGTGGCTAGATGGGATTATCCATATCATGGTATGGTTGAGCAGGAGGATAAAGGACAATATTTTTAGTGATTTTCCCATTAGAAATAGTCATGTCCTCTGATTGACATCCAATGTAAGCATCTAATGTAGCTAACCATGACCTTCCCAGAATAATAGGATACCCTCCTAATGTAGCTTTAGGGGAAAGGATCATGAAATCAATTGGATATTCCCAAGAGTCTAGAATAACAACAAGTTCTTGAACTATACCATCTGGTTTGATAGTGGAACTATTAGCAAGCTGCAGGATAGTAGAAGTAGGTCTTAGATTTGTAACATTTAGTTGTTGCAGGATATCTTTAGTCATCACATTGATAGCAGCTCCCAAGTCTATTAGAGCATTATTTACCTAGATTCCATTTATAATGACTCCAACTACAGGACTACCTGGTTCAGTATACTTAGGAATAGTTACTTTCCCAAGCATGATATCTTCCAACTATCCCACCACATGAACGGTGGTGGGGTCCTTCTTTTTCCTCCCAGTATTTTTGAGAAATGCTTCCTTAATAGCCTTACCACATATGGGGACATCTTTTATGGCCTGGAATAGAGATATCTGGACACATATATGTTTTAGCTGATCCAAAATATCAAAGGTTGTTTCTTCCTTTTTCTTAGCAACGTCTAACCTTTGAGGAAATGGTGGGTTAGGATCAGTTTGTCGAACTGGTTCAAGATTCTTGTGCACACTTGTTTGAGCAGGGATCTCACATAAATTTTGATGTTCCTCCTCTTCCACAAGAAGCTCTGTGATAATAGGAGTGGAAGGTGATGAAAAGGTGGTTCCTAAACAAAGATGAATATCACTCAAACTCACAACATAGGAAAAAATTGGTTTGGATCTGCAGAGTAGACTAGTTGTTGTTGAGGTTTATTATTTGGGTTGGGTGTGGGTTGAGCTGGTAACTGAGTAGTTCTAGGTGTGATAGCATTTGAGTTAGTAGGAGGTATTATGATAGTTGTTGAGATTGTGGAGGTTGTTGCATGTAACCAGTTGTCTGGTTTAGCCATTGTTGTCCTCTCCTCCATTGGTATGTTTTTTGCCAATTCCCCTGAGGTTGTTGCCACTGAGGTGGAGTTTTTTGGTAATCGGGCCAAGTATTTGGAGGGTTGTTCCAAGGTTAAGGTGAATAACCTCCAAATTTTGATGGATATCATGGCTTCCATTTATTACTAGATGTATAAGAATTCATATAGGGTCCACTAAAAGATAATGGCTCTAGTAGCATACCTTGTGTTGGAGCCCATGGCCTTCTTTGCACAACATAGAAAAATTGATCTTCATCACCCTCAATTGGCTTGAATTCAGGTGCAATGTGCTTGAAGTCAATGTTGGCTACCATTTTATATTTGTAGTCCTTCTTCTTTTTCCTACAATGAGGACAATATTCTTCCAGCATTGCCTCTACCTCATCATGTTTCTTCTTTGCTTGAAGTGTATCTAGCCTAGTTTCCATATTATTTATCATGTCTTGCTTGAAATGTGACAACAAATAAGTGATTTCCATCCTTGAAACTCTATTAATGGAGGATTTACCCATAGAAGATTGCAAACCTCTTCTTTTCTTTATAGCTGCTTTAGAATAATTCTGACATATCTTCTTAATATCATCCCAAGGAAATTGGATGATATCTCCTCCTCTTATCGAGTCCAGAGCATCAACACAATTTTCATTGATCCCTCTAAGGAAGAGAAACTTTTAACACTCTTCATTGAGTGCATGATGTGGATATTTCTACAGACTAAATAGGAACCTTGACACATAGTCCTCCAAACTTTCATCCTCCTTCTGCTACATCTTGAAGATATCATCTCCTCTCATATCAATACCTCTACAATATTCTTTATACTTCTCAAGAAAAATTTCCTTCATAGAATCCCAACTATTCATAGTATTCCTACCTAAGCTCATAAACCATCTTAACACAGCTTCTTTCAAGGTGGTAGGAAAAAATTTAAGCCTATGAGTGTCAGTAGTGTAATCATAGCTTCTGCAGAGGATATCAAATTCAATCAAGAAAGTATCTAGGTCCTCTATTACAATCCCATAGAATTTAGGAAGAACTAAAGTAGGAATGTTCTTGAGGTTATCAACGTCATTTTGTTGAGGGATAGGGAATGTAAAGGTTTCTTTGTTAGGTCTAATTGGGACAACCATATTTTTTTGATGGGTTATCAGAGCAAATGGATTCTCAATCAGGTTTTGGGTAGCTTTCTCTTCAGAGGAAGTTTCAAAACTGGTCAAATTGGGAAATGCTTCAGCAAAAGGGTTTGCTTCTTCTTTGTCTTCTGGAAAAATTTAAAACTCAACTAGGTGATTATCAAGATTAGGATCAGCAAGAAGGAATCTCTCTAGAGCATCTCTTATCCTACCCCTATGCATGCGGTATTAACTCAGTATCAACCAAGTCACATAAAGAATTGGTGAAGGAATAGCAGATCATTACTTATTCTAATGAAGGTTATGCTAAAAACAAACTTCAAAGATACCTAAATCAAGAAAGAAACTAGAAATGACTCTTAAGAACTTCCTAGTTTGACACCATCCATAGAAACAACACCAAAAATGTTGGCCTCCTCTAATGGTTCAATAACTAAGCCCTTAAAGCTATAACTTAGAGATTAGATATCTGCACCAAGTAGTTATCTTGGACATCATGAAGGTTTGTTTCATTATCAACCCAAGGACGTGAACTTGAAATAGGTCATCACTATATGTGCACTAGGACTCAATTGTAGTCATCCTTATCCTATAACTAGAAAGGAAATAGTGTTGAAAGTGAAATTCTTGAAAGGAAGCAACATAAGTACTGAACATAAACCAACAACTAAACTGAATTGAAATGAGTTACAGAAATAGAAGTCTCACTAAATAGACAAGAAGTTACTTTGTCTATTGTGGCTGCAAGAACAGACACAGAACAAAGTTCCAATGGCTCCAAGAACAAACAATTGCTAAGACTGCAACTAATTATTGAACAAAAAAGTAACTATTGAATTGAATGGATGGATTTCTCACCAAGTGGTCCCCCTTGAATGAGTCTTCCTCAAAACTAACTCAGATATAGCAAACTAAAATATTATTTTATTCATTGAAAACATGATTACAACATAGCAGCAACATAACTGTATTTCTAAAAATTGAAAGATGCAAGTACAATATCAGAATGTCCAGCCTCCTGAAGAGGAGTATCTGATCATTATTTATAGAAGGAAAGATTCTAACTAACTTAACTAACAAGGCAGTTGACTCCAACAGATTAGGAGGATGCCATTTATTGAAAGCATGAAAAAGAGGAAGGAGGTTATGCATGCACAAGATTTGATCAAACCAAACTTGCTTCAATGAAAATCCAACATAAAAACAACTCCTAAATCTAATCAACTAATAGACATGGTCATTAAGGTTAACTTCCACATGAGCTGGAAGTTTCCAACCACTGACCTCTTCATTGTCCATCTCTACTTGACTTTTGTAGCAACCGGGCAACTGGCATGAACTTCTTCCACATTGCAAGCTCCATTTATATTTTCATTTTAATCTGAACCTACATTATAACATTAGTGCACACAAGACAAATGTATATCCATAATCACCTTATGATAAAATTCATTCAATCACGTGAAAAATTAATATAGATATATCACATAACAGGTTAATATCATTAAAAGTTATAGGAATAAGTTCATCTCTAGAGTTTATAAGATCAAGGAAATAACATAGAAAGTATTGGTAACTATGTGCTAAAACCCCATAGTAACACTAAAAAACTTATGATAAATCCTAACAAAAATGAATCATTATTTGGACTCATCAGTATCCATGCCATACCACCACATAATGAGCACACAAACCCTGATGAAAATGCCCATGAAATCTATAGAAAATCATGATAAAATTAGAGCTCTAACAAAAAGGAGGTTGAAAACATACAAAGAAGGCATGGGAAAGATCCCCTTTTAATGGAAGTAGGTATAAAAAGCATTTAATATCATCCTTATCCTTCAAAAATCAAATTTGACGGTTGAGGAAGTAGATGCAACATTAATGGCACCATCGAAAAAAATCATGCCAATCACGAGCATGATCGGGCCTTCAAGCCTGAAAAGAAAGCTTGCCAAACATTAAATGGCTCAACCCTCTGAAAAAACCACACTATCAGATATCGAACATCGGGAATTCTTCATACTTCATACCACAGCAAATTCATCAACATCAAGCTTTAGTAATCAAACGTTAGGGTTGCACCATGTCGCTTGCAGAAAGGCATCGGGCACCAAAGATCAGGTGAGAGGTCTATCACTTACTACAAAGCGGTAAGAGGAAAAGAGGAATGGAAACACCTAATGGCTGAGAGGAAGCCATTAGATGTCGGGTGTTATGGAAGAATCCTACCGATTACCGCAAAAAAGGTAATACATAAGGGGGCAGCGGAACGAAGTAAGGAGGAAACTTGATCCCTAATCCCTGAAAGGTCATTGAAGACCAGAGGTTAGGGGGGTTAGCTTACCGATTACTGCTTACCACAAAGTGGTAAGAGGTAAGATAGAAGAGTGAAGCCTAAAAGTATGAAAATTGATGACTTAGTCGAATTTTGAAGAAAAGGGACCTTGGGAGGGATATGTAAGGCTTAGAGAAGAAAGGAAAAACTGAAGGAAGAAGATGGATGAAGAATGAATTTTTGGACTTGAGCATGAGGCATCGGGCATCGGGAGGATTCCTTACGTTATTCTACCAAAGAGGTAAGAGGTAAGGCTGAAACTCGATCCCTGAAAAATTGACACAGTCAAATTTTGAAGGGATTGGGAGGGGAGAAAGAGGAAGAGGGAGAGGGTAAGGGTTAAACTTGATCCCCAATACTCAAAAAGAAAAAACTTAGTGCCACGTGGCATTTGGGTCTAGGAAAAGCTTTCATCGAGCAGTGTGTGAGAACTCACTCTTCTAAGTGCATATCAAGGGATCAGGGGTTAGAGGAGGGTCTTACCTCTTACCATAACAAAGGTAAGAGGTAAAGGGAAAGGTCAAAGCTCGGCCTCTGAAACATCAACACTTAGTTGATTTTTAGAAGGAAGGGATCAAGGGTTAGGGAGAAGGGATGCAAGGAAGAAGGTAAGTGAAAGCCCAAAAATTCCATACAGTCAAGATTTGGGATTTTGCAAAATGAGGAATTTGTTGTAGGGGGTGGCACAAGCAAAAAAAGGTGCCACCAGTGGCTCTAGTTGGGGACGTCAGTTTAGTAAAAACAAAGTGGGGATCTATAAAAATATGGAGAAGTAGACCAAAAGCCAAAATAAAATAGGGAAATAGATAATTGCATTATGATATAATGTGTATGGATATGCCCTACTTATGAAAAGTAGGGTTTGAGGAATTGTCCATGCATTGGAAATTCCAACACTTCGTCATCCATATTTTGTAAAAAGTATGAATTCTCACCATGATTGGTGTAGATGACATAAGGACCAATCTAGAGGCCCTCAAATTTACCATGTTTTCCCTTATCCTGGATTATAGAATTCCACATTAAGACCAAGTCTCCTATAGAAAACTTCCCATCTGTAGCTCTCTTGTCAAATAGGTATTTGACCTACAATTTCCTTTTCAAGTTGATATTTTGTGTTGCTCTTCTTGACTCATCCAACTCTGTTAGTTGGTTAATTATTCTAGTCATGTTGTCATCAATGTCATCTTCATATTACTGGATGAACTTATACACTAGAAATAGATTGTTCATTGGCATTCTTGCATCTAGTCCATACACAAGATCATAAAGGGATTTTTGTGTAGCCTTCTTGATAGTTTTCCTATCAGCCCATAATGCCAATTTCAACTTTGAATCCCATGCTCTTTTGTTCTTCTCCATCACTCATTTCATGATCTTTATGAGGCTTGTATTACTGGGCTCAGCCTATTCTTTTCCCTATGGATGGTAAGGGGAAGAGTACAATATAGAAATTTCATAATTTTTGCAAAAATCACCAAACTCCTCTAACCTAAAACACATTGCATTATCCCTAATTAACTTTATAGGAGTTCCAAACCAAATTAGAATTTTATCTATAATAAAATTGATGACAACCATGCTAGTTTCCTTTCTTGTAGGAATTGCTTCCACCCATTTGGTGAAGTAGTTTATGGCTACCAGTATCCATTTGTGAACACCACTATATTTCTCATTGAATTCACCAATAAAATCTATGCCCCATTGCTAAAAATATCTTCTACATTCTATGTTCTAATGTTTAAAGAACCATAGAAATTTAACTTACTAGAAAACTTTGGGTAAGCATCACATTTATTTACTATAATATGTTTGTTAAAAAATAGGGAAGGCCACCAATATTCAAATCTCAAGATATTATGGGCAGTTGTCTTGGCTATGTAGTGACCTCCACAGACTCCATTGTGCATTTCCTCAAGCATTTTCTCTGCTTGTTCGTCATTTACACATCTTAACATCACACCAACCTTGTCCCTCCAATACAATCAATCACCAATCATAACATATTTGATGGCTTGTAGTTTCAATGTCCTTCTTTATTATCAGTCATGTGATCAGGGAAAGACATGTTTCTTAGATAGTGCAAAATATCCTTATACCAAGGGCAGCCCTAAGCAACACATTCCTCTATAGGAACATTCTCATCTATTTGATTTATTTGACTATCTTCAAGATTTAATTCACCCATAAACTTGGCTAAACCCTACGCTATTAAAAATATAGTTATTTGAATATCAATATTAAATTCTTGGATCTTGTTGATCCATCTACACCTTCTTCCAATGACTTCTTGCTAAGTAAATATGTCTTTGACTACAGCATTAAGTACATAAGCCACTATCTTAGCACCCACTACGTAGGTCCTAAAGTTATTGACAACCTTTACCAAAGCATAGGCCTGCTTTTCCATGATAGCATACTTCAATTATGTTGCTTGCAATGGTTTACTAAAGAAAGCAATGGGTTGTTCATAACCCTCATCATTTTTTTGTAACAGAACAACAACAATAGTATCAAATGATGCAAAATAAAATAGTTGAAAAGGTGTAGCAAAATCAAGTGACTTGAGCACTAGTGCTTCTCTAATGGCTTTCTTAATGTCATTAAATTATTTAACAAGTTCATCCCCCCATGCAACTACTTGTTTTCTCAACATCTTGGAGATGGATTTTTTAGTTTCAGCAAATTTTGTAACAAACCTTCTGATAAAATTGATCTAGCCAAAAATTTATTGAATCCCCTTGGACTATTTTAGGAATTGGAATTCTATCAATTGTTGAAACCCTTTATGGATCAATTTTTATTCCTTCCTTTGAGACTATATGCCCCAACAATTTTCCTTTTGCAACCCCAAACGTGCACTTCCTAGGGTTCAATGAAATGTCATATTCAAAAGCTCTTGCAAATATCTTTTGTAAGTGCATCCAATGTTCTTCCTCCTTGGAATAAGCAACTAGGTCATTTTCATAGACTACTATGAATATGTCCATAAAATTTGAAAAGGCAACATCCATGGTTCTTTAGGATGTAGCCCTTACATTAGTCAAACCAAATGGAATTATAATATAAACATATTTCCCCCATGGTGTGGTGAAGGCAATCTTATATTTTTCTTACTCTTTCACTTTCACTTGATTATAACCAAAAATCCCATCCATCATAGACAAAAGCTCGCATCCAGTAACCCTATGTAACATTTCCTCCATATTTGGCAAAATATTCCTCAAGCATGAGTCGTCCTCCCCATGGATGAATCAACAAAAAATAATAAGTCATAACAGAAAGATATGTGTCTAACCGCTTGAAGAGTTGGCTAGGACACATGTCGAAGCTACAGAGCCTTCTCTTCATTCTTAATTCTCTTGCAATAAAAGCTCCCACCGAAGTGACACATGGAGAAGCAGTGGGGGTTTATATCCATCCTTCATTATTCTTGGGAGGCAATCCCTGCAAGGATGACATGTGGTATGGTGTCGGCCTGAGCTTCCATTGGTGGGGCCCACCAAAAAGGCACCTGAGGGATTTGTGCAACGTGGCACTCAGGAGAGGTTCAGATAGGGAACAATGGGGAGAAGCATTTCAAAAGATTGTGTTGTTGACACGTGGTGAAGAAGATGAAAGCATGACCAAAAAAGAGCTCGAGGAATTTTAAGAAATGCAGTGTGTGCAACCAAGGCTTTTGCAAAGTTGAATACAAATTTGTTAGGAAAAATTTGATTGCCGAACAAACTTTTCCTAATGTCAAAACTAAGAGGAGGAATAGATATGCCTTTTAAAATTTTCAATTACAATTCACTAAGATGCATATGAAATAAATAACATAATTGATAAATACATTCAAACGCAAATGACACTAGATTTACATGGGAAAACCCTTAAGGGAGAAAAACCCACCACACCAAAGAAAGATCACTTGTATTGCAATAAACAAAATTACATACAACTTACAAACTCTTCTTTTCATATGACAATTTTATATCAACAACATTTCCCTGATCAACCTTGTATCGAATCAGACTATTACAATGCTTTCATTTAGTATACAATGAAGTTCACACAATTCTGATCACTCATCTGTCAAACTCTCCAACAAAATCCTCAATTGAACTGTTCATCCCTGCTCAAGCAGTCTGTCTATTTCCCACAAGAGAATGGTCACAACAGTTCAACTGTCAATTGGTTCCCATTCTTCTTCTCTCATTGGTTCAAGAAAGAACATGTAGGATAGACACTTGGTCAACAGAGTTCAAATGTATTGCTCATTGGCGAGACAACAGACCGTGTCTCACCAATGCTAGAATGCCCACAGGCCATCACACACTGTACCAACTTCTACTAGTCTATCGCTTAGACTTTGGAGAATTCTCCCTGATCTTAGGACCATCGGAAAGACTAGCACTATTGGCAACAGAATGGAAGGTCACCCCAATGGTTCAGGTCTTCTCGATGTCCCAAAGAACACCAAGAACCCGCATATCAACAAGAGTCACATCAATCGTTCATTAGGAGAAGATCCATCGGTGAGAGTAACACTATCGGTAGGAGATCAAGAAGTCACATCGACAGCCCAAGTCTCCCCAACGCATCCATCACCAAGAATCTCCCCGATGATCTTCATCGCCCAAACATCTACCATCGGAACAAGTTAGAAATGTCACTCCGACTATTCTGGTCATGTCGATATCCCCGAGACAACCACAGGGTCATGCCAACGTCGCCAAGACTTTTACTGTCGGAATGAGTTTGGAAACTCACTCTGATATTTCATGTCACACCGATGACCTTTGTCAGCAAGACAGGTCCAAGGTCACATTGATCTAATCCTCCAAGACATTTTCTCATCACCAAGACATTCCAAGGGTCTCAGCGATACTACTCTTTCAAGAGTTCCATGTCAATAAGCATTGAGGCACTTTTTCCAACAATCTCCCACTTGACGAAGATCTTACTGACACCTCCAGAGCACAAAAAAATTATTGATATTCATGGGCACCAAGGCCCATTGAACTGGAACACCACCTGAACTTGTTTGTGCTCACTGGTTTCGTCAATGCATCTACAATGATTTTCAGAGTATCCACCTTTTCTAAAGAGACCTTTCCATCCTCCACCATATCTCATACAAAGTGATACTGCACATCGATATGTTTCGTCCTGGCATGGAAGGTTGGATTTTTCACCAGAAAAATAGCACTCTAACTGTCACAGTAAATTATAATCTACCCTGCATCAAACCCAGTGTTAGAACACAAACATTTTAACCAGATTGCTTCTTTGCAGGTGTAAGTTGCTGCCATGTACTCAGCCTCCATAGTGGACAAAGCGACTACAGCTTGTCACTTGCTCATCCAACTAATCGCACCACCATTCAACATGAAAGTATATCCACTGGTGGACCTTCTACTGTTAATGTCCCCTACCCAATCAGAATCCACATATCCATGAATGTTGAGAGTCCTCTGTGATCCAACCAAATTGCCATGGTAACACAGAGCATATTCCAAAGTGCCCCTAAAATATCTAAACACTCTTTTCACAACATCCCAATGTGTCCTTCCTAGATTCGTCATATATCGACTAAGAACTCCCACTGCTTGGGAAATTTTTGGCCTTGTATAGACCATTGCATACATTAAACTGCCAACTACACTAGCATAAGGCACTCTGGCCATGTCCTCCATCTCAGTAGGAGATTTTGGACAATCTTCAATAGATAGCTTTGTCCCCTGCAAAACTTGACCAACTAGCTGCTTGCAATCATTCATACCAAATCTCTCCAGAACCGTATTAATATACTTACTCTGGCTAAGCCAAAGCTTTCTGCCATTTTTTTCCTTGGTTATTTCCATCCCCAGAATATACCTAGCTGCACCAAGATCTTTCATTTTGAACTTTGCAGAAAACTGAGATTTTAGATTAGAAATCATTAACTTACTATTTCCTATGAACAACATATCATCAATGTAAAGGACAATAATAAGAATTCAATCATTTTCAGTCTTGTAGTACACACAATGATCTGATTTTGATCTTACAAATCCCAATGACAAAACAAAAGTGTCAAATTTCTGGTACCACATTCTAGGAGATTGTTTTAATTCGTACAAAGATTTTTTTAACTTGCAAACCAGATTTTCTTTACCTTTTCTCACAAAGTGCTCAGGCAGGGACATATAGATTTCTTCTTCAATATCACCATGAAGAAATGTTGTCTTCACATCCTTCTGTTCAATCTCTAAGTCATATGCTATTGCAAGTGACAAAATAAATCGAATAGATGTTAGCTTTGCTACAAGAGAAAAAAAATTCCATAATCAATTCCCTCTACCTGGGAATAATCCTTCGCAACCAATCTCGCTTTATACTTCTCAACACTACCATCCAGACCAATTTTAATTTTAAACACCCATTTGTAGCCCACAGGCTTTCTACCTTCAAGCAATCGGACCAGATCCCAAGTATCATTTTTCTTTAATGATGCCATTTCTTCATTCATGGCTTCTAACCAGGAATTTGAATCAGACATTTCAACTACCCCTTTTATAGTCCTAGGCTCATTAGTATTAGTAATCAAAGCGTAGGCACAACTAGAATCTATCATAGAGAATCCATACCTATCCAGTTGTTTCTTTTCACATGTAGACCTCCTCATAGGCTAAGGTTGAGGTTGTGGTTCTTCTTCTTATTCAAAACTCTTAGAGCTACTTGAACTCTCCTCTATTTTAGGTACACTTTCAATGTGTTGTTCCTCTTTTTCAAGAGTTAGAGGTATCTCAACAACATCATTATCCTTTTTATCTTCTTCCATCCCTGACTGCAGATCCATTGAAGAAGGTTTTAGCTCGTGGAAGATTACACTTCTGTTGTATAATACCTTCTTAGTCACAAGGTTCCAAAGCTTGTATCCTTTCACACTAAGGCCATACCCAATTAAGATACACTTTTTAGCTTTGTTATGCAACTTAGATCTCTTTACATCCGGCACATAAACATATGCTTCGTAGCCAAAGACACGAATACGTCTCAAAGAGGGCTTCTTATCAAACCAAACTTCAATAGAAGTTATATCAACAAGTGTTGACGAAGGAGACCAATTTAACAAGTAACATGTTGTAGCCATAGCCTCAGCCCAGAACTTTTGCTCCAGACTAGCATTGCTCAACATACTTCTTGCCTTCTCTATCAACGTCCTGTTCAACCTTTCAGCGACTCCTTTTTTCTGCGGAGTGTAAGGTGTTGTTTTATGCCTCTTAATCCCATGGTATTTGCAATACCTTTCAAATTCATCAAAACAAAACTCACTACCATTGTCAGTCCTTAAACATTTTATTTTTCTTCTAGTCTGATTTTCCACAAGGTTTTTAAATTCCTTAAAATGACTAAAGACTTCTGATTTACTTTTTTTTAAATACACAAATGCCCTTCTCAAATAATCATCAATGAAAGAAACATAATACTTAGACTTCGATAATGAAGGAACATCCACTAGACCACACACATCAGAATGAATATAATCCAGAACAAGAGAAGATTTATCAGGACTAGAATGAAATGAAACATGTTGATGTTTTCCATATATACAGTGTTCACAAAATTCAAATTCCAGGTTGCAATCATCAAGCCCCTCAACTAGGTTTTTATTTTTCAAGGCTTTCAAACCTTTTTCACCAATGTGACTGAGCCTTTGATGCTAGAGCATAGTATTTTTTTTTGGAAGTTTAACTTCCAAGGAATTTTCTCCAATAGGAACATTTTCATTCTTCTCTTTACGAACATCCTTATGTGACTTTGCAAAGAAACTATTGCATTGAACAACCAATGTGTCAAGCTTGTATAGATTACCAATTTAGGCACCCCTAGCCTGCACCATCGAGCCTCTAGTTATTTTACAACCATTTCCAAAGAATGAGACTTGCACTCCAACATCGTTCAGCTTGCTTATAGAAAGTAAATTTTGAGCCAGACCTAGTATATGCATTACGCCATCAATTCCCTTAATTCTACCATCAGGAAACTGAATTCTGACTCTTCCATGGCCAACTATCTCCAGAGATGAATCATTTTCCAAATACACCTTTCCACCAACATATTCTTCATACTTTGTAAACCAGTATCTATGAGATGTCATGTGGAAAGATGCTCCAAAATCAATCAACCAGACATCATCTGCTACCTAAGTTGCCAAGGCTGTAATGAAGGTATTTGCATCACTCTGAGAAGAATCATTGTTAGAATTCTTCTTCTTCTTCTTTTTATCTTCTTTTCAATCCCTTCAGACATGACCAGGCTGCCCACAATTCCAGCACTTCACCTTGAACTTCTTACCAGGAGACTTTGATCTCCCTTCTAATTTCGATTTGGACTTCTTGTCTTTCTTCTTGCCTTTTTATTTCAATCTACCTCGAACAGCTAGAGCCTCCTTCTCCATCTTAGAAGACTTCCTTCTCATGTCTTCTAATAATAAAGAAGAAACCACATATTCCATCTTGAAATTGGTTTTCGTGCTCCCAATCGCCATCACCAAGTGATCCCATGAATCTGGCAAAGAACACAACAAGAGCATACAAAGATCTTCTTCTTTAGTATTCACACCTACAAATGTTAACTGAGAAATCAGCATGTTAAAGGTATTCAAATGATCAAGAACAGATGTTCCTCATTCCATTTTCAAAGAGTACAACTTCTTCCTTAAGAACAACTTATTCACCAAGGACTTTCCCTAATAAATATCTCCCAGTCTTTTCCATAAAGAAGATGCAATCTTCTCTTCATGAATATTCAAAAGAACTGAATCTGCCAAATAGAACCTTATCAACCCCTTTAATTTTTCATCTGTGAGGTCCCAATCTTCTTGCTTCATGCATTTAGGTTTCGTTCCAAACACAGCAACCCAAATATCATGGTCAACCAATAGATCTTCCACTTTGAGTTTCCATAACTCAAAATTTATGCCACTGAATTTCTCAATATCAATTCTTCCAGGCATACTTGTCAAATCCATCTCAATCTATAATTAGACAAATTCAATACCTCTACAAAACTCCCACTTAACATTAATTGACACAAAAAATCCAACCTACCCACAAGGATAACACAACTGGCCAGGCTCTGATACCACTTTTTAAGAAAAATTTGATTGCGGAACAAACTTTTCCTAATGTCAAAACTAAGAGAAGGAATAGATATGCCTTTTAAAATTTGCAATTACAGTTCACTAAGATGCATATAAAAGAAATAATAGAATTGAGAAATACATTCAAACATAATTGACACCAGATTTACATGGGAAAACCCTTACGGGAGAAAAACCCACCACACCAAAGAAAGATCACTTGTATTATAGTAAACAAAATTACATACAAGTTACAAACTCTTCTTTTCAAATGACAATTTTATATCAACAACATTTCCTTGATCAACCTTGTATCGAACCACACTATTAAAATGCTTTCATTCATGATACAATAAAGTTCACACAATTATGATCACTCATATGTCGAACTCTCCAACCAGATCCTCGACCGAACTATTCATCCCTGCTCAAGCAATCTGTTCATTTCCCACAAGAGAACGGTCATAGCAATTCAACTTCCAATTGGTTCCCATTCTGCTTATCTCATTGGTCCAAGACAGAACAAGTAGGACAGACACTTGGTCAACAAAGTTCAAACGTATCGCTCATCGGCGAGACAATAGACCGTGTCTCATTAATGCCAGAATTCCCACAGACCATCGCACACTGTACCAACTTCTACTGGTCTATCGCCCAGACTTTGGAGAAGTCTCCCCAATCTTAGTACCATAGGCAAGACCAACGCTATCGACAACAAACTGGAAGGTCACCCCGATGGTTCAAGCCTCCCCGATGTCCCAAAGAACACCAAGAACATGCATATCGGCAAGAGTCAAACTGATCGTTCATTACGAGTAGATCCATCGACAAGAGTAACACTATCGGCAGGACATCAAGAAGTCATGTTGACAGCCAAAGTCTCCCTGACGTGTCCATCGCCAAGAGTCTCCCTGATGATCCTCATCTCCCAGACATCTACCATTGAAACAAGTTAGAAATGTCACTCTGACTGTTCTGGTCATGTTGATATCACCGAGACAACCACAAGGTCACGTCGACATCACCAAGACTTTTGTTGTTGGAATGAGTTTGGAAACTCACTCCGATAGTTCATGTCACGCCGATGACCTCCGTTGGCAAGACAAGTCCAAGGTCACAATGATCTAATCCTCCAAGATAGTTGCTCATCGCCAAGACATTCCAAGGGTCTTAGCGATACTGCTCTTTCAGGAGTTCCATATCAGTAAGCATTAAGGCACTTTTTCCAACAAAATTAACTTGAAGGGAGCTTCATGGATTATTTAAACCAGAACTTTTAGCGACTATCAGGGGCATTTCGCCTATAGAATGACGACCCAAAATCTTGGTTCATAGACCAGAGCCAGATCCATTAGGAAAAAATTTAGAGCTTAGAAAGGGAAATCTACAAAGGTAGCCAGTTGACCTCAGATGGTGTAGATAAGGTACACAGATTCTCTTGTGCCTCATGCAAATCGATTTTTTTTTTGAAAGGTAGCTCCATGGAAGTCCTAGTCCCAGACTCAAGATGGAAAAGAATCCACACAATTGGATGAATAATGCCTTAAATTTTTTTTGTAGTGGGAGGTTGGATAAATGATTGGAAAGTAGATATGTCCTACTGCTTCTCCTTGATTCTTGATGTTATATGCTCTATCGTGGCCACCAAATTATTGGAGAGGAATGGAGAAGGAAAACCCAACTGAGTCAAGTGAGAAAAGTGTACTTGTATATTATTCATCGTGAGACTTAGGGATGCCAAAAAAACTCTTGGCTTGGAGGATCGCCACATGGTAATAGATGAATTGTTTTTCCTTCTTGGCAGTTGACCTTCGGTCCTCAATCCCCACTCTTTTCAACTCTACATCAGTTACCTTGTACAATTTTTCAATAATTGCTTGGCCTCGAGAACCCTCTCAGCAATGGATTGTGGAATTTCCTCAATCATCTCATACACTTCCCTGCTTAAACTTCCTACATCTATCGTGAATTGGAGCGTTGGTTGTAGGGACAAATAGGAGGACTTGACTTTCTCCCAGTAGGAGATGTATAGTTGTTGAGCCATCAAAATGGAATCTGATTGAGGAACAAGGGGTTGCGAGGGAATTTTTGAAAGTCTTATCTCAAATTATTTTGACTTGATTTCCTCCATTAGCTCATCAACCTTCTTTTCTAATGCATTGAGTCATTCTTATAGAGCTATTAGTTTTGTGCCCTTGCTCCTCAGCAGCTCCTTCATTTGACCTCGAGAACCGAACTCCATTGCCAACAACACCTTCAACCTTTCAATCTATTTTTCAAATTGACCCCGTTGGTTCTGAAACTCTTGATTATTTTCTTGCACTTCCTTTTCCATTTGAGACAACCTCTTCTAAATCTCTTGGCTCTTCTGTTGTAAATTGGAAACCAGGTCAGAATCCTAGGACTGGAACTTCACAAGTTCCTCCTAGAGTTCTCGTGCTTGTTGAGACAGGTGTGAAAACTTGGCCTCTCTAACCTTCTCCTTCTTCTGCAAGATATCTACCCATTCCTTGACATTTCTAATCTCCTCCTCTCTTTTCTTCAACTATTGACTATGCTTCAAAAATTTGGCCGTCATAACTCTTTGGGTCTCCTTCATCAGCTCAACCTTGTCATGTGGTTGGGTTGTGTTCAAATCGAGCCCTATAGCATGGATTGTATAGTCTTCAGGTTGCATCTCCCCTTGAGTTTTGATGACATTGGATGTCATAGTCACAAACATTATTGATCCCTGGTGCTCATTGTAAAGGGTTTGCACACATGGCTTGACAAGCTTTGCAACATCTTTTTCTTTCCTTTTCTAAATCCTTATGGCCCGTGCTACCTTAGTCATGGTATTTTGTGAAAAAATAATTGTTGGTGATCTAATCTGTCCACCGGCAAAGGGTGCAATGGGAGGAAGAGAAAAAGGGAAAGAGACCATAGAAGACTCGGATTATTTTTTCTTTGATAGAGTCACCATTAATGGTGAGAAAGGGGGAACATTATACTAGGTTCTAGTCCTAGAAGCGGTGGAAGGGCTCATAGGAGATAATGACGGTATTGGGGAATCATAAGTTACCATTTTTTTAGTAGATTGAGCAAGATTCGATATGATGAAAGAAAAAGGATTTGTAGTAGTGGATGCAGATTGGGCCCAGACAAATGGTGGAAAATTTTGTGACTGAGTAAAAGCCACCTATTCCGTAATAGAGAAGGGAGCTTGGTGGGAACTCCCCATAGACATGGAAGCAAAAAACTGAAGGCTATCACTCAAGGTAATTGGAGGGGTGGACATAGTAGGAAGGACTAAAGACTGAGATGAGAGAGAGGAAGGAGAGAATCGTACCTGAGCTACTAAAGACTCCAACCTATGGCTCATTGTAACAGTCACTTGCAAGCTCTCTCCTTGAGTGACGTTGATATGTTGCCTCTTCTGAGGTGGGGAATAGTCTAAGTCTACGATTTCTTTAGATTGCTAAGGCATTCTAGATCTCTTAACAACCCATGATTGTAGCAGTTTGACCTTCACACGAGATGTAGTTTCTTGTATATTCAAGGAACCTTCGGCATGCCATCCCCCAACTTCATCACCCTCAGTTTCCTCTTCCTCCTCAACTTCCTCAACACTATCATCACTATCATCATGCCCCCTATTCTAGAGATCATCAAATTTTCCGTCCATGTTGGGCTCCTACAATGGGGCATGGAGACATCCAGTCTCCTAACAATAGATCCAAATGGAGGAAATTTTCACTTGACTCCAATTGTACCTTTTATCCAATTCATTAAAAAGGGCGGTCGATATTTTGCACTTATCATTGGCCTTGTCTAAAGGGAAATATAAGGAATGCCATGGCAGCCTCTGATCTTCAGTGGGAATATAGGCCAGGTCTATAAGAACCTTCAGGTTATTTGACTGTAGATTCTGACATTCCTCCCAGTAGGGCCAAGGGTTGTGTTTCACTTTAACCTTTATGTCCACTAAATCATTATCGCGATTGTAGTCCCATTTTTCCTCAATTAACACTATCCCTAGATGAGCAAGCTTTGCTAATAGAAGACCATCTGTCTACTTTTTTTGCATTATAACTGTGCCAAAGCTTAAGGGTCCTTTGAAGAAGCCTTTCTTATTCTTTCCTCCACATAACATTTTATCAGTAAGCGACAACTGCCTAAATACCTCAATAGCCAACACCCTGTCTATGACACAGAATGGCAGCTGACAGCTTTCCTCAGTGAAACCATGTAACCTAACAAATGAAAAATCCTTATCAAGAAACCAATCACAGGGAGGATGAAAACTTCACATCAATCCCACCTACTCAGCAAAAAAATGATAACACCCAGCCTCTCTATCCACATCTAAATCTTGTAATTTTGGGATCAGGAAGGACTTGAAAAATGCATAATAGTCATAGGTTATGAAAAGGAGAGGGGTCCACACAAAAAATGGCCTATGGGCTCCAGTTTCATCGAAGACAGAAAATTCATATGTCTTTGAAAGAAATCAAGGTTTTGGTGTAAACACATATGAGCAAGGAAAGAAGAGAATATAAACTTACCTTGCATTTGATATTCCCTGAACTGATCTAGCATTTCTAGACAAATTATTTTTGCGAAGTCATACCAGAATAGGGAATGTTGTCTCCTTAACTCGAAACCCAAACCCATTTGAAATTTGTATACCTCTTGGGCACTATTCATGCTGCAAATGAAAGCCACCATAGAAAATATGTCTTGCAAGTCTTGGTTGAAGGCATTGATCGTGACTAGAAACTATGGTGGGCGCTTATCATCTTTGTGCATTTTTGTTTCTATGATAAAAAACTGTAGGGCCTAGTTCCTGCTTCTCCATAATGTCTCCATGAGATCCAAAATGAACTTCTCATATGCCTTCACTCTTTGCATAGTAGGGATACACAACATATCCCTAATAGCATCAGTGCTAATTACTACCCTTAGGTTCTGGTCGGCCATGACATCGATATCTAGGTTGAAATTTTGTGCACACTAATGAATCAAATTTGGGAAATGGTGCACCAAGGGGACCATATGTTATGGGAGACCACAAAACCATAGCCTGTATGCTAGAGAGTCCCTATTCATATCCTCTTCATCCTTTTTCATTCTTTGATAGGTCACTTCCCTAAGATTCTTAGGGTTTATTTTGAGGTCAGGTTCATAAATCTTATCCCACTCCTCTGCTATCTAGATTTTGTTTTGTGCGCTATCTTCTCCACAATATGTGTATGGTTCCATCTCAGTTTCTCCAGCATCCCTTGTGTAGCATAAGAGGCATTACTAAAAACATTTACCCACAGTGACGTCTTCATGGCTCGAAAAAGCTTACAACTGGGCATTTTTGCGCTACTATTATAGGATTATGCGTCATTCTTTTTGAATACTTTATTTCACTCGACTCAATAGCATCCTTTCTTTCCTTGCAAAATTATCCTTCTCTAAAACACACTAGTATTGGATGAATGGGACCCAAACAAAAAACACCAATACAAGGCTTTGCACTAAACACATTCAGATGAATTATTGCTCTTTGTTTTGGGTTCGACTCATTCAAGCACAGTGCATTTTATCAACTATTTCTTTGAACCTGGCTGCTTCAATTATTCTCGCATCACACTTAAATTTTTCTCAGCAAACTATGTATTTATTTTTTACTCTCAGTGTTTTTCCTTCATATGCATGTTTCTTTTTCTAAAACCAAAGTTGAAACAATGGTTGCCTTTAGCAATAAATTTGGCATGCAATCTCCAACTCATCCGTTCATACGAAATGAATTCCTCTCTTGAAAAGACAAATTCATAATGATGATTTAGCCACTATGTCCTATGGCACCATCTCCTAGGAAATTGAGCCAAGAATAAAAAGAGACATGAAATTTTCTTCATGCTTTTGCACTTAATAACCTTAGACAAATGATTCGGTTAAAGGGTGTAATAATTACACAAAAATATTTGAAATGATCCTTGGAGGCTGAGAAATGTTTATAGTTGGACACCTAGTTCTTGACCATGAGGATTACCACTTACACCTACCACAAGTTTTAGTTGATTAATTCACTCACTTTAATTTGCACGCAGCAATCCTTTTGATTGGAATTTTGAGTAATCTGGATCAACCTCATGCTTATCGTACGCAACAAATACAACTTGGTGAGAACTTTGAGCTTGCAACTTTGGTGGGTTTTTGAGTTTACAACTTTATCAATCATTATCCTTATCACACACATTCTACCCTAGCTACCTCTATAAATAGACCTAATGATGACCATAAAATTCATACTTGGTAATTGGGTTTTATGATAGAGGCAATGGATACTCCAATTAGGCTTATGAGAAATAAGTATCAGACTTCTTTCTTAAGAGAGATCTCTAGACAACGCTTCAAGCGGATGACAAGTAATAAACATTCTCTAGCCATTATTGCAATAAAGTGGCTGTTGGGTAGGGATTGCCTAGAATATGAAGATAAGTACAAAGTTAACACTGATGTCTACTCTCATTTTGTTGCCTCCTTGCTCGATATTCAGGTGCCAAAGGGGATGATACTGCAGCTTACCAAGGCATTTTTTCCCAAGCTATCTCGATGGGCCTGGGGAATTTGTGACAAACATCGTGTATGGCCTTGGGCTTCCAATGGCTAGTGACCTTCGTCGACATGTTGAGGAGGGTGCAGTGGTGCCATGGGTACCATTCCTAAGTGGATTCCACAAGATGAGTATTGAGGAACACTGCCAGAGTGTGTCTCATGCAAGCCACTTCCTGATGAGGTGCTATAGCATAGAGCTCTTCTATGACGTGCGGTGGTATACAAACTTCAGGAACCTAGTGTACCCACCACCTCTTACCATTGTTATTGATGCTCATGCTAATGTTGTTGATTTTGCTACCCCTGCTGATGATGAAGTTACTCCTGAATGAATGAAACTTTTCCTCCTTCATTTTTGTATATATATCTCAAAAGTTTATAATATATATACTCGAAAAGCTTGGCTCAAAATCCATTTTGGATTGTAAATTAGTACATAATACCATAAATAATGAATATATAACCTTTTTTTAAGCTTTTGTCTCCATTGCTTTCTCTTTCCTTTTTTTGTTTCATGGGTTCCACTTAAAAGCTCAGCCGAACAAGACACAAAAAAAAGGAAAAATATACATATTCACATATTTACACATGCGAAAGAGTTAATAAAGCTAATTGAACAATTTTAAGTGAATTTCACTAACAGGAATTGCCAATGTTTCCTTTTCCATATTTTCTAGTTCGAATGCATTGTGTTTCTTACATTCAATGATGCAGAAGGGTCCTTCCCATAGACTATCAAACTTACCATGTTGGCCAGGTTTCGTGGCTCTCTCATTAAATTTGAGTACCAAATTTTTGTGCTTAAGACCTTGGTCAGAGGCCTTTTTGTCGAACCATTTGTTAACCACATGTTGATGGTTGCACATGGCCATTAGGCTATTTTTCCTTTTTTCTTGGACTTCTAATAGCTCAGCTAACTGAACTTCCATGGTTCCATTTTGTTCTACTTCTAGAGACTTTAGCAACTATAGTGCAAGAATCTCCATAGAGACAGGTAGCAGTGTTTCCTTCCCATATACCAACTCATATGGAAAAGTCTTTAAGACCTGCTTAGGGGTTATGCGGTCTTCCCATAGCGCTTCTTTGATATTCAAATGTCATTCTCTCTAATGCTTTGACCCAATCCTTTTGATGAGTCAGACTAAATTTTTATTAGTCGGCTCAGCTAGGCCATTCCCTTGTAGGTAATAATTCAAAGGGTTTTTTAAGAATATTCCATGCTTGAGTGCGAATTTACATACCTTCTGTTAGCTCTCAAAAATGCAGGCAAGATTCCTCAAGAGGATGCCAATCTCTTGATATGCTTCAAGGTAACAGACAAGGTTAAGGGAACTCAACCTTCTACTCTTTAGGTGCTGCTAGACCTAGGCGGGTGTACCTAATTGAATTGAGCAGACATGAATTTTAATCTTTTCCTATTGCCCTAATTTGTCCACAATGGTAGATTGAGATGGATAAAATAAATCAAATTTGGTATAAATTGTATATCAATATCCAAAACTAAACCCTAATATGCTCGGTTAACAGATGCAGAAATGTGAATGAAATTAAAGAATGAAAAAATGAAAGACCAGTGCCTTATATGGTTCACGGAGTTAAGAGAAATCTAAAACAAGTTTACTTGTTCTGGCAGACATTCAAGTTGTTGAGCATTTTATATGGTTCATAACTTGTATAAACATGCAAGATTGTGATTATTGAGTTCTTCTTAATAATCCAATTGACATTCCCTAATTACTATGATCAATTCAAAGAAATTTAATCTTTACTAGAAAGAAACAATTAATTGATCATACAGATGCAACAAATGTGCATTGACGAACTAGGTAAAAACTTCTTTACACTAATTCAAATAACCAGAAAACACCATTACGGAGACAACTTCAATAATACTTTTCAACACATATCATGAACAACTGATACCAGAAAACATCGCACCATCATATTAAACTTTCATTGATATCTCCATGATTTTACATATGCAACCAGTCTTATCCTTTTCAAAAAATTGTATATTGATGTCTCTTCTCTATCTTCTATTTTATTCTACCCAATATTATTTTCAAAATGGACACTTATACATTGAGGATACGAAAGGACGCGTCCTTTTGGAAATATGAAAAAACAAAATTCAAAACAAAAGATAGAGAATAATTATGCTTTAGTTAACCACAAGTGAGTCGTAGCGAGGTAGTCCAAATAATCCTGACACTTATATGTATCCGCATCCTTGACAGCATTCATGATCGTGATTTCCATCTTGACCATCTCCTCATTTTGCTCGCTCACTTCCTCTAATTATGTATTCTCTGCAGAAGCTATCTTCATGATTCCATTCAGTATTGTGTCACATTCATTCTTCCATCTAGTGGCATCTTTCAACTCCCCTCTACCATCAGAAAATGTGACCATAGTTTTCTTGGTAGCTTCAATTAATCCTTGTTTATCCCCCTGCAATTCCTCATAGAATTTTTTATGGCGACTAATAATATGATTCGCAGCTTCAAGTGCAGTACCGTTAGCCTCCTCATTCTTGGCCAATTCATGAAACTTCTCCATAATTCGTCCATCCATCCTGTCATGCTCCTTTAATGCAGTCAGAGTACTAGAATATTTTCCCCATAATTTGTTCAACCAGGATGTCAAATTATCTTGCCTCCTCTTAACAATTACAACAATTGCATCATACTTTCCCTGATTATAAGCACTTGACCCTATCCAATGATATTTTGCTTGAGAGCTGTCTCCTTGAGTGAGCATTTTGGCTGGATCAATTGAAACACCAACCAAGTCTTTCAATCTATCATTTTCTCATAACATTCTCTCATTACTTGCCTTATACATTTCTCTTTCTCTTATCAGTGCCTGGATCTGCGCTTTATTCAATTTTGCAATGTCTATCCCAATCTCTGCAGTAACCACAGGATCAGCCTCTCCAACCTTTAGGGTCATAACATGGCCAAATGCCTTCTCTATATCAATTACCACTGATTTCCTGCGGGGGGGATACAAAGCCCATATCATCAACGATCCCTCATCAGTATTATACTTAGAACCTGCATACACCTCTGTCACCTTTTCCTTATCAAGTTTGTGTGTAGTGTTACTATCTCTTAAGAAACTATCAAAAACCAAAGCAGAGTTCAAATCAAGTCCAAGAAAAATCATGACACCAGCATTCTCCAACATTGTCCTCCCCTTTTCAGGAGTCATATTTGTCATTTCATCATCCACACATTTTCTCAATTGATCCAATAATTGCTCTTCATTCCCAAAAGTGACAGCACCAACATCTTCTCTTATTTCTTTCCCCTTCAATTTGTACAAGAATTCTTTGAACTCTGGAGAATTTATAAACTCATCATCTGAAACAAATGATCTGTATTCCATATTCCTTGCATCAATATCACCACTTTCAATACTTTTCTCTCTAGTTGGGAAAACATACTGCTGAGTCCTTAACCTAGATATTTTCTCTGTACTACTCTGTGGCATTTCATTCATTGGGGTTTCCTCATCTCCAGAAGACAATGTCCCCATATCCTGTAACCCTTGGTAATAACTTTCAACCACCACCTCTGCTTCCTCTTCATCCAAATTCTTGATCATATCATCAAAAGGATAAGGTACATGCTGATACCTTCCAAAGTTAATCCTTTCTTTGGCCGAATTGATATATCCTTCAGGGTCAAAGTTTTTCCTAGGTGGTCCCATTTTCATGTTATAATGCAATAATCTATCATCGATCGAATTATATCCCTCCTTAGCCAACACAGTGAAATCACCAAAACATAATGTACTAGGCATGAAAGCCTGCTTCCCATAAGAACTAAAAATCATCACACTGCTGTAATCCATTTGTCTAACAATTTCCAAATATGCAATTATGTCTAGAACTGTCCTTGGTAGAATAAAAGGGGTACCTTCAAATCCATACACTCTGATCATTGTAGCTCCTTCCAAACAATACCAGTCACCCCAATTATGATCAATTGGCCCATTGAAATCCTTAGGCCGAAGAAACCTCTTAATCTCATCAGCCAATGATTAGTTACAAGGATACTTATTCAACCTGTACAAAGTTTTCACAAAATATTCCTCAAAGTGGATGAAACTAGAATTGGAAAACCTGCTGTCCCAAATAGCAGTCCACAGCTGAACAGGAAATGCCTCACCCTCCTTACCAATTTGAAAAATTCTCATTTCTGGAGGCCACACTCCCAATTCCTTACCAAAGTATAGCACCAAGTGCATCAACAACGAATAATGTCTAAGATGAACAATAGAAGCTCCACCCTTTATAGCCACCAATCCTGAATCAAGCTCCCTAGCAATATATGAAGCATAATCAAATGGCCTGGAGTTATGATACTGAATATCTGCTATGATAATCATTGGCACAATTGTCATGACTTACGGGGCATCCATCCCCAACACTTGACACACTGAGAAATATGTGTATTTTATGTAAGGCTCAAACAAATCTACATGATAAGGAGGCCCCTCACTATCTTGCAGAGGTTTTGATTTGCTACTCTATTTAACTCTATGAATAGGCAACCTCCAACCCCTATAGATTATATCCATTCTTGAAAATTCATTTTCCAACTCTTCGCAAATGATCTCCTCATTGCAAAACCCTTCCAATTTGAAAACCTCACCCACTGCTTCTTTAGACACATATATCTATGGTTTTCTAGATGGCTCACATATAGCCTTATGTTTTGGATCATAATTGTTTGCGAGCACTTTTACTAATTCTGCATTTACAAAAATATTAGGGCACACCAGTTTCCCTACATTTAACTTCCATGCGTTATAGACTGGTTCAAAATGGTTTCTTCTGTGGTAATGGAAATTGAAAAGCTCATAACCTCTTATGGCAGTCTAGACATCGCCTATGAACTTGCACTTGTCATCTAATTTATCAACCTCTGCCCTAAGTTGTGCAGACCTTCTAGCTTTAGGGCCCGAGCCAGGTAATTGATCAATAAGGTCTTGGTTCAACCTCCTTTCAGTGCCCTCATGCTTTGTATCAACCTTTTGTTTCTTTCCTTTTGACAGACTACTCACACCAGGATTTCTACCCTTACCCTTCCCAGAACCAGAGGACTCCATTCTCAAGCTTATAGAATCAAAATGCAAAAACCAAGGAACAGTCACTTACGGTATTCCGCTTGAGCTCCTTAGACTGAAAATGTCCCAGTTCTCTGCTCAGCATGCCAATTCACCTGCAATCAATTCGGAATTGAAGAATTGATACAAAATTCACTGTTAGATCCCATCGCGCCATTAATGAAGCATGAATGAAAATCCATTTTAAACTGGCACTGTCACATCAACTATCGTTTCGATGAGAAACTTTCAAATCTGGGGCGAAGTCCTTTTGCAACATCTATTACACCCTTCGCCAAGACATAACATGGTCTTACCGACACTTGGGATCCAAAAAATGATGACTGTCACTTCCTTTTGTGTCACTATAACAATTCTGAGTTGGCGAGATGTTACATAGCCTTCATTGTGTCATACCGATATGCATTCTTCAAGTCATAGTCGCTGAGACAAAATCACCCTTTCATCGATGAACTCTCATTTCGGCGTGTCCACCAAGTTTTCTCACCGAAGAAATAAACCTCACCAATGAAATAATACCTTCGGTAAGACAATAAACCTTTGGGAAGACCTATATCGATGCCAAATATCTTACCAACATCACTCCTCCATATTACTCCCATTCGGTGAAACTCATCCCGAGCTGCTTGTTGGTATAACATTCAGACTTCAGTGAAACTCATGTCGAAAAGTTCTTCTCCTAGCGACATATATCTCTATCGGCATACCTTTCAAATCGGCAAGACCCCAATACTCTCTCCAATATCTTTTTGGATTCCTTTATGTTTAGTTCGGCAAGACAAGAGTCACTTCGCCAAGACCTTCCCCGACAAACGTAAGTCTTACCGAGATATTTGCTTACAAGCCAATCGGTAAGACAGTATGATTTTGTTATGACTTCATT